>OW818030.2:119524323-120146162 GCA_942486065.2 Calliphora vomitoria | reverse complement strand
TTTTTAATTAAAAATATTTTTTATTAAAAAAAAAAAAATTATTTTTATAAAAAGCTGTTCTTATTAACAAAAACACATTTCAAACAAATATAGCTTTTTAGCTTGAAAAACATATTTCTAATTAATAAATCATTTTTGATGAAAAATACCCAAAAAAAAAAAACTATTTTTGAAAAACTCATTTTTGTTCAAAAAGCCAATTTTAGGAAACAGACTTTTGTAAAAACTGAAAATAACATCATTATTGCGGAAAAAAATGTTTAGGCAAACAACGTTTATGAGGAAAAAAAAAAACAAATTTTCTCATTAACGAAAAACTTTCTAAAACAAATTTTTTGAGAAAAAAATATTTTTTATTAGAAAAGCTTTTTTGATGAAAAATATCCAGAAAAATTATTTTATGAAAAGCTTTTTATAAGGAATTTTTTCGCTTTGCTCATTCTTTATGAAAAGAAGTTTTTTTTTTATCAAAAAATAAACATTTTTGTAAAAAACTTTTTCACAGTTTTCTTTTTTAAATAAAACTTTTTCAATGTGACGATGAACCTTCTGATCTTTCGCTATTTTTCTGAAAGTTTTAATTATTTTTACCCGAAAAAAAGTTCTTTTTTATGTCCATTTTGGCCGAAATAACAGGTGAAAATGAATGAAATATAATATATGATTAAAAAACAAGCTGCAGAGCTATATTCGGCTGTGCCGAATCTTATATACCATTCACCAAATTATACTTACAACAAAAATGTTAAATATTTTTAGGTAAATAAAATTATAATAAAAATTTTAAATTTTTTTTAAGTTATTCGCGAAAAAAATTTATTTGTAAAAAAAATTTGTTTGGTGAAAAAAAAAATTCGGGATTAAAAATCTTTTTCCCAATTTTGACCAATTGTGGGTCCGATTTACCCTATATACGCCGTTGCAAATGTCTTTGAAATATATATTATTGGATATCCATATTGTCTATATTAATGAATTAGTAATCCAGATATAGATAAAAAAAATAGGTCAAAAATTGAGATTGTCCTGGTTTTTTTCATTATATCTTAGTCATTCGTGTCGATTTTAAATAGCAGCCGAGCCGGAATCATGTATGTAATTTATTTGGGGCTCCTGAAAGTTGATTTCAACATACAGACGGACTTCGACTTCGCTATCTATAACAATCCAGAATATAACAGGTGGCGCAAAAGTAATCCTCCTATCAGAAAATGCTATAAATTTTTCCGATTATTGGTCAAATAAATAGTCAGCAATATTCCGCGTTCTGGAGCAGTGTAGCGTAACATTGTTTATTAACGTGTATTTCGCATGTGTTTACTACACAAATGTCAAAACAGAACTGACATTAGGGTCCTCGGAAAATTTACAGCATTTTCTGATAGGAGGATTACTTTTGCGCCACCTTGTATATGTAAAATTTATAAATTACAAACGGAATGACAAACATATATATACCCTTGGCACTCATGGTGAAGTGTACAAAAAGGAAAATATTAGAAAAGACAAATTTTCCATGAAAAAATCCACTTTTATAACTAATATTTGAGAAATATGTTTTATATATTATTTCTGGTAAAATTGCACTTAAAAAGAGTAGGTGTTACTTTGAAATTGTAAATTTTAAAACTAAAATTGTTATTGACATTAGAAATTGTTATGATAATGCAGATATCACTTTTAAGCCAATTTCATTTAATTCAAATAGAACAATTCTCGAAAATAGATTCAACAAATCTGTGCAATAAGCAGAAAAACCTTTCTTGGGCCGACCGTTTAATACAGATATTTATACAAAATCTTGCTGGTTCTCTGGTGATTATACTAAGTGTCCAAATAATGCAAATTATTAAGTCTACAAATAATATATTTTCGAAAGTTAAAACCATCTCCACAAACCTGATTCTTATAAAAAAGTCAATTAAACTAAAAATGGTATTTTCTTTTATTTAACATTTTTTTTTTAAAAACAAATGCTTTATAAATGTAAAATTTTACTGTAAACATTTTGTATTACAATAATTAATTTACATGTTTGTCTATTTGTAGGCGTAATCGAAACTGACTTCCATTTTTGTATATTTTTAACAAACTTGCATAATTCCCACATTAACATTCATTAAATTAAGCTTATAATCAAAAGGTTACAACCCATAGCCTAAATATCATTAAGTTTCATTAAGCTTAACATTCATGTTAAGTTACTGGTTATCAGCAAATGTTTGACCAGTTTTGTTTTCCTTTTTCTTTATCTTTAATCAACCACAAATTTAAAATGTAATTTTGCTAGATTTCTGTATAAAAGTATAAAATATTGATTTACTATTTAAAATTATTCATTAGTTTTAACATCAAATTGATTACAATCGATCAATTCGTTGCACTTAATAGAAACTAATTAACCTTTACATGTGCATGTAGCTGTCTTGAAACTTATGCATGTTCAAGCAGCAGTAATTAAACTAATCAAAATATTTCTTTCTTGAATTTCAAAAAATTAACATGGATTTTTAAGCAAATAATTCGTAATAAAATTAAAGGGTTTAGTGCTAAAACCTGATAAGTCACAAAATCAAAAAAAAAAAAAAAACTTTATTTCAAATTAACAAAAATTCGTTAAAATTTTTTAGTAAACCCTTTAATTTAATTATCAGGGTTTTACTGCCTTAAAATACTTAGTTTTAAATCAAATTATAGGCTTTATATTACTTATTCTACAAACATTTTGTTTATTTTCTATCTCTTTACTGATTAACGTCTAACCTCATTAGCATTTATTTCAAAAAGACGAGAAAAACACCACACTTTAACTTCTAATGATGATTGTAATACAAAGTAATACTTTACATTATTTAGCGGCATCTGTTTATGCTACAAACTCACAAATAAACATAAAATTCAACAGCCTCAGTAGAAACAAAAAAAAAAAAAAAAAAAAAACAGCAACAACTAACCGTTTGCTAAAGAACAAGATAAATTAATTTAGTTTTTAATATTAAAATGAACATAAGAAGTAGAGGAAAAAAGGCGAACAAAAAAAAAAAAAAAAAGAACGAGCTAACATAACTGCAAATAGTCTTAGGCTACGGTACTGGTAACATATTGCCTAAGAGGCGGTAAAAGAATTCACAACAACACTTTTACATATTCACACACCTATGTTCATACACACACACAAACATATATACAAATATCCCAGCAGTTCTTGGTGACTGTCCCGAACTAGTGATGTTACCTATCATTTAGGGTGACAGCTAGTTTCATAAGTAGTTACGTGACTAGTTATTTTAATAGGTGCATGCCCTAAGCAGGGTGTCAATTGACCCTTATTCATTACAATGAGACTGTCTGAAGCTGATCCAAAGTAGTCAAAACATTGGATTCACAATCGAGTTAGTTACCTTACATAACTAGTAATTTTAACATGTTAGGCTGGTAATTTACCTCAAGTTGTCAGTTAAAAAGCTTGTAAACACACATTCCTCCTACAACTCTCCAAATTGAATACTTCTGGTCGGTAAAATAACTATTTTCTAAAGTTTGGTAGAACATAAACGTTTAAAGTGACTCCTTTCTAGGCTACTTAGAGACACTAAAGTCATAATTGACTTCAAGCTAGGTTACATAAGATATGAGTTGATGTCAGTCAAGTGATCAGACATTAGTCACTCTAAGGGATGGTATATTGACTACTTGCTTAACTGCTGGGATATATACATCCATAAATATATACATATAAAATTATTCAAAAGAAGACACTTTACATCCTCATACACCTAGTTCATCAGGGATGGAATATACAGATTTTAACTCTATTTGATTTTTTTTTTTTTCAAAAAAGTACTAACTTCAGCTTTAGTATAGTAAGTACATACATCAGATAGTTTATTAGACCTGCACTTAAAAAACAGATTTTCCTAGGATGGGTCATACTTTGTTCTTAGTAGCTAAAAGTAATTGCGCAAATCCATGCCGGACAAAAGTAGATTTAAAGTTGTATAATTAGCTAAGCAATGGTACTTCTTTCAATTTCTTAAAAAATTTTGCTATGAAATTATAAAAATAATGAAAAAATAAGAAAAAAATCTTATCTTGCAGAAAAAATTATCTTTCCAACAATTTCTTTATACATTTTCTTCTTAAAATTGCAATATACGATTCATTTTGATGACCAAATTTCTTGCCAATAGAATGATTTCATTATACACGAGGCCGCGTCAATAAGTTCCTGACTTTTTGAATATCCCGCCTCATAACTGAAAGGTCCTTACCGGTACTGTCAATGTCAGTTAACTCCTGTCAAAAAAAAGCTGCGTAAGTTAGTTTGTGTTTGACTGCCATTGATACCAGACTACCGCGTGACTTGAGGAGGAAATGAAAAAAGTGAATTAGCGGAAAAAAACATCATTCAAACAAAGGTTAAGTTTGATAAAAGCTATGGGAACTCTGCAACATCGACTTTAATAGTAAAAACATGGTTTACTGAATTTCTTTGTGGTAAAGGGTACATATCTGTCATTTATTCACACTTAATTATTGAACATTACAGCGTATGCTTCAAAAATCGAATCGTCATATGCGGGAAGTTTTGCTTTACTTCTTTAATTTGAAAAAAAAGAGCCACTAAATCTCACAGACTGCTCGCCAAAGCATATGGTGAATGCGTTTCATCGGTTTAAGACAGAAGACAAAGATCCTCCAGTCCAGCCAAAAAAAGTTAGAGGACCAAGAATTGGAGGCATTACTCCATCAAGATTGTTGTCAAACTCAACAAGAGCTTTGCAAAATAATTGGGTGCTACTCAAGTAGCAATTTCAAAACGTTTGCGAGCAGCAAGATTCATCAAAATTGGGTACCATACGAATTGAAGCCGAGTGGCCGTGCAAGACGATTTTTCATAAATGCTTGAACGCTATAAAAGAATTATTACTTTCGATGAAAAACCTGTCAGAGATCGTAAGTTAAGCCCAGCCGAATAGACACCAAAACCAAATATCCATGGTGCTAAGGTAATTCTCTGTATTTGGTTGGATCGAAAGGGTCCTATCTATTATGAGCTGGTGAAATTTGACCAGGCCATCACATGGAACCTGTATCGCAATAATCCCACAATAATCGTAATATTCCACTCTGCCATAATACCTTTTCAAAAGTATTTCGAATGAAGTGCACGCAGAAAAAAAATATAGTTGTGCATGTTTACTGTAACCATTTCAACATTCTTAACAATACTATAGTCACAGTAACTATTTATATGATTGTGGTATCAATAATATGGTTCACTTACGATTCACATGACTGTATCAACCATATATATGGTTACAGTTTGTTGTTCTCAAATTATGATATCCATAAGCCGAGAGCAACATAATATGGTAAGTTCTTCATCATATAAATTGTTTTCACAAACATATACATGTTTACTGTACCCATATATATGGCTGATACAATAATGTGAATCGTAAGTTAACCATATTATGGTTACGACAATCACGTAAATAGTTACTGTGACTATAATATTGTTAAAAAAATTTTAAAAATGTTGAAATGGTTACTGTAAACATGCATAACTATATTTTGTCTCGGCGTATGGTTGGAAAGATTTGCCTCTCCCACTTTATAGTCCGACTAAATACTATTAGTTTCGATCTATGCAGAACGCTCTCTCTGGGATACGTTTCACTTTGGAACAGAGTATCCGATATTGGCTTGACTCGTTCTTGGCCTCAAAAGGTGAGCAATTCTTTTGTCTCGAAATCCATATGTTGCAAGAAGCAGGGAAAAAGGTCATAGCTAACAATGGTTAGTACTTTGAATAAATTTACATTGTACAAACGTTTCAAAATAAAATCTAAACATTTGAAAAAATCCCGGGTTTTTAAGTCATATACTAATAGTTTTGACCTGCTATAGGGATTTTAATCAATTATGGTCTGAATTGTACAGAATTTGTTAGAGTGATGAATTTTTTAGAAAAGTACTTTGTTAAAAGGTCATTTTTCCATGATAAATTACTTTTCTAAAAAATATTAATTTTGTAAAACTACTCTTTTCATAGAAGTTTGTTTTTTTAAGATGTAATTTTTTGGAATAAACTTTTTCAATTAATAAATTTCCATTTAAAGAAGAAATGTAAAAAAATATTTAAAAGAATTATAACAATGAAAAAGTAACTTCTGGAGAATTAGAAGTTTGTAAAATTTTTTAGAAAGGTACTATGTTACAAAGTTTCAATTTAAAAATATACTTTTATAAAAAAGTATTGTTTTGAAAGATCGGAAACTCTCCTGTCAAAGACCTAACTCAGTTGTAAAAAACCTAAGTGCTGATAATGTATTAGTAAAAAAAAACTATGTGAAAGCATAAACAACACTCGTATGTGTGATTATTTTGAGTAAAACTTTTTTCAAAATTGTTTTCAATTTTTTTTGAAATTGTTTTTTTTTAATTTTTTCCAATTTTGTTACAATTTTTATTTGAAATTTTTAAAAAAAAAAATTTTTAAATTTATTAGTGAAAAAGATTTTTTTTGGTAAAAATATTCGGGTTAAAAAATATTTTTCCCGACTTTGTCCCATTGTAGGTACAAATTACTATAGCCTTATATAAATCGTTGCAATGAACTTTGAAATATTTATCATTAGATATCCATATTGTCTATATAATTGACTTAGTAATCCAGATATAGATCCAAAATAGGCCAAAAATCGAGGTTGTCCCGGTTTTTTCCTTATATCTCAGCCATTTGTGGGCCGATTTTCTCGATTTTAAATAGCGACCGAGCCGGAAGAATTACCGATATATTGAGGTATCAATTATGTTTGTAGATTATTTAGGGGGTACGAAAAGTTGATTTCAACATACAGAAGGACAGACGGACATGGCTATATCGAATTTGCTATCTATAACTATACAGAATACTTTGTGGGGTCGCAAATGAAAAATGTAGAAATTACAAACGGAATGACAAACTTATATATACCCTTGCCACTTATGGTGAAGGGTATAATTATTAAATATTTCATTAGTTCCTATCTTTATTTGTAGGTTTCTAAAAAAGTATTATAAAAAAGCTGTATTCTACTAACATAACCATCCCTGTTCACTAAATATTATTGAAAAACATTTTCATGGCAATAATGATAGACTTGATGAAGCTTCTTAGTAAATGTTTTAAAACTGTGCGTGTGTGCATGAATGTATGCATGTATCTATGTGGATTGTTGCAAGTTATTTGTAAGAAGAAAATGTACAAAAACAGAAAAGTTGCACAGAAGTAGAAAGTAACATATGCGTGTGTGCAGTTTTTTTCTTTTTCTTCCTCTTATGTATTTCTTTTTTTTCCTTAAGTTTAGTTTACTGAACCTTTTTTTGTGTTAACCAATATCGAACAAAGTCTTACAGAGTATTGAAGACTTCCTTAAAGTAGTAGATTGTTAAGTATTTTAAGCAAAAAAAAAAAATGAAAAAAATTGGAGAGATGAAACAAAAAAAAAAAAAAACGTGGTATGCAAATGCAGTAGCCATAGCCCGGGGTTGTTGTTGCTTGATAAAGATAATGATGATGATGACGATGATGATTACAATGATGACGAACATTATGGACACCATGTGCAATAAAAGGTCTGATATTTTAGGAAATTATTGCTAAACTAAAAAAGAAGAAAACAAAACCAAATCAAATTATAAATATAACAAGCTGTAAAAGGGGAAAACAGAAAAAAAAAATTAATAAAAATTATTTCAGAAAACTATACTTTTTTACTTGTTACTTATTATAGTATTCAGAATAAAAACTTGTAAATTTGTTTAGCATGAAAGGAATTTGTTTAAACCATTCATTTCAAGCATCAATTTGTTTGTATGTCAGTTAAATGTTTGTTCTACTTTTCGAAATCAATTTCTTTGTTTTAAATTACATACATTACAAATTTTTCTTTCGCTATAGTTGACTTCTAATAAGTAGTTAAAATTAATTTTTTAATGGTCCGCCAAACTTCATGACAAATGATTTAAAGACCCTCATATTTCACTTGATTGTTGTACTAAGAGCTTTAATTTTAATTAAATTCTATATTAAGCTTGACTTCTGTGTGTAAAGTACATTTTGGTAATTTACTTTAAAAAGAAAATTGTCTTTTTACCTAAGTGTCATAATTGCAAATGACCTCAATTGGTTGAAAACTCTAATTTGAATTAAACTAGCAGGAAAAAGTTAATTAAAGTTTTTAAACCAATGATTTGTAACACAAATATGGTTTAGGTTTACAATTATTTAAGGTTATTTTAAGATTCTAAATTACTTTTAAAAAAAATTTAAATTTCCATTTAAAATTTTATCTTCTTTCTAAGCATTTGAATAGCTTAATCATTATTTGCTTTACTAAAATTTTTTCTCTATACATTAGTTATTTTTTTTATTGGCGTCGTTTGCCTGCTCTCATGTCAATTTTATTGTTATTAATTTCCCGTTTAGCTAAAATCGTATTAGACAAAAATGTTTGTGTTTAACCACTGTTTGGTTACTTTTTGGTTAAAGATGTTTTAACATAAAATTTTGTTATTCATCGATATCTTAATGTTTTATCTTGTGTTATTTATTAAATTCGTTATAATCATAAATTAGCATATAAAATGTATATGTTAATATATTTATAGAGAATGTACGTTTTGCACATTATTATTTTATGTATTTATAGAGTTGGTTTGGTTCGTTTTTTTAGTGGATTTTTCTGTTTGCTTAAGGAGTGTGTGTGTGAGTGTGTTTGATTACTAAAATTAAATTGTCAATCAATTTTATGACATGACTTTGGCTGGTTTCTACCAGCTTACTATGAATTTTTAGTGTGGGCCATTATTTTATTGTGTTTTTTTTTTTTTTTAATATTTACAAAAAATTCATAATTTTTGAAATATTTTCATTAATAAAGAAATATGAAATAATATTTAGGGTGAAAATGAATTTGAGAAGAGCCCTACAGGAAATATCTACAATTAAATAAAATCTAAATAAAAAGCAAAGGGTAGCTTATAGTTCATCTCACCCTCAACTTACGTGGTTTACACTCTTGTGTTGTTTTCCACACATACGGTAGTTCTGCAAACAACGGTCCTCAAAATAATGACTTACAATCAGTAACATAATATGCATTAGCAGATATCAAAAATACTTAAAACAAAGGACTTTCGAACCTTCTGTAAAATTTCTAAAAATGGACTTAGTACTTTTAGAGACTAAGCTAACAATATTTATTTTATATTGTTACATCAAATTACTTTATCTTTGACACATTTTACAAAAACAGCACATTTGACGAAAAACATAATTTTCCTACTGCAAAATACATAGATATTAGATATGTGTGGAAAACCACACACTAGGGTAAGCAACGTAACTTTGCAGATATATCGTTATCTGTACTAAATTTATACAAAAACAGCACATTTGACGACAAATATGCAAAATACATAAAAATTACATATGTGTGGAAAACCAAACAACAGGTAACTTTGTAAATATATTGTTATCAATATATATTTTTAAATAAATTAATTTTCTGTGGCAAATTTATACTAAAACAGCACATTTATCGACAAAATATGCAAAATACATAGAAATTACATATGTGTGGAAAACCACACACGAGGGTAAGCAACGTAACTTTGCAAATATATCTTCATCTATACTAAATTTATACAAAAACAGCAAATTTGACGACAAAATACATCAAAATTACATATGTGTGGAAAACCACACAACAGGGTAAGCAACGTATCTTTGTAAATATATTATTATCAAAATATATTTTTAAATAAATAAATACATTTACTGTGCCAAATTTATACAAAAAACAGCACATTTGATGACAAAATATGCTGTCCCTAGTGCAAAATACATAAAATTTAAATGTGTGTGGAAAACCACACACCAGGGTAAGCAATGTAACTTAGTAAATATGTCGTTATAAAAAAGTATTTTTAAATCAAATAATGCTATTTCTAAAGCAAAATACGTAGATATTACATATGTGTGGAAAACCACACACTATGGTAAGAAAAGTAACTTTGTAAATATATCGTTATCTGTACTAACTGTACATTTGATGCAAAATAGTGCAAAATACATAAAAATTAAATGTGTGTGGAAAACCACACACCAGGGTAAGCAATGTTACCTAGTAAATATGTCGTTATAAAAAAGTATTTTTAAATCAAATAATGCATTTTCTATGAAAAATTTATGCGGCAGGAAATGTCAAGAAATTTCATGACCATCGCTTAACAATTTTTTAAAATATTTAAAAAAAATATTAAATTTTTTATAGTTTTCCACACAAAGCTGAGATGAAGCTTAAGAATAATGTCTTAATTTTTTCACGATATTCGATTTCCCTTTATAAAGTTATATTTTCTATATGTTTCAAACATTTCGTGTTAGTTTCTTTTACCTTGTATTTATCATGTAGGGTATTGATTGTATAGATATAAATCTCTAAATATATCTCCATAAAAATCTTTGCTAATTTGCTTACATATGTTTCTTTTAAAGATTTCGTGTTTTTGTGTATTATTTTTAGGTTTTTTTCTTTTTTTGTTGATTTAGCATATTTTCGACTTAAATCTAAATTATGATTCCTACTGAAAATTTTATTATAATAAATAATCTTTTTATGAAGCTTTAACAAATATATACCACCGAGTTTTCAATAGGTTTTTATTATACACATTTAAAATATTAGTGTTTTATTTGAAATTGTTTAAATTTCTTAGCTAAATAAACATTTACTCCAATATTCATTGCACATTAGGTGGACCCTGTTTTTAATCATCAAAACCAAATAAAAATTTTACACAGGAAAAAAAAATATTTTTTGTGCACTTCCAAATATTCGCTTCTTCGATGCAATAAAGTAAACGATCAACTATAAGCGAAAACAAAACAATGATTTGAGCAGATCAAAACAAACATAAAGCTGCTTCCAAGACGGAACTCATAGTAGAAAAATCATGCCCACTTTAAGGAAGAGATGCAGTATTAGCTTTGGTTCCCAAATTCTAAATACCCAAGCCATAGAGTAACATAGAGACGATACGTAATTGTCAAAAATCTAAGTCTGTTGTCAAAAACCTAACTCTTGCAAGAGCAAAATACATGCTAGGCAATGTATTTTGTTTTTGTATCAAACATATGATTTGTTGTATTTTTGGTTGACAAATCGGAGTGTCTCGTCTCTATGTATAATTCTCTATGACCCCAGCTCTGAATTATATTGGGTGTATGACTTAAAAATGCACAATTTTTCAAATTTTTAGCTTTCCCATCATTCTAGTAACATATGGATTCCGCACCAACAGAACTGCTCATCTTTTGAGGCCAAGAACGGATACTATGTTCCGAAGTGAAGCGTATACCACAGATAGCGTTCTGCATCGATCGAAACAAATAGAATTCAGCCGGGGCAAGTTCTTCACCGGCTGAAGCAAAACTTCCTAACCACTTCTTTTTAAATACTTTTTAACGTGTATTGCAATATGTGGCCGAGTGTTGTCATGATGGAATATTACAGTTTCAGTTTCACTTCAAACGAATCAGTTGTGTTTCGTTCAGATTCCTAGATTTCAGCAGCTTATAATCGACAGGACCCTTTTAGACCCACCAAATACAGAGCATTACATTAGCGCCATGGATATTTGCCTTTGGTGTTGATTTGGCTGGTTGGCCGAGCTTGATATATGATCTCTTACGCTTTGGGTTATCGCAATGAATCGATTTTTCATCCCAAGTAATGATAAGGTGCAAAAATGATTTTCTTTTATAGAGTTCAAGCGTACTTCGGACATCGTCTTTCAAGATCTCTCGGCTTCAATTCTACACAATTTCCCAGCTTTTTAATGAATCCTGCTGCTTGCAAACATTTTCAAATTGCTACTTGAGTAGCTGCCAATGATTTTGCAAGCTCTTGTTCAGTTTGACAACAATCTTCATGGATTAATGCCTTCTCGGTCTCCAAACTTCTTTAGCTGGCCGCTCGATCCTTGTCTTCCGTGTCAGAATCCCTACTTGTAAACAGCACAAACCAACTCTCGTACGTTGAATCCTATGAAACATATGCACCATACGTTTTGATGAGCAATCAGAGTGTTTCAGCGGCACTTTTTTCAATTTTAAGAAGTAAAGCAAAACTTCCCGCCTATGACGATTTGTTGGCAAAATTCGACATTTTCGAAGCTAAAAAAAGTTTTGTCGTTTACACTATAATGTTCAATTAATAGGTGGGGAGATATGTCAGATATGTATTCTTTTAAATGCAAAAAAAGAGTTCAAAAGTTACGTCATCTGTTGTGAATCCCTCATTAAGTTATACACCCAATATGTTGAACCAAAACCCGAAATTTAAAATAAAATATGCAACCTCTAAACGTTATCCGTTTTGAGGATCAAAACAATTCAAAATAACAATCACGACAGCCTATAACAAATTTATGCAAAGAATATCCTCGATTGACTTGAATTTGGATGTGTAAAACTTCCTCGATTGACTAGGGAATTGGAGGAATAAAAGATTTTTGAATGATCTGGAATTTGAAGACGAGAAACATCTGTGATTGGGATGGAAATTGAATGTGTTGACTTGAAATTTGGAGGAATGAAACATCTATGACCGAGTTGGCAATTGGATGTATAATACATCAATTGAGAATTGGAGGAATAAAACATCTTTGATTGAGCTGGAATTTGTGGACGTGAAATGTCTATGATTGGGATGGAAATTGGATGTGTAACACAGCCTCGATTGATATGAAAATTGGAGGAATAAACATCAATGACAAAGTTTCCAATTAAATGTATAATACATCAACGATTGACTTGCAAATAAACCATCTTTGATTGAGCTGGAATTTGAAGACGTGAAACATCTATGATTGGGATGGAAATTGTATCTCTAACACATCAACGATTGATTTGAAAATGTATTCGGTAGAATCGCTTTTTTATTATTATTTCATTCGATTTTATCCTTGCTGCACTTACTCAATTCTAAACGCCTTTCATTGTGACTTTCAAACATCTTTCAATAGAAAACAAAATTTCCTTTGGAACATTTAAGAAAAAAAGGATTTATTTATCTATTAATCTATGACATTAAGACTAGTGCTTACATACAAAACTATCTTTCGCATTACATGGGAACCATCCTAATACACATTAAAAGTATAGGCAAGATAATGGTTTTAACACTTCAGTATTTTAAATTCATCTTAAGTTTCAAAACAATAAAATGAATTTGGTTTAGACACTAATTTAGCAACGGCCGAAATGCATAGTACTAATAAAAATAAATTAAGATTGATTTTAATGCCTGGAAATTTGCATACAATAAATATAAAAAAATAAAAATTATATGAGCAGCAGAAATAAATTTTTATTGTGATCTTTGAAAACAAAAAACTCTAGTATTTAACATACAACATGTGTGTTTGTCTTGAGATGAATTCCAACAAAAGAAATGGTGTCAGTAATGAAGTGTCTAAATATTTTAACACATTCAATAAAAATTTATTTCGAAAAATAAGCCTGAAGTTATGGTTTTGCTAAAGCTTTCAGTGTGTTGTAAAAGAAAGTATGTAAAAGGCTGTAAAAAGAAATATAAATTTCTTTATAAGGCTGGCCAAATAATAGCGAAAATCTGAAGATGTTTTGAATTATTTTAAGTTTTATATGCATTTTGAAGGCCATTTCTAAAGGTGTGGAGAATTTTAGAAACATTAAATCAAAAAAAAAATATATTTTAATAAACTGTTTAAATTTATAAAAAATAGTAAAGTGAAACCCGATAAGATGTTTATAATACTGTGCTTGAAATAGCATAAACTAGGCAATGCCATGGCATTACTAATAAACATTTTTTGTAGTGACAACTTCACAGCGTTTACATTACCTGGAAGTAGTTTGGTAATGGCTGGCTTTTAAGCTAGCAAATAAGAAAGTCAGAAATATTTTAAACTTAACATTAATCAATTTCTTACAATTGCACATAATTTCATTCAGGCCTAACTACATTATTAACCTTATGTGACCTCATTTCTTAAGGCCTCAATTTTAAACACATTCCTACATTCAAATAATAATTATCGCATTACAAAACATTCAAACAACTTCCATAAATATAAATCATAATATACCAACAAATACATTGTATATTGATATATAACTATCTTTCAAAAAAGAAAAAAAAAAAAAAACTACTACAAAAAACCATTAACGCTTTAACTCAAATTATACAATTTCAAATTAGAGTCGGTAAAAATCAATCAAAGTTTTTTTTTTTTATATTTTTGTTAGAAAAACAAAAATGCTCACGCATATTAAGAAGACTTAAATTTAAGAAACAAAAAAAAAAAAAAACAGGAAAGAAACACACTCTCTTACATAAACAACAAAACTATTTAAAACATAAAAGTCATGACTAGTTCTTTTAAAATAAAATTTATTTAACAAAATCAAAAAGAAACACCAGCCTCTTTAGCTCTCTCTCTCACCCCTCTAGTGCAAAATTATTAACATTATTAACAACCGAGTGTAATAAAAGACACAAAATTTATATGAAATGAATTGGTAGAAATATATATGTACCTCTATATACATAAAAAAACTGAAAGTGTAATGATTGATGATGTTGTTAACGACTTTTAAAAATTAAGCGAAAAAAATACAACTTAAAAATTAAATAAGTATATTAAAAAACAAAACTTGTTGCCTGGTACCAGAAAAAAAAACAAGGCCTAAAACTAAAATTCCTTAAATGTGAGCAGTTTCAATAAGATGATTAAACTTGATGTCATTATGATTAAAGCATGGGTTTTAAGTTTTTTTTTTTTTAAAACAATCTTTAAAAATACAGGTGAAATATATGCATAGCTACATTTTTTTTTAAACTAAAATGTCATTCAACATACAATTGGTTTAACAGGCTAGATGTGCTAGAGTTTTAGCATTTTTTCTTAACGTTTAATTAGTAAATAGCCTGTAAATAAATGCATTTTTGAAGAATTTTATATCAAAGTTAATAATTTAAATCTCATAATATTACAAGGAAATCAATTGTCATCGCATAACATCAGTCAAACAATAATATTGCTTGTTGGCTTCCAATATAGCTTTCTCACATAACATTGCAATTTTTAAGTGAATCCAGAAACTTAAGTCTGACTCAATCTTAAATATATTACATTCCTAATTTCCAATTACAGAAGTTTTATACATGCAATTACAATCGTGGATTCTCCATTTCTCCAATTTTCATTTTACACATCAAATATCCAATATAGATGATTTATTTTCAAATGTCCAACTTAATCATAGCTGTTATATTCCTCCAATATTCAATTCTATTTCAGTCGGCGATGTTTTATTAAATCAAAATTGCATGAATTGTACAACCAGTTTCTAAGTCAATCGACGATGTTCCCAACTCAATGATTGAGGTTTCATTCATCAAATTTTCAACACATTATACATCCAATTTCCAACCTAATCGTGGATGCTTTGTACATACAATTTTCAACTTAATCGTTAATGTTTTTTCATATAATTTCAAAATCAATCGTAGATGTTTTGTTCAAGTTTAACTCAATCGAAGATGTTTTATACTCTCAATTTCCAACTCAATCGTTTATTAGATCCGATTTCCATTTCAAACGAGGGAGTTTTATACGTCCAATTTTCAACTCAATCGTCGATGTTTTATGGATCCAATTTTAAACTCAATCGCCGATGCTATATATGTAGAACCAATTCCTAACCCAAACATGGTTTCTTTATACGTCCAATTTTCAACTCAATCGAAAGTATTTTATATATCCAATTTCCAACTTCATAGTTGATATTTTATACGTCCAATTTTCATTTCAATTGTAGATGTTTTGTACGTCCAATTTCCAACTTAACCGTGAATGCTTCATACTCCAATTTCCAACTTAAACGAGGATGTTTTATTTGTCCAATTTCCAACTCCATCGTAGATGTTTTATACATCCCATTTCCAACTAAATCGTGGATGTTTTATTCATCCAATTTCCAACTCATTTGCGGATGTTTTATTCATCCAATTTCCAGCTCATTTGTGGATATTTTATTCATCAAATTTCCAACTCATTCGTGGATGTTTTATTCATCCAATTTCCAACTCATTCGTGGATGTTAAATTCATCCATTTTCCAACTTATTCGTGGATGTTTTATTCATCCAATTTCCAACTCATTCGTCGATGTTTTATTCATTCAATTTCCAACTCATTCGTGGATGTTTTATTCATCCAATTTCCAAGTCATTCGTTGATGTTTCATTCATCCAATCTTGGATGTTATACTCATCCAATTTCCAACTTATTCGTGGATGTTTTATTCATCCAATTTCCAACTCATTCGTGGTTGTTTTATTCATCCAATTTCCAACTCATTCGTGGATGTGTTATTCATCCAATTTCCAACTCATTCGTGGTTGTTTTATTCATCCAATTTCCAACTCATTCGTGGATGTGTTATTCATCCAATTTCCAACTCATTCGGGAGTGTTTTATTCTTCCAATTTTCAACTCATTCGTGAATGTTTTATTCATCCAATTTCCAACTCATTCGTGGATGTGTTATTCATCCAATTTCCAACTCATTCGGGAATGTTTTATTCATCCAATTTCCAACTCATTCGTGGATGTCTTATTCATTCAATTTCCATCTCATTCGTGGATGTTATTCATCCAATTTCCAACTCATTCGTGGATGTTTTATTCATTCAATTTCCAACTCATTCGTGGTTGTTTTATTCATCCAATTTCCAACTCATTCGTGGATGTGTTATTCATCCAATTTCCAACTCATTCGGGTGTGTTTTATTCTTCCAATTTTCAACTCATTCGTGAATGTTTTATTCATCCAATTTCCAACTCATTCGTGGATCTGTTATTCATCCAATTTCCAACTCATTCGGGAATGTTTTATTCTTCCAATTTCCAACTCATTCGTGAATGTTTTATTCTTCCAATTTCCAACTCATTCGTGAATGTTTTATTCATCCAATTTTGGACGTTTTACTCATCCAATTTCCAACTCATTCGTGAATGTTTTATTCATCCAATTTCCAACTCATTCCTGAATGTTTTATTCATCCAAGTTCCAACTCATTCGTGGATATTTTATCCATTCAATCTTGTATGTTTTATTCATCCAGTTTCCAACTCAGTCGTGGATTTATTATTCATCCAGTCTTGGGTGTTTTGTTCATCCTATTTTCAACTCATTCGCGGATGTTTTATACGTCTAATTTCCTTCTAAATCGAAGGTGTTTGAAGCATCCAATTTCCAACTGAATGTTTAATACTTTCATTTTCAAACTTATTCCAAGTAAATCGAAGATGTTTTATTCATTCACATCTCAAGTCATTCCAAGTGAATTAAAGATATTTAATATATCCAACTTCCATTTCATTTAAAAATGTTTAACGCATCTAGTTTCAACCGTAAATTTTTAAAAAATTTGTATAAATCCGATATTCAACATAATCATGTATATTCAATCCAGATCAATCGAGGAGTTTTTATCCTTTATATGTCAATTTCAAAACAGTCTAGATATTTTATATGTTTTGAAGTATTCTTGTATTTATCAAGTTTCAATCTCATTCTTTGGTCTCTTATATGTCAAATTTCCATGACATTTGTGAATCATTCTTTACTCAAATACTCACAACGTTCGCGAGTCATCCATATGTGATATTTCCAAGACGTTCATTTATGTGATATATGTCCAATTTCCAAGTCATTCGTAGATTAATTGTCAAGTATTTTGTGATTCCTTTATATTTAAAATTTCGAAGTCATTGAACATATAAAAGATCCGAATAATTCGTCCAATTTTAAAGTCATTCGTGAATCGAACATAAGTAAAATTTTCTAGATCATTCCAGGATCTTTTTAAAGTCAAACATTTTCAAAATCTTTGTTAATCTTTTCTAAGTTCAAATTTGCAAGAAATTTGTGGATTATTTCACTTTCAAAATTTAATTCGATTTCTGTGCCATTCGCAGATCATTGTACTTTCAAAACTTGATTAAATTTCTAAGTCAGTCTTTAGGCTGCAAAAATTTGGTTAAATTTTTAAATTAATCATGGACCTGTTTATTTTCAGAAGTTCATTGAATTCCTAAATAATTTATGAAACATTTTACTTCGAAAACTTACTTCATTTTCCAAGACATTCATTGATATATTTACTTCAATAAATTGGTTAAATTTCAAAATCTTTCGTAAATATTTTTAATACCAAAATTTTACTTAATTTCGAAATTTTTCGTGTATTATAACATTTGGTTAAATTTCGTAATCATTCATGGATTTCCTTACTTTCAATAACAAAATGATACGTTCTATAAATTTTCAAATTCCAAAACATTTTGGGTCTTTCACTGTCCAACATATTGAACATTTTTAAATGAATACTCTAGGATGACGCAGTCACAAATGTAATTTGACAACAATAGAAATTAATTTAGACAAGCGTACATGAAAGCTAAATGACACAAATAATATTCTGTCTATAACAAGTATTTAAGCAACTTCAAAAAGTAAAACAAAACATAGTTGAAATCTAAAACAAAGAATTTTTCACATGTCTGTGTTGAAGGAAACATGATGATGAGACAATATTTTGACAGGAAAATTGCAGCAACAAGATTTTTGAAATACAGACTTTATATGAAAAGTATTTATGTAAACTATTTAATTGCACTGAGAGAAATAAGTATAAGAAAAAGATAAAAATCTTTAAACAACTCCCACAAAACAGAATTCTTTCTTTAATTTTCATTAAAACTAAAATTGTGTTTATACATTTACAATTTCCGGTTAAGAAAATTATGATTTTTAACTGGCTAAATGTAAAGTTCTTAATCATTTTTAAAGTTATTTCTTCTTTTTTTTTGGTTTTTTCAGTACACTTTGTAACTGTAGCTGTTTGTCCTTCTTTTTGATGTTTAAGATAATTTCGTTATTACTTTTAAGACTCTGTAATCAAATGTTATAAAAGTTTTTTCTTGCTGATTTTTTGAATATGTTGAATGTGGATGTTTTTTTTTTTTTTGTACATTTTTTTAATGTAATTTTTATTTTTCATTAAACTGGTTTTCTACTGTTTTAGTGATTATTATTTTTCATTGTTGCTGTTTGCTGTAGCTGTAGTTGGTTTTGTTTTTACTACTTTAATACACTTTTGTATTTGTTGTATGTAGATGGGAAAATTACATGGCCAAGTCATGCATGAGATAAATGTTTCTTTTCTTTTAATGTTTTTCTGTGGATTTTTTTTTTTTTGTTTTACTTTGGGTTCATAAAGAATTATTTCTTTTCTTGATTTCTTCAATGTCTTGTCGATTTAAATTTTACGGCATTCCTTTTTGTAGACTTTGTAAAGTGTATTTGGTTTGAGTTTTGGTATTATTATTACTGTTTTTTTACTTAAGTTTTTATGAGTATTGAGTGTAATCAATAGTTTTGAGTGCTTGCAATGAATATTAAAATTTATGTTTAAGGCTTTGTGCCAATATTTTACGGAAATAATGTGGAAAAAAAAAGGTTTTATGCGGCTATTTGCCTTAAATCAGGGGCAAACAGAGTTTACCATAACCAAAGTTGGCTAAATCAAACAAATATTTCATTTTATTTGAAAAAAAACTAAGTTTTTGTTTAACTTTTGACCATAACAACATGTTTTTATCCCACCACAATTGTGCTTCAACAGATTTTTAATAGTAACTACTCTTTTTTTTATTACATTTAGACAGAATTTCCTACTAAATTTCAAACTAGTTTTAAATTACTCGAACAACAGCTTCCATTGAATCTGCAGCAACAATGTTGCATTTTTATAAACGTTTAAACTCTACCAGCAATAGAATTTGAAAGTTTGTTTTTGATTTTTTTCTTTTGCGGAGTCTTTTTCTATTTATTTTTATTTTTTTTAAAGCAATGAAAGGTTATAGAAAATGGGCCAATACAAAGAATTTCTTGCCAAGAACTTTCTTCTTCTATAAACATGAGCAAATAATTGCTGCCATTACTACCAATGAACTTAATAATGTTCAAAGAATATTAAAGGGAGATTTGGTTGTTAACCAAATGAAATTCTCACAATTACTAAAAGAGTTTCTTAGAGAAATTCTCATGCAAAAAAAGAAAAAAATAACAAAAAGTCATGTTAATAGGTCAATTTAACCACACACAACACAAAAAACCCCCACCAGAAAAATAACAATGAAAAAAAAAAAAAAAAAACATGAAATTGACTAGAGTTGTTGGTGTTTTTGAAAAGCTCAATTTACAAAACTGAAAGTTTAAGTAGAGAAACACTGAAATGTTTAACAAACAAAAAAAAAAAATAATGGAAACTTAAATTACAACTGCTACAACCACCACCACCACTGACTGGCAGCAGCAACAACATGAAGAACGTGCAACAAAATAATGACACATTCCCGTACATGAAAATTGTACAACAACATTTAGACAACAAGTTCCTTTAGCCATAACAATAATGTTTAAAAACAATGTTGTAATTTAAACAGCTTTTAAAAGCAACAAAAACATTAAAGAAATTGTAAATTAAATCGATATTAATGACTCTACAGAAGCCCTACTTAAAAGGGATTTGTATATATAACATTTTACAGCTACTTATTTAATTCAGCACAGACGTTCATAATCTTATTCGGATTTTCCAATTTTCACAATCCGATTTTGAACCTTTTTAACGTTTGATTTTCCAGTCAATCATGAATCATTCAAACGTTAAATTTTCAAGTCATTTTACAAGCCTTCATGTACAATTTTAGAAACCATATTGAATTTGTAAATCATTTGTGGATAATTTAATTATACCTCAATTTCCAATTAGTGGAAATTTCTTTTCATTTGTCATTCATATAGCTTTTCTTTTCCCAATTTTCAAATCATTAGTGGATCTTCTTTATGTCCAATATCCATCCCACTGTTGAATCATTTAGTCTAAATTTCAATTTCCAAACCATTAATATCCAATGTCTAAACCAGTCTTAATACTTTTAGTCCAAATTTTAAATCATTTATTCATATTTTCTATGCCCACTTTCCCAATCATTCGTGGATCTTTTTTAAGTCCGGTGTCTAACGAATATTTTCTTTGAAATTTAAATTCATACATGAATCTTTTCTATGTCCAATTTCCAAATCATTCCTGAATCTTTTAGACCATATTCCAAGTCGTGCACAGATCTTTCACATTTGCAATTTCCACATCATTTGAGGATCTTTTTTATGACCAATCTTTAAATCATTCCTGGATCTTTTAGTCCATATTCCAAGTCGTTCACAGATCTTTTACATTTGCAAATTCCAAATCATTTATGGATCATTTTTATGCCCAATCTCTAAATCATTCTTGGATATTTTAGTCAATATTCCAAGTCGTTCACAGCTCTTTTATATTTGCAATTTTCAAATCATTTGTGAATATTTTTGATGTCAAATCTCTAAATCATTCTTGGATCTTTTAGTCCAAATTCCAATTTCCAAATCATTCGTGGATTGTTGTTAATTCCAATTTCAAAAACATTATTTAAACCTTAAGTACAAATTCCAATATAATGTTGTATATGTAATATGTCTAATTTCCAAATGATTTGCGGATCTATTGTAAGTCAAATTTCTAATTTTAAAATCAGAACTTTTTATATGTATAATTTTTAACAAATTTCTGATTTAATTGATTGTCGATTTTCCAAGTTATTAGAGGATAAATTTTGTGACGAAAGAGTTTGTTATAAAATGCTATGACGAATTGCCGAGACCCCAAGTCAAATCCCTTGTGGCTCAACTAATCTTCTTTCGTTGCTCATTTTAATGTTTATTTAAATTTCCAATTTGGAAATCAATCGTAAGTCATTTTAATATCCAGTTTTCAAGTTATTTAAGGATTGTCTAAGTCTCCAAATTCCAAAACATTCATGGATCATTTAAATGAAACAGTTTGAAGTTTCTAATGTCCAGGTCAAATCATTTATGACTCAACTAAATGTCTAATTTCAAAATCGTTCGTTGCTCATTATAAATGTCCAGTTTGGAAATTACTCGGGGATCATTTTAATGTCTAGTTTCCAAGTTATTTGAGGATTATCTTAGTCTCCAAATTCCAAAACATTCGTGGATCATTTGACAGTTTGAAACATCTAATCTCCAAGTCAAATCACAAATCTTTCGTTGCTCTTTTTAATGTTCATTGAAATGACCAGTTTGGATATAATTCGAGGATTATTTTAATGTTCAGTTACCATTTTTTTAAGGATCATCTAAGTGTTGAATTTCCAAAGCATTCGTAAGTCATTTAAATGTCTAATTTCCAAATAATTCTTTGATCAGTTAAAGCTTCAGTTTTCAAATCAGTTAAATGTCTAGTCTCCAAAGCGTTCCTGAATCACTTAAATGTCTAATTTCCAAATAATTCGTGGATCATTTAAATTTTCAGTTTTCAAATCAGTTAAATGTCTAGTCTCCAAAGCGTTCCTGAATCACTTAAATGTCTAATTTCCAAATAATTCGTGGATCATTTAAAGCTTCTGTTTTTAAATCATTCGTGGATTTTTTCCACTTGTGATTCATTTAAATATCCATTTTACCAATTTTTCGTAGCTCATTTGATTCTCTCCCGTTTCCATATTATCTCAGTATCATTTCAATTTCCAGTTTCTTATTTATTCGAGAATCATTTAAATTTCCACTTTCCAACACATTGGTTGATCACTTTAATGTCCAGTTTGGAAATCATTCCTGAATCATTTCAATTTTTAGTTTTCAAATCATTCCAGAATCATTTAAATGTCCAGTCTCCAAGTGATACGTGGATAATTTTAATGCCCAATTTCCAACTCATTTGAGAAGTTTTCAGTTTTCAAATTGTTCAAGGATTGTTAACAAGTCTAGTTTTCGAATCATTTAAATATCCAGTTTCCAAAGCATTCGTGGATCATTTAATTGCCCAGTTTCCATATGATTTAAGAATCATTTGAAATTCGACTTTTCTTATCATTCGTAGGTCATTGAAATGTCCAGTTTTTTAATCATTCTTGAATCATTCAAATATCTAGTTTTCTAATCATTTTAGTATCCAGATTTTAAGTCATTAATATTCAGTTTCCAAATACTTCAAGGACCAATTCGAAATCATTATATGATCATTTAAATGTCTAATTGAGTAATCATTAATGGATAATATAAATGTCGAGATTTCAAGTCAATGTAGTTTCCAAATGTCAAATATCAATATTCCAGGATAATTTAAATGTACACTTTCCAAATCACTAGCGGATCATTTAAATTTCTAGCTTAAAAATCAATCGTGAATTATTCGTGAATCCTTTAACTGCCCTGTTACCAAATGATTTAAGCATCATTTAAAAGCCAAGTTTCCAAATCATTAGTGGATCGTTAATATGCAGTTTCTAAACACCAATGTCCAAGGATAATTTAAATGTCCAGTTTCCAAATCTCTCCTGGATATTTAAATTTCCAGCCTAAAAATCAATCGTGGATCATTTAAATTACCAGTTTCTAAATAGTTTAAGGACCATTTCAAAGACGAGTTTCCAAATCATTCGGATCAGTTTTCAAATACATCTAGGATCATTTAAGAGTCCAGTTTACAAATCAATCGTAGATCATTTAAATGTCATGATTCGAAGTCATTAAACTTAAATTTTATCTATTTTTAATTTCCAGGTAATTCAGTCATTCATTTATTTTTAAATGTCCAATTTCCAAGTCATTTCAGTACGTTTTAAATAACTAATATTCTTATCATTCAAAGTCATGCCTTGATTTTCTTAATGAACAATTTCCAATTAATTTATTCATCATAGAAATGGCAAGCTTCCAAGAATTTCTAGAATATTTATTCTAGTTTTTAAGTATTTCCTTTGTTAAGTATTTTATGTCAAATGTAGGGCACCATGTTCAACTACAACCTCCAAGTTTCTTTTTTTGTTTAGTTTTGAAACAACAAGCGATGATATTGATGATAAATTGCTTTACATCAATCCCAATAAGTAACTTGTTAACTTTTTTTTTTAGTTTTTTTTTTGTAAAAATATTTAACTATAAAAATTATTAAAGTCCAAAAGTGGATATTTACACACCATCAGAATTGAGTGTAATGTTTATTTTAAAATGTTATTGTTAAATTATAGGGCAATGCAGGGTAATGCAAAAAAAAAATTGCATACTTTTTATCTTGACTCACTGTAACGTGTTAATGTTTTTCCAACTTACTGCCACTATACTTTAAACAACATGTAAGCTGAGGAGCATATGTAATGGGAGTTTTGTAAGTAAGACCATTAAAACCGTCTTAAAACCTATGTATATCAGTTATCAAGGTCAAAAGTTGAAAATATCACACTAGGAGTTTTGAAGAAATAGAGAAAATTTAAATAAAAAGGGTCATTACAAAGGAATTTTTTAAAGGCAGAGATTATGTTACTAAAAAGGGGGTAACCTAGCCTTTACACAAAAGTATGAATGTGTTGAGGTTTTCAAAATGTTACTTGTATGTGTAACTGCTAGGAAAAGTACAAGAAAACCAAATGCATTGTAAATGAAAATAAAGAAAAAAAAATGTTTTATATTCACAAATGTTGAATGGTAGATAACTTATGGGTATTTTAAGTTCTAGGTTGATCAAATATTCCCAACATTTTAAAAACATATTGGGTGTATGGCTTCAAAATGCGGGATTTTTGAAAAATGTTTGCTTATATTACGAATGTTCAATAGTGATTTGAATTTAACGATCTGTAACGACTGCCTGCAGCTTTCATCATGTTTATAAACACGTCCATCAGCAGAATCTTCTACTTATCAAGAATGTTGATTGCATGCGGTTATTAGCATTGCTTATAAGTATGACTAACGTTGACATCGAAAGCTCTAAAAATCGAACATACTAGTTGTCCGTTAAGAGCATTGTAGAAGATTCACGATAGATGGCGTGTGTATAAATAGTGGCAGAGGTTGCAGTCGGGAGTTGAGTTGATAATTGGCGCGGTTAGAGTTAACATCAACTGTCGTGTACATTTGAGTTTGTTCACTATAAAGTGTGTGTGCATTTCTGCGAATTGATAAACGTGTATAAAGACACTGAGCGACTATTTAGACTGTTGTTGTTGTACATTTTAAATAAATAAAGAGTTGTTACAAATGTTAAACTACTAAATCTGCTTTTATTTGCAATCAAAAGTATCCGGTTTATTTAAAAGAAATAAACCCCGTTTTTAAAAGGTAAAAACGTAACAATATGGATTCCGCGCCAAAAGAACTGCTCATCTTTTGAGGCAAAGATAGAATCAAGCCAATTCTGTTTTGAAGTGAAGCGTATCCCAGAGAGAGCGCTTTGCGTCGATCGCAACAAATAGTAGTCGGGAGTAGCACGGTCTGGACTTTAAAGCGAGTGAGGCAAAACTTCCCAACTACTTCATTCTAAATACTTTCCACCAGGTATTGCAACATGTGACCGAGCATTGTCATGATGAAATATTACGGTTTTATGCCTGCTCGCATATTTTGTGCTCTTTTTGGCCAATGCTCGCTTCAAATAAATCAGTTGCATTTGGTATAGGTTCCCTGTGATGGTTTGACTAGATTTCAGCAGCTCATAATAGATAGGACCCTTTTGTACCCACGAAATACAGAGCATTTCCTCCTTAGCGCCATGAATACTTGTCTTGGTGTCGATTCGGCTGGTTGGGCGGGCTTCACGTACGATCTCTTACGCTCTTGGTTATCGTAATGCATCCATTTTTCATCGCATGTAATGATTTTCTTTTATAGCGTTCAAGCATCATTTCGGACATGTTAAATTGTCTTTTAAGGTCTCACAGCTTCAATTCGTATGGTACCCAATTTCCCTGCTGTCGGATGAATCCAGCTGCTTGCAAACGTTTTGAATTTGAAATTGCTGATTGAGTAGCTCCCAATGATTTTG
Organism: Calliphora vomitoria; assembly: GCA_942486065.2. Taxonomy (NCBI): domain Eukaryota; kingdom Metazoa; phylum Arthropoda; class Insecta; order Diptera; family Calliphoridae; genus Calliphora; species Calliphora vomitoria. The sequence continues at coordinate 120,120,103 of OW818030.2, read as the reverse complement.
AAAGCTCTTGTTGAGTTAAACAAAAATATTCATGAAGTAATGCCGCCAATTCCTGGTCTTCAAACTTTTTTGGCTGGCCTGGGGGATCTTTATCTTCCATGTCAAAATCTCCACTTCTGTGCCGAACAAACACTCTTACATTGAAACCGATGGAACTCATTCACCATAAGCTTTGGTGCGCAATCGGTGTGCTTCAACGGTACTTTTGTCAAATTAAAGAAGTAAAGCAAAACTTCCCGCATATGACGCAGATATGTACTCTTCAAAATGACATATAAGTTATTTAAGACAAAAACCGTGTTTAAATTATATATCTTATAATTAAGGCAGACGCCCCATAATGTCCCAATTAAATTTTTTGTTAAAATTTCGATTATTATTAAATGGTAAATAGTTTATGATCTCTTATAAGTAATACATTTGAAATATTTTAAACCATATTCCTCCTACCAAATTTCTTTTATGATTTTATTAGTCACAATTTTAATTAAAATACAATTTATGATTATTGTTTACAGTTGTCTTTAAAAACTTTTACCCATTTATTATTGCGCTTATAAATGAAATATAAATGATTTCAGCTTTTTCCAAATTTCTTTTTAACAACTGCAAATATTGCTGGAAAAAAAGGAATTTCGAAAAAAGAAGAATTATTTTATTATTTATATGGTGTTGTAATTTAAAACCACCTACTGTCTACTTAAACATAAATTTTATTACAAATAAAAAAATACAAAAAAATTACAAAAAAATCCCTACACTCAGAAAATAAGATCAGATGACGTTTTCAGAGGGTATTAAAATGCTTGCAAAAAAACAAGTTGTTCTTAAGAAAATTTTTATTTTTTTCTTCTTTTTTTTTTTTGTATAAATACAAATGAAATAATGAAATTACAATATATTTCCTTTCGATTTATGTTTTTTTAAGAAAGAATGAAACAAACAAAAAAAAAAAAAAAAACACAAACTTACGTTTTACTAAACTGAACTGGTATATTTAATGCCAAGATTATATTAACAACCGAGAAATTTATAAAATAATATCATAAATTTTATATGATCATAAAATTTTATGATTTTTCCAAGACAACACCCAAAGAGTGCGAGTTACAGACGACACATTTCAATGTAACATATTGCTCTTGTTGAAAGTGTTTGTATTTTTTATTTAGTTTTTTTTTTTTGGCAAAATATTGCTGTTGTTTTTTTCTTCTGTGCATTGAATACAGTTATCTTGTAATCGGCTTTAAGAACGTCCCCTTTTAACACACACGCTCTTAATATAATTGGCTAAAAAAAAGGAGAAAAAAAAAAGCTGAGAAGAAAGTAAAGAAGTTGGTTTCTTTGTGTACCCTTCACTAGGATATATAATATGAGTTTGTTATTCCATTTGTAATTGCTATAATATCCATTTAAGATCCCATAAAATAAATATTTACATATATTTGATTTTTATTCTGATCAATTGAGCAATGTTTGTGTCTCTGACTTTTCAAAGTCCCAAATAAGTTACATGCTTATTTAATACTTCAACAAATAGCTTGGGTATTCCTTATGTTAGTTTTCTGTACTCAAGCCATCAATCAGAAACACATGATGTCTCTTTTGGTGAAATCCTACCAATTAATGAGATCAAGACCACACGCAGAGAAAAAATATAGTTTTGCATGTTTACAGTAACCATTTCCACATTTTTAAAAGATTTTTAACAATATTAGAATCACAGTCTCCATTTACAAGATTGCGGTAACCATAATATAGTTAACTTAGGATTCACATGATTGTATCAATCATATATATGGTTACTGTAAACAAGTATATGTTTGTTAAAACCATTTTAAAGATTAAAGTTTTACCATATTATGTTGCTCTCGTCTAATTGATATCATAATCTGAGAACAATATATTATGATATATAGATTCATCATAACAATGGATGTCACAAACATAAACTTGTTTACTGTAACCATATATATGATTGATACAATCATGTGAATCTTAAGTTAACTATATTATGGTTACCACAATCATGTAAATGGTTATTGTGACTATAATATATTTAAAAAAACTTTTAAAAATGTGGAAATGGTTACTGTAAACATGCTCAACTATATTTTTTCTCTGCGTGCAGATACTAGTGAAATAATTACAAGATGCAGCCTGTTCCAAAGTCGTTAAACATCCAGTATATACTTGCCCAAAAATATGTTTTCTTACTTAAATCCCAACATTTCGTTGACCAGTTTCCAAGTAGTTCATTAAGCATTTAAATGCGAAATTTCAGGATCATGCCAGGATCATTTGTTATTCGAATGTTTCCAGTTGACACTTCAACAATCCATGAAAGATATGGAAACTGAAAGCTTAAATGACCCAAACTAATTAGGAAACTTTGAATTTGATTAGTAAATTGATAATAATTGTGAATGATTTCGATTCATGAATGATATAAATTTCCTGTTTACAAGTCAAGGTGCAAGTGGATCCCTTAAATATACAGTTTCCAAATCATGCGTGGATCATTCAAATTTCCCGTTTTCAAATACTTTACAAACCATTCGTGGAGCACTTAAATGTTTAGCTTCGTAATCATTCGTAATCATTCACAATTATTACCAATTTACTAATGAAACGTCCAGTTTCTAATTATTTTTGGATCATTTAAGCTTTCAGTTTCCATATCTTTCATGGATTGTTGAACTGTCAAGTTTCCAAATCCTTAGGGAATCCTTTAAATTTCCAGTTTCCATATCATTCATTAATAATTTAAGTATTCAATTTTGGAGTCATTCGTGGATCATTTAAATAAGAAGATTTCAAGTAAGTCATGGATCGTTTAAATGTCTATATTCCAAACATTTTGTGAATTATTTAAGTGTTCAATATCAAAGTCATTCATACGCAATTATTATTATTAGACTCCCAATCATTCGTGCTTAATTTAAATGTCCAGTTTCCAAATCATTCGTGAATCAGTTAAATAATAAATTTCCAAGTCATTCATGGATCGATGTATGACTTAAAAATGCGCTATTCTTTTAAATTTATAGCTTTTATTTTAAAATAGTTCTACAATATGTAGATATGACCTTTTCCCATCTCTCTGCCAACGTATGGATTCCGAGCCAAAAGAACTGCTCATCTTTTGAGGCAAGAATGAATCCAACCAATTTCGGATACTCCATTCTAAAGTGAAGCGTATCCCGGAGAGAGCGTTCTGCATTGATCAAAATAAATATTACTCGGACGGGTCAAGGTCTGGGCTATAAAGCTAGTGAGGCATATCTTCCCAACCTCCACTTTCTGAATAGTTTTTACAAGGTATTGCAACATTTGGCGGAACGTTGTCATTACGGAATATAAGGGTTTCATGTCTGGTTTTTCGAACAATGCTGGCTACAAACAAATCAGTTGTGTTCGACACAGGTGATGGTCTGACCAGATTTCAGCAACTCATAATAGAAAGGACCCGTTCCAACCAAATACAGAGCATTACCTTAGCTCCATGAATATTTGGCTTTGGTGTCGATTCGGGCTTTACGTCCGATCTCTTACGCTGCTGGTTATCGTAATGGAACAATTTTTCATCGCTAGTAATGATTTTCTTTTATAGCGTATAAGCATCATTTCGGACATGCAAAATTGTCTTTCAAGTTAGCACAGCTTCAATTCATATGGTACCCAATTTCCGTGCTTTTGGATGAATCCTGCTGCTCGCAAACATTTTCTAGAGTAGCTTCGAATGATTTTGCAAACTGTTGTTGAGTTTTACAACAATATTCATGGAGTCTCCAATTCGTGATCTTCTTGGAGTCTCCAATTCTTGGTATTCTTGAAGAGTTTTTCGGCAAATGAAATGAGTGCAGGATCGATTTCCATAACCGATTGAGGTTTGAAGTAATTAAAGTTTGCAAGCTCTTGTTGAGTTTTGCATTAATCTTCATGGAGTAATGCCTCCAATTCTTGGTCTTCAAACTTTTTTGGCTAGCCTAAGCGATCTTTATCTTCCGTGTCAAGATTACTACTTCTGAAACGATAAAATCATCTCTGGCATGTTGAAACCGATGGAACACATAAACCTTAGGCTTTGCTGATTAAGCAGAGTGCTTCAGTGGCACTTTTTCTAATTAAAGAAGTAAAGCAAAACTTCCTGCATATGGTGATTCGTTGGTACAAAATTCGACATTTTCGAAGCAAAAAAAAACTTTGTTGTTTACACTATAATGTTCAATAACTATGTGAGAATAAATGACATACAAGTTATTAAAAACATAAACCGCGTTGGAAAGATACGCTCTCTATTTTAAGTCATCACACAATACGTTTTCAGGTTCCAAATCATTCATTGATCATTTCAATGCCCAGTTTCCAGGTTTCATTCGTCCAGTTTCCTATAAATGTCAGATTTCCAAGTCAATCATTCAAAATGCCCAAATTTCAATTGATTCATGGATCTTTTCAATGTTCAGTTTTTCATTCGTCCAATTTCCAATTCATTTAAAGATCATTTACATGCCCAATATCCGAAACATTTGTGGATCATTTAAGTGTTAGATTTTCAAGTCATTCATGGAAAATTTGTATTTTCAGTTTCCAAATCATTTAAACGTCCAGTTTCCTAGTTATTCATGGATCATTGAAACTTTTAGATTCCAAGTCATTCACGGGATCATTTAAATTTCCAGTTTCCAAAATATTTAAAACACCAGCTTCCAAATAATCGGGGTTGTCATAGAATCCATAGAATGTCGGAATCCGACAATGATTGGATTCTATGACAACCCCGAATCCTTGGATCATTTAAATTGCCTGTTTCCAAATCATTGGAGCATTAAAAAATCAGTCAAAGTTCAATCATTCACATTTCAAGTTTCCACATCACAAGTGGATCATATTAATGTCCACTTTCTAAAAGCATACAAACGTTTCCAAATTATTCACACATCATTTAAATTTCCGATTTCCAATTCAATTAAATGTCTAATTTCCAACTCATTCTTGGATTGTTTTAATGTCTGTTTTTATTGCAAAACTGAGAAGGGTATAAATAATTCGTCACAACTTCTTATGCTTTGAAAAAGTATGTTTTAATAAAAAATCACTGTTAAATTATTAAAAAAAAGGAAGTGAAAAAAGAGAGGTATTAAGGACACAACTTTAAGGAAGCTAAAATTGCAGCTGGTCTTTTGGTTGTTATCAGAGTAGCAAATAAAAAAGCTTTTGGTGTTATACTCTTTTGAAATTGGAGCGAAGCTTACACAAACCAAGATTAAAATAAAGCCTTACTTTCCACCGAATATTACTTAATATCATATCAGTCATATTGGAATTTTCAATCATATTTTCCACATCTTTAGTTTCTAACGAAACTCAAAACTTTGAGTTTTATTCATTTAAACTACAGTGTAAGTAAAAAAAAACAAATCATGTAAAAGATATATATATTTTTTTGCTTAACATTTAACATTAAAAGACAATTTCTTTTTCCGTTAAACATTTCGTTCCTGTTTACAGTGAAGTAAAAAAAATTAATATTTATTTCTTTATATTTTATGAGCCATAAAAAACTCCAAATTAAAATGTTCTTTCAACTACGAACTTTCGGCAATGAATTTTATATACAAAACCATACGTAATTCTTAAACAACCATCGATAACAACTGCAACAACAGCAGCAACAAACAAATAAAAAAAAATGGTAAAAAAAAAACAAGAGAACAACAACAGCAGTAAAACGACATTAACAATTGATTTAAGCAATGGCTAAAGCAGCAGCAAGCTGCCTTAACAGCAACAAACAGCATTAGTAACAGCAGTGTTTTTTAAACACCAACAGTGTTTGCTGAAATCACTAAAAGACAATCTTTGAAATCTTTTATTTTTCCCTCATCATCATCATCTTCTTCATTATTTGCTGCTGCTTCTTGTTCCTTTGATTTTACTTCTGCTGTTTTATGTTCTCTAAGAAATACTTAGACTTACTTGAAAAAATAAAAATAACATGCTACAATCTGCCACAAGATTTGCCAGGAAAATATATAAGAATTCCCTCTAGTAGTAGAAGAATTTTTGTTTTATTTTAACCCAATACTTTGTATCATTTGTTGCTATTGTTGTTGCTTTATGTTGCTGCTTTAGTTTGTTGTTGCTTGCTTGTTTGCTGCTGCTGTTGTTTATTTGTTGGCTGGCTACAAAAGACATTTGTCATGTCATTTGTAGCAACACATTTTTAAACACACAAAATACCACAATGTTTAACAATAAACAACATTTATATATTTGTTTCTTTTATTTCTTTTCCAACATTTTGAGCAATGCGTGCAAAATGCGTTTAAGTTTAGTTTTTTTATTTTCTTTTAATTTTTATTTTAGAAATTTTGCTATAAAGTTGATTAAGTATTTTTTTGTTTATGATACCATAGCTGAACTTTTAAGAATGCTTAGCATAATAATACTTATAAAGAAAGTATTGAAAAGGAAATAAATTGTTTAATGATGTTTGGTTTTCTTTTTGGGAATTAAATTTGTAAGTTATTGTATTTAATATTTATGGATGACCTAGAAATTAGGACGTTTGATTTGGCAAGAATTATTAGAGAATAAATTATGATTTTATGCGGAACTTTGAGATTTGTAGCTTAAGCAACAAAAACTCATGATAATGCTGTTAGTGCCACAAGTAAAGTAAGTGGACAAATAGTATTTTTTTTAATTTCCAAACTGGGAAGAAGGTGACAACAGTTTTTAGGTTTTTAATTAATTAAACAATGAGATCTCACAACTATAAATTTTAAACCTCTTAAAAAGCTAATATTGTTAAATTCCATAAATTTTGATTCTTAGCAGGTTTTGACATGAAATTTATCAATTAAATTTTTTTTTTTTAAATTTCGAACAAAATTCCTAAATCTCCAAATCAAAAAAAAAAAAATATTTTGGATTTTTATCATATTGTGACTTGAAATTTATTAAAACAATTTTTTTTTTTTTTTTTAAATCCCAAAAACTTTCGAAAATTTTTAATTTTGAAAAATTAATTTTTGAGAAAATTTCTCATTTTTATAAAATTCTTTAAAAACTGCTAGTATGCGGAACAATTTAATAGAACACCATAGTAATGTCGATATAACAATGCAATACAGGCCACATTGCGATGGTGATTCAAGGAATCAATACCGTACTGTGATATACGTTTGATCTCTCTCCTGTGCTCCGTCGAGAATCTCGAAAATAGATTTTGAAGCACCAGACCGTACATGTGAGTTTTGTACCATTTCATGTCGAATATACAATACGTGGTGTAACTAATGGAAATATCAGATGGAGTAAAGTATTTTGGACAACTCTTAAAAACAACCGAAGTATTTGAATGCTTCTTTCGACATTAGGAAAATGTGTTTTGTTCAGCGGACAACACATTGTGTGCTCATGCGCAGAACATCAATTCTGATTCTAAAATATGTCGACAACATATTTTATATACAAATTCTATAGAAAACATCGCATAAAAATTCTTTAGAAAACATCGCAGAGATATTTTCTTTAGAAAACATCGCATAAATATTTTCTTTATAAAACATCGCAGAGGTACTTTCTATAGAAAACATCGCAGAGATATTTTCTATAGAAAACATCGCAGAGATATTTTTTATAGAAAACATCGCAGAGATATTTTCTTTAGAAAACATCGCAGAGATATTTTCTTTAGAAAACATCGCATACATATTTTCTCTATAAAACATCGCAGAGGTATTTTCTATAAAAAACATTGCAAAGATATTTCCTATAGAAAACATCGCACAGATATTTTCTTTAGAAAACATCGCAGAGATATTTTCTTTAGAAAACATCGCACAAATATTTTCTTTATAAAACATCGCACAGATATTTTCTTTATAAAACATAGAAAACATCGCACAAATATTTTCTATAGAAAACATCGCACATATTTTTTAAAGAAAACATCGCACAGATATTTTCTATAGAAAACATCGCACAGATATTTTCTATAGAAAACATCGCACAACTATTTTCTATAGAAAACATCGCAGAGATATTTTCTATAAAAAACATCGCAGAGATATTTTCTTTAGAAAACATCGCAGAGATATTTTCTATAGAAAACATTGCAGAGATATTTTCTATAGAAAACATCGCAGATATATTTTCTATAGAAAACATCGCACAAATATTTTCTATAGAAAACATCGCACAGATATTTTCAATAGAAAACATCGCATAGATATTTTCTATACAAAACATCGCCAAGAAATTTGCTATAAAAAACATCGCAAAGATAGTTTCTATAAAAAAGATCGGAAAGATATTTTCTATAAAAAAGATCGCAAAGATATTTTCTATAGAAAACATCGCACAGATATTTTCTATAGAAAACATCGCACAGATATTTTCTATACAAAACATCGCAGATATGTTTTCTATAAAAAACACCGCATATGTATTTTCTATAAAAAACATCGCAGAGGTATTTTCTATAGAAAACAACGCAAAGATATTTTCTATAGAAAACATCGCATAGATACTTCCGATAGAAAACATTGCAGAGATATTTTCTATAAAAAACATCGCAGAGATATTTTCTATAGAAAACATCGCAGAAATATTTTCTATATAAAACATCGCAGAGGCATTTTCTGTTGAAATAGCATAGAAATGTTTTATATAAAACATTGCACATAGTTAACTTCATTTGTAAGTTAACTAAGTTTATTTTTAATTAATTACATCAAATTCTTTAAAAATTTATTTAATTAAACTTTCATTGGGCTCTACCTCACTTTCTTTTTTCTTCTGCCCCAAACCTTTTCAGCTGTAAAACAAATTGTCTGCCTTTAATGAATTGTTTAACTTATTCATGAACTCGGTGTTTTTTTCATATAATTTTTGTTTAACATTATTTAAACACTCAATAAAATGCAAGAATTTAACACTCTTATTACTTCCAAGAAGATGAAATGCGAAAAAAACGGAGACACACACACACACAACAACTGTTTTAATAAAACCATATTAAAAAGGATTTAATTTCTTTTATTACTTATTTATGTCTGTGGTAAACTGCCACATCAAAAAAATATCTTGTTTTTGTTAAAACAAAATAAAAAAAACAAAAAAATAAAAAATACGTCTAAAGCTGCAACTCCGGGCAATAATGTATTGTATTCGCATTGTTTTTATTTATACTTTACTTTATAAATATTCATTTGACTGTCATTTAAACAAATAAAGAATCCACAAATGTCAGCTACTTTTCAACTTCTACACATGTCATTAACTAACTGCCAGTAAAATATACTATGGAAACAAACAACAAGAACAACAACTAAAACTGCAACAAACCAACAACAACAAATCCTAAAAGCCATGAAGTGGAGGCAGTCAGTCATGTAGCCAAGTTGGCTGCATGTAATGCTAAAAACAACATTCGAAAAATAAAAATAATACTTAAAATAAAACAACAACAACAAAAATGGTATAGAGAAGTTGCAAGAACAAAAAAATTATTTTGTTTTTTATTATTTACTTTTGCAAAAGTGTAATAAGCCAAGTAACAAAACCACCAAAAAAGAAGAAAAAAACAAAAATAACTTTTGTGTTGCTCTGTGTTGTGTTGTGTTGCAACTTGCAGGTATACATTACTTGTTGGTGGTCTGCACCATAGACGAATGAACTTGAATATTATTTTTCTTAGTTACTTATTGTTGTGTGTAACCACAAACAAACGAATGAAATACAGACAGTCAGTCATACATTCAACATACAACACAATACAATACAAATGAAATTATGCAGCACAGACGTTTAGACGGAAGGAGCTACAGACATACGAACGGACGGACGGACGGACGGAGGGACGTACATACAAACCTACTGGTTAATGTTGTTTAATGATAAAAAAGATAAACAAAATTAAAATAAATTTAAAATTGTTCACATATAATAAAAGAAAATTGCAGAAAATATAGAATCCTTTTAAATGTGTGACTTTTCCAGTGAAAGGGAACTTGTTAACTTGTCTTGGAATTAGTCAGGTTTTAATATTTTTAAGGAAATAAGTTTATGCTAAATAAGTTTTGTTAAATTTTCTCATAGAAATGTGTTAGCTTGATATTTAGTATCCTATTTTCCTTGTTTGTTTTTGTCTGCTGATTTGCAAGACTTTTTTTATTAGAATATTAAACACTTAAAAAGGTTAGTTACAGCTGAAATCAATTTCAAGAAATAGTATGTTAAACTTTGTTTAATATTCAGTTAAACTTCTGTATATAAAAATATATGTTAGCTAAAGTTCAATATTCTAGGTTTCAAAACCACGAAATACATTTTCTTCCTAGTACTCTCTTCTGCATAACATTCTTCCTACAATGATGAGTTATAGCATCTCATAGTTTTCACATCTTGAAACTTAGACCAGATATTCAGTTTCTCTAAGATATCAGTGTCTGTTCAAACAACAATATTTGCCATAATCATTCAATTATAAGATTCGTTTAATCAGGATTTTGTGACAATCTCTGAATGGGATCGTATGTCGTAGGGTAGGTTTCAACGCTCAAAGCTTCTGATCATTTGCGAAAAGTTAAATGGTTCCTCCTCAATTGCTATGCTTTCAAATAATGGCTAAACACTCAATTATCTGGTTCCTAAAGCTGTGTTAGTTGCAAGTAATTTGTTTGCACTTGCCGGAGAGCTATTAACCCAAGCTTTATTGATAGAGAATTTCTGGAGAATTTCTATGTATTGGAAGGTTGCTAATGCAACTCCAATTCCCAAAAGGGAAAAGACTAATTAGCCTGCTTTTGTAAGAGCAGCTTAACGGGAGATCTTGTTGCCTTCCTATCGTCGCATTACCTTCAACCTTTTTGAAAAATTGTGTTGTTTCATTCTCCGTTTTAGCTATAGATGTTTCGACTTTACCTAAGCCCTTGGAAACGGTGAATGAGACAACCATTCCATTTTTAATAATCATGAAGCTTTTTGATTGAAACTTATGGCCTTTGGTATCAGGTAATAGCATCTTTCGTTTTAAATGAAGCTTTCTCCGAAATCAAACTTATTTAGGTTGTTGCAGTTGATATCTCATCAATCGAGTTCAAGATTAATACCGGATTATACCAAGTTTCTATTACGTTTTCTACTCGATTTATTTTTTTCTTTCCTCAAATGAGCTTTTACGTTAGCTTTTATTTTGAAACATTTGTAAAAACTAAATTTATTCAATGTATTGGCCATTGTTTGCTATGACCTTTCCCCATCTTTCTGGAAATATCGAGCCAAAAGAACTGATCATCTTTTGAGGTAAAGATGATCAGCATTCTGCATTGATCGCAACAAATAGTAGTCGGACTGGCCACGGTCTGGACTAAAAAACGGGTGAGACAAAACTTCCCAAACACTTCTTTCTAAATAGTTTTTTTTAACAGATATTGCAGCATGTGACCGTCATGATATTACGGTTTCATGTCTGGCCGCATATTCTGGGCGTTTGTCGGTCAATGCTCGCTTCAAACGAATCAGTTGCGTTCGGAACAGATTCCCGTGATGGTCTGTTCCGCTTTCAGCAGCCCATAATAGATAGGACCCTTTTGCACCCACCAAATACAGAAAATATGGATATTTGGCTTTGGTGTCGATTCGGCTGGTTGGCCGGGCTTCACGGACGATCTCTTACGCTTCGGGTTATCGTTATAGCTCCATGATTTTCGTTTTTTAAAGCGATAAAGGATCATTTCATACATGCAAAATCGTCTATCAAGGTCTATCGGCTTCAATCCGTATTCGAGCCAATTTCCTTGCTTTTGGATGAATCCTGCTGCTTGCAAACGTTTTGAAATTGCAGCTTTAGTAGCTCCCAATGTTTTTGCAAGCTGTTGTAGAAGTTGAAAACAATCTTGATGGAGTAATACCTCCAATTCTTGGCCTTCAAACTTTATTGTCTGACCTGGGCGATCGTTGTCTTTCGTGTCAGCGGAAAGTATCAATTTTTTCACAGGAAGTATTTGAAATACAAACACTTGTGTCACATCATTCCCTAATTTGACCCCAAAAGACTTCATTTTATTAAGAGTAACATACATTTTTAGCAATTCTTCAAATATTCAACCATTTTAAACAAATTTTCACTGTAAAAAAAACCAACTCTTTATTTTTTCAACAGAAATATTTGAAAAATGTCTTGTTCACATATTTCTTGAATTAACAATTACTCTACAACTACAAAAAGGAAAATAAAATCACCACTAAATACAAAGAAAAATAAACTGAACTGATCTCAAAACTCGATTTAAAAAGCGCCTACAAGTCACCATTTATAGACAATAACATCATACAAACAAACTAAAAAAAAAAAATTAAAAAAAAAAAACGCACAGAAATCTAAAAACAACATCAATAGTAAATAAGAACAACAGCAACAATATTAAGAAGTAGAAGTTTAAAATAATAATAAGAAGAGTAAAGAAACAAAAAATGAGCTTAATTAAATGTGAAAATGCATGCAATATCTACCATAGTCATACTCATACCATACACATGTTTCAATTTTTTTCCGATGTTTTTTTTTTTTTTTTTGTTCTTTCATTTTGATTTTTTTTTTTTAATAATGTACGTGTAACTCCTAAGAAGATCTAGTGCATGGCAAAAGGATGTACAGAGACTGTTGCAACGAAGGTGAATTTAAAATTACCTTTAGAATCAAAGAACCTGGTGTCAGGTTATTGAGGATATTAATATAAATGAAGTCTGGTTTAGTCTTCACACCAGTCCCCAAAGCTTTATTGTATACCTTCTGACAGTTACAGTTTGAAATGTGGCAAATCTGGAAATATGGAAAACGTAAAAGTAAATTTTGAAGAAAGCATCCAAGAAAAACTAAAGATCGATAGACAATTTCCATCTTTAGCAGCTGGATCATTTGATAATTTTTTTTTCAACAGCAATATATTTCTTAAATTTTAAAATGACTTTTCAGTCAGCCCCTACCATGAATCTAGCATAGTATTTGCTGTTCACATAAGTAAGACGAAGAAGTAAGTGGAATGTGCGTGAGTTAGGCATGCTCAGTATGAGTACGCGTACATGTCAATACAAATCCAATATAGCATATGTCAACTCATGTGTATTGTAAAAGTTAAACAAAAATAACAACAATAACTACACAAATCGCAACAAAAAAATAAAAAAAAAAAAACATTTTATATCAAGACATTTTAAGCCTAGATACGGCAATCCTACCTTATAGTGTTCTTGTTTTATTTTTTTCACTTTTTTTTCTGGACTTTTGTTTTGATTTTTCTTATTTTAAACATCCTTAAAAAATGAAACGCAACAGAAACTTTAAATGCGGCCTCTTCTTTAACTTAATGAATAAAACAACAAGCGTATTGTCTATTCTTATACCTCGTCATCAACATCATCAGCAAAAGCAACAGCATCAGAGCAACATCATCAACAACATCTACTTGTTCTTGTTTATTTAATTTTTTCTTTTTTTTTTTTGGTTTTTGATTTTAATGTTGTTGTATTCTTTGTATTTAATTTAACCACCTTTATTTTGAATTCTCGCGGGGTTTTCACTTTCAGCTTTAGTTTCTTTTAGCTTTTTTCAACAAAAAAAAAAAAAAAAAACTTTTAGATGTTTTCTTATATAAAATAGTTACAAATACTTATTTATAACTAATACTTATAAAGTACATAACAACACAGGGTAACAAAAACTAAAGTAAGCACCGATTTATTACCAAAAACAAAAAATCTTTTTCTTTTAACAAAAATATCTGCAAGAAATTTTCTATAGAAAACATCGCCTTGAAATACTCCTAAGTATTTAATATGGATAACATCGCCTAAATATTTTCTATAGAACACATAGAAAACATCGCATAAATATTTTTTTAGAAAAAATTGCGTAGTTATATTTTCTATAGAAAACATCGCATATATATTTTCTATAAAAAACATCGCATAGATATTTTCTAAAGAAAACATCGCAGATATATTTTCTATAGAAAACATCGCAGAGATATTTTCAATAGAAAACATCGCACAGATATTTTTTATAGAAAACATCGCACAGATATTTTTTTATAGAAAAAATCGCATATATATTTTCTGTAGAAAACATCGCATATATATTTTCTGTAAAAAAATCGCATAGATATTTCCTATAAAAAACATCGCAGAGATATTTTCTATAAAAAAAAACATCGCAGAGATATTTTCTATTAAAAACATCGCAGAGATATTTTCTATACAAAACATCGCAGAGATATTTTGTATAAAATGCATCGCAGAGATATTTTCTATACAAAACATCGCAGATATATTTTGTATAAAATGCATCGCAGAGAAAACATCGCATATATATTTTATATAAAAAAACATCGCAGAGATATTTCCTATAGAAAACACCGCAGAGATATTTTCTTTACAAAACATCGCAGAGATATCCTCTTTAGAAAACATCGCATAGATATTTTCTATACAAAACATCGCAGAGATATTTTCTATACAAAACATCGCTTGTATATTTTGTTTAAACTTCATCGCAGAGAAGACACCGCATATTTTCATTAGAAAACGTCGCATAGATATTTTCTAAAGGAAACATCGCATAGATATTTTGTATAGCAAACATCGCATTGATATTTTCTATAGAAAACATCGCATAGATATTTTCTTGTATTGGTTTTTCTTTGAAAAACATTAGAGAGATATTTACTTTAGAAAACATGGCAAGAATAGTAAATAATAAATTGTTTGTAGAAACCGTTTCCCAGTGTAATGATTTGATCTCATCTAGGTATCGTACATGTTACAGCGGCTTTAACCTCAAATAAAATGTCCAGAAAAAGAAACTTTTTGCAAAACTAAATAAATACAACTGTGATATAAAAATATCTCTACAGCAACCAGTTGATATCAATACACTTTTTATCTCTTTCTCTGTATGCCTCACTCTTTTTCCCACCGCTCAAAGATCTACTCCTTTTCCTTTTAAGATTCAATGTTTTATTGTGGTTGTGTCGGTGGGATTGTGTGCAATCACATACAAAAACAAAACATTATCTAGTCTAGTTTGTTGTAGAAAAAACCTTACATGTTTTTTTTTTTTGTTTGTATTATTGCTTTTGCTTGATGTTGATGTTGTTGTTGCTGTTAATGTTAAGTTCTTTAGTTTGTTGTTACAAAACCACAAGAGAATTAATTGACCTTCAAAATCATTCAAGTGTTAATAGTATAAGAAACTAATAAATTCCTTTCATCGTCATCAATATCATCATCGTCATCATCCACATCCTCAGCAGCAGCCTCCCAGCCTTAGTATTATTGATTCCCCATGAATGTGTGCATGGATGGTGTGGTTACTAGGAAAAAAAATCATCATATGAAGAAGGATGGCAAATAAGATTGAATTAAAAATTAATTCAAGATAAAATAAATTCACTTTTCTGATAATTCTTTTTATATTTTTGTTTTTTTTTTTTTAATAAAACATATCAAATTTTTTGTATTAAAGATTATTTGCAAATCGTGGTAGAGAAATAATAAATAAATGTAGGAAAAATTATTGTTTTTGTAGTGTGAGAAATTAATAAGGGGGAGAAAAAATTAAAACCTATAAGAAATTTTAAAACACAAGCAAACATTGGTTAAAAACTATTATAAAATAGCTAATTCCTTTAGAAAAAATAGCAATTATTTTTAATATAATTTTGTTACCAATAATATAATATCATAAACAGAATATATGCGGATTGGTTACTTGACCTGCCACTGAATGACTAAAAAGGTGACAATTTATACTCTTGTAGGCCAAAGAGTATATAATGGCTAAAACCGGTTTCTACCCTGAAAGAATCAGTCACTTAGCTTGCAGCAGTTTTGATACTTAAAGTACGATTCCAAATTGTTATGTCTCAAATTTAGATTTATATTTATAAACGGAAATGGTTAACATTTCAAAATAATCTTTCACTGTCTACGTTTCTTGTTTATAGCAATTTAATTATAAGTTCAAAACTGTTACTCTTTTAAGTTTATTGAATTTGTAGGCTCTTTTTCAAATTAATAATTCTTTTTTTTTTAATTTGCTGCAGCAAGTAGTTTACTTTATTTTTATTGTATCTTTTTGGTGTTTTTTTTTTTAATCCAACTAAAACAAAACCAAAATAATTTACAAATCTTAAACATTATTCTCTGTCAATATTCGAGCAACACCTACTTTAGGCAAACACCTTTAAAATGAATATATTTTTTTTGTTTAAAGTACACGATAATAAACGGAAAATGAAAATCATATTTCATAACTAAACACTCCGGAGACAAAGAAATTGGTAACAAAGCAGCAGGGCGAATATATACCCTTATATTGCAAAACGATTATTTATCACAAGTTTACATGAGGATTTTTTGTATGGGAAATATGCTTAAAAAACAGCCCCTGAATTTTATAAAACTTTAGTTTAAATAAAAATTTAGTAAAACTTGGCGCAAATCCAAATTAGAGAAACTTAAGCTGTTCTATAGAAATAACTTGATATAAAAACTGGGATTTCCGAAAGCTATAACCAAGTTTTACAACTGCTACTATAGCAAGAACCTGACAACCTCTGTCTTTTTTGAAAATTAAAATTCTAAAAAGTTTTATAAATAACTGGGAGTTCAGACAACTTAAACTGAGTTTTGCAATTGTTTTGACATAAGTAAGCTGGCGGTCCTAAATTCTAGTACCAAACACCGGATGACTCTCCGGCTTTTACATATACAAGGTGGCGCAAAAGTAATCCTCCTATCAGAAAATGCTATTAATTTTGCCGATTATTGGTCAAATAAATAGTCAGCAATATTCCGCGTTCTGGAGCAGTGTAGCGTAACATTGTTTATTAACGTGTATTTCGCATGTGTTTACTACACAAATGTCAAAACAGAACTGACATTAGGGGTCAATCGCAAAATTTATAGCATTTTCTGATAGGAGGATTACTTTTGCGCCACCTTGTACATACATATTTCGAAAAATTCTAAAATTTAAAAAAAAAAATATTTTTAATTTCAATTTATTGGATATATACGAGGGCGGGTAAATAAGTCCCTGACTTTTTGAATGAAACATAGGTTTCTAGATAAAACAAATAATTTTATTTTAATCTAGTTTGAGCTCTATACACTTTGTCCAAGGTCATCGAAATAGGCATTTGATAACCGATTCACCACGAGAAACCCACTGTATTGGCTGCTGTTTAGTCTCTGGTGTGTTGTAGTGAATCCACGTTTCGTTCACGGTAACGAAACGGTGCAATAACGGTTGAACAATGCCAAACACTTCTGCAAAGTTGTCATATGATTGCACAAACGCAAACAATTGTGAGCAAAAGCCGCACCCATCTTGCAGAAAGCTTTCTCATACCCAAGTGATCATTCAAAATTGATACCACGAGCCATGTGAGAAGCCTGTAGCTTCCACTATCTATCGCACTTTCAATCTCTGATCGGCCAACATCATATCGTGAATTTTTCAATTTATTCCGCGTATAGAGACCTTAACTGGGTGTCCAAAACGTCTGACATTTTCCGTGCTTGTACGTCCACAACGAAATTCATTAAAACACAGATCCTATAGCCTTGGCTTAAGTGACGGTTTTCTTCCGCTAAAAAGAATGCTTAATGAGCACACGAAATTCACTTTTTTGCCACTTTCTCCTCAAGTCACACGGTAGTCTGCTATCAATGGCTGTCAAACACAAACTAAATCACACAGCTTGTTCAAATTTTGACAGGAGTCAACTGACAAATGTCACGGACTTAGTGACTCGGCCTTCTATATATATAAAATTGCTATAAATTCACATAAGTATGATTTCCATATTTTTTTGAATCGAAAATAGTTGAAACCCAGGGACTAGAGTATACCCATTTAGTAGTTTGAGTAGCGCTGAATCTAATTTTAACCTAAAGAAATTTTTTTTTTTTTAAATTTTTTTTTCTCAGAAAATTTTTTTTTAAATTTTTCCAATTTTTTTAAAAAAATTTTTTTAATTTAAAAATTTATTTTTTTAAATTTTTTAGTTAAAAAAAATGATGACAAAAAAATGTTTTTTGTGAAAAAAATTCGGGTTAAAAAATATTTTTCCCGATTTTGATCCATTGTAGATCCAAATTACTATAGCCTTATTTACAGCATTGCAATGGACTTTGAAATATCTATCATTATATATCCATATTGTCTATATTTAAGACTTAGTAATCGAGATATAGATCAAAAATAGGCCAAAAATAGAGGTTGTCTCGTATTTCTGCTCATATCTCCGTTATTTATGGTCCGATTTTGCTGATTTTAAATAGGAAACTTCTCGAAAGCGTGACAGAATTATTGAAGATTTGGATCTCGAAGATATCTAGTGTCTTCAGAAAATTGATTTCAACAGACAGACAGACGGACATGGCTAAATCGACTCCGCTATCTATAAGGATCCAGAATATATATATACTTTATAGGGTCGAAAAATTATAGTGCGGAAATTACAAACGGAATGACAAACTTATATATACTCTTCTCACGAAGGTGAAGGGTATAAAAAGTGACAAAAAAATATAAAATATTAAAAGATCTTTAAAAAATGGACTCACTACCTGAGAGTGGTATTATGAACCCGGTAGCGATAGGCTCAAAGAAGATATATGATATAACAGAGCCTTAACATTTTTTTATTGAAGGCTAACAAATTTTATAAATTAAGATGAATTTGCGCTGTTACAACTTCTCGAATATGGAGGAAGAAAAGAGAGTTCATCAGACTTTAGGCTTTAGGCTATATCTTGAAAACCTGATGGGCAAATTCAGAGCTCCAATTTTGGATTCAGCGCAGATCAAGGCTTTAGAAAAGTATAGTCTGGTCTCAGGTTTAAACATGTGTTGGCCTGAGTTATTATAGAAGATATCTTCAACGAGGTTAGCATATTTTAATACACATTATTTTACATTCGAAACCTTAATCCCTTTTCAAATCATCAGCCATATACCACTTGTTCTTTAACCAAAAAAAGAAAAAAAAAACACTTCCACCCAAATAACAGTAAAAAATTACCCAACTTAAAAAATTTAATTAAATTAAAATTTAACATTTATCACCTTAAAAAAAAAGCAAAAAATACCAAAAAAAAAAAAAAAGAGTTCAACAATTTTTCAACCAAAATAACATATTTAACACGGCATACAAAAGAGCAGAAACAATTTATATTGAATGTCGGTTTTGGCTGAACTATGGCAGTATTAAATTAAACACTTTAAGATTGTTTTTGGCAACAGCCTTATTTTTTGCTTTTCTTCAGCTTGTTGTTATTATTGTTAAAGATTTTGTGGCAAGTTTTGCAAACATACATAAAGTAAAGACACATTCATAAACAATCGACACATAAATACAGAGAGTATTTTTTTTTTTTTTTGGAAGCAAAAAAATAAAAATAAAAAAATTACTCTGGTTGATTGTTAATTTGTGAACTGATATCATTGTAAATGTATTTAACATGAATGTATGTATGTAAGTTGGTGTGTTGTAACGTACCTAGTATGAGGACTTCTTTTATACAGAAACCAATAACAATCATAAGAAAAGCATGCCACACAATACTTGTAGTAGGCCATAAAAACTGTAAGGGTAAGCCATACAAAGGAACTGGGGAAGTCAATGTAATAATAAGGATTACAGAGAGAAATTTTCAATAAGTGCTCTGAAGACTGCATATGTCTTATGAACTAAGTGTAGCATCAATTTATCTCAAATAGTAATTGGAATGTTGCTATTAAAAATCAGCCAAATTGGTCCACAAATTACTGAGATTTGAGATTTGATAACAAAGCTTCTTTTACTTATCAATACAAAAAAACACATTTTTTCTTTCAAACAACAGATTTTTTTGGCTAGAAACTCGTTTGTTAAAGCAAAAAACTGAATTTCCCTAAAAAGAATTCGGAATTTTTTTTTTTTTTTTTGCATACTTTTTTTTATTGTAAACCCTTAAAATTTTGTCCCAACACAAATGAATTAAATGCTGCTGTGTATTGGTTATTGACATCAATTGTATGGTTACAACAGTTAAATGAAAGAATGGTCGAATGCAATTTTTGGCAGAACTGGTTGTTAAATATTGTTGCTGCTTGTAGCTGTTGTTGTTGTTGTTGTTGCACTTATTTTATTGGTGTTAGTATGACACTAACCACAAAACAATAAAAAATTTAAGGCATGAACAAATAAAGGTGTAACTAAAATATTTGAAAGCTCTTGTTAAATTAAAACAACACAACAACAATAACAATAACAAAAATTAAAAAAAAAAGGTTTTTTTTTTAAATGAATGAAACAAAAATAAGAACTTTGTACATGCAACAAATTTCCCAGTAAATTTAAAGAATCAGGAAGTTTTTTTCTTCTTTTCTTTTGTTGTTACTGGGTTGTTAGTTCAAGTACCATAAACCAAACAAGGCAAAGAAGAGGTTGTTTAAGAAATCGACAGCTAAATTACAATATGTGGGTAAATAAAAAAAAAAATGGAGAGAGAAAAATGAATTTATTTATAGGTGTTATTCCTGGGGCAGTTTTGGAATATTTAAGGGCATATTTTAAAAAGCAAAAAGAAGCTAAGCAGTTGGTACTTTCTTAGCTCAAGAGACTACTTGAAGAGAGGTCTAACACAGAGGTTCTAACACAACTTATGGAAAAGTTTTAACTGTCTCATACAATTAATATAATATCAGTAAGATTAATCAACTGTTCTGTTTGAAACACCCACAGAATGTTGCAAAGTTGACGGTATTAGTAATAATCAACTTGGGTTCTCAGATGATTATTTTCAAAAGTTACATTATTTTATAGCGTAAGCTTATTTTAGCGTTCATTGCTCTTATTATTGCAATTTGTTTACCGATATGTTTCGTTTTTAATTTTGTCATTTATTCCTATATTGTTTAGTTTTTATTTTGAAACATTCGTACAATATAAATTTATTGAAGGTATTGGTCATTGTAAGCACCTTTTCCAATCTTTATGGAAACATATGGATTTTGGAACCAAAAGAACTGCTCATCTTTTGAGGCCAAGATCGCATCAAGCTTATATCGGATACTCTGTTACAAAGTAAGGCGTATCCCATAAAGCGCATTCTGCATAGATGGAAACAAATAGTAGTCGGACGGGGCACGCTGCACATTGGTTGAGGTTCATAGAACGAGCGCCTAAAAATAGAAGAAGTTGTCGAAAGACAATGAAAAAATGGAAAAATCAAAATGATCCGCCCACTTTTACGCCCACCTTCTATACAAAGTGAAAATTAAATTTTGACCTACGGCATTGTTTTTTGGCACATACCATTTTTAAACACTCAGAGTCATTCGTGTGAAATTTGAAAAATATCTGCCCGCTTTTACGCCCATTTCACATACAACTTGCATTGAAAAAGTGCCACAACTCCCTTGATTTTTAATTCATCAACTCAATTTTCACAAAAAATAAATATTATAATTGTAGAATGGGCTCCTGAAAATATATAACTGATCCGCCTACTTTAACGCCCATCTCCCATAGAAAAACAAATAGAAAAAACATGAAAAAGTAATTTAAACATAGTCTTTCGTACTCAATTTTTTGATTTCCAGCTTTAAGCAAAATCTATTTATAAATGGGTCTGAAGACAATAAAGGATTATTATTACGTCTTCATTAGTGGCTACACGTCCAATTCTTAGCGAATGATGTAATCTATAGGCTCTATAGTCTTTATTCCTCGCTTCCTGAGCTTCCTCGGCCAGCATACCTAAAACAAATAATCAATTAAAATGTAAAAAAATAAAAAATTGAATAAGGGCCTTTAGATAGAGACATTCTATTGGCAGAATAGCTTCCTGACTAGTATGTATATTACATTATGTGATAATTTTAAACAGTAAAGATGGCAGGAAGGAAAATTCATGTTTTGTTACTTTATCACTTTATAATTTTTACTGTCTTTTTTTTGTTTTTTGGAAAGGAGAGGTAGGGGCAGCTGAATTTTTGTTTAAGTTTTAGCTGAGACCTCAGGCTGTATTTTGACATCCTTCGTTAAACTGCGCTCTACAGCGCTAAAAAGACGCAGTCCACTGAAGTTGATGAACATTGAAATTTTGATGTTGTTTATTTTTTGTTCTACGAAATTGTTTATATGGCAATTTTTCCAACTTTTTTTAATGCAATTCTCATCTATTTTAATTGTCATTTACGAAAATATACAACAAAGTCAAATGATAAGTTTACTCTGATTGTACCAAAAGATTGAATATACAGTAAATTTGCATGCTATTTTCAACAAGCGAACATATATGAATTTCGAGCGTGTCTGTCCAAACAAATAATAAATATATCAGCCTGATATTATTCGGTTATCTGACAACAAAATACCAAAAAATTATCCAGGTCGGCGAACATGAAAAAAAATGAATTTCCGGCACTCTTCAACCTATGAGCGGTGTGGACTATAAAATTCAAACCACTTCATTCTAAATACTTTTTAAAAGTATTGCAATATGCGTCCAAGCGATGTCATGATAGAATAATAAGGTTTCATGTCTGGCCGCATATTCTGGGCGTTTCAAACAAATAAGTTGCGTTCAGCTTCCCTGTATTGCGGTACAACTTCCCTGTGATGGTCTGGTCAGATTTCAGCAGCTCATAGAAGATAAGACCCTTTATCTCCCACCAAATACAGAGGATCACATTAGCGCAATAGATATTTGGCTTTGGTGTCCATTCGGCTGGTCGGCCAGGCTTCACACACGTTCTCTTACGCTTCTGGTTATTGTAATGTATCCATTTTCCATCCCAAGTAATGATTCGGTGCAAAAGTGATTTTCATTTATAGCGTTCAAGCAGCATTTTAAAAAACCTCTTTCTAGGTATCTCGGCTTCAATTCGTATGGTATCCAATTTCCCTGGTTTTGCATGACACCTGCAAAGATTTTGAAATTGCTGCCTAAGAAGCTCCCAATGATTTTGCAAGCTCATATTGAGTTTTACAACGATCTTCATTGCGTAATGCCTCCAATTCGTGGTCTTCAAACTTTTTTAACTGGCCTGGGCGATCTTTGTCTTGGGTGTCAAAATTACCACTTCTGAACCAAAAAAAAACATTTCTCACACGTAGAGACAGATGAAACACATTCACCATAAGCTTTGGTGAGCAATCGGTGTGTTTCAGCGGCACTTTTTTTATACCCTTCACCTTCGTGAGAAGGGTATATATAAGTTCAACATTCTGTTTATAATTTCCAAAATATAATTTTCCTACCCTATAAAGTATATATATTGTGGATCGTTATAGATAGCGGAGTCGATTTAGCCATGTCTGTCTGTTGAAATCAATTATCTGAAGATTTCCAGATATCTTCGGGATCCAAATCTTGAATAATTCTGTCAGACATGCTTTCGAGAAGTTTCCTATTTAAAATCAGCAAAATCCGTCCATAAATAACGGAGATATGAGCAAAGATCCGAGACAACCTCTATTTTTGGCCTATTTTAGATCTATATCTCGATTACTAAGTCATAAATATAGACAATATGGATATATAATGATAGATATTTCAAAGTCCATTGCAACGATGTATATAAGGCTATAGTAATTTGGACCTACAACGGGTCCAAATAGGGAAAAATATTTTTTAATCCGAATTTTTTTTTTTTACCAAAAAAAATTTTTTGTCAAACATTTTTTTTCACTAATAAATTTAAAAAAAAAAATTTTAAAATTAAAAAAAAATTTTGGAAAAAAAAAATTCAAAAAATCAATTTAAAAAAAAAAAATATTAATTTTTAAATTTTGAAAAAAAAAATTTTGTTTTCCTAAAAATATTTAAAAGTTTTATTTTAAAGTATAATTTTCGATGTACTTTGATAAGAACATCGGAATTTGTAAAAAACTGGTTTTGAAATTTTTGTTAGTTAGGGAGTTTTGCGTTTTTGGTAACGACATACTTTATGGAATGAGAAATAAAAATATAGAAATTAAAACAGGGATTGACAAATTTAAAGATAACCATTTTTAGCACAAATAATTCTCTTCTCTTTAATTCATTATGATCCAACTTGTTTTGAAACAAACTAAAAAGAAAGTTAAATCTTTATTTATTTCAAAACAAAACATGGCCACACCTTCTCTCTCTGTAAATAAAACTTCCCTAAAAAGCTAAACCTTAATTTGTTTCAACAGCTAGATCCCCCAGAATTTCTGCTGCAAACTTTAATGTTTGATATTTTATTACACTAATAAAAATTCATCTATTTAAAAGCCAAGCGACATTTTGTTTTGTTTTTATATTAGAAAAAGTTTTTGTAGGCCCAGTTTTTTTTTTATTAATGATATCATTTTAGATTTTTTATTATTACTTTGGTAAATTATTAAAAAACTGAATTTTTAAAAATTTGCTTTGCTTTAATTAACTATTGTTTGCTTTAACAAAATTGATTGATTTGCTAACTTGTTTGTTCAGTTTCTTTTATAAAACACAGAAAATGTTAAAGAAACTGAAATATTTCTCTTTGGATTGGATTTTGCCAGTTTTTTTTGTTAAATATTGTGGCTGTTATCTAAGCCTAAAAGCTTTGATTATGTTAATAATAATTTCTATCATTTTATTAGCATCTTAACTATATAAATTTGTTTTGTTCAGCAAAAAAAAATTTCATTTTAATAAATCTTTAATTTTATGGTTTTTTATTAATACAAAAAAAGAAAAAAATAAAACGAGAGAGAAAAAAAAACTTGTTACACAGTAGTCGTTGACATCACACCAATATTTCTGGGCTATTTATTATTATTTTGTTGTTTACAGTTGCTAGATGGCTGGCTATCTAGCTGCTTAAATGAATGAGTGAGTGAGTGAGGGTACGAGAATCCGTTTATGCCCTTGATGAAATTTAAAACACAGCCTAACTAATTAAGCTATCAAGATCCATAGATGGTAATAAACATAAAGAAATACATTAACTACTACAACTACTTCTACTACTGCCAGCACAGCACATCACATCACAGCACTACTTACTGTTGAAAACCCTAAATACTTAATAACATTTACTACGGATATGTTGACGTTAACCGCAGCCACTAACAAATTTATGAAAGAAAACTTTACAGACTTTACTATACATTCATATATGTTTCAATAATGAACATTTCAAGTCTTAACTTTATTTATTGTATTTATTTTAACATATTAAGGAAACCAAACCAACATCATCAACCAAAACGAGAAAAATTGTGTGTTGATTGGCATAAATTATCACTGTTGGTGGGCTGTATTACATACAACACACGCATTAACTACTAAAATGTTGGAAATCTTTACCTAAATTCTCAGGTCACTTGTAATCCTCTTGTTGTCTTAAACTATAAAACAATACCTTAAACATTTAGCTTAATGAACTTTCATTTTATCTTAAGACTTTTTTTTTAAATCCCCCCAAAAAATTGTAACGATATTTATCATTATTTGTGTTAAGAGATACTTAATGAATTTTATAAAGAATTGTAAGTTTATGGTAATAATTTCATTAACAAAAAAAAGTTAAGGAAACAAAATTTGATTTAAAATTAATTTGTTTGAAATAAATAGCTAACTTTTTAAGATTAGCAATTAGAAATGTTAAACTTTTTAAAAGCATAAAAAAGATTTGAAATTCAAAGTAGTGTTAATCGTTTATTGTTTAATAAAAGCAATATTTAAAAATATTTAATTACTCTTTCGAGCACTTTGTATAATTCGCTTCTTAGAAGCAGTTGGGAAATGAAATAAATTATCAAATATAAGCAGGAAAACATCAGCTATGATGCAAATAAATTATAATACATACCATCCAGCTTCCAAGTGGGAACTCAACATACGAAAATTATGTCTCTTGTAAAGGAGAGGGTAAGCGCTTAAATTCCAGCACCTCACTACATGCAATCAAGGGACCAATATATATATAAGTTCACGTTATTTCTACAAGGAGCATAGGGCCTCAATAAAATGTTTGAATTTCGCTCTATTTTGTGCTAACGCCTTCATTTCTTCCCAGCTCTTGCCATGATATTTACTTCATCCTCAATCTGTCTTCTCCATGTATGAGCTAAGCGTCCTCTTCTTCTATTCCCCTGCGGGTTCCAGTCTATGACAATTCTAGAATTCTAAAGGTGTGACCTATCCAACGCCATTTTCATCTCCTTATTTCAATCAATAGGATCTGTTGGTTTATTTTCGTCTCCTTATTTCAATCAATAGGATCTGTTGGTTTATTCTTTCCCAGAGCGTATGATTAGATAGGTACTAGGGCAGAATACATGTAGGATCATGCGAAGACGAATAATTGCATTTTTCATATATCACGAATTCAAAGTTTCGCTGCCGTACAGAAAGGTAGATTTTACATTGGCATTTAAGATTTAAATTTTCGTAGGCAGAGATAAAGAGCGTGATTTCCAAATGGGTTTTAAGTGGCCAAATGTTTGACGTGTCATCTGCAAGCGATTATCGGAGTCCTCCGATTTCCCGTAGATATAATGCTCCCAAGATAGCAGAATTCGCTGACATCTTCTATTTCACATGCACGAATTGCAAATAAAACTCCGGAGGTTGCATTAATACGTAAAGTCTTTGTCTTCATGTCAATTATTTTCAAAGCTGCTGATTCGTAAGTTCGCCGCGAGATCTGAGTAACTGTGAGCCTGTAGACAAATATCGTCTGCTATCGCCACACTATCCCCCTGACTTAATCGGGGGCTCTGCCAAGGATCGTGTCCAGAACTATATTAAAATGAAGTGGTGACAGGTCACATCCATTTCCGACAGCTATCTCAACTCTCACCTTTTCACTCAGCAATTTTCCATGATTTCTTCTACAAGAGGCATTACTGTATAGGGTGTAAAGTTTTCTCCTACATGCTCATGGTTTAGTTTATCAAAGGTCTTCTCGAAGTCTATGAAGCATAGATACAGTGGTGAGTGGAGTTCCACAATAACACTTAGGCTGTTTATGTGGTCGATGGTGGACGTATCTGAATCCATGAGATCCTGTTGGCAATTATTTGGGTTAGTTATTAGGGTCTGTGAAATCAGTCAGTTCGATGTCGAGATTTTCGCTCTCCCAGAATATTCGAATGAGTATTATTCCTAAAATTGTATGTGGGTCAGACTCCAAGAGCTTAGCAGAGATTCCGTCATAAACTGGGGATTTGTTTGCTTTGAAACTGCTAACTGAATTCGCTTTCTTATCCATGGTGGGACATGTCGAAACAATGTATAGGTCATCCGCGTGAGACTTACATACGTATTCCGTTCGTAGAGGACGGACATTCCTCGAGAGCATTCGAATATAGTGACCCACCCTCAACCATACCTCAACCTATTACTCTTCTGTCGTCGCACGTTTGCCATTCGCACGTCTTGGGGGCCTTTGCGATGTCGTAAAACTGTTCGTGAGTTTCCTTCTACACCTATACATATAGCTGGTACGATGGCTGTCTGCTGCGATTTAATGCTGACTTTTCACTTTTCTATCGATCATTTCTCTAACGTGTCTGCAATTGTAGTTTAACACTACGGATCGAGCTCTATTGAGATCAGATTTCATGCTTCCAATAGGGACTTCCGAACTTGAACAGTTGATGGCTGCCATATTGTTGTAGCTACATCTTTCGAATTGGCTGCCGTTTAATCAGTTTGTTTTTCAAAATCACCATGGAGGGATATAGCGTAAAACAATCAGTGCAAATGATAAAATTGTTTTATAAAAATGGGTGTTTAGTTCGAGCAACGTTCCTTGCTAATGTGTCCCAACTCATTGTTTGATGTGAATTTTGGGCTGGCGACGGCGTAGGTCCATATTTCATTCAGAACAACGTTGGCTAGGCCATCACCGTCAAAGTCGAGCACTAAAGGTCGACGATTACCAACTCCTTTTGGACTGAATCAGATGATATTGGCACCACAGAGAGTGAAGATGAAGTGAATTGGCCACCTAGATCATGCGACTAGACCCCGTTCGTTTTACTTTTTCTTGTGGGGTTTTCTTAATTCACCACAGCGGCCCTCAAAGCCAACATAACCCAGGCCATCGGTCAAATTCAGCATGATTTATGCACCGGAGTCATGGAAAATTGGACATTTCGGATGCGGCCAAAGTAGCAGCTGCGGACATTTGCACGACGTTATATTCCATACATAGTGCCATTCATAGGTCCTTTAATAATATCTCATACACACTTTGTTTTATTTAAACTTAAAAATAGGAAGAGCTTAATGAAAGACTATTTTCTTACCACAACCGCTTATAAATTTTCATTTGCCAATCGAGTGATTATGTCTTAGAAAACGAGTTTTACAGTTATGGGTACAACATTTTAGAAGGAGTAACAAAAGTTTGAAAGCTGCAACCAAAATTCTTCTTTATCAACTGACTTTCTGTTGATAGGACCGAAGAATTTTATATGTGCAACCGAATCATTCGATTGACAATAAATTCGGTTGATACTACGAATCTGTTTTCTCCATGTAGTTATAAGTAATGGCTTAAGTAACACATACAGAAAGTGCTCATGCAAATGACTGAAAAGTAAGCAGTTATATAACAGATAACAAATAAGTCATTATGCCACTGCTTCTAGGTAATACACATGGTATGTAGTAGTAATTGAAAAGTAAGTTAATGAGTAATTGCAAATCATTACCAAGTTTTTGCTGAAATTTTAACAAATTAGTCTTTTCAATAATCAATTTACAGCTGTATTTGCATTAAAATTATCTGAAAATTTTCTAATTTCTCTCTCTTTCTTTACAGGTATGTACAATTTGATTTCATATTATCAATCAGCAACTATCAAATAGAGTCACATAGCTTTATTTTGATTTCATTTGTAAGTATTAGCCAACAAATATTAAACATTTTTATTAAGTACCCCAACAAAATAGCAATAAAGCTTCATTGCTATTACTTACATTTTGTTTTATATTATTGTCACCAACATGTCAAATTTAATATTGTTTGATTTGTTAAAGGGTTTTAATTTTCATGGTTTCGTGCACATCATCATCACAGTCTCACCAGACTTCAACTATATATACAATGTATTTGAGTGAATGTGGTGTTTATCACAGCTACAATGTTTTTAAGACGTTGCTAAAGTGTAAAAAGAGCCGCCTGTTAACAAAGTAAACATGTCTCTGATTGTTTTACATGCTAAAATGACATTAATTCAGTTTTATTTTTTCGTTTTTGTTACGTTTTTATTTTTATTCAAGTTTATTTCTATTTCAGTTTTTGTTTTTTGTTTTTTTTTTTCGTTTTTCATATTAAGATAACAAACATGAGATGTGGTAATTATTCAGTGTATAGAGTCTAGCGAGAAAAACTAATAAAATATTTAAACAGAGACTGAACTGAATTAAGTCATTAAAAGAAAATTTCTAAAAATCAGAGAAATTTAAAAAATTGGTTAAATAAATAGAGCAGCTATAAAAATGTTTATCATTTTTGCTCTTTTTTTCTTTTTTTTTTACAAAAGCCCTTTTTTATTATTTTATAATGCTACAAAGCTCAGCTACGTTCAGGTGGGAATTCAAAACTAAATTTATAACCAAAAGCGAGCAGTTGAGGTCCTTCCGAAAAACAGCGAATAGGCAAAAAGTTGGACGAAAGTCTCGTGCAAAATTAAATGGAACGTATTCCATATGTTTTGTATGTATGTGTGTGTAAAACACGTTCAGGTCCAAACTACAATATCAAAATTAATAATATTAATCTAAAATGTTTATCATTGTACTAAGTTGTTTAGTATTGAAAATCAATAAAATCGGTTGATTGAAAGAAAAGTTAAGAAAAGAAAACGTATGACCACCTCGGAAATAAATATGATTTTTACGGAAAACTATTTTCAGCATTAAATGTCATACTTATTTGTTGTTGTAATGTTAATATAAGTTTAGTATGTACAATCATGCCGCTGTAGTTGTGATGGTTACATTTTTTAACATTGCACAGTGGAGCATATCACAAATTAAATGGTAATAAATATGTAACTTTAAACTTTTCTTTGGTATTGGTCAAATTTTTTTAAAGACTAAGATCATAAATAGAGAAGAAGCTGAACTTTAAGAATGCTGCCTTTGATGGTACAGTGGCCAAATTGGGACACCTCAACTCTAAAAAACAAACAAAACAAAAAACAAAAAAATGAAACGAATGTTACATTACTAAAAATTTTCTCTACTGGAATGTTTCTGTACTCAAATATTAACAGCTAAAGCAAGTACGAAATCAATATTGTACGAAATTCCAAACAACAAGTAACAGAGCTATATTCGGCTGTGCCGAAACTTATATACCCCTCACCAAATTATACTTTAAACAAAAAATTTTAAATTAAAAAAAACTAAATTAAAAATTTTTTTCTTTTAATTTATTATAGAAAACAATTTAGAGAAATACATTTTTTTTTAGTTTTAATTTTTTAAAAAAATATTTTTTTTTTTTGTGAAAAAAATTCTGGGTAACAAATATTTTTCCCGATTTTGACCCATTATAGGTCCGGCTTATTAAAGCCTTATATAAGCCGTTGCAAAGGTCTTTTAAAATATCTATTATTGGATATCCATATTGTCTATACTAATGACTTAGTAATCCAGATCAAAAAAAGGTACAAAATTGAGGTTGCCCTGGTTTTTTCTCTATATCTCAGCCATGTGTGTATCGATTTCAAATAGTAACCGAGCCGGAAGAATTCCCGATATATTGATATATGAATCATGTATATAAGCTATTTGGGGGCTACGGAAAGTTGATTTCAACACACAGACTGACAGATGGATATGGCTACATCGACTTAGCTATCTATAATGATAAAGAATATATATACTTTGTGTAGTCGCAAATGAAAAATGTAGAAATTACAAATTTATATATACCCTTGTCTCTCATGGTGAAGGATATAAAAAGTAAAATTTTTTATGTCTGTGTAAAACACATTCAAGACCAAACTATAAAATCAAGATTAATAATATTCACCCGCAATGTTTATTATTACCCTAAGTAGATTGGTATTAAAAATCATCAAAATCGGTTCATGAGGAAAAGAGATATAAGCCAAAATGTGTAACCACCTCTAAACCAAATATGATTTTAATTGAAAACAATGTTCATCATTGAAATTTGAACTACGTTTGTTGTTGTAATAATTATATGAGTTCAATATATAAAACCACAGTGGGTCTAATCGAAATATGTGTGGTAATAAATATCTGTGTAGAATTTAACATCTGTACAGCAATAGCTGAGAAGCTGAGCTTTTTAAAGATTGTGTTTGAAGGCATGATTTTTAAACGCAGACAGCTGCAAAGGGCCACCTCATATATAAGAAACATTTCCAGTTTAACAATTTTTATATTTTTAAATAAAATTTGGTTCGAAATTCAAATCTTTTACCATGATTGGCAAGGGTATATAAGTTTATCATTCCGTCGCTATTTAAAATCGAGAAAATCGGCCCACAAATGGCTGAGATATAAGGAAAAAACCGGGACAACCCTATTTTTTATCTATATCTGGATTACAAAGTCATTAATATAGACAATATGGATATCTTATGATAGATATTTCAAAGTCCATTGCAACGATTTATATAAGTCTATAGTAATTTGGACCTACAATGGGTCAAAATCGGTAAAATTATTTTTTAACCCGATTATTTGATTTTTACCTCAAAGAAATTTTTTTTAAATTTTTTTTTTCAATTATAAATTTGAAAAAAAAAAAAAATTTAAAAAATTGAAAACAAGTTTGAAAAAAAAATTTTTAAATTTTGAAAAACAATTTGAAAAAATTTTTTTTTTAAATTTTTAAAAACAATTTTGAAAAAAAAAGTTTATTTTGTTTTCCTAAAAATATTTAAAATTTTTATTTTAAAGTATAATTTGGTGAAGGGTATATAGTAGCTCTCTTACTTGTTTTATCTGAATTTGTGCTCTCTGAATCCAAAAATTGTGATTTATAAGCTCTGAATTGTGTACTGTTCGAATTACAGGAGGGTCTGGATATAAAATACTTCAAATTAAAAAAATATGTGTTTTCACTGTTTAAACTTGGAACACAGGATTCAAATTAAAGGTGTATTTATAACAAACAGGTTGAAAAAATTGTGTAAGCTATAGTGATATCCATTATAAATGAAAATAAAATAAAAGGAAGGACGAGGTGGGATGAGATTTTATTAGAGACATATTCAATTTAAATTACCATAACCTTAAATTCACATTTAAAAAAAAAAACGTTGTTTACTCTCATGTGTTGTTTTCCACACATACGGTACATCTAAGTGTTTTGCATTAGCAACAGATTTTTTTTGAGATCCAGCTTTGAAGAACTAAAACATACATGTAATTAAAGTTAATTTCATGTCTACATAAGCTTTAAAAAATGTTTGCCCTTCTCCCATGATACACACACCACCACAGTGGTGTGTGCATAAATGAGCATCAATGTTGAAACGAAAGCAATTTTTTTAAATCTAGGTTTAATCGGAGCATAGCTAAGATTCGATTCAATCTAATAAAGCATTTTATAGTGTTGTTTAATACACATGTACTGTTGACAACTTCAAAACACCTTATTGATATTTTACATTCAAATTATCTCACTTAATTATAACTCTATAAGGCCTAAGGTTAAACGATTTGTTTAACATGACTTTTCCCATTGAAGACACTACACACTACTTAGTAGGAACTCTTAATTTGTAATAAATTGAAAACATATCTAATATTTCTTATATGGAGGCTACAACTTTTAAAGCTTTTTAAGAGACAAATAATTTGCGGACTTTAAACAAGCAACCAACCGCACAACAAAACAATATGATATGATGGTATTGAATAATTTTTGACATTTTGAGTTTGACAAGCAGACACAGAAAAACAAACGCTCGAGTGGCTTAACATTACCAAAACTGGTCGACAAACACAATAAATATATAACAAAACTAAAACAAAATAGTTTGAAAAAAAAAAAAAAAAAAAAACTAAAACAAAATGAAACCATATAAACAAAACTCTTATTTGCAAAGTGTCAAAACGACAAGATGACATGATGTACAAAACCGAAACAAAAACAATTGAAATAATATATTACATGAAAAATACTCACAGTTTGCTAAGCTAGATAGATAATTATTGCGCAAAAAGACGTTAAGTCTATTTCAGTGTCTAAATATGGCATTGTTTAAGTCAACATTTTTCAACGTTTTATGTTACATTACAAATTTGTGTTCAAATTGATAGGTATTTGTTAACTTAAAAACTAAAGTAGTATTAATTGTTGATTTAATTCTTCTTTTGAACCAAAAAAAAAAAGAAAAAAGTGAAAAAAATTCAAACAAATACCAAAAACCACAAATCAACATCAATTTTAATTTGTCATAAAACTTTAAATTATCAACAGCTTTGCTTAGGAAAATCTGAAAAACGTATACTTTGATCAGTTTTAATCAAGCTTAAAATCAATTTATGTTTTATGGCCTGAATCACTCGCTGGAGACAAAAAACAAACCCTCATACAAGGTTGCGCTCGCACATGTGCAAAAATATTCAATTTTCAAAATTTATTATTTTTGGTTTTTTTTTATTTTGCCTTTTGCTTAGAAAACATTTTCCTATTACAAGATACTTTATTTGGGCGTTTTGAAGTTTTTTTTTCAATTTTTTTGTTTTTAAATTTCAGTTTTGTTGGCCATTTAAGTGTGTGTGCGCTGTGTGTAACTCACATTGCCACAATGTGTCATTTTGTTGTGACACATATTAAAGGAAACTTGATGCTTTAAAGCCATTCATAAATATTATTTGGTTAAAGTTCTCTAAAGTTGTTGTTGCCTTTAAGTGACACACATAAATAAATCTTTAAAATCTTAGACAACAACAGCATGTAACAACACGTACTTGTACAGAACGAACGAACGAACAACAAACAAACAAACCAAAAAAAAGTTGTCTTGCAACACTTTTAATGCACTTTACACTTGCACTAGGGAACCCAAGAGCCAACAAAACAACATCAACATAAAAGTAAAACATTTCAAACACATGTTTTTAGGAATGTAGGGCTTTAAAATAATGTTTGTATTACCATATTTGTTTCTTCTTAGTTTTTTTTTTTTTGTTTTTTATATGTATGTTGCCAGCTTGTTATAGGCTTAAATAATACAAAATATCAAATGTAAAATGTTTGTATAAAGTCATAAATAGTTTTTATGACTGTTTTGGTTTTTTTTTTTCATTTTTTTTATTTTGCTCATTGGCTTCAGCTAACATTGTCCCTGCTGTTGTGTTTGCTGTGCTGTAGCCGTAATAATGTATCAAATATTAAGTGTTAAGCTTTTATGTCAATCGGCTTAAGTGTTTTTTCCCTGTTTTGGCTTAAATGATATTAAATTTCTTTAAGTCGTATCGAAGAATTGGTTTAAATAACATAAAAATGGGAATATTGTTTTTGTTTTTTTTTATGGAAGTTTGTGTCTTTAGACTTTTGTTTTGTTGTTTTGTTATTTTGTTAAAAGCCCCAACAATCCCACCAAGCTTAAATTAAATTGTTTTTCCATTTAGCCGTGTAAAAGTTTTACGAAAGAAACAAAATTTTAAATATATCTTTATAAGAATTTACTTACAACCTTGAATTGATTTGTTTTTTTCTTTTTTTGATTCTTTAATAAAAAGACCGGATATTTTATATGTTTAAGTGTTATAGATCTTTATTTCTAAAATGTATTTGATTTAGTATTTAAACAAGAAAACATTATTTCTTAAATTTATTTTTTAGATACAATAGATTTAAGAAAATTAGTACCGAAATTGGGTTAGTGAGGTGTGAGAATTTTGTAATACATGAGGAATAATAAAGATTTTTATTTTGTTGTTTTCATGTATTTTATAAGATTCAATAGACAGGTGCTTTAGTAAAATTAAGCTATAAACTGATATATAACAAGTAGAAGAAAATAGCTTAATTTGCCTCAAATTGTCTTTATTCTATTGTAGTATAAATACTTATCCCAAGTTCTTTGTTTATAAAATTTTATTGATTTTTTTTTTGGAGAAATTCCAGGCATTTCACTTAGTTCCGAAATCAGAGAATATACCGCTATAATGAGCCAAATTAGCTGAATACACGCAGAGAAAAATTATAGTTGTACATGTTTACCATAACCATTTCAAACTTCATTTGCACTCAAATAGCCTTCAATTACTTTTTAGCCTTACTATCCTCATTTAAAATAAACTATTGCCTTTACTGTAATTTTCAATATCTATAAAACATTTCCATCCTTATCACGACGTATGTCGGGATCTCAATACTTATAATTTCACCCATTTCTGTGGCCAAAACTATAAGGAACTATAAACACTGAATATGGGGGTTTTAAGGCTTCTGATTTCGAATTTGTGATAAAATTTTTCAAATTCAAAATGGCGGCGTAAATTTTAAAATGTCTTCTAATTTACATGAAAATCGGTATATGGGGGTATTCAAGATTGCTAGTTTCGAATCTGAGGTAAAATTTTTCAGATTCAAAATGGCGGATCCAATATGGCTGCGTAAATTTTAAAATGTCTTCTATCTTACATAAAAATCAGTATATAGGGGTATTCAAGATTGCTAGTTTCGAATCTGAGGTAACATTTTTTAGATTTAAAATGGCGGATCCAATATGGCGGGTACTCTCCCATCTAACTGAGATATTCTAACAAAAAACTCGCATAATCCGATTCCTTATTCAAAACATTGTCGCATTCAACTTTACCAACAATAAAATTGACAACAGCAGCATTATTCTCCTATTTCTTTTGCTCATAAAACCAAACTTCCGCAAAATCGCTATTTAGCAAGCGAAGGCTGCCACGAAAGAATATATTTCTCAAAAAATGCAAAAAAGTGCAACATAAAATTGACAAATTAAACTCAAAATTCTTTAATTAACACGTTTCTGATTGTTTAAACCCGGCCAAATTCGGCCAACTTTTTAAAAGCTTATCCCAAATTCAATTTTTAGAAAAAATTGTAAAATTAAAGGTTATGTCAGAAGTATAAGTTTCATGGCCATATTTACTTTAAATTTTTGTTTGTTTTTTAACTATTTAAAAAAACTTAAAAATTCGACCTAATTGCACTGTATATACTGCTTTCAATACTATGCTCACAAACAATGACTTTGACCACTAAAGGCGAAGTAGCCGCCGTTAATTTTTTACAAAAACAAAACTTTCAAAACAACAAGAAATGCATTATTGATAGTGCAAAACATGATTTTTTGCCTCAAAAATGGGTGAAATTACTTATAATGCAATGATGTGAATGGTAACTTAAACCTGTTATGGTTACCGCAATCATATAAATAAGAACAGTGATCATAATATTGTTAAAAACTTTTTTAAAAAATGTTGAAATGGTAAACATGTAAAACTATATTTTTTCTCTGGTCATATAGCCATCCGAATAAAATCTTCTGTGGTTCTGTATTCGAAAATCTAGCTACAGAAAATTATTTGGTGGCTTTTTTAAATAATATGTTTCTGAATCCAAAAATTTTCTGCGTTGATATGTATGTATGTTTTATGGGAGCTATGGCAAATTATGGACTGATGGTCATTAAATAAGGTGCAGAGTTTCTTATGTATATGAGGATTATTGATAACGAAACTATTGATTTAAAATTGATTATGATATTTATAAAAGAGTTATGCATTTTTAAGAGATTCATGCGAATTTAAGTTTTTTCGAAAGTGGTCTTTATATGGTAGCTATGAACAATTATGTAGCGATCTTCATACAATTTCAACCTGATAACAATATTTGTAAAAGATTTAATCGTATTTAGGTAATCAACTTTAAGATCAACTATTGACCGATCCAAACAAAATTACATTTTCTGATGTTACATATAACTTTTGTTTGCTGAATTTTGGATACTCCTGTTATATAGGAAATTATGTACAATACAGCCATATTACGTGATGAAATTTGTATGGGGACTGGAAGAAGTCATGGACTGTTTCTTGGCATTTTCAACAGAGCTCATCTTTGTATCAAAAAACTATATGTGTAAAATATCATGGTATTAACTCATTTTCAATACTAAACATTTCTGATCAACAAAGAAATTGTGGGGAAAATTTAATTGACCGACAGACTAGACTCGATGCAGGCACTTTGTTCAATAATTCTCCGACATGTATAGAGACAGAATCTATGGCCATTAAAACACTTGTAGTGAGGAAGAGCCAAACACTAGTCATTTCGTTTGACAACGGCATGCACTATCACGTTGCTAGGACAACTTTTTTGAAAGGATCAACGAATGACTTAACCTACAGAGGCTAATGATAATAAGGTGTCCCTTTGAATAACACAATGGCCTTGTGAAAAACACACATTAATTGTAAGATATTTAAAGCTAACCTAACCTTTGCTTGTGACAATGTTCCCCTTTAAGTAGATTCTTTTGACTCAAATATATCCTTATACTAGAAAAATAATATAATTGCCTATTTTACACATCACGGGTAAAATCTATAATCACTTTAAGTCCCTATGTAGAGTGTAGTGTCATTTAAACCTTTTTAAATTTCACTCAAGAAAATAATTATTGTGGTGTGTAACACAAGTAATCTATTGTGGAGTTAAGTGTCACTTATTGATCCAGTTAGCTTTAGGTTTTTAATTTAATTTCTCTTTAGAGTCATTTCAGTTTATTCATTACAAGGTAGACTACTGGTGGTACTTTTATTATTTTACTATACCTTATTAGATCAAGATGTTAATAGTTCCACAGTTAAATTGTATTCATTCTTCGGGAACCAGCTATTATATTCACCCCAAGTAATATGGGGTAAGTTCAATTTCTATATTACTGACTTTGAAAATAATTTTGTATTTTACTTAGGATAATTTAAGTATTACCATACGCAAAGAAAAACATGGTTATGGTAACCATAACACATGAGCATCATGTTATGATAGATATTATAATAGCAGCACAATCATAATATGATTTTGTACAACCTTATTATTATTGCATCTCAACCATAATATGTTTATGTAAAAACAGGGTAGCTGTAGCACAATAGTATTAGGGTTAAGTACAATCATATTATTACTCAAAGCTCAATTACAATATTATAATTTTAAAGCCTTTACAATACCATATTTTTGTAAGAGATTAACAAAAAAGAAAGAATAAATCAATTTTAATTAACCAAATGTAATCATACAAAGGTTTTTGAAGAGTTTTATGAAGATTTAATTATGAATTTGGTAAAAAAGTATTAAATATCATTCATTACCAAACTACTTCTAAGTAATGTAGAGGGAATGAAGTAGTCTTTGAAAAGTAAGTTGTGCAGTAATTGCAAGTCATTACCATGGGATATTATATAGTAAATATAACTATATTTTTTTATAGTTATTATAATGTAGTTGTATTTAGAATTTCCGCAAACAAACCATCATTCAAAATCAAAGCTACAATCATTTAGTTATAAAATATTTACCAAAACATTGGTGTAGAAAACAAGTTTTTATTGAATTTAAATGTATTTAAGAAACACTGCCTAGAACATAGCATAGTTGTCGCAACCATGTATTAACCACGCCTTATCTTCACTCCTAAGAATGTACTTTTGGAGTGCCTCTTTGAAAATAAACATTATAGAGTCAACTGACTTCCTTCTACGACTAAAGTTTGCTGATGTTCAATAGCTAACTGTAACAAAGCTTCACAAAATTATACTTTAAAATAAAAATTTAAAAAAATATTTTGTTTCAACCTTTTTTTGTTTAATTTATTAGCGAATAAAGATTGATGGCAAACATTTTTTTGTTTTTAATTTAAAAAAAAAAAAAAAATGTTTTTTTTATTTTTTGTGATTTTTTTGATGAAAAAAAAATTCTGGTAAAAAATATTTTTCCCGATTTTGACCAATTGTAGGTCCGACTTACTTTGGCCTTAGGTCTTTAAAATATCTATTATTGGATATCCATATTGTCTATATTATTGAATTAGTAATCCAAATATAGATAAAAAAATAGGTCAAAATTGCAGTTGTCCTGCTTTTTCCTTATATCTCAGCCATTGTGGGTCGATGGTGTCGATTTTAAATAGCAACCGAGCCGGAAGAATTCCCGATATACTGATGTATCAATCAAGTATGTAAGTTATTTGGGGGCTACGGAAAGTTGATTTCAACATACAGAAGGACATGGCTATATCGACTTCGCTATATATAACGATCCAGAATATATACAAACGGAATGACAAACTTGCCACTCATGGTGAAGGATATAACAATGACAAGTTATTAGGATAGAAATGATTTACATAGATTTCATATTTTAAAATCAGTACCTTTTAAACAAAAACAGGGACTAAGCTAGGTTGATTAAGATCTTTCTAATAAAACTTTTAAGGGTCCTTAATAAATATTTGTCTACATTTGATAGCAGATGTAATTTAAAAAATCTCATCAACAAAATATGACAATACTTTGTAAAACTTTTCTAAATTTAAGCCATTTATGTTTGATTATTATCTTAACCACTTTTTTTTTTTTTTTTTGCTAAACATATATCATAAAATCTTTAATTTAATTTCACATCAAAACATATGAAGCAGAAATAAAAATATGGAATAACCAGCCCACACTGAAAATTTAACAATTGTTAGAAAGATGTATGAGATGGTGTTGCATTACTAAGGTAATAATAGACAGCTTTAACTCTAACAGGAATGAAAACCAAATAACACACACACAACAAACTCTATTAAATCTATCAAAGAAATCAGTTAAAACCAGACCCAGTAACACACAAAATAAAAAAATGAAAAAAATGTTATTTTTCGATATTTTTTTTTTGTTATTTTCTAGATTTTGAAAGTTGCCATAAGTGTGAGTATTTAAGCCAAGCAGTAGCTTAAATTTTGCACCCACTTACAAAATAGCTGATATAGACAAAAAAAAAAAAAAATAAGATTTTTTTATATTTATAGCAGTATAAATATGTTTTTGAACATAAACCGTTAGTTTATTATTTTTAAAGCTTTAAAATAATTGTCATTTATAATGTCATTTGGAAAAGTGTTTTAGCAAAGCTGTGTAGATCAAGATCAAGAAATGCATGTTTTTTTGGGTTGATTTTTTATGTGTAATTTTCCACAGATAAATATTAATGTTTCCCTTTTTTTGTTTGCTTTTAAAGTTAGTTATGGTTAATTTTTTAAGATTTTCTCAGCACTGAAATAAACTGGAGAATGTATTTTGTTATTTGTAAATTAGGGGAAATTATTAAATCCAGATTAAAATGTGTTTTCTTTAAGTGTAATTTTCTTGTTTTTAAGTGAATAAACTAAAATAAGAAATTGTTTCTTTTTAGAAACCATATAGTAGAGTGTTATGATCTACTAAAGAACTTCTTGATTTTATTATTATTCTTTTTTTTATTTAAGGTTACCACCTCCTTCTATGCCACATCCATTTCCATCAATACATCATCACAGTTTTTTTTTTTTGTTTAATTTTTTCTTGTTGTAAACTCTTCCTTCTTTATTTTATTATAGAGTTTGTTGCTGCAGCTTTGTTGTTGCGAAAAATCCTCATCACCATCATCATCAACATGTGTATTTGTTTGTATGTAATATACATAGTTTCTGATGATTGCTATATATATTGTTGTAGTGTTGTTGTTGTTGTTGTTGCGCATTCTATAATTACAGCGATTTAATTTTCTGATTAGTTTTTACAAGTTGTAACCAAACATGTACGACAACCCCATTCTTTATTGCTTTTAAACAATCTTACTACACATACATTTAGTTGTACTAGCAGTAACCCTGCAGTTATTGGAACTAGTTACCCATTACAATTTTGCAATTAAGCTTAAAAAAACCCTAACGTACTGAAAAGACTTTGAACTGGCGAATTTAATAAGAGTTCCAAAGATACTGATATCAGGGTATGAATTATAATCTTTTGATTAACCAATTAATAGCGAAATTACTAGCGAATGGTGGTCAATTAGTGACATGTTAAGAAAATAAAT
This sequence comes from Calliphora vomitoria, assembly GCA_942486065.2. Taxonomy (NCBI): domain Eukaryota; kingdom Metazoa; phylum Arthropoda; class Insecta; order Diptera; family Calliphoridae; genus Calliphora; species Calliphora vomitoria. Next base: position 120,078,948 of record OW818030.2, on the reverse strand, counting down.
AGAAACATTGCTATATTTATACCCTTCACCTTCGTGAGAAGGGTATATATAAGTTAGTTTGAGAAATTTTCTATTTAAAATCAGCAAAATCTGTCCATAAATACCGGAGATATGAGCAAAAATCCGCGACAATCTCTGAAAATTTCATCAAAAAAAGACAATTTATTGCATGCTTTGACAAAAAAGCAACAAAACGTATGTTTGGATGTGTGTTGGTTTCATTGCTTGCGTATTTTGTTTTTGTTTTGCGTCTAACGTAGTTGTTTTTATACCCTTCACATTCGTGAGAAGGGTATATATAAGATTGTCATTTCGTTTGTAACTTCTGCAATATAATCTGTTCGTCAGCAATTAAATGTAACTTACTTGTTTTATTTCTATTCTTTATTTTCTATAAATTCTGTATAGTTTTATTTAAACTCTGTTATTTGTCTTAAATATTCAACATTAATGTCGATAGTTGGAGCTCTGCATGAACTTCTTTATTCCTTATATCACCCTACAATTAAATTAACATGGTTTAACCTCATGTGTTGTTTTCCACACATACGAATTTTATGTATTTAACACTGGCAACATGATTTATTTTGTATTTTAAAAACTATTACTAGTGCAAAATACATTTCTAATGTGTGGAAAACCACACAAGAGGGTAAGCAACGTAACTTTTTAAATAACTCGACATCAAAAACTATTTTTAAATGAATACATTTTTAATGCTAAGTTCAAGTCAAGAAATTTCATTAACATCACTTATCAAATTTGTTTAATCGTCTATAAAAAAAAATTAATTTTGTGTGGTTTTCCACACAAATGTGAAATTAGGGTAAAATACTCATCTAAATGTGAGTAATCAAGCTCGCCAACATCTACTGATTGCTTTTTTCATACACTATTTATGATATTTGCTAATTTTCTTTCATTTTCATTTAGATATCAAACTAGCGATTTTGTTGCAGAAAGGTAATGCAGAGAGTATCATATGGTTCTTTACATGGCACATGTATTTAAAAAAAATTACAAGATTTTGGCATAAGTGTTTGGCATCGCGGTAAACAGGATTTTCTCTACATTATAAGCTTAATGAGCAAATGTGCTAAGTCCACTTTTTATGAAAATTTAGATTTTAATACAAAACGTTAGAATTAGTCAAAATTCACTATTTGCTTAAAACACATTTAGATTTATTTCGTATGTTTTTCGTTGATATACTGTGATATACAAACATGTTCAGTCCATTTGGTGGTATGCAAATGTGTTAAGACCAAATTTTTTGTCAAAATTGCAAAATTATTATCTCATTTAACATAAGTGAATATATCAAAGTGCCAAACTACTATTACTAATTAGTTTACACGCAAAAAAAAAAATATATAGTTGTGCATGTTTACTGTAACCATTTCAACATTTTTAACAATATTATAGTCACAGTAACTATTTATATGATTGTGGTAACAATAATATGGTTAATTTACGATCCATATGATTGTATCAACCATATGTATGGTTACAACAGATATATGTATGTGACAACCATTTTTATGATGAATAATTTTATCATAATTATCCTTTGCATTTTGTGTCTAAGGTGCAATGTACCTTGTATTTTCAATAGTGTTCTCAATTGACACCCTTAAAACTGCAGGGTACCTACACATAAATGTACTCACACTAATAAGTAAATATATATACCTACATAGCCATGTGTGTTTGTATGATGGCGTATAAGTAATTTGGAAAAGAATGTGTACTCACATATTCAGAGAGTCATACTTACAAATTTATGTAGAACTATATGTTTTATAGAACTGCATACATAGATATGTAAGCAAGTTTACATAGATTTCTGAGTATGTTTTGCATTGTTATTACGAGGGAAATCTGATAAGTCTTTTCAATAAGTCTAGCCTTTAGAAATCTATCGCCTTGAGAGGGAAATAAAATAATTTATATCAAATATTAGCAAAGTTGGACAAAGTCAACAAATAATCCATTATATAGGTGATTTTTGTTATAGTAACTCAGCCATTTATAGACCGATTGTCAAAATCAACTTATTCGGGACTACATCTGCTATGCTGATGTATCGTTCAAGTACACGCAGAGAAAACATATAGTTGTGCATGTTTACAGTACGATTTCAACATTTTTAAAAGTTTTTTTTAACAATATTATAGTCACAGTAACTATTTATATGATTGTGGTAACAATAATATGGTTAATTTACGATTCACTTGATTGTATCAATCATATATATGGTTACAGAAAACATGTATATGTTTGTGACAATCATTTACATAATGAAGGACTTACCATATTATGTTGCTCTCGGGTTATAGATTTCATTATTCATCATAAAAATGGTTGTCACAAACATATACATGTTTACTGTAACCAGATATATGATATATACAATCATGTGAATAATATAGTTGAACACTTTGAAATGGTTACAGTAAACATGCTCAAATGTTGAAATGATTACTGTAAACATGCACACTATACTTTGTTTCTGCGTATACGTTAACTATTTGGAGGCTTCAAAAAGTTGATTTCAACACGAGCTGAGACACATTAATCGCAAGTCCCCTTCAATTTTGATAATGACAATGCATCACTTTTAAGCAGCATTTTTCAATAAAATATTGTTACTCATGCGTCCACTTTACACTTCGCAAGTAATCTAATGTAGATTCGATTGCTCCTTTACTGCCCATAAGTAATCTGAAGTGTAGTCATTTTATTTATTTTTTCTTTGATTTTAGGAAACATTTTTTTAATTAATTGAGTCTATTGTGACCTTAAGTCCCTTTGGACTGAGTAGCTTTAACCTGAAGGAAACCTGGGGACAAGTGTCTCCAAGTCACCAGTTTTGTCGACAATTTTTGTTACTTTTTGGCGACATTGTCAACGAAGCGTCAAGATTTTAATATTTGTCTTTGATCAGAAAAAAAAAATGAAAAACACGACCCTTCAAAAAAAAAAAAAAGATTAATATTTTTTAAATTTTAATAACTGATACACAAAATGAAAAAATTAAAGCATTTTTGAAATGTTCATCTGTTTTTCTACTTTTTGAAAGACTGAAATTAATTAGTACATTTTTTACTTCCAATGTTTAAGATTTAAAAAAAGACTGTTATGAAATCGTACCTTTTTGTTTTTTAATTTTTTTTAATAAAACGTCAAGTGTTCATTATCGACATCTGAAAAGTACCATAAGTGTTGACTAGAATGTACTAGTAAGTCTCTGGTTCTAATGTCTACATATGGTTCCAAACAAAGTACCTAGTCAATAGTACTATAGTCAGTAGTGCACTTCCAATGACAAGCACATGTTAAATATCTTTAGTAAATAGCATTGTCTGGGATATAATAAGACACTAGTACTGGTCACTGTGTCACTGGTCACTGGTCACTACAGTTTCACTATTGACATATCCTCCAGGGAACCAACTCTAAGAATGACTAGTAAAGGTCTTATATTTTGTAGCCAATTTAAGACCCGACTGATTGTGTACAAGCTATGTAAGAAAATTTAACTTCATCCCGAGACACGCAAATGCTAAAATAAAGTTCCGTAACCAGTAGTGATCCTAAATGACCGGAAAGATTCTCTAGAAATGCTGGGTTATTGTTGCTTTTTATTTAACAATGACAAAAAACAACAATGAACTGATATACACATTAGAACAACAAGTTAAACAGCAATATTTAAGAAAATAGTTTTCGTTAAAAATATGTTGAGGTTATCTTACATTTTAGTTCATAAGTTTTTTTCTAATTAATCAATTTAATTGATTTTAAATACCACACTGCCTAGGATTCTGATAAACATTCTGACAGAATTTCATTACTTGCAGTTTTGTATTTTGAACATGAACGTGATTTACACACACATATAGACAAATCAATTTAATAAGCATGTAGGGTCTTAGATGAATAATTATAAATGTTGCACTCTGTATGACAAACACAAACTGCTAAGCCTTTCGCTTGTCTGCAGATACACCAAGTGTTTCAGGTGGGAATCGAACCCGCAACCCTCAGATCGAGTAATCCAAGAAATATTCTCTATTCTAAGGTCTATGATGAATTGTTAATGAAACATTTGCAGTTTTTGGTCAATGGAAAAACTTATTATTTTGTCACTTTAAAAAACCTTAGCCGTAGAAGGAAAATTTGCACGTATCAGATACTTTGTGACAGAAGTAAGAACCAACCTAAGTGAATTTGTTTCATTTTGATCACAAAATGTAATTTGGTTTTTTGTAGGAAAATTTGTAGAATTTGACGAAAAGACTACATATTTTTCTATTAGAAGAAGTACTTATTTTTGTTCGAGATGTTCCAAAAGTAACCCTTTATATTCTTTTGTAGACTTTCATTCGCTTAAGTTTTCTTTAGACATCGTGGGCCATGGTTTTGTGGATCAGAAGGATAATCGATTGGGACTCTTATTAGTGCGAGTTTTGGGCTGGAGACATCATTGGACCATTCTTCTTTGAAAATGCATCTGGTGAAGCAAAGGCTGCTTCTGGTACACAATATCGCGGCATGATAACCTAATTTGAATTATATTGATGTAGGCGACAAGTTGTTTTAACAGTGATGGGAATGGACCTCCAATATCTTAAGATTTAACAGCATTTGATTTCTTTTTATGAGGTCATTTGTCAAATGGCTATGTCAAAAACAATTTCAAGAAGAAACTCTGGTTTCGTTTTAATACAAATCTTGCGTCAATTTTGAAACATCATTTATATGTATTATATGTTGCGGGTTCGATTCCCACCTGAAACTCTTGGTTTATCTGCAGACAAGCGAAAGGCTTAGCAGTTTGTGTTTGTTTATAAAAAATATCTTTAACAAAGAAACTTGTAGGTCTATGTGAGGTATTAGACGAGAGGTGTATCAGCTACATTGTCTTATAATATTACCGTGAAATAACTTCTTATACCGCCCTCTTATTACCACTATTCTCTCTCCCTTTCAGTTGCAAAACATTAAAGTAATGAAAATCATGTTAATTTTTTTATGCAGTATTTCTTTTTCCTTATTTTAAACTTGAAAATCGTGATTTAAATATTAAAAAGATAGATCGATTTTAATATAGAAAGTGCAATGTTTGATATTTTACATACAAACAACAACAAAAAATTGAAAACAATAATAAAAAGGAAATGTTTATTTTGAAAGATTTGAATTCTAAGTAGTTTAAATACATACTTAGACAAATAGTAATAAATTACAAAAAATTAATAAAATATGTGAAGTACTTAATAAAAATATATATTGCATTCCATAGAACACAGAAATTGAATTTATAAACATTTCCGTAATTTTAAAAACAAAAAGTTTCTAGTGTTCAAACTTTTATTTAATAAAATCTTTAATACTTCCAAACTTGTCTTCTATCACTTTTTTTTAAAGCGTTTTAAAAGATCAGTTTCGTGTGTTTTTTTTCTCTCTGACATCTACAAAAACCTAAAATAGAAATCTTTGTTATTTTTTTTTTTTAATAATGAATTTATTAAATATGAGTTATGTTATTAGGTTTAAATGTATATTTCTACCCATCAAACTGTCAAATAGTTGTCAAACAATATTTTATATCTTTCTTTTCACTCGTCATTATTAAGACTTTAAACGAGTGCTGTCGTTTCCCCCCACACAAGCCAACAAAAAAAATAAAAGATAAAAACAAGAGACGATCATCTAGTGTTAAGACACCATTAACCATTGAATGCTGTACAATACTTAAGTAGTAGGAGAAAAAGAATGTAATCAAAACTAGACATTTAAATGTTTTCTTTAGAAAATTGTAGTTTTAAAAATAATAATGAAATTTTTAACAGTTTGTAAGTATTGTTTATTATAAATAAGTATTCAATGGTAAAAGTATTAAGTATTCAATGGTAAAAGTATGTTAATGACATTTTATGGTGGGATAGTGGGAAAAAGTAATTAAATATTTTAAAAGGTTGTAGGTGATTAATACAAAAAATTTAATACTTGTTAAACATGTGTATAAGTATTATGCATAAGTATACTACAATAAGTATACTATTCGCCAATTATCTAGGAAACAAAATTTGTTAATAATAATTAACGGTTTTTTACTGAGTAATATATATTTGAGCAGCTTTTCCAGAAGATATCCAGAATTTTAACATTTTACATCATAAAATATGAAAAATATTGAAAATTTTAAAGAAAATTTTTAAATTCTTAATTAAGATAAATTGAGATTCGGTTTTCAATGATTGTAAAGAATATTAATAAAATAAATATCTTTAATTCTAACTGATGTTGAGTCACAATATAATAGAAAAGTGAAATCTATAGACTTCATTTCAGAGCAGAAGTTTTACTTTGTAAAGCAGAATTTTTGATTTCTTTTAGTTGAAAAGTGTCAAAAAGTACTCTTTGTAAAAAAGCTTTCATCATATTTTTTTTTTTTTTTTTTGGAAAAACTTATGTATTCTCCTTTAAATTTACATAAAATAATTTTTTGGCAAACATTAAAATCACAAATAAAGGAAACATCTGTTAATGATTTATTGCTGTAATTGAATATTTTATTAATTTTTAATAAAGAACTTTATTTATTAAGTCCCCAGTAAGGGTAAATAATTCGTGTTATCACTTAAGGTTCTTGGATCCGTAAGAAGACCCTGGACGCGACTTAGCTGCCTACTCCAGCTGACGACAAAACCACGTTACAAATGATATTTTGTTTGTTGTAAAAGCATTGTTGGTTGAGATAGTTATCTTTATGAAATGGCTTTATTGCATAAAAACCTTTGTGGAAAACATTTGTTATTATTGGTTAAAAACTATTTTTGTAAAAAAGCTTTATTTACGCTAATTATCAGAAAGCTTTTTTATTTTGATAGTTTTATATTGAAAAAAACTGCTTACTGGATTTTTTTTTTTTTTTGAATTATTATAAATCTGCTTATTTGTAATATTTTATTGATGCTTTTAATGGCAAAGTTTTATTTGTTAAACAGATGTATGAAATATTTTGTCTTTAAAAACTTTTTTGAGAAACATTTTTATGAAAAAATCATTCTTGTAGAAAACCGTTTTAACAGCTATTTACTTTAGTATTTTATTTATAAAGTTGTTTCTATTGAAAAATGTTTTTTGTTGAAAAACATGCTTTGTTTTCCTTTTGGATTGGATTTCCTTAAAAAACTTTTTTCAGGAAACCTTTAATTGTTCTTTTTATTAAGCTTTAAAATTTATAAAGTTTGTTATTGGGTGAAAGCTACTTTATTGAAATAACTAATTTGTTAATTTTTTGTTTGTTTTTGTTTTGATAAAGCTTTCTTATTTATAAAATTTTTGTAGAAAAAATTGTGGAAACATTCCTTGAAATCATTTTTGTTTACATAATTGTTATTTCTTAAAGCAGTTTGGTTCAAGCGCTTTCTTGTTTTAAGAAATGGCTGTGTAGGGCATATTTTCTGAAAAAGCTTTTAAATCTTATTTTGAGCAAAACATTTTTAAACCTCATTTTAAGAAAACCTATTTTTTATGTTGTAAAAAGAATTTCGAAAACGTATTTTGTGAAAAGATTTTTACAATTTAAAAAAACGTACTTTGAAAAAAAGCATTTTAAAGCTTATTATGTATGAAATTCCGTTTTAGAGCTTAGTCTAAGGAAAAGCTTATTTTAAGAAAAATATTGTAAAGCTTATTTTATAAAAAAAAAAGTTTCAAAGATTATTTTGCAAAAAGCTTTTTAATGATTATTTTTTTAACAGCTTTATAAAGCTTTTTAAAGCTAATATTGTTAAAAGCTTTTTAATATAACTTAGTGAAAAAAAAACTTTTAAAAGCGTATTTTGTGAAAAAGCTTTTTACAATTAAAAAGACATACTTTGAAAAAAAGTATTTTAAAGCTTATTATTTTAAGAAATATATTGTAAAGCTTATTTTATAAAAAACGTCTCACAGATTATTTTGCAAAAAGCTTTATTAATGATTAATTTTTTAACAGCTTTATAAAGCTAATTTTGTAAGAAGCTTTTTAAAGAATATTTTGTAAAAAGCTTTTAAATATAATTTCTAAAAAGTTTTTGAATATAATTTAGTGAAAAAAAACGCTTAAAAGTTTATTTTGTGAAAAAACAGTTTAAAGAATATTTAGGGAAAACTTAATTCAAAGCTTATTTTGTTAAAAAGCTAAAATCTTATTATGTGAAAAAGCTTTTTATAAAATTTATATTAAAGTTTTTTTTAAAAAGAAGATTGTAAAGCTTAAAGAAAGGTTTTCAAAGCTTATTTTATAAGAAGCAAATCTTGTAAAAAGCTCTTAAATATAATTTTGTGAAGAAACTTTTAAATCTTATTTTATGAAAAATCTTTTAAACATTTATTTTGTGAAAAAGCTTGTTAAAGCTTATTTATTAAAAATCTTTTTAAATCTTATTTTGTAAAAAGCTTTTCAAAGCTTATTTTGTGAAAAAGCTTTTTAAAGCTTATTTATTAAAAAGCTTTTTAAAGCTTATTTTTTAAAAAGCTTATTTTTTAAAAAAGCTTTTTAAAACTTTTTAAAGCTTATTTTTTCAAAAAGCTTTTTAAAGCTTATTTTGTAAAATGATTTTTAAAACTTATTTTGTAAAAAGCTTTTTAAAGCTTATTTTGTAAAATGATTTTTAAAACTTATTTTTTGAAAATATATTTTTTAAATTTTTTTGTATGAATCTTTAAATTTGGGGTATTTCTATAATCGATGTCTTCCGATCGCGATGAAAATTGCACCAAGGTTAGTCCTATTGGATAGTAAAACAGACACAATTTTCCAACAAGCTCGGTCAAGAACTCTCTGAGTAGTCAAAAAATGTGAAAAAAAAACTATTTTTTAAAAAATGTAAGAAATAGCTAACTAAACTATTAGGACTAACTATGGTGTCAACTTGATCCCGATCGGAGGGCATTAATTTCAAAAGTTGGTTGTTTCTCTTGACTGAAATCCTCCATATATTTTATGAGAAGTCACTTTTTTTGTGTTGCATGAAAAACCCTTTTTAAACCTTAATTTGTAAAGACTTTTCCTAATACTAATACTGTAGAAAAAACACCTTTTTACTTAGTTACAAAGCATTAGTCAAAAGTTTTTTTGATTATTTTCCAGCTATACATAAATTCCTTTCAAATTCACTGGAAAATTTTTTAAATTAAATATTTTGTTTTACTTTACGCAAGACTTTTAATAACGTTTTTATAACCAATAACTAAACTAAGCTTTTGTGAAACGCTTTTCTTATTTCACGTTAAATAATTTTCAATATTTGTTTTTTTTTTGTGCGGATGCTTTCAACATATAGTTTATGATTAAATATTATAAAGTCATTAAACATTATTTAAGCACCCACCTTAAAATGTTATTAACACAGACAGCTGCTTCATCAGCTTAAAAAAAATTACCACGAAATAGATAGATAGTTAGATAGACATATACAAAAAAAAAAAAAAAAACGAAACATTTAGATACATCCCCCATTAATTTTTTACTTTTTTGTATAAGAAAACAACTAAAGAACGTATATAACTACTACCAGTCACTACATTTAGTAGCTTTTTTTAATTTATTGTACAAAAGAAATAAAATATAATATTATAGATACAAAAAATTAAAAAAAAAATCAAAAGAGTTTATTAGTGGGTGTTGAAAGGCTTTTGTTATTTAATCATAAACGAAAAGGAATTTTTAATTTGAACCATGGTCTATGTGTGTATGTATGTTTATATGTCTAAGATGCTGGCTGTTCATGTTCCTTTGGTCCACCCTCCTCCTGTATTTAATCAACTCAACTAGCGGTTTATATGGATTTCTTTAAATACAAATTTCCTAGTTTATTATTAATTTTTCAATTAACTTTTTTTTAGTTTTTTTATAGAGGAAAATTGTTTAGGAAAGCTCAGGAATACTCCTACAAATACAAAAAATATTAGATACACAAACTGTTACACAGATTTTGTTGTTAAACAATTGTTAGGAGTTGCTTAGAAACAATGTTTATGAAAAATGTAGTGTTTTATTTAATGCTTTTTTAACGGTTTAAATTATTTGGAGTTTTTATAGATTTTCTGTTGAAAAACGCTTTATTTTTATTATGAAATGTTCAATAGTTTTTTAATAGTGAAAACCAATAATTAAAAAGTCAAAGTTTGTGGCAATTTTTCTTTGTTGTTTAATTTAATTATAAAACAAAATGCATAAGACTCCAGCTGTTTAGTTGAAACATAAACATTTTAATGACAGCACGTTAGGTTTTTTTTTAACTTTTTGAAATAAACTTTTCTGAAATACCTATTACCCCTGACAACATTGTTGAATAATTTCAGTAGAATTTCTTTCCATTTCAATACATAATTGAGCTATAAAATCAAAACAACTAAAACAACATTTGCTAATTGATTTGAATGTGTTTATTTTGTTAAATAAATATTACTTTTATACATTAATTTATTTATACAAGTTAAATATTTGTTGTTTTTTTTCACTATTACGCTTTGTTTCAATCAACCAATATATTTTCCCCTCGTCTAAGTCAACATTTGTGGTTAATTTATTAAAGCAATCAATGTTTTATCTTACCGCAATTAATAGCAGATTATGCAAATGAAATTGACTCACTTTGTTTAAATAAAATTTAAACAATGTTTATTTAAATATATACAATAAGAAAAAATATAAATATATAGAAATGAAAAGTAGAAAAACACACTGAAATGGAATTTTTCTCAACATTTAAATGCAGGCTTGTTGAAATATTTTTAAAATGTTTAACATTTTGTTAACAAATATGTAAAACTAGTTAAAAGTTTTTTATTCACATTTTTTTCTTAGTTGGTTTTAGTTTTACTATGCCTACAAATGATTATTAATGATTTAGTTTAGTAAAGAGTTTTATGAAGTGAATGATAAATTTATTTCTTAATTTAATAAGAAAATAAATTAAAAGATTTATATACACAATAATAAAAAAATAGTTTATCAAAACATTATTTAAATTTAAAGAGAAGTATGCGGGTTGAGTTTATGTCAAAAAATGTTTGATACTTTCTGTTTATATATCTCATCTTGTGTGTTGCTTTAATTTGTTTAGAAATCTGATTTCAAAACCCTTCAGCTAAACACTTTATATGTCGTTTGTTTAAACATCTTATGAAGCTTGAAAATCACTTTAATTTTTTATCACTGCTATTTTAAAAATCGTAGTAATTTGATACACACGACACTCTATAAATAATTTAGTAATATATATTTCAAAGACACACATTTAATTCACATAACGTGAAAAGGCTTTTTCTGATATTATGGATTTTTAAGTTTATTTTGTAAAACTCATTTTAAACTTTTTCTGTAAAAAGTTGATAAAGCTAAATGCTTTATAAAAAATGCACTTTAACAATGGTGTTCTTGTAAAATGCTGTTCTTTAATAAAACTTTTATAAAATTTAAAAAAAGCTTTTAAAAACTTATTATGTGAAACAAATTTTTTGAAAGCGAATTGTTTTTTAAAGTGCGGTATTCACATACCTTTATTTTTATGTATAACATTTTAAACATACTTTTTAAAAACCTTTTTAAAGATAATTTCGTAAGAAATTTATTTAACAAAAACAAAAAGCTTTTTAAGCTTAATTTAAAATTTTTTTGTAAAATGGATTTTAAAGATTATTTTATAAAAAGCTTTTTAAAGCTTACTTTATAAAAAGCTTTTTAAAGCTTGTTTTCTAAACAACTTTTTAAAGCTTATTTTATAAAAAGCTTTTTTTGTAAAAATATTTTTCAATTTTATTTTGTAAAAAGCTTTTTCAAGCTTTTTTTTAAAACCTTTTTCAAGCTTATTTTATAAAAATGTTTGTAGAATGGATTTTAAAGATTATTCTTTAAAAAGCTTTTTCAAGCTTAATATATAAAAAACTTTTTAAAGCTTAATTTATAAAAAGCTTCTTTTCGAAAAAGCTTTTTAAAGCTTATTTTACAAAAAGCTTTTTTTGTAAAAAGATTCTTCAATCTGATTTTTTAAAAAGCTTTTTCAAGATTTTGTTGTAAAAAGCTTTGTCAGGCTTATTTTGTAAAAAGCTTTTTCAAGCTTAATTAATAAAAATGTTTGTAGAATGGATTATTTTTTTATTTTTTAAAAAGCTTTTTAAATCTTAATTTATAAAAAGCTTTTAAGAAGCTTGTTTTCGAAAAAGCTTATTTTACAAAAAAGATTTTTCAAAAAGATTTTTTGTAAAAAACTTTTTTTTGTAATAAGCTTTGTCAAACTTATTATGTAAAAAGCTTTTTCAAGTTTGTTTTGTAAAAAGCTTTTTAAAGCTTGCTTTCTAAAAAGCTTTTTAGAGTTTATTTTATAAAAAGGTTTTTTGTGAAAAAAGATTTTTAAATCTTATTTTGTAAAAAGCATTTTCTAGCTTAGTTTGTAAAAAGCTGTTTCTTTTATAAAAAGTTTGTTTAAGCTTATTTAATAAAAAGCTTCTTTGAGTTTATTTTATAAAAAGCTCTTTTAAGCTTATTTTATAAAAAGCTTTTTAAAGATTGGTTTATAAAAAGCTTTTTAAAGATTGATTTATAAAAACCTTTTTAAGCTTATTTTATAAATGCTTATTTTATAAAAACCTTTTTAAGCTTATTTTTTAAAAAGCATTTTAAGCTTATTTTAAAAAAGCTTTTTAAGATTATTTAATAAAAACTTTTTTAGCTTATGCCGTAAAAAGTTTTTTCAAGCTTATTGTGTAAAATGCTTTTAAAACTTATTTTTTAAAAAGCATATTTTGTGGAAAGCTTTTTAATGCTTATTTAGCTAAAAGCTTTTTCAAGCTTATTGTGGTAAAAGGTTTTTAAGCTTATTTTAAAAATACATTTTAATCCTCATTTTAAAACTTATTTTTTAAAAACTTTTGAATGCTTACTTTGTATAAAGCTTTTTCAATATTTTTTTAAAAAGCTTGTTCAAGCTTATTTTGTTAAATTGTTTTTAAATCTTATTTTGTAAAAAGCTTTTTAAAGTTTATTTTTATATTAAAACTACTTCTGTGAAAAAGCTCCTAAGCTTATTTTTAAAAAGCTTATTATTAACCTTTTAGAACTTATAACTCATTGAATTCTTCATTTTGTGAAGCTTATTTTGTAAAAAACAAATTTTTTTCTTACTTTTGCTCTAATTTTTTTATTTTCTTTTTTTGTAGAAAATATTTGTTCAAAGCTTCATTTATGAAAATTATTTCAATGGAAACTTGGAGCCTATACGAGTAAATTTCTTTTGAGAAGGCTATTGTCTCAAACATCTTTTGTTAAAAACCTTTTCATGTCTTTTAAAAACTATTTTATATGTTTAGTTTTAAAAAATTAATAATAAATCTTTTCTTGTAAAATAGTTTTTGTATGCAAAGTCTTTTTGTTATATTATATTAAAAACTCTTCTTTAAAAAGACTTTTTTTGTGAAAATGATTTAAAGATTTTTGTGCAAAGTAATTTTTTCTATAAAAAAGCTTTTGCATTTTATATGTTTTTAAGTGTTCTCCTTTTTTATCAAAAACATTTTTGAGAATAAGGAAAAAACTATGTATTTCATAAATTGTTTCTTGTAAAAAGAGCTATTATTTTACAAAAGCTTTATAAAACTTCGTTTTCGTACAGCTGTTTTTGTTAAAAGTGTTTTTCTGATGGTATTTTTGTAAAGCTTTTTCGCAAAAATAAGTTTTATAAAACAGAACCTAGAAAAAAACTATTTTTAGATTTTTTTAAAAAGCTAATAAGAAAAACACATTTTTGTGTGGAAGAGCCCGTTTTGAAAAATAAAATTTAAGGAATTGGTTATCAACATAGTTTGATTTAATAATCTGTAATTTATATTCTGATCGATTCTTGTTATTTATTAGCAAATGTACATAACCTTTTTTAATTACTGTGTGTATTATAATTAAAAATTTACTTTTGACATTTATTATTTGTATTTACAATAATATGTTGTTGAACCTGATTATAAGGTCATCAGATTCTTGATATGAATACCACAGTGAAAAAGTCAACAAAGACATGACAAGACATGAAATATCTTAAATCGTTCACGATTTATAAAATCTCCGGGGAGGTTTAAAACAATCAATGACAAGCTAAACCCGCTTACACAATGAAGTCTTAACCAGTAGTTCAATATTCATAACTTACAATAAGAAATTTTACATTATTTCTCTTACAACTTGTAGTTAAATTTAACGCAATATATATTAAGGTTAAATTGTTAACTGAGAACTTAAGGTTAATTTTTGTATTGCTAATAGTGGCAACAGTTTATTTGAAATAAATCTAATAATTATAAGTTGCAATACATTTAACCTTCTATAAAGTTAATTTCTTTAAAGACTAGTTTAAGTTTTCTTTAAATTCCGGTTAAAACAATATTTTAGCCTCTATAGACACCAATATTTAAACAAATATTCTTATAAATTATTTGTACTTTAACCAGCCACTCAGTGTGCAACGTTACTAGACATCAGGTCTCATAGAAAAGTGATTTATGGCAACAAATAAAAATCACCATAAATACAAAAGACTTTAAATCATGCAAACAACGAACATGATTAGAGGAAAAAAAAAATGGCACTTTAAAACAAGCGGCATTTTGCCAAACAGTGTAGGTGTAATTATAATTAAACGAATAATTATTAAGACAAAAAATTTAATTACATATAGTATCAGAACTACTTATAAAGCCACTAAAAGAGAGGATTTTGAAATTCAAGTCAAATACAATTGAATGAAACATGAAAGAAAAAGCATTTTTAACATGAACAAGTGTCACTAGTGGGTTTTTTGTTTGCTAAAGAAAAAACGTAATTTGCAAAAAAGGCGGTAGCTAGAAACCGCAAAAAAGTTTTTTTTTTTTTTAATTTTTTATAACAAATACTAGTTTAAATATAAAAAAAATATAAATTAAAAGCAGCTGTTGTTTTTTTTAGATTTATTGTTTATATATAAAACAAAAAGTCTGTAAAATAATAAAGAAATGTATTGTAAAACTTTGTTTAATGCTACAATAGACTGTGGCGTCTGAAGGTCTTGGCTGATTGTTAATGTTACTAATGAAAAATGAAATAAATCTATAGAAATTTGAATGCTGTTGTTAAAATACTTGTTCGTTGTATTGCCAACACCATACCAGACTAGACGACACACATGCATGTGTGCAATTTGCATTTATGGTAAATGAGTTTTTAGAGCATTTGCGTTATAATTTCCAAGCCAATTCATGGCATATGAGTCATTATTAATTAATATGAATTTTTAATTATTTTAAAGATTTTTTAGTTGAAAACAAAATATAAAATAATTGTTTATGGTTAATAATCTAAAACAAGTTTATAAGCTAAATCTTTTGTTTGTTCTCTATCTCTCTCTCTCGCTCTCCGTAAGTCTCTAATGCGCAATTACTCTAAAAAAACACTCAAATTTAACATTTATTTATACACCTTAGCAAAGCGTTAACTGCTTCCAAATAACAGCAACATGTTGCATAATATGTTTCTTGAAGTTTGTGGCAAATCTATATATTTTAGTTTCAAGCTTAGCTCCATAATTTATCAAACAAACATTTTTCAACGCACTATTTTGTTATAACTTGTTGTAAATCATAAATTACTTACTTTTATAGGAAAATAAATTGTTATGTGGAAAATGAAAAATGTTGCTCTGCATTGACAGCTCCAAATCTGGTGTTTTTTTTTTGGAAATATTTGTTCAAGAATAGCGAATATGGCTTGCACTACTTATGCAGTTAATTAAGTTATAAATATGTATGTGCAAATTATTAAGCAATATTTGCAATATCAAAAAATTGTATACTTAATTTACAATGAGTAAATTCTATTTAATAATAATTTTTGTTTCTTCTATTGGTGTATTTTAAATGATCATTTATAGCACCGGGCATCAAAATCCAAAAAAAATTTAAAAGCTTTTTAAACCATTACACAATTTTCATGTACTGTGATTCCAGTAGTACAAATATGGTCCAAATTTTAAATTATATAGAGAGGTTTAAAAAAAAAAATTTAAGTAAAATTGCGAATTTTGTTTCTTCGCATAATTAATTAAATCTCTAAAAGTGTAAGTCCGATTTTATTAAAATAAACTTGGAAAAGTTGAGATTTACATAATCTTTAATCCTTTTATATATAGCCTTTCAATCAGCTCAGTTGTTTCGGAGTTATGATAATAAATTGTAGAAAAAAATATATTTTTTACGTGAAAATAGAAATATTTTTTGTTTTAAAAAAATCACGAATAATGGAAAACGGCAAAAATTGTACAGGTTTATTAGTTTATCGCAAAGCCACATATAATAGAAATAAAATGACATACCATTCATAAAAATCGATTGATCCTTTTCGAATTTATTCATAATTAATTGAATTCGCTCAATTTCACAAAATTTTAGTTTTTTGTTTAATTTACATAAAATTGAGTAGTTAATACTCTTCTTTCGATTGATTGAATTATGGAAACATTTTTCTCATGTTGTGTACAAATTTTCACACATATATTGCGTTAGAATCGGTTCAGTAGTTTCGGAGTTATAATAACAAATTGAAGCAAAAATTATATTTTTTACATGAAAATAGCAAATTTGTTTGTATTAAAAAAATCATGAAAAATCGAAAACGGCAGAAACTGTTCAAATTTATTGCTTTATCGCAAAGCCACGTATAATGGCAATAAAATGAGATATCGATCATAAAAATCAATTTATTATTTTCGAATGTATTCACAATTAAGTGAATTAGCTCATTTTCACAAAATGTAAATTTTTCGTTTGATATACATAAAATTGAGTAGTTAATGTTCTTCTTTCGATTGATTGAATTTTGAAAACATTTGCCCCATGCTATGTACAAATTTTCACATATATATTGCGTTTCAATACGCTCAGTAGTTTCGGAGTTATAATAACAAATTTAAGCAAAAAATATATTTTTTATGAGAAAATAAAACATTTTTTTGTTTTTAAAAAATCATGAAAAATCGAAGACAGCATAAATTGTTCAGGTTTATTAGTTTATCGTAAAGCCACGTATAATGGCAATAAAATGAGATATTGCTCACAAAAATCCATTGATTAGTTTTGAACTTATTCAAAATTAAATGAATTCGCTCAATTTCACAAAATTTTAGTTTTTTGTTTGTTTTACATAAAATTGAGTACTTAATAATCTTTTTCGATTGATTGAATTTTGAAAACATTTTTCCCATGCTATGTACAAATTTTCTCGCATATATTGCATTTCAATTAGCTCAGTAGTTTCGGAGTTATAATAACAAATTGAAGCAAAAAATATATTTTTTATATGAAAATTGCAATTTCTTTTTTGTTTTAAAAAAATCATGAAAAATGGAAAACCCAGAAACTGTTCAGGTTTATTTTTTTTTATCGCAAAGCCACATATAATAGTATTAAAATGAGATATCCATCATAAAAATTTATCAATTGCTTTCGAATTTATTCACAGTTAAGTGAATTCGCTCATTTTCAAAAAATTTAAGTTTTTGTTAGATATACACCAATTTTTTAGTTGATAATCTTCTTTCGATTGATTGAATTTTTAAAGCATTTTCCCCATGCTATGTACAAATTTTCACACATATATTACTTTTCAGTAGTATCGGAGTTATAATAACAAATTAAAACAAAAAATATATTTTTTACATGAAAATATAAATTTTTTTTGATTAAAAAAATCATGAAAAATCGAAAACGTCAGAAATTGTTCAGGTTTATTACTTTATCATAAAGCAACGTATAATAGCAATAAATTGATATATCGATCATAAAAATCGATTGATTGTTTCCGAATTTATTCACAATTAAGTGAATTCGCTCATTTTCAGAAAATTTTAAAAGGATTAAAGGCTTTGTAAATCTGAACTTTTCTAAGTTTATTTTAATAACATTGAACTGACCTTTTTTGAGATATCATTGATTATGTGGAGAAATTTCTATCAAAATTCACAATTTTACTTAAAAATTAAAAAAAAAAAATCCTTAGAATTTAAAAATTTTACCATTAACTAACTAGAACTTTTTTCATTTGAACCACTATTTTCCAACTTATAGCCACGTATAGCTAGTTTCCCATGTATTTCTTTCCTTAATTAAGTATTGATATGTTCAGTCAGTCAACTTACCTAGAAAGAGAGAGAAAGAAAACTAAAATTACTAAAAATTTCATTCAAACATAATAAAAAATCTTAATTTATCTCAACATCTAAAACTCATAACAGTATGTAGTAGTAATATTATTGTTTCAAAATGTTGCAAAAATTTCAAAACCAAATTACCACCACCCAAGACGCTTACAAAAGAAATACAAATAAAAAAAAATTATTGTTATTACAAAAATCCCCAACTCTACCAGCGTTTTAAAAGCCTAAGCATTAAAATTAACTTTTCTTAATATTAAACTCTTAAACCTAAAGTCAAAATAAAAAAAAAAAACTCAAAAAAAAACATGGTCCACACATCTTTTTCAACCACTAACTTGTTTGTTTGTCTCTACACACTGAGAAAAAGTATAATTGTTCATGATTCCCTTAATCATTTCAATACACAAACAAAATATAGTTCAGCAATCATTTTAACAATATTATGGTCACTGTTATTATTTATATGACTGCGGTAACCATACTATGTTAAAGTTGCGACTCACAAGACTGTAGCAATCATATATATTAGTTATTTGTTTATGACAATCATTATATCATAACAATCATGTGAATCGTTACTTTAATATATTATGGTTACAGCAGTCATGTAAATAATTACAGTGACTATAATATTGTTAAAAAAAACTTAAAAAAATGTAAAAGCTATAGCGCTAATCATGCACTACCATATTTTTTCTCTGGGTGTACTGACCAGGCTTATTTTTTTTAATGCATTAACAACCATAACAGAAAGCATTACTGAGATGTTGCTACATTTCTACTGTCATTGTAAATAAGTCGTCGGAAATTATCTGTTGAAAAATAATTTTGTATTTTTTGTTTTTTCTTTAATAAAATTTGCAAATAATTTATAAGATTTTATGTGACTTTTTCACTTTTCTTTGACATCTTTTTTTTTGTTTTATTTATTTATTTTTTTTCTTTCTGTAAGCACAAAATACGTTTGTGCAGAAAGATATACAAGTATGGAATTATCTATTCTTTAATTTAATACATAGTTTGGAGAGCGTTGTAACCAAATACTAAGTCTACACATGAATGTTGGCATGGAATTAACATTAAAATGTAGGAAATCATTAGCTAACTGTGTGGAGCAATGCTTACAGTATATGAAATTAAAGTAAATTGAAGATTTTGTTGGTAAACAATGAATTCATATAGCACTATAGCCAAAAATAACATATCTCAGCTGTCAATTTACACACTCCTAGGCCAACGGTATGTTAAGTAGCACTTCCCTTTCATTAAGGGTGTCCGAAAATATATTTGAATGATAATTACAATAATTGATTTAGATTGTTATTTTGGACATCAAAACATTTAGGTAAAACTTTTGGTCCTTCGAATGTTTAGGTGATAGCTTTGATGGTGCAAAATCACTGAACATATTGGAAGATATACTTTATTTCTCTGAGCCGAAACAATTATTTTTAAAATAACGGTTGGCAATACTTTACTGCACACATGGCGGCAAATTGAAATCTTGTGTGATCGTTTGGAAACCCTGTATGAAATGGTACTAGTAGATCCGGTCTCCAACCATGAGAAACCCGTCACACAACTAGTTTTTTGTTGGTATTACACTATTTTACTATTTTATTGCGGAATTTTTTCAAATTTTTTTTAAACATTTGAACAATATAAATTTATTTAAAGTATTGTTCTATGACCGTTTCCCATCTTCCTGGCAACATATGAAAGAACAGCTCATCTTTTAAGGCGAAGAACCAATCAAGCCAAGAGGGCGCTCTGCATCAATCGAAACAAATAGTAGTCGAATAGTAGATCCCTTACGCTCTCAAGCATCATTTCAGAGATTCAAAATCGTTTTTCATGGTCTCCCGGTTTTAAGTAGTATTTCCCAGCTTTTGGATGAATTGCTGCTTGAGTTGATGATTTTTCTTCTTCTTGGAACTCATGCAAAGCTTTGTGCTGGAACTGGGAAAATAGGTTATGGGAGGGAGGAAAGAGGGAGTAGTGTTTGTGGACATTCGATTTGAACTTCCCTACATTGAAAATGACTGGAAACACTTCAGCGGGAAGTTTGTTCCACATACGTACAGTACGACGACCGCAAAGGAATGTGTTCTTGATGAAAAACGTGTATTACGTAAACATCTGCGGGTATCAGGAATAAGTTCTCTAATTTCATCAGAACACATTCCATTGTAGTACCGATAGAACAGTGAAACGCAGCCCAAATTACGACGGTGCTCCAGCGAATCAATAGTGTTGGATACCCAACTGTCCCCAATAATCACCTTCGCCGTCTCCTGTACGCGGTCGTGAAGCTCCAAAATAGACCGGTCCATACATGGGAGTTGTATTCCATTTTCTTTCGGATATAGGTGGTGTAAATAGTGAGGAGATCAGATGGAGTGAAGTAATTCCTACACCGTTTCAAAAAACCGAGATACTAGAATGCTTCTTTCGAAAAAATGTGTTTAGACCAGCGGACATCACATTGTATTTTCATGCCCAGAACATCAAAAGCGTCAGGTTCCACAGTATTTACACCATCCATAAATATAGATGAAGCGACATAGTGTGTTGTTCGTTTATGTGTCAACATGCAACACTGAGTCTTGCGTGCGTTGAAAGCGACCCCATTCAGAGATTTTCAGAATGTCCCGATTAAAGCAATCATTCATGTTTTGCCTCATTGCCCCAATCTCCAACAGACTAGGTCTGTAACTGAATGAATATGAATGGCAAATGTTGCTGTCATCTGCAAAAGAATAGACGTAGTAGGTCATTTAGAGAAATAAGAAACAGAGTAGGAGAGCAATCTTGAGCAAACGAAGTGCTCAAGATTGCACATTACAGTGTTATTTACACTGTAATGTTCAATAACCCTTCACAATAACATATAAGTTAATAAAAACATCTATTGTAAATCCCTCATTTTTAAGACATATACCTAATACTTTTATACTATTATACTGTTATACTATTATACTATTATACTATTATACTATTATACTATTATACTGTTATACTATTATACTATTATACTATTATACTATTATACTATTATACTATTATACTATTATACTATTATACTATTATACTATTATACTATTATACTATTATACTATTATACTATTATACTATTATACTATTATACTATTATACTATTATACTATTATACTATTATACTATTATACTATTATACTATTATACTATTATACTATTATACTATTATACTATTATACTATTATACTATTATACTATTATACTATTATACTATTATACTATTATACTATTATACTATTATACTATTATACTATTATACTATTATACTATTATACTATTATACTATTATACTATTATACTATTATACTATTATACTATTATACTATTATACTATTATACTATTATACTATTATACTATTATACTATTATACTATTATACTAGTATACTAGTATACTATTATACTATTATACTATAAAATCGATTTTATTGATATTTGTAACGTATATAGATCCTTATTTGGAAGCGTCAATAGGCTATAACTTTTTACTTTGACCAGAAAGGGATAAACAATAAATACTAAACGGCTGTATCGATTTTTACTACGATAGGGGTAGCGAAGCGCACCGGGTCAAGCTAGTATTATTATACTATTATACTGAAGGGTTTTCACTTTTAAAGGTTTTATTCTTTGACATTTGACAAGTAAAAACTACACCATTACTAAAAATGGAACGATACACGTTTCAACATCGCATTGAAATTATTAACATTCAACACAAAAATGGTGAAGATCCCAGTTCGCAAAACTAAAGCATTGGTGGAAAAATTCGAGCTGTTGGGACAAGTTAGTGATGTGAGGAATAGAACCCGTGCACGTCGCTCAAGAGCAACTGAGAATGTTCCTTCTGTAGCCCAAAGTGTTGAAGAAAACCCAGGTTTGTCCATTCCTCGACGTTCTTTGGAATTGGACATTCCACAAACTTCATTACGTCATATTTTGGATGATATTGATCTGGACAACGTTTACTTTCAGCAAGTGCTACACAAGCAACAAAACCATTTCCGGACCGTGTTATCTCTCGAAGAGGTGATCACAATTGGCCATCGAGATCTTGTGATTTAACACCTTGCGACTTCTTCCTTTGGGGCCACGTGAATGATAAGGCCCAGCGTCGATTCAAGACCTCAAAGATAGAATTCGTGAGGCAATCGAGGACATAGGGCATCCACTTTGCGATTTGGTTATGGAAAATTTCATGAAAAGGTTATGGTCCTGTAAGCGTGGTCGTGGTGGTTATTTGGCTGATGTTGTTTTTCAATCTTAACGGCCTCTTTATTATGAAATAAACATACGATCATTTATCTCATAAAATTTCATTTTTCTTCGAATACCAAAATAACACCTCTTGATGCAAAACCTGTTATTAGACTATTATGCTAATGATCAATGTTGTTAACTTTAAAGCGAGAACATTGTCTTTGGGACCAATGAAAGAAGTGGTCAAATTGGGTGATCCTACCGGTCATTAGAAATCTGCAAGACGATATATTAGGCGACCCATGAAACTACACATTGTCAAACGAGTTGCGTGTATTGTTGGCATCCCATGTATTCTTGTACCAATAGTCAGCAATAAAAATTCATTGCTAACAGTGTCCACAGCGTCCTAGAAGGATTAATTATGTGATCTATCTGTACCTCTTAAAAATGGACCTTAGCACTCGTGATTGATGTCTTCTTCAAATCGTGAAAAATTGTTCCGAAAAAAGCTGACGAGTATTGCGAGTTTTAGAGATATAACGATCCATGGTTTGTCGATGTTTATGCTTTTAATATCAAAATAGGGCTGATAGTTGCCGGTATCATCCTTCTGAAAGTAACTACTTTATACTTAAAAATTATCTAAACATTACCACAATATTTCGATATCGAAATTGTTAAAGTATGTAAAAACATAATGTAGGGTATTTATTTCCCAAACCCATATTCATGTGTACGCATTCATAGTCATTTAATATTCATAGAAACTGTTGTATTTGCTTACGCATGTATGTTTTAAAAAAAAAAAAAATTTTTTTTTTCTTTCTTTCCCAATTTTTCTCAACAATATTTCTTTGCCATAAAAACAACAACAACAATGTAGCCATCATTTGCGAGGATCATTCGCTTAACACAAGTTTGCGAAAAGCGAACCCAGTTTTTGTATGCAGATGTTGGTTTGTTGGTTGCCGATGAATGGTTTTTGTTGTTTTTAAGTATTTGTCTGACCATTTAATGTCCATAGTAGTTTTCTTTCTTTATTTTTACGAGGATAAATTATTATAAATGGACTGCTAATGAGATCTTGAAATGTTGCTTAGCTGTTGTTGTGGTTGTTGGTGGTGGTGATGGTGGTTTTATGAGCTGCTTACCCTAGCCAACAGATGAATACTTAGTCCAAATGTTGTTTAAGGTAGTTTTGTTTGTAGGTTTTTATTTAAGCTTTATTTGGTTTTTAATTGCATATTTGTGAAGGAAAAGCTAGCTTTAAGTCAAACAAAAAGTTTGTTATTAAAAAGTTAGGTTTTTGCCAATAATATTACTAAAGCAACATTTTAAATGAAAATTTGCATACAATCTTAAAAATGTACCTCAAATACTTTACAAAAAAAATCTTTTAAAACCAATTATTTCAAAGAGTTTTGCAGCTATAGAGAAAAGCCTTTTAAACTTTAACTCTCTTCAACTAAGTACATTTATACAACGTACCAGCACCTTGTTGGCAAAATTTTTTTAAAAACGAAATTAATTAAAATTTTTATCCATTTATGCACGTTTTTTCTCTCTCTCTCGATATCATTTCTTCAACAATTAATCAAAATCTTCATGTTTAAAATTAAAGCTCGTTAAAATGTTATGAAGATTACGAGTACAAATAGCATTTTTCCCCATTCAATTTCAAATTTTATGGTGCAACTTGTTAAATTTAAAAGAAAAAAAATAGCAACACAAACAGCCAGCCAGCCAGTTAGCCAGCTAACAAACCTACCACTAGCGATAAGAATAAAGTAATTTCCCATAACTATGATAAGATCATCTCTTACTTATTCTCTTCAGTAGTTTAAGCATTTTTATATATGGTCTAAAACAAGTACAATTTAAGTATTTTTCTTTCATTTTTTTTTTTATTTTTTTTTTGTTTCCAAACAATAAAAACATAAATACAGAGCAGTGCTAGAGAACAAAAAAATAAAAAATAAAAAAGAATAAAACTAGAAACTCTATAATTCAGTTTACCCACAAAGGAATACCTTTCCACTTTTATCTGTTGAGTTAGTTGTTGCAACCAACATTTTGTATGGAATTAAAATATATAGAGTTTTATATTTAAAAATTTAGCAAAATGAATGGCTTGTTTGTGTAGAATGTTCGAAATAGGTAATGAAACACGTATTAAATGATGCAAGTACTTGTTGTTTAGAATTAAAGTTTTGGGGAAGGTTTGCTTTAAGATAAAAGTGTCTGGGGTTACATCTTGCGGTTTTTCGTATTTTATAAAAGAACGTTTAATCATTATAGTCTATATTCAAAATTTGTTTCCGTTTTGTGAATTTTTGTTACAAAAAAAAAATAAAACTTTAAAAATTTTTATAATTTTTTAAAAGAAAAGCACTAACATTTTATAAAAGTACCACCAATAGTACTTTTTCTTCATTTACGTAACTTTCATTTGAAACTACAAAAAATATCCCCGTTAATTTATCTACAAACAAAATAACCCAAAACGCTCACCCGATGTCACTCTCTTGTCGGATATTTTCGTAGCTAGCTTCCAGAGCCTACGTATATTTGTTCACATATACATATGTTCACATAGTTTCATAAAAACCACAAAGAAAGAAAAGTCTGGGCAGTCAACTCGGGATATATGGAGACCACTAGGAATTGCCAAACTGCTACATTAGGAACATTAGGAATGTTGGCACCATCCAGCTGGAATATAATCTCTACCAGTCCCTTTATCTCTAATAGAACTAAAGAAAATACAATTTATAACCCATTTTCATTAACTACAAAATAAATGATAGGATACGGTCTTGTGTGACATGGCCTCAGTTACTTTGGATCAACGGCCTTCACAAGTGCAGCTAATTCACCCTTCGATGAAACTTGTCAGAGAAAAGAGAGCCAAACCTTTCTAAGTCAATTGCATGAAGTGATGAATGTTCTCTATTCGCCACCCTACCATCTACTAATATCATTCATGCTCAATTGAATATTCATTAGGAAATATCAGGTTTTCTCATGTCAAGCATTTTCTTCAAAGTCCCAGAACATTTTAGTCTACGTACATCTCGTAGAATTGTTCCACAGAGTGTCTGCATAGCTTGTATACTCACAACCGATTGCTATATTATACTACGCACCGACAGTGCCAATTCTCCCTCACTCCTTTCAAGTATTTTAAACATTATGATTCCAATAACATTCCTGGTATCAGTACGTGTTGTTCAATGGGTTACCATAATATGGTTAACTTACTTGTTTACTGTAACTGTGTATATGATTGATGCAATCATGTGAATCGTAAGTTAACCATATTATGGTTACCACAATCATGTAAATAGTTACTGTGACTATAATATTGTAAAAAAACTTTTAAAAATGTTGAAATGGTTACTGTAAACATGCACAACTATATTTTTTCCCTGCATGATTTCTATTGCCGAGAACCCTTATAACAGCCTATCTATGAATATCGTGATATCGCTTGAATATACCGACCGTAATAATAGCCGATGTATGAATGCTCTTGCCAGACTAAATGGTTTCATTCAATGCATGAGTATATGTATGTGAGAGAGCAAAAGAAACATAGGCACGGAATCCGTATTATGCGTAACTCTGCTGTAGACTTGCGATCTCCTGTAATAGTCTAAAACACTATTATATTCACCAGTTCCGCGAATGAAGGATGTAGGAGTACGTCTATTATCAGTCATCTTAAAAGTGATCCATGTACCCAGATAGAACTAGGTAAATATGGTAGCATTTACCCAGAAAATGTTTCGTGATTTCAGTTCTTGATTACTCTGCACGAATTTGTTAATAATCACTTATATAAAGTCATGTAACTGCTTTTGTATTGTTACGAATGTGCAATGACGATTTGAATTCAACGGTCTGTAATGACTGCCTGCAGCATTCATCATGTTTGAAGGAACGTCAGTAGCATGCGATTATTGGCATTGTTTGTAAGTATGGCAACACTAAATGTTTAGGCTGCTGGCAATGACATCGAAGGCTCTGAAATTCGAATGTACTAGTA
Source organism: Calliphora vomitoria (assembly GCA_942486065.2). NCBI lineage: Eukaryota > Metazoa > Arthropoda > Insecta > Diptera > Calliphoridae > Calliphora > Calliphora vomitoria. The sequence goes on along the minus strand of OW818030.2, from coordinate 120,052,408 downwards.
TGTCCGTTAAGAGCATTGTAGGAGATTCCCGATAGATGGCGCGTGTATAAATAGTGGCAGAGCTGGCAGTCGTGAGTGGAGTTGATCATTGGCGGTGTTAGAGTTAACATCAACTGTCTTGTACGTGTATACTTGTACGTTATAAAGTGTGTGTATTTCTGGGAATTGATATACGTGTACATTCTAAATAAATAAAGAATTGTTACAATTTTAAACTCCTAAAAGTGCTTTTATTTGAAATCAAAAGTATCCGGTTTATTTAAAGGAAATAAACCCACGTTTTTAAAAGGTAAAAACGTAACAGTATATTTAATATTTTGTATTGAATTAATTTTCTCCACAGTGAGGGGCAAATTAATAGCAGAACCTCAAACTGCATACCAAGAAAAGGAAGTTTCTTACCCATTACAGAATTCACCTTTGATACAACGTAGTAGAAAATTACGTGTCGCCTTTAAGGGTAATACAGAATTCAGTCTCTATGACTATTTCAAAAACTTAGGCATTCATAGAAAACAGAATATGTGCAATGAATAGGTGTGAAAAATATGTTATTCAGAATTGTTTTCTGGTATTTCCCTTGTTAAATGTAGATATTATATGAGTCTGCACAAAGCAGGTGGTCTAACGAGTCTTCCTGTATTATATCGAGGTCTACTTGGCCCGCATATGATTCCAGCAGGACGAACCTACTTATTGAATTTTGCCGAGAGCAAATATGGCTAATTGTTTCCTTCATTACAGGACACTGCATAATTGGGATACATGCTAAAAGACTGGGCCTACGGTACAATGACTACTGTAGGAGCTGTCACAATGAAGAAGAGAAGGAGACAGTGTTCCACCTATTCTGCCAATGCCCGGCTCTGATAAACCTGAGGGAACACATTCTCGGATTTCCATTCCTATCATGCTTATATGAGTTATCAAGGTTAAGTCTTAGACGAATCTACTCCTTCATCAGGGAATCTGGTTGGTTTAGCCTGGAAACAATGGACGTATGATAAATACCCAAATGGGATCAGTTTTTTAAATGAACCCAAGTGAGCTGCTTGAAGAGTGGCTGCCCATGGAACCTATCCTAACCTATGTCATTCAGAATGGAGAATGGGTGAAGAATATATGAGAAAATTACGAATAATTTAGAAAATGTATTCATCCCAATTAGTACCCTTTCTTGGAATACTCCTTCGACGATAACTGATGTCAAAATGAAATCCTTTCCTCTACCGTAAGGTCACATTTCTAGACTTCGTTTCTTGTATAAGGCACTTATAAACACTTATAAAACTGTAATGGCCATATTGAATCCAGATATTGGAAACAGCCTCTTCATTTAATATAGAAAAGCTACTCAGAAAGCAGTCAAGACTCTTTAGAATAACAACGGGTGATTCATGCTATATACGAAAATGTAATATCCATATAGATCTGAATGATCCTACAATATGCGAAGAGATCAAAACTAGGGTAGTTTTAACTATATGGTAAAATACTATATCATCCAAGTCTCCTTTCAATCATTTGAGAGTCACAGAATCTGCCCTTATGCATTCCATTTGTGGGATATTTTAAAACATTTTCTCTATGTACAAAACTTTTAAGCTGAGATGTATCCAAAAAACTAATTTTTCAAGGTTTTTTGTTCATATCACAGCCATTTATTGACTAATTTTTCAATAGTCAATAAATGTTATATTGATTCAAGATTTGGATCTCTCTGATAACTGGACCCTTCGTAAAGTTGATTATATTTTTTAAATCCATTTTAATGTAATTGTATTTATTTAATATTGGATAGAAGCTTATCATTCTTGAATTTCAACAAATTTTATCATAGCAACAATTTTAATATTTTCACAAATTGTTTATCAATATTACAATTAACATATAGGGGATCTTTCAATAGGGACTTCTGAACTTTGACCGTTGATAGCGGCCATATTGTTGCAGCTGCATTTGTCAAGTTATTTATTTGTTTTTTTTTTTTGCCAAATTAGCAAATGAACGGATATAGCGTTCAAAAAGTCGTACAAATGGCAAAATTTTTCGAATTTGGGACGATAACAATCCACATGAGCGTCCAATCACGAAAAAGCTCACTGTTTGGTGTGGATTTTGGGCTGGAGCCATCATCGGTCCATATTCCTTTGAGAACAATATTGGCCAGGCCATCAAATTCAACGGCAATTACTATAGGTCAATGATTTCCAACTGCTTTTGGCCTGAATTGGATGATATGGACACCAACAGGGCGGTGCTACTTGCGGCAGAGCTTATGTCACTTTGGACATTCTGCACTAGCGATTTGAAGGACATGGTAATCTCACTTGGATGTGATGTATGCGGTTTGAACGAGTTAGACTTTTTGTAGTGGGGTTTTCTTAAGTCGCAGGTCTATTTGAGTAAGCCACAAATCATAGGGGCCCTAAAAGTCATCATAACCCATGGAAAAATTCAGCCTGATTCAGTCAGAGTCATGGAAAATTGGACATTTTGGATAACTGACAACCATAAAAGACGTGGCCGATATTTACAAGATGTAATGGCATCGATAGGTCTTTCAAACGAATAAAAAATGTCGATGATGTAAAATTAAAGATAGGAATGTGTTTAGGGCAATAATTTTTATGTTGGACGATTATACTATATTATATTCTTCTCAGATTATGTTTATCATAATCAGAGGGCAACATATTACCTCCTAATGATTCATCATATACATGATTGCTACAAACATATACAATACTTAATTACTACAACCACATATATGATTGCTTCAATCATGTGTTTCGTAACTGTAATATATTTATAATTATAGTAGCCATAATATTGTTAAAAAACTTGTTAACTAAAGTTAAAATGATTGCGGTGATCATATACAACTATATTTTTCTCTGGGTGTATGGTAACCTTCTCCCTTAAGTACCCTGATGAATACATAAAATATTTCTTGCATGTATGTTTATTTCCATTTAAGATTTTTTCTTACTTTATTGTACTATATACATAAAAAAAAATAATGTACCTGACAACAAACAATTACATTACTTTTTTTTTTTTTTTGTGTTAAACTCCTAACAAGGTTCCATCTTTTTTGTTTAAACTCCAAGTTTTAATTTTAAAACAAAAATTCTTGTAGTAAGTATGACCACAAGTGCTTATAGTTGTTGTTGATGTTAAGAAAAAAAAAAAAAAAAAGAATTTAATACCAACTCATCATTTGGTTGGTTAGTTAATAAAATATGGGTAGGTTTTTCGAAAACAGAAAAAAAAATACAACCAACAACTACAAATACCAACAAAGATTACAACATGCACAACAACTAACTTTCAAGAATTATATAAAATTAATTAAAGATGGTAAAGATAATTGATTAAGAACAACGATTAATAATACTTTATTTTCTTGTTGTTACAAGTTGAAAGAAGAACAAAAATTAAAATTGTAACAGTCCACATTGATTGTTCTTATTTAAGCAAGTGATGATTTTATGTTATCAGCTTTGAAAGCAAAAAAAAAAACGAGGAAAATTTGTTTCATGTTTGCTGGAAAAAAAAAACAGCCAAATCATTTTAAACAATTTAAGGCAGGCATAGTTTTGTGTTTTGGCCTTTGTAATTTTTACACTTAAAGGAAATTTGAAATGAGTGTTTGGGAAGAATTAAAAAAGTGTTAAGCAATGCAAGGATACCCGTAACTGTTTAAGTTATATATTACGGAACCATGTTCTATAGAGTGTCAAAGATTTGTAAATATATATATAAATTCCCATCGTTCCTACAAGGAGCATAGGACCTCCTCTTTCTATTTTTTGCTAACGCCTTCACTTCTTCCCAACTCTTGCCACTAATATTTACTTCGACCTCAATCTTTATTCTCCATGTATGAGCTGTGCGTCCCCTTCTTCTGTTCCCATTACGGGTTTCAGTTCTAGTGATGTTGTTAGTCGGCCTTCTAAGGGTGTGACCGATCAAACGTAATTTTCGTCTCATAATTTCAATCGATAGGATTTGTTGGCTTGTTCTTTCCCAGAGCGTATGATTAGATATGGTTCTCGGCTAGAATACACGTAGGATCTTGCAAGGATAGCGGTTCTCGAGTGACAGCGTTCCAAGTTTCGCAGCCGTACAGAAAGGTGGATTTTACATTGACATTGAAGATTGCAATGTTCGTAACCAGAGATAAATAGGGTGATTTCCAAATATGTTTTAGAAGGCCAAATGTTTGACGTGCCTTCTGCAAGTGATTATGTCCTCACCCGATCCTCCGTACGTAAATATAATTCTCCCAAGACAGCAGAATTCGCTGACATATTCTATTTCGCATACAACAACTGCAAATAAATCTCGGGAGGATGTATTAATAAGTAACGTTTTTGTCTTCATGACATTTATATTCAAACCAGCTGATTCCGCTGCCAGCGTTATGCTTCGTAAGTTCGCCGCAAAATCTGAGTAGCTGTGAGCCAAATATCGTCTGCATAATCAAGATCGTTAAGGCGACCCTGCAATCCCCACACTATCCCACTGCCATTACTGAAGGCTCTTCCAAGGATCGTGTCCAGAACTATATTAAATAGAAGTGGTGACAGGACACATCCTTGTCGGAGACCTATCCCAACTCTCACCTTTTCACTCAGCAATTTACCATGTTTGATCCAACAAGAGGCATTACGGTGTAGGCTTTTTAAGTTTGGTGTAGCCTGACGAAGGCCTTCTCGAAGTCTATGAAGCATAAGCAGAGGTGAGCGCCACCCTACAGATTGTTCCACAATAACACGTAGATTGTTTAAGTGGTCGATGGTGGACTTATGGGGTCTGAATGTAACCTGTTCCTGCCTTCTACATTATCTATAAAGTGACAAAGGTTTGTAGATATGTTAAATTGGAAATTGTTTGGTTCTAGCAAGACTCTAAGAGTACGAATAGAGATTTTTCCATTTGAGTGATTGGCAAGGAATTGAGTAAGACAAACTTTCTATAAGTCTCAGGTAAAGTTAAGATATCCATAACTGTAATGGATACATTACCGAACTAGTCCTGTTTCGCCCATTACAAAGCTAGTCTTCTTTGGAATAAATTTAAGTGAGAGCAACATTTGTATTTCATTGGCAAATGTTAGCCATTTCTATGAGATCTATAGAGTAGCAAAAGTTTGTAAATATGTTAAATTAGAAATTGTTTGGCTCTACCAAAACTCTGAGAGTACGAATAGAGATTTTTCCATTTGAAACTTAATTTTTGTTCACTTCAATTTATTTTGACAGAAAATTTGAAATTATCTCTTATTTCTTGTACAAATTTTGACCGAAATTTCCATATGTTACCAACGTAATGACAAAATCAATTTACCATTCTCGGTTTTGCAGAAAAGTTCAAAAACAAGCAACGTCAGTTTTGAAGTGTTGAAGAACATGCGCCTGCAGTATGGCTTCCGTTCTTTTATAATACTAAGCAGTTGCTGCATACTTCTTTTTTTGTTAAACAAAAACTAATACAACAAAAAAGAAAAAAAAGAAAAATTCAAAATTATAAATGAAATTTTTACATCGATAACATTGCACTTAAAAGCATTCATCGTTTTCATCATCGTCATCACCACCACCAAACAACAGACACTGTTAGCAAATGCAAAGCTATTCAACCTTTTTTTTCTTTATTTTTTGGTTGGTACTAAAAAAAGGCGCTGGTGATCTTGTTTTAGTTGCAATATATTCAGCTTTTTTTTTAATTTTACTTATGAGGGGTTGTTTAAAAATATTTTTTATTTTTCTTAAACAAAAAAAAAAAAAGAAACTCTTTACATTTACGTGCACAGTGGCCAAACTAATGAAAAGGACAAGCAACACATTTATAATAATCTGGCGCATATCAAAAATGTAACGCCTCTTAAAAAAAGGAGCAGCAGCAGCAGCTACATACAACACAAAATATGCAACATGTTGCCTTTACACACACTCACTCACTCAAATTTTACTTTACTCTACTAAATGAAACTCATCATAAGCTTTTAACTTTTTTTTCTTGCTTTTCGTTTCAATTCCTTTTTTTTTTTTTTTTTCTTAAATTATTATAATGGAAAAATTTATAAGATGAGAAGTAAGAATACAAGTAAGTAAGTGCGTGTGTTTGTGTAAATTAAAAAAAAAAAAAAAAAAAAAGAATAAAGTTTAAAATGGAGTTGATATTTGGTATTCTTTGGTTTGGTTTATAATGATGTTGCAGACATCACTATATATTTAAACTTAAATGATTAAATATTTGATCATAAACTAGAGATTTTAGTTTTTCGTTTAATGAACAAAAAACTCAAATTTACTTATATAAATCGAAGAAAAATAAAATCATTAATATCGATAAGAATCATTCATTTCGTCAAGTTGAAAAGAAAACCTTGAAGGAAGACACACTCACTATTGAATGATTGGAAATTTTCCATAGGGACGTTTATAAGGACAAGCTGTTATAAGAAGATTTTTAGTAAATCTTTTTTAGATGTCTCTAGAGGGCAGGAAGCTGTAATTATAATAAATTGAGAAAATAATTTTCATATTTATGTGTTAAAAACTTTTATTTGAAACAGTTAAAGGAAAATCATTTTTAAATATCAAGTTTGATGATCATTTAGATTTATATCAAATTCCATCATTATTTCAACTTATAACAAATAAAAAAATGTTAGTTACAGTACAACTCTAACTCAAAACAACATGTATACATGATATCCAAACTATACTTGGGATGCCGAGCAACTCCGAATGAGATGACGAGATATTTCACAGTTGGACCTTTCAGGATACAGTTACACCAAACTATCCCTACGAACTGCACTTCGGGTTCCAAACTGTACTTGGCATGCCAAGCAACTCCGAATAAGATGACGAGACATTTCACAGTTGGAACTTTCTGGATACCGTTACACCAAACTGTCCCTATGAACTGCATTTATATAATGAATTTTCTAACGCTCTCATTACGCAAAAGTGTCAAGGGGAACTCAGTGATTACGATCAAACTTGTCTAAGTATGACTGTCGTCAAGCCGCAACATTGACAGAAATTTGAATTTCCCATATAACGAATTACACCAATACCCCGGTTTGCGTCGCTAATTTGGACCGGAGAAACGCGAAGCAAAACGGAACGCGATGTTCCATACATTTGTATTGATTTCCATTTAATTGGTTTCGAGATTTATAAGTTTAGCTGAAAAAACAGATTTTTCAATCAAAAGTACCATATTAATGACGAAAATCGAAGCACTAACGACGCAACTTTGAAGCCATGCGACGCAAACTGAAACACAAACGACTCAAATCGAAGCACTAACGACGCAACTTCGAAGCTATGCGACTTAAACTGAAACAAAAACGACGAAACTTCGAAGCCATGCGACCCAAACTGAAAAAAATGTATGCAAATCGAAGGACTAACGACGCAACTTTGAAGCCAAGATACGCAGACTGAAACAAAAACGACGCAAATCGAAGCAGAAACGACGCAACTTTGAAGCCATGAGACTGAAACAAAAACGACTCAAATCGAAGCACTAACGACGCAACTTTGAAGCCATGAGAAGCAGACTGAAACAAAAACGACGCAAATCGAAGCACTAACGACGCAACTTCGAAGCCATGCGACGCAAACTGAAACAAAAATGACGCAAATCGAAGCAACGTCGTAGCCATGCGACGCAACCTGAAACAAAAACGACGTAACTTCGAAACGACGCAGAACGAAGCGACGCAAACCGGGGTATTACTTAGTGTATTTTATATGATGAAGTAGTAAAGTTTCTCTGGGTCTTCATTTTTTGGTCAAATCAAATCAGATAAATTTAGAGAATTTCGTACCCCTTTCTGACCCCATTACAACAAAACCCAGAGTCAGCAGTAGAGAGAGAATGCTTTAAATAAGCATGTATTGGGTTTTAAATGTATATGAGAATGTAAAATTTGCTAATAGAATTATTGGCGTTCGCACTGTGTATGTATATTAAGCCGATCAATACTCGTGAGCCGGGGCTGTGTCTGGTGATTAATGTTCTAAATAAATGACGTCCTGTTTAACGAAACCTATATGAAAAGTACTGGCTGTTTAACTTTTTGATTTAACCCTCTAACCCACAGGAGTGCCTCAAGGCATGCATTACGAAACACCAATTATCTCATAAAGTAATTATAATTTTTTTTTTTTAAATTTAACGATGACTTTAGTTACAGATTTGTTAACATTTCCCTCGAAGATGGGATGGGCATTCTGACTTTTAGTTTTTGTTTTGTCAGCTGTTTTGTGTCATAATTTTAGCAAGTGAAATTTTGTGAGCGATCTTTTTTTTTTAATCAAAGTACTTTAAGTAGCCCAATCTATTCGAAATATTTTTTTCTCTTCCATCAGTCTATGAATTTATAAATGTAAATGAACAAAAAGTGTGTTGAGAACGCAAAAACTAAGGGGTGCCTCAGGGCACTGTTACGGGTTGCGGCTAAATTTATCGGCGTGTCATATTGTATACTTTTTAACTTGTTTGCTAAATTTTTTGTTATATTCAACAAAATGACAGGAATGGCAGATAGAGACCGCAGGCGAATAAAATTATCCGCCTTGACTCATGATCAGTTGGCACTCCACAAGAAGATCAACAGCAAGGAAGTTCAAAAGTTGGTGGAAAAGCAAAACATGCAGTTAATGACGTCCGTTATGATAATATCAACCACTTCCCAATATGGTTAAGCCAAAAAGATGGTGCAAACTATGCAAAAAGTCGGTAAAACAGTGTGTTTGCTCAAAATGCGATCTTCATTTATGCTTCTCAAATGCCAAAAATTATCTTTATGAGTATCATGGTAGAAAGTGAAACATATTTTCTTAGTTTTAGTTTTTCAATAAAATCGTATCATAATTAATGATTACATATTATTGTTTGTTACATCTAAACAGGCAAAAATGCCCTGAGGCACTCTTCACCTTTTTGTAGCTGGTTGCTAAAATTAATTTGCAAATTAGTTACTTATGGCTGTTCATAGTTTATTGGGTCATAATTACCCTAAAACAAATTCGACAACTTTTTAGCTTTTTAAAGTTTGCGGGTTAAAGTTATTTTCAAGATCTATAACATTTATTCTCACATAGTCATTGAACATTATAATGTAAACAACAACGCTTTTTTATGCTTCGAAAATGTCGAATTTTTTTCGAACAAAGCGGCATATGCTGGAAGTTTTGCTTTCCTTTTTTTTTGCTTGGACCAGCACTCAGGGGATGACCCCTAATCATGCAATGCATTGTGTTGGAACTAGGAAAATAGGAGGAGGATAGAGGAAGTAGTGTTTGTGGACATTTGATTTGAATTTTCCTACATTGAAAGGGACAGGAAATATTTCGACAGGAAGCTTATTTCCATTACGGACGGTACGGATAAGAAATTAATTTTCTCTGTAGTGCTGGATACTCTACTGTCACTGGTAAGCACCTTCTCCCTCTCCTGTACGCGGTCAAGACTTCGAAGCACCGGCCCACACATGAGAGTTGTATTCCATTTTGGGTGGGATATAAGTAAGTAAGGAGATCAGATGAAGTAAAGTATTTCTGTCTTAGAAAACCGGGGCACTTGAATGCCTCTTTCGACACTTGAAAAATGTGTTTTGTTCAGCGAACATCACACTGAAATCTCATGCCTAGAATATCTAGAGCTTTTGATTCCCTAATATTTACACCACCCATAGAAACAGATGAAGCAACATCATCTGTCGTGCGTTTATGTGTTAACATACAATCTCCGAAAGGCTTGGCCTATAGTTGAATGAATATGAATGGCAAAGGTTGCTGTCATCTGCAAAAGAATAGATAGGGTTGGAAGTTTGACATAGAAGGTCGTTTATAAAGATAAGAAATAGAGTACGAAAAAGAACAGAGCCTTGCGGTACCCCTGAATTAATCTTGAACTCATTTGATGAGATCCCATCTACAACAACTCGTATAGTTCGATCTCGGAGAAAGCTCGATATAAATGGAGAGATGTCATTACCGACACCAAAAGCAATAAGTTTCAATAAGAGCGCACCATACCACACCCTATTACTTTCGCAAAAACGGTGAATGGAACGGCACCATTTCTCCGATAGGAAGGCAAACAAGTCCCCCGTGGAGCTTCCTCTACGAGAGCCGTACTGCCGGTCGCTAAGTAAATTGTTCGACTCTAGATATTGTATCAATCATATATATGATTACAGTAAACAAGTATATGTTTGTGACAACCATTTTTATGATGAATAATTTTATCATAATATGTTGTTCCCAGATTATGATATCCATAAGCCGCGAATCATAAATTAACCATATTATGGTTACCACAATCATATAAATAGTTACTGTGACTATAATATTGTTAAAAAACATGTAAAAATATTGAAATGGTTACAGTACACATGCACAACTACATTTTTTTTCTGCGTTCATTTAAAAAAAAACGCATTTTTAAGTTATACACCCATATTTTACAAGCAAAAACATGAATCATTTTCAAAAATTCTCACCATTAAACAGATTTGTAATTTAATTTGTAGAGTACTCTTAATCCAAAATTAAAGTCTAATTATCTTTAAAGTAAACTCACTTATACCAACTATTAAAATGTAATTTCTTTTATTATTTTTCTTTCTAGGTAAGTTCTGTTCATACATGAAACAAATAAATTACTCATGGGTCATCATCATAAAGACAACAAATGATGCCTAAAACCTACAAATACAGCCAATGACTCAAATCAACTGTAGTATAAGAATGTATGTAATACTTCCGTTTAAATTACTAGCAAAATGTATGTAAGTTTAAGTACGTGTACGTAGAAAATTGCTTAAAACATGTTTATGAATATATAAACCAATTATAAAATAAAATAAGAAACAAAAAATAAAAAAATAAATAAATGTTAAAAGTGGCCATAGAATATATGATGACTAGTCATAGCTAAAGGAATGTTTTTTTAGACCAACCCTTTTTTGCAAGATTATTTTTTGTTTTAATATTTTTTTAGTTTTTCTTTATTAAAATGAATTGAATGTTGAGAGCATTAAAAATAAAAGAAAACAAAGTAGTGATGGCATAAAATATGGCCATGTTAATTTGGTTGTTAAAACAAAATGAAGTCTTAAAACAATGGAATTCCCATAGCAAATGAATATGAAATTTTAAATACTTTAAGTAAAGTAAAATTTACAGACATGTGTAAAAGATTAAGTGGATAAGATTTTTATGGTTGTGGGTTTTTTTGTAATAGTTTTAATTAAGGGGATTAAAAATGGAAAAATTATTACAAAAAAGTTTAAAATGTCCATTAAAAACTTAAGAAATTTTTATTAAAATTCGGAAATATTTTCAAAATTTCATTGAAACATTTTCTTTCAAATCCAATCTATACAAAAATTATGTCATAAAATAAATTCAAGAAACTATTTTTAACATTAAAAATTCTTAATAGTCAGCAACTGTCTAACAAATTATAAAATTTATTTCTTTATAATTAAATATCAATTCCGGTTTTTTTTTTAGTAATTAAACCATTTTTATGTTCTAAACATGTGTTTAAATTTATATGGCCACCGCTGTAGCTAATTTGTTGTCTTAATGTTTACTGCTGTTAGTTGTTTTCAACTAATCTTTTCTTAAAGCTCGATAATGATTATATTTCCATGTTTTGTTTTTTTTTTTCTTCTTTTGCGTTTTATTTCAGTTTGTCATTTCATTACCAAAATGGCCACCATAATGTTGCTGGCTGGCTGGCATAATGTTTATTATAATGTTAATTATGTTAAAGTGCTGAATGTTGATGACCATTATGAAAATAGGCGTTACTTTTTTTTTTTTTTGTTTTTTTCTGTACGTTTGTTGGTTGTTTATGGCAGGGGTAAAGTTGTTTTCAAACAACAACAACATCAGCAAAATATCATATATAATTTGTGTGTATTTTTTTTTTTGTAAAAAATTATTAAATATAACATAAAAAAACCCAAACAAAACAAAAGAATCAGCCACAACAAAAACATTACGGCACAATTTATGAGGCCTTATATTATAAAATGGCTTCCTATTTGAAATACAAAAGCCAAGAAAACAAAAACATCATTAGTGTGTGAGTAAAATTTATTTTACTCTTTTAGTTATTTACTCACACAAAAACTACAAAAACACTACACACGCATACTACCACTATTATCAACCATTATTGTGATAAGAAGAAATAACAGAGAACTACTACTTGCTGCCATCATGAGAGTATGTACTAAAACAGAGCTGGTAAATTGGAGCTTTTAGTATAATACGAAACTCTAAGCAAAATATGTAGTTTTTTTGGAAGCTTGAAAACACAAAATTTATTTATGCGATTTTTAGATTTCCATAACTTTTGGAAATGTTTTTGTATTTATAAGCCCTGGAACTCTATATACACTGCAAATAAACGCTCTCTTGAACCTAGATGATGCAGTGAATATAATTTTAGATCGCAATTTATCATGAGGGACATTTTAATACAAACTGATACCTGCAAAAAAAGTTCTTACTTCGGAACCCACCCATCTCTGCGAGATGTTAAGTTTACCCTAATTAATTTGCCACGTAAAAAACAAAAGGTAGACATGTTATAGCTCAGTGGATAGGGGATTTTGTCTATTTTTCAAAAATATATATAACTTTGGTTAATTAAAAAATTCATGGAATACATTTTTGAAAAATATGACAAAAGAAAATTTTTTTCAAATTAAAATTAAATTTTTATTTATGAATATTTTTTAATAAGGGTCCTTATGTAAATGCTTAAACTTGAATTTATTGTGCATTTGATGAATCAGCTGCTTTTGTTTACTTTTATTTATAAGAAATAAAAATCAAATAAAATACAAATATTTTGTACATGTGAAAATTGTGTGACTTATGATTGCTGCAAACCAAGGCATTGTGTATGGAAATATTAACCAACAACTAGAACATAAGCAAAGATTTCACTTTCATTAAGAATTTTTAGAATTTAAATTTATACAATTTTTAAAACTTTTTTTAAGTATTTTTTAATTTTTTTTTTTTGTTTGACATTTTTATCAAATATACATTTTCTGTATAAAATTGCACAAAATGGGAAACTTAAGCGTTTAAATGAGTACCCTTAATGAATTCTTACAGTTATATAAATTGTAAAATAAAAACAAATTTTGAAATTTGTTATCATGAATCCCGCAATTCCCAAACAAATTTTGAAAAATCCCCAAAATGGGATTTTTAGTTTGTTGGCTATAATATCCATACCAGGGTGGGGGTTAACGAAACTATTTACAATATTATTAAGAACAATATTGGGCCATCTAACCATACTATATTTTTATATCAACTATGCGATTTGAGAATTTTTGCCCTTAAATTTGAATATTACATAAAAAATATGCTCTTTTTGGATGGACTTAGTCCCCTCGGTATCAAAAACTATTAATATTTTTTTCATCTAAAATATTTGATGTAAAGTCAGCTTTTCAAAAAGTATAAACTCTTTATACATCTTCTTAGAAATTTTTTAGACAACTTATAAAGAACAAAATACTTTTTTCCAAAAAATTTGCGAAAAATCGACATTTTAAAAATTTTTAAAATCAAATGCATATAACTTTAAACAAAGTCATTATTTTTAAACAATCAATTTTCTATTTGACACATACATTCATTGTTAGTCTAAAAATGTTAAAAATTTAATTTAACACGAGATAGACACGAGGTTTTTTGTTTTGTTTTGCTTGAGGAGAATTTTACATACCCGAGGTGTCCTACTTTGGGGGCCCCTGGTCGCGCCCCTGATAGCCCCATGAGGTCCAAATTCAAAACTTAAACTCTAAAACACTTCCTGTTTGCGCATGTGAAACTTCATTCAAACCGGTCTAACCGTTTAGAAGTTACAGATTATTTCCCTATTTTTTTCTATACTATTTATTAGTTAACATATAACCAGACTTCGTGTTAATGGGGGTTAGCAAATAACAGAAATACATTCATAATTGAATTAAAAAAATAGCAGTGAGGAATGATAACCAAAAAACCATAACTTTATATCAAAGAATGATGGCCACTGGTTCAGAAGATTGAATGAGATTATTCACCTAACTCCCATACAAATGTCCTCCCGAAATATAAGTTTTTTGTCATAAAAGTCTAATTAATTCAGATATCCCTAAAAATTCTTCTACAAATCAATATATTCTAATTCTATTTAAGGCCCATTACTTTAACAAGCATACAAATCTTTAAAATGTTGGCGATCGATACATAATTGGTCATAGCTCACATATTGGACCAAAAATTTCGAAAAATCACTCACGAGAAAAAATTATTGAAAACTTAAAAGAAAAATATTTTTACACTGAGTGGTAGGTTATTATATGGTCAAGTTTGACCAGCTATGCTTTCCTTCTTGTTTTATTTATATTAAGTTGATTTTTAGTTGATTAAGTCGACCTTTATTCCTATGTTTTATAGATGAAGAGTCATAATTTTGTGCTAACAGGATATTTTTTTAATTACAGTGTACTCGCGGTAACGTGAACACCGTCTAACGTGAACACCGCCTAACGTGAACAAGCTTTTACTTACATTGACTACTCTGTAACGTGAACAAACTCAGAAAGCTCTATAACGTGAACAATTTTTTTTCACTGCATTTGTTTTCTAATCATATAGACAACACTTCAATACATACATTAAATTCAATTTTTCAAGTTTTGAGAATCCCTTTATAAAAAAATGTGTTTGCATCCTCTAAATTAATTTTTTTAGTGGCAACGAATGAGTAATTTTTTTTGCTATGAAATTTTATTTCAATTTATAGTTTCTCGTGATCTTGTTTTGTTTTGTAATGCATTTTAATCAATAATTTTGTATTATTTCACGTTCAAGAGTGTAAAACACAGGTTTATATTATAAAATTTTATATTTTTTCCATGAAATTCGACAATCGCTAACGTGAACAATTTCACTAACATGAACTCCCTTGGTTTTAATTAGTTCACGTTAGCGCGAGTGCACTGTATAAGGAAAATAAAGTCTTCAGAAATAGTTCTTTCTTCAAAGCAATTATTTTTTTTTAGGTTTTGATTTGATCTTTGATTTAAACCTCATTTTTGAAAAGATGGACAAAAACATATTTCACGATCGTTAGAGTATGCGGAATTTTTTCCAGCCGCAGTTATTATATATAAAAATTTGATTTAGTACTCAGAAATAAGTTTGACAATATATATATATGTAAGTATATTAGTAACAATAGGTATCTGTAATCTTCTTTCGAATGAATGTAGTTTATTTGAGGCTGAAATATTTGCAATCGGGACAATATTGGTATACTTATCACCAGTCAGGTGGCACTTCTATCTATGAACTCATATACTACTACGTTTTTATTGGTCAGATAGTGTAAGAGAGAGAGCTGACAGAATGGGTTTTCTATATGGAATTTTTTAGAGACTGGTATAGTAATGTACAAGCGAAATAATAAACCAGAATAGAATCTACTTTGAATATCTCCAACTTAATTTTTCGTTGGTGACTATTAAAAATATTATCTTCAGGAACATCTTCTACATATTCAATGTGCTGAAAATAGATAGCGGAATTTAGGTACATGTACGGTGCCCAAGTTATGTTGACCTCTTTTGATGAAAATCGATCTGGGCAGAGAATTAATAAGTTACTGGGTGCAATTTAATCCTTTGACGACCACGGGGAGACCGGTGTCCCAACACTAAATATTGAATAACTAAATAACGAAGAATAGAATGGGTTCCATTTTAATTAGTTCGTAAACGTGTCTCTTATTAATGTGTTTAAATTAAAACAAGTTCGGTTGCAGCACTTAATTTTTATTGTCTTTGAAAATTGCAGTTTTATTGATACTGTATTCAAGAATTGTTCAAAAATTTGACTTATGGTCGTGAAAGGGAAATGACCATTGTCGCAGTTGTAAGTACAATCAAAAGAGGGAAATAGTTCTCCACTTTCTCTTTGTTAAGAGACACCGATTCCTGGGTTAGTCATGTATAACATTGGTGAGTTATTTGGGTCCAGACTTAATGACTTACTGAAATATCTCACGGCTATACGTTGGATTTAGTACCTTTCCCATTTTCATCCTCTATGATGTAAAGAACAATAGATTTAGCAAGTGGTTTGGTCTTATCCTAACTAGGTTATTTCGACTCTACTTGACAGTTTGCGCTTAGTGTACAGATATTAACAGATAACAGATATTAACATTGGAAAACAATGAAGTACAATTAAGTTTCATGCAATTTATGACAATCGATACATTAAGCCATACTCACTAGAATAACTTAATCTCTCTTTAAATAAATTTCAGAAATACAATAGATTTCTAGCTTCCATCTCAGCTTTGCGAGCGAGAGTAAGAATGTGTGTAAGTAAAAATGTGGTTCATATACCCTGCAGTTTTAATGGCAGAAATTGTCTACTTTTCACTAGACATACATGTCTTTACAAATGACATTTGTGACTAAGTTTTTAAATCATTTGATCGATATATAGTCGTAAATTCGAGCAGAGGTGTAACAATGCAAAATAAATAGAAAAGTTTTGCAAAACAAACAAAAAAGTCAGGAAGAAATAGTTAAGATTCAACTGAACGAAAGTTTAATGAAAATTGGATTTCTTATTATAGCGTATTATAGGCTGGAGGCATCATTGAACCAAACTTCTTAGAAAATGCGGCTGGTCAAGCAGAGACTTTCAGAAGAGACTTTCACAAGTGATAGCTACATGATAATAAAGTCTTGTCTGTCTAAATTAGAGATACCTGATGTTCGTGTTCTCTCTTTCGTTTTGGTGTTCAGAATTGGTCCGATAGATCCTCTGATTTAATACCATTATATTTCTTTTAATGGAGGTTTTTGAATTCAAAGTTTAATGCTAACAATTTCTTAAGCTACCGCCCATTAAATGAGGAAATTCAAGACTACATCAATGAATTTCAGCCACATTTATGCAAAATCGTCATACAAAATATCGACAGAAGGCTGCATGTGCAAGCAAAGTCGTGAGAGTTATTTGCCCGATGTGCTAGTTATTCCATACATAACCCCATCCTGGGCACTTTACAATCCAATAAAATTCAATTACCCTCAAAAGAAGAAAAGTATTTAAATTTTGGGACACCCTCCATTTTGTATTTGATTGTTTGATTTATTGTTTCTCTCAATGCAATGGTTTTCTCTTCAAATTAACAAGTTCAAAATGAGATTGCCTGAGCTTGACGAGATTTTACATAAACTGATCTGCCTTGAGTAACCATTTGAGATTTTTTGAAGCATATTACTGAACACGGAACTAGTTACAAGAGCAACAAGGTTTCTATGTACATATTTGTTCTTGTATGTTTGTTCTTAATTTATTCAACACAATCTGAAACTAAACGGCAGTTGGTTGTATTTTTTTGACTTGTTCTCATTACTGTAGTTTTTGTTAATACTTTGTTGCTTACTTCTGAAGCTGCTTGGCTTTTTATACATTTCATATTGTTGTTTTAGTTTTAAGTGTTGGCATGTAAGAATTGTTATTGATGTTGTATTTTTGCTACGGCCTCTCTCTCTCCTATCTCTTGGATTTTTGATTTTTGTAGGAATTTCGAGTTATTTTCTCTGTCTTGTTTCAAATCAAAGTTGGGAAATTTTTATCATGCTAAATCTAAGCATCAATTTTACGTATTGTTTGATTCGTATACATTCACCTAGAGTGATAAGGGTGCAAATATATTGGTCTATATTTGTCTACGAACACAGCCTTTTCTGTACTTAGATTCAATCTCCCGGCATGTAGTGCACTTCTTTCAACTACAATCGAAGTTCAATAAATTGAAGTATATGTCCGCATCCGCATCATGTTATCCACAAGAATTGACATTTTGAAGATGTCAAACAACTCTCTCCTTTAATTTTTCGTTCATATGAAACAATTTGTCCAAACTTTGTTTACTTTGTTCAGTAATTGGTTCTGAATTCTGTGCATTAAATTCAGAATACCAGACTTGTTAATATTGTTACGCTATAGTATCAACCAAACCAATGTATTGCCTTGGATAGTGGAACAGTTTTAAATTCATTTACTCCAACTTCAAGGAGTAGTAATGAAATGTCATGCAGGGGCCGGAACTGAATCCCCAATATTCTCCTCCAAAAACTTCTTCGAGAATATTCATCCCACACTAACAATTTAACTACTACTCTGACCACTAAAAAGCTACTCCTCTGCTTTAATAAGGTAATCAACACAACAGTACCAAATGAAAAAAAAAAATAACAAAAAAGCTGCCGATTTGTTCAAATTCTATTGTTTTTCTTAAAGTTTAAACACAGAAAATAATGACTGTAAGGAGTTTCTTTGCGTATTGTTGAATTTACCATTTTGGTGTTGATTCAATTAGTAAATATCTCTTGTTATTTTCCAAAATAAATAAAAACAACAATACTCAAATAAAACGACAACGAAAACGCCTCTAAAACTAAGCAGCAACCGCAAAAAAGGCGACCTCAAGCTTTAACATTTTAAAGGCAAATCCACGACAAAACAAGTAAAAACCAAAAGAAAAAAAAATTATAGAAAATCTGCAAGGCGTTCAGAAAATTTTTACAAATAGATAAATCTTATTAGAAAACTAAATAGTGACCATAACAATGGCAACACTACAACTATTTAACTAATGTTTGATTTGACCAAGAATACAAAAAAAAAAGAGAAGCAAGCGTAAAGGTGAATAGATGTAGCAGGAAAAATAGCAAACAAACAAACAACTACTACAACCGCTATGGCAACAAATCGAAAAAAAAAAAAAAACATTTTCAAATATTATCCGCCACTTCATGATCACCATCATCATCACAGGCATCGTCAGCATTGTGATCTGTGAATATAACAGATCACTAGTGTGTGTTTTGAATGTGATGATGATAATGATGTTGATCATCATCCTCATTATTATCATCATCAGTTTTCCAAAGGCAGTTGCAATGAATGCAAATTCGTGAGCTTTTATGTTAAAAGTGCTGCATTAAAAAACATAAAATATTTAAGCAGGAAAATGTTAGAAAACAACAAAAACAAATAAATATACATACGTTTATAAGCAGAAGAAAACGGACTATTAAATATAGAATGCAGGTGTTGAAGGTATCAAATCATGTGATAAGTTTTGATTAGATAAAGAAAAAAAGTAATGACTAATGCAAATTTATTTTATAATTTTTAAACAACTGTGACATAAAATTTTGGTTTTTACTTAAGCTTTCCTAGACAAAAAGTTAGCTTTTTAATAGGAAAAGCTTTGTTAATTCCAAAAGCTTTTCTACCTGAATAATTTAGTTTAATATAATACTAATAATAATAAAATATACGATTATTTTATAGAAAACGTTTTTTTACAGAGAAATCATTTTTACGCACTCTTTTTCTAAATTTTTAATAGAAAAAGCTAATAAAATGCTTATTTTAATACACAATACAAATACAATAGTCGTTCTTCATTGATAAGCATTTTTTGAGTGATAAGTTTGGAAATGTATTGGTCATTCCATTTGTCTACAAACAAAGCCTTTGCTTTACTTCGATTCAATCTCCGGACATGTAATGCACATCTTCCAACTACAATAGAAGTGCAATAAATTAAAGTATACATTTAAATTTCTAAAGAATTCAGCTTTTTACGCATAACGTTTTTAATAAATTTGAATAAAATTCTTATCTAAACACATAATTCAAAAAACCTTTTTAATGAGATGCTTTTTTAACACAAACAGCTTTTCATCATTAGAATATTTTTTAATACAAAACCTTTTTTACATAAGAAACTTTTTTAATTCAAAAAGCTTTTCTACAAGAAAAGCTTTCTTCATATGAAAAGCTCCTTGTATAGAAAATCAATTTGTTCCACATAAATCTCTCTTTGTAGAAACTTCTTACATTCTACTACTAAAAGTTCTCTTATATATAAAGCCTTTTTAAAGCCCTTTTTATACAAAAAGTTTTTTACAAGAATAGCTTTTACCATAGAGAAAAAATGTTTCATTCCAACTGTATTTTTAACAAGTAAGAAAGTATGGTCGGTCAAGCCCGACCAGATAATACCCTACACTAAGTAAATGAGCAAAAACATTTTTCTTTCAAAATTTCAATAATTTATGTTCGTGAGCGATTTTCGGAAGTGGGCCTTATATGGGAGCTATGACAAATTATGCACCGATCACCACGAAATTTGGTCACGTGATTAATGTTTATATGAAAGTTATTTATGTTGAATTTTATGTGTATACCAACATTTGTAGGATATTTATGCTCGTTAAAGTGATTATCGGAAGCAGGCCTTATATGGGAGCTATGACTAATTATGGACCGATCATAATAAAATTTGGTGACATGAATTCCCTATATATAAAACTTATTTGGACAAAAACTTGTGTAGATACCTATATAAATTAAACATTTGTGACGGATAAAATCCACTTTCGGGAGGACATTTGTATGGGGGCTAGGTCAAATAATGGACCGATTTCAGCCAGTTTCAATAGGGATCGTCCTTAGGCAGAAAAAATGATATGTACCAAATTTTATCGAAATATCTTTAAAATTGCGACCTGTACTCTGCGCACGCTTTACATGGACAGCCAGCCAACCAGCTAGCCAGCCAGACGGACGGACGGACGGACGGACATCGTTTAATCGACTCAGAAAGTGATTCTGAGTCGATCGGTATACTTTAAGGTGGGTGTTAGACTAATATTTTTCGGCGTTACAAACATCTGCACAAATCCATTATACCCTCCCCACTACGGTGGTGTAGGGTATAAAAACAATATATTTTTAATTCATAAAGTTGTATTCACTCGCACTTTTTCATAACAAAGCTTTTTACGCTATAAACTTTTTCTAGACTAGTAGAAATGATTTTGGTTATATAAAAAGCTGTTTTATTGCTTTCTTAACCAAAAGTATTTGTTCACTAAACTAAGATTCTTAAAAAATAGATTATTATTACAAAATCCTTTTTATACAAACTATTATTATACAAAAAGCTTCTTACTTTTAATATACAAAAGACTTTTAACTCCAAAAGCTTTCTTAATAAAGTAATTTGTTTACTGATTTTTTTTTATACATAAAGCCTTTTGAACAAGAAAAAAATATTTAAAAAAAGAGCTTTTTCTATTATACGAAAAGCTATTTTATACAAATAAAGTTTTATAAGAAAAAGCATTTTGTTGTACAAAAAGCTTCCTACTACACGCATAAACAACTAAAGTTGTGCATGTTTACTGTAATTACTTCAACATTTTTAAAAGTTTTTTAACAATTTATAGTTACAGTTACTATTTATATGATTGTGGTAATTATAGTATGGTTAATTTAAGATTTACATGATTGTATGAAACATATAAATGGTTACAGTACACAAAAAAAAACTATTTTATATAAAAAGGTTTTTTTACTAGTAAAAACTATTTTATTAAACATCATTTTTATGAATAACCAGTTTTCACACAAAAGGCTTTTGATATCAAAAAGCTTTTTTCAATCAAAAACATTGTCACTTAAAAAGCTTTTACTCTTAAAAGTTTTTGTATTATTAAAAAACAGTTTTCACACAAAAAGTTTTTTATATAAAAAAACTTTTTTCACAAACTGTTTTTTTATAGAAAAAAGCTTTTTTCAATCAAAAAGGTTTTTCACTTAAAAAGGTTTTTTTATTTAAAAATCTATTTCATACAAGAAGCTTTTTTTAAAAGAACCCAAACACAGAAGGACTTGGATCATAAACATATGTGTTACAAGTAGGAGAGCTATATTCGTCTGTGCCAAATCTTATATACCCTTCATCAAATTATACTTTAAAATAAAATTAAAATTTTTTTTTTAAATTTTTTTTCAATTTTTTTTAAAAAGTTTTTTTAAATTAAAAAAATTACTTTTTTGTAATTTATTATTGAAAAAAATTTATGACAAAAAAATGTTTTTTGTGAAAAAAAATTTGGCTTAAAAATTAATTTTTCCGATTTTGATCCAATGAGGGTCCAACTTTGTATAGCCTTATATACATCGTTGCAAAGAACTTTGAAATATCTATCATTAGATATCCATATTATTTATATTTATGACTTAGTAATCGAGATATAGATCAAAAATAGGCCAAACATAGAGGTTGTCTCGGATTTTCGCTCATATCTCCGTTATTTATTGGTGATTTTAAATAGGAAACTTCTCGAAAGCATGTGTGATAGAATTATTGAAGATTTGGATCCCGGCGATATCTGGGGTCTTCAGAAAATTGATTTCAACAGACAGACAGACGGACATGGCTAAATCGACTCCGCTATCTATAAGGATCCAGAATATATATACTTTATAGGGTCGGAAAATTATATTGTGGAAATTACAAACGGAATGACAAACTTATATATACCCTTCTCACGAAGGTTAAGGGTATAAAAATCAACAAAATTAAATCAGTTCCTTTAAACTGCTGCTTTAACGCATTAGAAAATGTTAAGGCCAAGAAAAAAAAAAATTAAAAAAAAAAAAAAACAAACTTACATAGTTGCTGCTGACTGCTACTTTTGATGCAGATGTTTTCTAATGTTACAATATGTAGTATTCATGTACTTGCAACAAGCAACAACAACAAACATACAAAAACACTCACATATAATCAAACATTTACACATATGCTAAATAAAAAAAAGTTGATCATAATGATGACAATGATAAAGCTACAGCAAACAGTAGTTGTAAATGTGAATGTGTAGAAGAAGGATGATGCTGATGATGATGATGATGCTGTTTGTGTCTTGACTTTCTTTGCTGCCGTGTTGCGCCTAATGGTGCATATGAAACATTAGTCTCTCATGCAGCCTATAAAGTATGCAAGAAGGTAGGTAAGCTCATTGAAAATTGCACCCAAATGTAATGTGTTTGCTAGTGTATGATCATGTGAGTGTTGTTTTTTTTTGTTTTGCTTTCCTCAACTAAGAGTGTTCAATTTTCCGACTTAAATACCGTATTTAGCTGAGCATTTAGTTGGTTGGTTTTTTAAGTTTAAGTTTTTTTATTCTTTTTTTTTGCTTTTCACTTGCAACATCAGCGGCCGCCACTGACCGACCATATGGATATGATGTTGGTGTTTCAAGTGAACATACAAATAAACACAACACAGAACAAGAAAGCTACAGAAAAAACAAAAACAAAAAAAAAAAAGCAGAAATTTTAGTAGGAAATGCTGTAAATTAAATATGTTTCTTTGGTTGTAGCTGTTGATTTTTTGTTGTGTTGCTTCTCCAATTTTTTTTTCTTTTTTTGTGTTGCACATTCAAATGCCAGAGTATTAAATGAAAAATACATGTTTAAACTTGCACAAGGTTATTTGATACAAGAGGTTGTTTTTCTTTATACATTTTACCGTTTGAATACGGGAATTTTTCTCGGTGAGTCAGTATACATAAGTATGTTTGTGCTTTTCTGCTGCTTTATACAAGAAAAACAAATTTCCGATAATGCTTCTTTAAAAGGAATATAAGGTGCATAGTTTTTTTGTTTTTTTTTTTGTTTTGTCTAGTTTTAAGGAATATAAGAAATTTGAAATATTTTTTTTTAGTTTTTTCGTTTTTTGGTTAAAATAAAATTTTGGTAAATGAAAAATTTTTTAACATGTTTTACGAATATTAAGAATTAGATAAATATTTTACATGTTATTGGTTTTATTGTTTTTGGTAATAGGAAATGAAATTAATGAAAAGTATTTATAGTTTAAGAAAAATTCCTTTATGGCCTTTTTAGTTTGTTTAGATATTTCGCCAAAACGTAATATTATTTTAAAAAGAAAAAAGAAATTGTTTTCAGCTTGAAAAAGCAGGAAGTCTTAATATGTGCAAAATTTAATTATGTTTAAAAAGAATTAAAGATAATTACAAATTTTCTTTTATTCATTGAGCTATATTCATTCAAAATTCTGAAAGATTATAAGGCAAATTGTATAGCTTTTAAACAAAATACTAAAGATGCAAATATTTCAGCTTGAATTTTGTTTAAAAACTCTATTTATAACCATTGCCAAAAATAATGAACAGTTATGATAATCTTATCAATCCATTGGTTTTTATCAAAGTTAGATACCGTTACGGCTACAGTTTAAAGCTAACTTTAATTCAAATTTGGATAATTTGCCCAATCTGCAAGCGTACAAAACTCACCTCTAATAAAAATAGATGGATGTGAGATGAACGATCGCTAGAATGTCCTATCTTTAATATACAGAGACAAAACTAAGAGTGGCGAATGTTCGTCGAATGTCGAATGTACCCCGTTCCACTCGTCTGGAAATGTTTAGACTTTGTAAACAAACGGGGTATAGTCTCTATACAGAATTTTTAAACAATTTTTTAAATATGTCACTTTCGGAAAACATACATGTAGAGAAAAAAATATAGTTATTAATGTTTACCATAACCATTTCAACATTTATAAAAGTTTTTTTTTAACAATATGATGGTCACTGTAATTATGTAATCACATTAATTTACCATTCACAAGATTGTAGCAGACACATATATGATTGTAGTAATTAAGTATATGTTTGTGCCAACAATTTTTATGATTTAATACTTCACCATATTGTGTTGATCTCGGATTAAGTTTATCTTACTCTGAGAACAACATACAGTGCAAGCTCGGTATTCGCGACTAATTAAAAACCAGATTTTATTAAAATATTTTATGTAATTTTTTGAAAATTAGAATCGTTTTTATTGGTATATTTACATTTTCAAAATTTTTAAAGAAATTGGAGATTTTGAGATGCTTTTTTGAAAATTATTTTTTAAAATAACAGCTGAGTTTCGTAGTTTATACAGTGATGTTGTCGGCTTATCATTTTCCAAAGAAAATTGTATGCAAATGTTTATCGATGTTATACAATCGTCCACTTTAATTTTTTTTCTTCATAACCACAATCGTATAAATCCTCCGATTCCGTATATGATAATTGCATTTGCTCCTCATTATTTTCCACATGAAATCCTTCTTGATCTAGTTGTTTCTGTCAGCATTCGTGAAAAGATGTTTCGTACCAATTTGAGCTACAAATGTATCAATAGTTGAAATATCTTCGTTTTCTTGCTGAATTATATTTTGTAAAAAATTTATGGTCATGTTGTGCCATTCGCATTTGAACAGGGCAAACAAGTTATTCGATCTTTACATATTTTTCTTCCGAGAGCCGTTTTCTCATTACATGTAACAATAGTGTGATTTGATAGTATCCTATAATATAAACCGGATTCGTCGGCATTGTAGATTTGATGAAGAGTCAACACATGTTCATCAACGTTATCCTTAAACTCTTTCACAAATGGATCAATAAGATAAGTTCTCGAAGACAATTTCTCGCTCGTAATTTTTATAAATCTAATTCCATATCAACGCTTAAATTTCTTCAATCATCCTTTACAGGCATTGAAACCTGAATTGGTTTGATAAATTTTGGAATACAAATGACTGGCTTGTGATCGTAAAATCGCTGCTGATATTGGAATATTTTTTCTCTTTGTTTTACAAACCATTTTTTGCCAGGGCCACTTTCTGTTGTACGTACGAACTTTTTTAATGAATCTTCTGGTTTTCTAATGCCGTAAACCGAAGACTTGTGTAAGTTGTAATTAACTCAGATTGAAATTATGGAATCTCCACTTTTCTCCAATTTTTTAAAATGTCTAATTTTTGAGAAATCGTTGGCTTTTAAATATATTTTGAACTTTTTCCATATTAAGAGATGTATTTACACAACAAATGACACGAATAAACAGACAAAATTGAAGATCCAAATTATCCAAAAAGGAAATGTACAAGATGAATGTCGCGAAAAAAGAACCCGTTTTTCGTAAACTGTCGCTATTATAGAACCTGCAATGTTAAAAATAAAGCCATCGCGATAACGGGTAGTTGCGAATACCTAGCTTGCAATGTACTAAGATATAAAGATTCATCATGAACATGTTTGCCATAAATATATATTTATTTACAATAATCATGTGAATGGTAACTTAAAGTTATTATAGTTACCGCAATTATATGAATAATTACAGTGACCATAATATTGTTAAAAAACGGTGAAATGATTATGGCAAACATATACTACTATATTTTTTTTTGGATGTAGTTTGTTAATTAGGTTCCTCTAAAGAGATTCAACTCTAAAGTTTTCAATGTTCACTTTTTGCAAGAAATCGATGACATCATTTTCTCTACTCTTTCCCTAAAAAATACAGTTGTATCCATCTTCAAATTTCATTGTATTGTATTTAAAAAAAAAAACACAGTTTTTTGCCTCTACTAAAAATTTTTAAATTTTTTAGAAGAACCAGAACGATTTGTTTAAAAGCTTTGAAATTTTTAACATATAGCATTAGCAATGACTAAGAACCAATTGTGTGAAAATTTTGCATTTTTTAATAAAATATCAAGATTTTTGTTTTTTTTTTTTATCAGGAAGCACGAAATAAGTCGTGATAAGGAGGGAAATGTTTTTAGACAATAAAAATTACAGAAAAGAGTTTCTCAAATAGTTGTAGTTTCTTTTAAATGCGGTCTGTTATGCTAAAGAAATATTGGGTGTATGACTTAAATATGACGTATATTTTAAACGTGGTGTTTGTTTTAATAAAAAATATATGTAATTTTGAATGCTACATATCTGCCACACTTTTGGACACCTTTTTTGTGCTCTTCAAATCTCTTTTAACAAGAGCCCAATATCTCTCCACTTGCCTTAGCTCCGGGCAGTTTGGAGGATTTGCCTCTCTTGGTACAAATACCACATTATTGGGCTTGTTTACCATAGAGACAAGATGCCAAGTCAGCCCAAAAATAAGTGCACACATTATGAAGTCTTATGAATGGAAGCAGCCTTTTTTTTAAACATTCCTTGATGTAAATTTCGGTATTTATAGAGCCTGTTGTAACAAATGATTGGCTTCTTTTGCCGCAACTGTATATTTCTTGCCATACCAAGAACTTTTTGGGAAATTTTGTCTGCTTTTGGGTCCTAAACTTTTCTTCAACATTCCCTCGAGGATCAGCAACATCAAAAATTTGACCCGGAAGCTGCGAAAAATCTGCCAGAACATACGTTTCGTCATCCATTATTTTATTCAATTTCCGTGCTCTGTTTTTGGCCTCTAAATTTTAAGCAGTGTTCCTGTAAGGAACTTTTTGAGCCTTGTATGTTTTTGAATCTGCATTGGCTTTAACCTTTCGTACCAAATAGTCCGAGCACTGAGCTAACCGGGTTGCTTTCCTACCGGATGTGTAGAGAGCTCTTTTGAAAATGCATTCTATTTTTTTGGCTTTGAAAACATCATGTGGAGCATTCCTTCTACCTTAACAAGTTCTCCCGGTGCTGTTTAATAACATTGGAAACAGTTTGACGGCAGACCTTTGAATGCTTGACCAACTTTTTGTAGGACCAAGTTGGGTTTTGTTGAAAGTATTTAATAATTTTAGTACGCACTTTTTTCTGGCCACTCATTTTAATCAGATTAACAACAAACGAACATAATTGACATTAAACATAATAAGTGACATGCTTTACAAAGGTACTTGGGTTAAAAGTTTTAATGAAAAACGTGTGTTAAGAATTTTTCGATCGCAGTCCTTATTCCACAAATACTCTCTGTTGATAAGGTTTATTTGGTACAAAAAACGGAAAATATAGGTCCATGATTTCACCTAGCCCCCATACAAATGTTCCCCCGGAATACTGTTTGATCAGCCATAAATATGTTGATTATGCGGCAATCCTGATAAAATTTTGCACAAATTAGTTATAAGTACCCTGAAATTATACTGTAAGGTATGGCGAAAATCGGGCACCATCTGTCTCTAGTTCCCATACAAGGTCCCCCTCAAAAAATGACTTGAACATTCATAACTCTTTTATAAATTAATATCGTGATGAAATTGTACATAAACAAGTTTCTACCCCTGGTTGTGCTTGTATTACGTTATGATTTCCTTTGCAATTAAGTAGATTTTGCTTCTTAAGGGATTTATAGTTATTCTCTTAAATATTTCCTTCAATTTCCAAAAATGAAACACTGGTCCTAAGTTTAAACTTGGATCAGTGAATTTTTTATAAACAAAAATTCTATTGAATAACTCTTATCTCTGTTCAGTTAAACTTTAGCTTAGCAGCATCATGGACCTTTTGTTAAAGGCGTAAAATAGTTGCTACCAGTTTTATTCTTTTGTTCAGGTCTAGGTCTAATTGTTTGTCTGTTTAAACATGAATGTTTTAAAGATTTTCTAAATGTATATGTGTATAAAACAAATTGCCATATTTAAAAATACATAAATAATTTAACAAAAACAAATAAATCTACTACCACATGTTGGTATACATAAAAACCAATTTTGTCAACATGCAAAAGACTCATCAATCATGGCATCGTATAAAGAAACTGGCATCAAACCAAATAAAAAATTTATAAAATTTCTTTACTAACAAAATTGTTTTTTGTTTGGTTTTCTGTTTCAACATAACATGAAGCTGACCTTTTTATTTTCTTTTTTAAGCGATTTATTTTTATATGGTCCGTTTTACGGTTAAATTGTCATCTAGAGTTGAGGTTTTGATGTTGTTTCTTACAGTTTTATCAAAATGTTGCGTGTTAAAAACCAGCAAAAAAGTGTCAGTTTGTATTTACTTATTTTGTTGAGAGTGTTTTAGAATAAATAAGTGGAGGTTGATGGAATGGTGTGTTGTAATCAGTAGCCGTCAGTGGTATGGACCATAAGAAACCATGTAATGTCAACTTTACAACAAAGTAGAGATACTACGTTTTGGAAACCAGTAACGAGTAAGAAGTAACAGTATTCTGGTTTTGTGTTGGCTAAATAATGACATCAAATGAGTTAATAATTGCTGGCTACTACACAAAACACAAAAAAAAAACATAAATTAACAGAAAACGGAAACGTTTTCGTTATGATACAGTCGGTTTTATGAGAAACAGAACAGCAGTATATATAGCCAGACAAAATGATTAATATTGTTTTAATTGAAGAAATTTCATCAATTAAATTGAATGCAACATCTTCTTACATGTTACCAGCTGGCGGCTTAAAGTGAAAGGCTTAAAAAATTTAATAATTTTAATTGTTTTAAGTAAATTCTGGAAATTTTTTATAAAATTGTTTTAATTTTTTCTTTAATTATATAAAACACAACTAACTTACATAGATTTTTGTTCCCTACAATTTTTTTTGTTTAATTCACCTCTTGCCATAAAGGTTAACATCATTATTTCACCTTCTATTATTATAAAGAAACTCAAAACTATGATGTAGTCGGTTTTTATTTCATTTTAGCACCTTATATTTTTCTTAGCCTTAAAACAGCCTAAATGCCTGCCAAAATGTTCGGCTTGTCTTTCAATATATTAAGTTTTTCTACTTTAGATTTCAGTATGTTTTATTAACATGAAACTAATGAACTTCATAAATGTCATGAAAATAACACACTTTAGTTTTGGAAACTGCTAAAAAAATATGAAATATTTCAAAAAAAAAAAAAAAAAAAACTGAACAAAATCTTAAATCTAAAACATTGTTGTAATTCAAACACGACTTTAATTTATGAGCATTAGACAATATTTTTTTTTTTTTTGTCTCTACTACAAGTTTGATAATATTTTGTAATAAACTGAAAAACTATTGGTTTTTTCTTTTTGGTAATAAAAATTACAAAATTTTTAAAAATCAAAACGTATGTCATATATTAAGTCATATGGCTACAAAAATGGTAAAAGGTTTTTTTAGAATTGTGTATATGGAATAGAGACTATTAAACCAATATGACCTCTACTTAATTGTGCTGGTTTTTATGGAAAATTTCTTGGCAAATAGTTGAAATTTAAAGCTTTTGTAAAAGAACTCAACAAAAACTTTTATATGCTTGAAAACCCAAACACAATTTAAAAAAATAATGGAATAAATAAGCTTTTTTTCCTAATTTAGTAGAAAAGCTTAATGGCAAAAAACAACTACAGCACTCATAACTGTATTTCTTCAATTTTCAATTACTTATCAAAAAAGCTTAAAATAAGCTTTTCGTATAAAAGTGTATACTGTATTCTTACTTACCTTTTACTCAAAAAATCTCTCGTTTGAAAGAAAAAGCTTTAAAAATACATTTTACACAAACAGAAAAATGGAATAAAAAAGCTTTTTTTTCCTAATTTAGTAGAAAAGCTTAATGCGAAAAAACAACTACAACACTCATAACTGTTTTTCTTCAATTTTCAATTACTCATCAAAAAAGCTTAAAATAAGCTTTTCGTATAAAAGTGTAAGCTGTATTCTTTCTTACTTTTAACTTATATTTCCTCAAATTTCATAAAATGTTTCTTAAAAATTGATTTTTTACAAAAAGCTCTTTCGCAACAAAAGTAAAAAAAGCTTTTCCCTCAAAAACTGGCTTAAAAAAGTTAATAAAACACTGTAATGGAAAAGCGTTATTTCCTAGTTTAGAAGAATAGATTAATTCAAAAACGCGACTAGAGCACTCATACGTACAAATTGGTCAAAGGAGGCAAGTTTTAAGGAACTTCTGAGGAGTAAATAAATGCTTTTGGTATAAATATTTGATATTGGTGGAAAACTTAGGACCTGAAGATTTATATTTTAGTAAAATTATATAATTTTATGAAAAATGGGACGCCATTCACCTTAAAAACTAAAAAAATTATAATATGGTAATTTTCCACCAAGAAAAATATAAAATTTGAGTTAATGTAAAATTTTAACGCATAAAGATATCATAACAAAATTTGGATATAATATAGACTGAAATGTCCTTAACGGGGAAAATGTGTTCCAAAAACTGAGTTTTTTTAGAAAAGTGCTTACTCTGACGTTATGTACCAAGTGATAGTAAAAAAAACTTAGTAATTATTTAAGAAACATATAGGGTTATACAAATATGGAGCTCTTTCGTACATCGGTGCTTTGCCTTTTTAGAATTTTTTTCTCAAACAGAATATTCTTTTAAAAAATTGGCCATGTTTGCTTAGGTCTGGGGAGTGTTATGTCCGCTTAAGTGAGCCAAATTTAACTTTACACACTTTTGCATTAAGTTATCTTTCCGGATCATATACAAATTTTATATAGTCCCGAAGAAAATTTTTTTCAACAAAAGAAAGAATATATGGGGTTTTTTGGGGAAAAACGTAAAAAATACAGGCATTTTTTACATGTCCCAACTTTAAATGCATTTAACTTTTTATAGGGACAAGCTAACTGTTATAAAAATGTTTTATTTCATTTAGAATTTTATCGCCAATATAGTTGATATTTTAGAAATAAATTTCGATCCTCTGTAGGCCCGTCATATCTAAAAAACGATAGAGCAAATTTAAAAAAAAAAAAAAATAAATCTGAATATCTCTTCTCAATAGAGGTAACCTAAACCTTCTCAAGGACTATTTATATTTAACATTTCAGCTGATTCGGATTGTAAATGGTTTTTGGCCGTTTTTAAAACAAATTGAGACAAGAGGTTACCAATTTTGAGGGGCTACGCACTGGCCCCCATTGGCGCTAGGAAGCTGAACAAACGTAAATTAACTTGAACACACCTCTGCTCCAACTATGTGGAATTTTGTAACAATATCTCTACTAGTTTGCGAGATACCGAATTATTTCCAAAAAAAAAAAAAAGTTTCTAAACCACTGTGCAATGCTTGCTTCAAACGAATCAGTTGCATTTGTTACAGGTTTCTTGTGATGGCACGGACAGAGTTCAGCAGCTCATAATAGATAGCACCCTTTTGGTCCCACCAAATACAGAGCATTACCTTAGAGCCATGGATATTTGGCTTTGGTGTCCATTGGGCTGGTTGGCCGTAGTTCACGTGCTATTTCTTACACTTTGGGTTACCGTAATGCATCCATTTTTCGTCGCAATGATTCGGTGAAAAACTGCTTTTCTTTTATAGCGTTCAAACTGAACTGAACAATTTCCCTGCTTTTGGATGAATCCTACTGCTTGCAAACGTTTTGAAATTGCTGATTATGTAGCTCTCAATGATTTTCCAAGCTCTTGTTGAGTTTGACAACAATATTAATGAAATAGTATAGCTATTTCTTTTTATACCAGTCTAACAGATAATATAGTTCCTTAAAAGTTCCTTTTGCTGTTATTAAGATAAAAGATCTGAGACAAAAATCGAATCTCAAATTTCACCTGCTGCAAATATTAAAACGCCAAAACTTTCATTTAAAATTATACTTTATTAACACAACATCATTTACCTTGAACTCTAAATTTAAGCAAAATCAAACAATTCATATATAAAACCCTCTACAAACAATATTTATCACATTAAAGAAAAATCGAGGCATATATCAAACCAAAATGCAGCAAAAAAACCGAAAATGTCAACAAATTGATTGGCATTTAAAGCTCAAAAATAAAATTCAAAGAAGCTACAAAAGAAACGCTAAAAACCTCTCCAAATAAATGCAGTGCAGCAAAAAATATATATATGTACAATATACATATATATTTTTTCCTTTTCCAAACAAACTACAGGAAACATCAGCCAATATAACATGATCAACATGATGACAGCAAATAAATAAAAGGATGTTTTATACAGAATACAACAAACTGCAACAGCAACAACAACAACACCACCAGTAGAAAACACACAACAAAAAAACCCTTGCAACAAGCAACAACTCACCAAACAAAAATTGCTTTAAAAACACAAATACAATAAAATACCAAACAACCAGCAACAGCCAGCCAGCCAGCAAGCGAGCAGCAGCAACAACTGAAACAAAACAATTCGTTTGACAAAATTTATTGTAGCAAATGTAGAAAAAAGAAAAAAATAACAAAAAGAAAAAGAATTCCTGCCAATTCTATACACAAAGACTTTGTTTTTGAAATTTTTTTGTTCGAAAAGATGCTAAAGCACAACAACGACAATAAAATCAAGCTGAAAACATCCTTTCAGCTATTTTGCATACCATTCGTAAAGAAATACCAAAAAAGACAACAACAACAACCAGAGAAAAATTAAACTTTAGAGGAAGAATAAACAACATCAACAACAACAACGACAGCAATATTCAGTACAAATAAAAGAATGGACAGTTTAAAATAAAACTTTTTTCATTTTACAAGACACAACGATGAGTATTTAAGATCAACCATTTTTTAACTCGTATGGCTTTTTTGTTGTTGTTGTCGTTGTTGCTGTGTTTGTCTCCTTTTATTTTTACTTTTGTTGTTGTTTATTTTAAGTTGATAAACACTGAAAGAAATATTGGTTAAAAGAGCATAAAAGGATGTTAAAGAGTCCAATAGAAAAGAAGAAATCTTTGATCAAATTTAGTTATTAATTGAATTTTCTATATTATTACCAAGATTCCGATTAAAATCTCATAAAAAATTTTAAAATTTGATTTAAAATTTCATGTTTTATAAATTTGACCTCTTATTATCAAGATTTTGATTAAAATCTGATAAAAATTTTGAAATTTTTTTTAAAAATTTCACGTTTTATAATGACCTTTAACCTCAAATTTTAAAATTAAAAAAAACCATTTTCTTTTTTATTTTAGTTTTGATAATTATTCGAACTTTTTATTTTATATAATTTGAAAGTAAATTTTTAATTAGGCTTAAGTTCATTTATTATAATTAATCTGTAATAATTCAAAGAATATCACTAAATACTACAATATTTAGACAATTGGCAAATTGGAATGCATTTTCTACCCTGCCAAGGGCGTCATCAACAATCTTTATTGTCAAGGTTTATTGTAAATTCCATCTATTTAACTTACTATTATTAGGAAATAGAATATGGGAATCATATATTTATTATTTTTGTAAGTTAGACGAAATTTCAATTATTTTTATTATATATGTGTATTCTTATTATAAATTTATTATATATTAGTATAATAAATATAATAAATAATAATAAAATAATAAATATAATAAATGAACTTAAGCCTAATTAAAAATTTACTTTCAAATTATATAAAAACCATTTTCTTTGAAAGCAAAAAAACTATGCGAGTTATATATTTGTATATTCTTGTTGATAAGCTTTAAAATGGAAGAAAATAAAATTTCCATTTCGAATATTTTCAAATTTGAAATTTGACCATAAATTTTGGAAATTAATAAAATCCTAATTTTCAGAAATTCGAATAAATCTAGTAATTTAAATACATACTTTAATAGTTAACATATATATTTTTAGATTTAAGAAATGAAATGGAATTTATATTGTAATAAAAACAAGTTGACCCTAAATTTGACCTCAAATGAATTTTAGATTTTGAAACTTAGAAATTTGAAAAACCGCATTATTTTGATTGAAATATTAATTTGGGATAATTTGTATCTTTCATGCATTTAAGATAAATTTCCTTCAAGAATTTCCATAAAAAATTAGCTATTTGACCTAAAACCTTCAAAGATTTATAACTGGATATAAAAACTATAGAACACGAAGCTACAAACTCTAGAGTCTCAAATTTTGAAAATATAATTTTTGTCGGGTCCATAAATGATTAGGTTAATTTCGATTTTGCTTTTTCAATATAATTTTTAGTCGTTATGAAATATAAGCCTATAATTTTATTAAAATCATCTAAACAATATAGGCAATATAATATTTTCGGGGAAATATCCGAATTAAAAAAATTACGATTGAACTTAGCAATGAAATATACCCAATTTCAACACCAAATGCATTAATATAGATTTTTATTATTTAAATAGAATAAATAGGCTAAATCCGAAATTTTGTCATAAAATGGGTTTCATTTGGATGGACCTATTTATTAAGAACAGCTGTTAAAATTGGACACATTTTTAATGTTGAAATTCAGAATTCAGAATAAAATTCTCTACGATATTTAAAAAAACACAGAAATTGTGAACTTGAAAAACACATAAATATGAAATATTCAATAAAAGGTTTGTTTGTTAACATATTGTAATGTAATTTTTGAATTTCGAATTTTCTTATTTTTTTGGAATTATGCTCATAAAACTCACATTTGTACCAGCACTGGTAAAACAATAATATTGTTACGTTTTTACCTTTTAAAAACGGGGTTTATTTCCTTTAAATAAACCGGATACTTTTGATTGCAAATAAAAGGAGTTTTAGTAGTTTAAAATTGTAACAACTCATTATTTATTTAAAATGTACAATAACAACAGTCTAAATAATCACTCAGTGTCTTTATACACGTTTGTCAATTCGCAGAAATGCACACACACTCTATTACGTACAACCTTAAATGCACAAAATATTTGATGTTAACTCTAACAGCGCCCATGATAAACTCAACTGACGACTGCCAGCTCTGCCACTATTTATACACGCGCCATCTATCGGGAATCTTCTACAATGATCTTAACGGACATACTAGTACATTCGAATTCTACAGCTTTCGATGTTAATGTTAGCAGCTTAAACATTTAGTGTTGTCATACTTACAAACAATGCTAATAACCGCTGAATAATAACATGATGAATGTTGCAGGCAGTCGTTAAGGCCCGTTTAATTCAAATCGCTATTGCACATTCGTAACAATATGTATGATTGAGAAGCCATTATACTATCTAAAGTTGTTGCCTATTTATTAATCACATTTTTGGGATTTTAGAACAAATAGCCTAAATGCAAAATTTTGATAAAAAATTTGTTAAATTCGAAAGGGCCTAGAAAAAATCCCCGTTAGAATATTTTTAGCGTTTTTATACCCTTCAAAATTAGTGGAAAGGGTATATGTATTTAAGTTTGTCATTCCGTTTGTAATTTCTAGATTTTTCATTTGCGATCCTACAAAGTATATACATTCTGGATTGTTATAGATAGCGAAGCCACGTCCGTCTGTATGTTGAAATCAACTTTACATACATGATTTATACATCAATATATCGGGAATTCTTCCGGCTTGGTTTGCACAATCGGCCCACAAATGGTTGAGATATAAGAAAAACCCAGGACAACCTCGATTTTTTACCTATTTTTGAACTATATCTGGATTACTAAGTCATTAATATAGACAATATTGATATCCAATAATAGTATTTCGAAGACCCTTGCAACGGCGTATATAAGGCCAAACAAAGTAAGTCGGACCTACTATTGGTCAAAATCGGAAAAAATATTTTTTACCCCGAATTTTTTTTAACAAAAAAAAAAAAAAAAAATTTTTTTTGATATAAATTTTTTTATATCAAAAAAAAAAAAAAATTAAAAATTTTTTCAAATTCAAAATCGATTATATTTGGTTTCGTGAAATACATTGCTTTGACAATGTTTGCAATTGATTTTCTTATTTATTGGTTAACTAGCGGACACAATTTTAATGACAGCGGTCATACATAGTGCCCGACATTATGAAAAAAAATTTGAGGCAGGGTATGGAGAAATTTTAAAATTTGAATTTTCAAATGCGTATAACGGTTTTATTATAGGCCTGATCAAAGGCTTTAAGAATATATTAAAATCTTTAATTTTAGACAAACCACGAAAAAATCGTTTAAACTTTGAGACACCACAGCGACGTTCCGAATGGTCTTTGGGGTCTGTCTTAAAAAAATAAACTCAAATAATCGTCTGCTACGCCTTTGTGTAATTTCATGCCTATCAGATCAGCCAATTAGAAATGGCAGATTTATTTACAAAATATTTTGATTCTGCCCCACTGTGCATCGTGGTGTTTAGAGAACATACGAAAGCTTTCTGTGGAGGAGTTGTTGTCAGCATTTAGATAACTTTGAATATTTCTGAAGGGGGTGTTACTGTAGCAAATTAAGCCTTATAGTTAATCGCTTGATCAGTACTCCCTTAAAGATTTTAAAGAACCTTATATAAGATTTCCAATTTGTACAATGAAGAGGTTTTATCCGGTTTAGTC
Source organism: Calliphora vomitoria (assembly GCA_942486065.2). Taxonomy (NCBI): domain Eukaryota; kingdom Metazoa; phylum Arthropoda; class Insecta; order Diptera; family Calliphoridae; genus Calliphora; species Calliphora vomitoria. The sequence goes on along the minus strand of OW818030.2, from coordinate 120,015,364 downwards.
CGAAATTCTTTGAAATCTACATTAGTGCTTTCATTAAGTAACTGAATAAACCTTCGTTAGATATATTTTATCCTATTGCCGATGAAATCACTTTCCCGTCTGGTGAAGATTTATATAATATGGATGTAAGTGACTCAAGAAATTCACAATCTATCTCTTAAGATTATTTAATGAAAATTGAGACTTTTGACACAATCTAGTTAAAAATCCCAGCAAAAATTCAATTTACCCAGTAAGCCAGCAAGTAATATTGGATAACTGCTTATTTGACTGAAACACTAGTAGCTAAAAAAAAATTGCCTTGTGTGGGAATAGAACCGACATGCTCTATTGTTTTTTTGAGTTTGAAAATCTAGCTGCTTACTTACTGCTCCTTGAACGATTTATTTTATCGTAAGATAACAATGGTTTTAACATAAACATATAAATTAGTATAAAACAAACAAAAAAAATTAATGGGTTCGACTGGTAGTGGATCACCAACAGTCTCTTCTTTCAGTCAAACACATTTGAAAGCTGTGCTTAATGCAAAAGTTCATTACCAAACTGTATAACAATAAGTACTTACTCTACTAAATAAAATAATATGCTGGGTAACGACCACTCATTACAAAATAATGTATGTGGTAACAACTTGTCATTACCAAAATTCACAAAATTGTTGCTGGGAGGATTTTGAAGCTTTAAAAGCCAGCAACTTTTTTTATACTTAATTGCAGTTACTCAGAAATATTGTGGGCAATTGTAGGCGTTTCGAAATCACTTTCACCTCATGTGAAGGTTGAGAAAATGTTTGTTGAATACTGAACAAATTCATAGACAATCTTACAGTCATGTTATGAACATTCATTGAGGATGAAGTAGGTCCTGGAAGAAGATGAGATTTCCTAGTTTTAGTAATAAATTTGGTATCCCAATTCCCATCTTTTTAGATATTTTACAGTGTATTTAGTAGAAAAACTTGAGTTTCGAAGATTTGTTTTCTTCAGCCTAAAACAGAGCTCTGGAGCTTGGTGGTGGTTTTGGTTTATTTGGCTGTATATAGCAGTGCAGTGTGGAGCAGAGCAGTACAGTGGTGCTGTGTATGCAGGAATACATTTTTATTTAATACTTGGGATTGTATCGCGTATGTCGGCGGCGGCATGTGGTTATAACGTACAATTTTGTATGTGAAGTATGTAGAGTTTGTGTTTGTTTGTTGCTTATTGTCTTTGGGTTTTTCGATAGTTCTTTTTTTTTTGTTTGTTTGTTTTGTTGTTTTTTTTTTTATTCCTTGGGTATTTTTCGTTTTGTATTTCTTGCTTATGTCCACACCATTGATGTTGTTGTAGTTTGATGACGATGATGTTGGTGAGGATGATGACGATGTTGCTGTAGTTGTAGCTGCTGCTATGTGTTCCATACCATACTATAAGAAATTAAATTAACGAGATATGTCAACGATGAATTCATTGCAATGGCTTAAGCTTAAATGCCGCCATTCTTTGGCATACAATATATTTGTTATTGTTGTCGTTGAATATATTTTCGTTTCGTTGTACTGTTTTTTTTTTTTAATTTTTTTGTTTTTTTTTTCTTGGGGACTTTTGAAGCTTCTTATATGCAACACTAGCAGCAGCATCAGCCATAGCAGCAGCAGCATCAGTAATAGCACATATTCAACAAATATCGGCATTAGCTACACAACAGCCGTATTATTCCAGCAATTTCATTTGGGGATTTAAAGTGTGCCTTTAACTCTCTGCCCTGAGTGTGGTTGACTGGCTGAATGGCTGGCTAGTTGGTTGCTTGGTTGGCTGACTGCTTGCGTCCTGTTAACCGCATTTAAGCATTTACTTACTTACTTACTTACTTTATTTTTATTCAATGTTTTAAAACGATTTTTAAATTTCTTTATTTTTGTTTATTTCTTTAGAATATTTGTTGTTGTTGTTATTGTCTTGCAGCTCCTTTTCATACTTCAAACTACTGCTGTTTAGCTTTGTGTTGCTCTTTGAGCAACAAGTGGTTAAATGAATTAGCTTTATTTTGCATTTATAGCTGAGCGTAGTAAATACAATTTGCTTGCACTAGCTCTAAGTAATGTTGCAGTAATAATGCTGCTGCTGCTGGCTGCTACTGATACTCTTATGTGGTGGTATCATGGTTATTTTATCTCTAGCAAGAATTTTTTATGGTTCCCCTTTCCCTTTTTTTCTTAAATTTAAGTTTAATTTTATTTTATTTACCTTGTTGGTTTTTTTTCTGAATTTTTTCCCTTTTTGAAAATTGTACATTGAAGTTTGTCGTTGTCATCATCATCATCAGTTTCCATCGCTCAATATAATGACATTACAAAGCAATTGTTGGTTGGCCATGTTGCAAATGTTTTCGCTCTCTATGGTCGCTTGTCTGTGTTGTTGTTGTTTAGGGACACAGTAGGTTGTTGTTGCTGTGGTTGGATTGTTGCATTTAAATATAAAGATTTGTTTATTCTGTACTCGGGATTAGGGTCATTTGGTACTAAGAACTTAAATCAGTTTAAAAAGTAGAAGAAGAAGAAGACAAGGACAGTAGAAAGGAACTTGTAGATTTGTATCTTGGTTCTTGGGAAGTTTATGAAGGTTTGTAAATATATATTTAAAGGCATACATACATTCCAAGTCATTTGAAACAGGGGTTGGTTTTTGCAAAATTTTAACAATATTGAAATTGTTAAAAAATCAGTAGAGCAAATGTTTTTTAAAGAAATATCTTTGTATTAATTTGATTTTCTGAAATATATTTTCCAAAATTGTTTGTAATAAAATTTCTAAAATGAACATTTCCTGTATCTATTCCCTGTATCTATTTTGTAATTATTGAACTGATAAGAAAGTTAAACATAGCACTCACAATTCTGAATCGTATTCATCGTAGGTCCTTAGGTAGCACCGAATATAAAATAGAGATATAATATTACAATATTTTCGTTACAACCATTTGAGATATCTCCTATTAAGCGAATGTGAAAGTACGTTCATATTGAGGGTATACCGAATAATTATTTAAATCGTCGACGTCTAATTTCCGAAATGGAAAAGCTTTGGAATAGAGAGTTATTAAAACAGTAGTATAAATTACAAAAATAACAAATTTGTAGACGCAATATATCTGGATGATGGAGATCAAAAACATATGGCCACGCTTGGATTCTAAGCATACTTCTGGGCCTTCGATCGTAAACCAACCTTCGGACTATATTACAGAAAGTCTTAGTTCCCTCCAGGAGCGAGTTCGATATCGAGTAAAATCGATCGTAATTTTCTTATTTGAGATTACGGCATACGATATCGAGCATGAAATTTAGTACATTTTGTTATAATTACGATATCGAAATTATCTTTTGATACGATAGTTCATTCGATCTCGAATGCGGTAATTCGGTCCCAGGATATAAACAGACGGTTCTAAAATGAGCTGTGGTGTTGTTTCTGGTGTATGTTGTGACGAACTTGGAATAGGTATCTTAATCCGTCTTCTGAATGAATGTTGTGTTGCCAATGATGCGATATTCCAATGTAAATTTCATTGGGCCGCTCAATACAGTGTCATCGAGTTTTGTTCGCTAATTTAAAACAGTGACAGTTCAATGCAGGTTCAAATGTTAACTACATCGATCCTGATTAAATGAAGCGCCGACGTTCAACTGTTCAATACAGGTTTTGGACGATAATTTAATACGGTGGCTTTGGACGACTAAATGATCTTACTAACTACGTTAGCCAAGATAAATTTTGGTCGATGAATTACATCGGTTATGAATGACTCGATTGTACAGGAATAAATGTTCAATGAACCAACATCTTTTAACTGCTCCATACTGTTTCATAGATCTACACAAATAAAACAGATTCGTGATAGCAACGCGAATTTGTTACCAATCGAATGATTCTTAAGGTAGGGTCACACACGGCAAATATTTACTCAAAAAAGCGTAACCACTTTTTTTATTTGATGTTGTTTACTCTTACGAGTGATTAATCCTCAATATGCTACGTTTTTGAAATAAATAAAAGAATTCAAATATATTTTGTTTTGTGGTTACGTCTTTTTCGTCAAATATTTGCCATGTGTGACCCTACCTTTAGTGATCTTAGTGACCGAATTTTATAGTTGTGGCTACCAAATTTTCGAAGGGGTAACAAAAGTTTGGATGCTTCAAGCAAAATTCTTCTTTGTCAACCGAATTTCTGTTGATAGATCCGAAAAATTCTATGTGTGCAACCAAATCATTCTATTGGCAACAAATTCGGTTGCCACAACAAATTTGTAATCTCTGTGTACTGTTCGAAAGAGCCTCGAATGACTCCGATCGGATATTTCATAAAGCGGGTTCGTTTGACTGGTCAATATATCGTAGTCGATTGACTATTCTCAGAGACAGCGACCAATCTTCGTTCCATAATTTAGTACCGCTTCTTTAATATAATACTTAATTCAGAGCTCTATAATAACATCGACATCGATTGATTATTTGTTGAAGCCAGCGGTATTTGTAGACTGTTCAATAGACTGACATTGACAGATGCTGCTACTTCCCTCTATTATTCAATACTGTGATTTCGCATGACTATGTCATAATACGACTTCGGTCAACTATATTGTGGAGTCTTTGGCATTTATCCTACATGGGGATTTTTAAAGGCATAAATGACCAATAAGTGGACTTTATTTCATGTTCTTTGGATTGTTCAATAAATTTAGTTCAGAAAACTGTCCAAGACAGCAAATGATTTTGATGGCCACTGCTGCTTCGATAAACTATACAAAACATTAGCTTCGGTTAACTGTTGAATACACACATAGAGAAAACAGAGTCATAGTAGCAACCGAATTTGTTTTTCGGCTCTGTCAACAGAAATTCAGTTGACAAAGAAGAATTTCAGTTGAAGCAACCAAACCTTTGTTACCACTTCTAAAATTTTGTAGCCACAAATGTTAAATTAGGTCTCTAAGGTAGAATCATTCGATTGGCAACAACTTCGGTTGCTATCACGAATCTGTTTTCTCTGTGCACACTAGTCATCGACTTTGGTTGATTGTTTAGTACAGTTTATATAGTTTCAAGATTTAATCGACTTTTTTGCAGTGAATTCAACTGACTGTTCAATATTTCGATTCCGATTGGCTGCTCGATACAGCTGCGGCGATTATATGCTCAATAAAGGTACTCTAATACTCCAGCTAGCTACACTCAACTAATCAATATTGTAAATTTGTTTGACTTTTCAAAACATCTGCTAAGTTTTAACTAATACACTCTAATAAATGTTCATGTAAATTTCCTACGTTAATAGTAGGTAACTTTTCTCCTACTATAATTATGGTAAAAATACATGTTGTGCGTAAATTCAAATATTTTTTTAATAACAAATGCTTTTTGTTTTTTTTTTAGAAATAAAATATTGACATCTTTATATCAAACGTTTGAAGAAAGATTACACACTTTGTGTATAAAACTTCTATTTATGCACAATATATGTAATTTTAAACATAAAATGCCTATTATATTATAAACATTAAAAAATACTACATTTTGTTTGTATTTTTGCAGATAAATTAATGTACTTAATTTTGATAAACATTTAACAGTATAAATTTACGCATATTGTGCAATTTTACATGAAAACTTACATACTTTATAGTATTAAATTTACATGCATTTTTAAGAGTGTAATCTATCAATTACGTATCTTGTGTGAACTGTTAAACAAAGTATATTCGATTGATGGTTCAAAAAAGTGACTTCGATCGTCTATTGAATATAGTTGCATTGGTCAAATTACAACTCATTAGTTTTCATCGACTGTTCGAGAAATCAATTTCGGGCAATTGTTCAATAAAGCATCGTTTGTAAAATATTTATTTAACACATTAAATTCAATTAATTGCTATTCCCAATAAAACAACTTTTTTGGCTATTGAATTCAGTAGCAACTATTCACCGGCTTTGGTTGAGTGTATCGTCTTGTTTCGATTTTTCAAGAAAGTTATATCGTTGTCCATTCAATATAGCCAACTCATGACAACAGTTGCGGTTGATTGTCCAATATGGCGACTTTTGTCACGGCAAATGCTTCGACGATTCAGTACTCAAACAACTTTTTTGGCTACTGAATTCAGTGGCTTCTGTTGTTTACTGAAATTGTCAACTATTCACCGACTTTGGTTGAGTGTATCGTCTTATTTGGATTATTCATTACAGTTATATCCACGTTCATTCAATATAGCCACCTCATGACAGCAGCCACGGTTGATTGTCTAATATGGCGACTTTTCTCACAAATGCTTCCTTTGATGATTCAGTACTGTATCATTAATTGACCGCTCAAAACGTCTTTTATCGACTTTGGTCGGCCCTTCTATTAATCAAGTATCTTTGACAGGCTTGTGAACACAGTTAACTCGGTTGACTGTACAATACAAAAGTCTCGTTTGATCGTTCAATAAAGCGTCTTTGATCGCCTTAGCTAATACCGTATAATATTCAATAAAATGCAGTTTTTAGATAGACTTTGGTTTACTGTTCTGCACAACCCATTCGATTGCCTGTTCAAGCGAGTTCGGTTGACTTTTCGAGAATTTTGTTTCGGATGATTGTTCAATAAAGCATATTCGGTTATATAGTGGATGCGGCTCATTGATTGCTGAAGACAGTACCGCATTAAATTTGGTCTACTACTCAATACTGAGGCTTTAGATGCCTGTGGAAACCATCAACTTTGAAAGACTGTTCGATGAAGCAAAATCAGTTAATTGTTCAATTAAGCCTTTTTTGTTGACTGTTGCTTAATAAAGCAGATCCGGCTGATGGTCGTTTATGTGTTCTACATAGCAGCCTTGCTTGATTATCCAATAATTAGTTTGTTAAACCTACATTAGTCGGATAACTTCGATCGCTAAAACAATTTTCTTTTACTCACTTACAAATAATATTTAGAGTCAAAAAAGCCAACCATATTTAGTAGTGCATGTAGGAAAATAAAAAGTCTCTGTTAATTGTTGAAGTTTTCTCTAAGCTTTTTTATTTTTTACAAATAAATCTTGAGTGTCTGTAATTCCCATTCGCTCTATAGTTTTATTTACTGAGCCTTTGGGAAAATTATTCCTAGCGATCTGGTCTAAGCAACCAGTCAATTTCGCATCCAAGAATATTTAAAACAGGAAATAAAGCTTGTGGTATGGCATCTTTGGGACAACACTTTATTTGTCCCAAATCTTGTCAAATTGTGTAAGACTCCTCAAAATTGTATTTTAAATTCGGCATGTATTAATAATATTACTACTAGAAATTCTCTTTTTGTCCTTTAAATAACATCCCAGCTAAAACGTTCATTACTTGGTAATGAGTTAAAATGCTAATATATAATCTCGCATATCACTACTTACACAATAACATTTTATGTTTAATATCTCTTAAACTAGTTACAAGTAATGACTCCAAAGCTATGTACACACTGTTGTCAGATTTTACAATGTTGTCAGATCTGGCAATGTGCTCGCAATGTACTGCCAATGAAATATTATTAGCAAAAGGTAAATCGTCAGTTCAGACGATTGTAAGAAAACCTTACAATTTCATTGTCAGACAATTGTCAAGCAATAAATTTATCTGCCAACAAAAATTGTCAGTTCACACGGTTGCTTCACTTTTGTTTAGCAATGTAAGGTGTTTACACGATTGTCAGATGTCTGACAATAGTATTGTCTTACAATGTACTAACAAAACTTTTTCTGACAAAGTTGTAAGACAAAAATTGTAAGTTCACACGGTTGTTAGACATTTTCTGAACATTTTTCTGAGAATATTGTACAATCTGACAACCGTGTGTACGTTGCTTAAGAACTCATTAATAGCTAGGAGTAGCAGAAGCAGTTATGAGTATGTACTCATGCAAATTACAAGAAAATAAACAGTTATATAACATATAATAAATAGTTCGCTACCAAACTATTCCTCAGTAATGCAGACAGTATGTGGTAGACATTGAAAATGTTTTCGCTGAAATATTTAATTATGATTTTGATTAAAAATAAACAAATTCTAAAATAACTATATAATAAAATTAAAAACATAAGTAATAAATCATAATGTTTCCTTTGGACTTTTTAAAATATTTTGCCTGCAAACCCAACTGGCCAATTATCTGCTATAATAACTTTATAGTTTAGTACTAATTTGTATATTACACCGTTAATAGCGGATATAGAATTGCAATTTCTAGCTTAAAGCTTTGACTTTCTAATATCTAACTAAGTGAGCTTTCTATTCTACATTGCTTACACAAAAATTGTTCTTAATACTCATAATTATTGCTAACCATTGTTGTGGAAAAAAAATCTAAATTAAAGCTAATTTAAGCTATTTGTATGCAAATAGTAGCTCTTACATAAATTTTTGCTGGTTTTTTTTATAGATTTCATTCATAAAATTACAACTTCCTTGTTGCTAATAAGAGTAGAATTTTTTACTTTATTACTTTAACTTTTTCCTGTAAATTTTTACTGCTAATTAGTTAAAAAGAAGATTACAAGAAAATGCCTTAAAGAAATTGTGTTATAAAGAAAAGATTTATTAGCAAATATATAACATGGTGGTAATGATTTATAAGTTTAATATTTTAACAAACCTTTATAGTAGTTTTTAATGTATTTATATTATTTATTTGTATTTCAAACTTAATTAAATCTTTAACTTTTAAATAACATTTGCTAAATTTGTCATATAATTTGAATATTTCCATGCACATGATTTTATTACCTTAAGCTTTACAGATTAATTTTTTATAAGTTACAACCAAAATTGTAAATTATTTCTTATTTTTTTCTATCTTACAAAATGAATTCAATTCATATTTTTTTCGGTTTTTCTATTATTTCGTTATTGTTGTTGATTTTTGTTTAATAATCAATTGCATGACTAATATCAACTATATTTGGGTCATGCAAAATAGTTATTTGGTTGCCAGCCTTTGTATTATGTTGGCTGTCTTAACTGGCTGGCTGGCTTGACTTGCAGCCAAAGCAAGAAACCATTAAAATTGTTATTTCTTGCTGGCTAGTTGGAAAAAAAAAATCTATAATTTACCAAAAACAGCAAATGAAATGGGGGAAAAAATAAACAAAAAATTAAAGCAATTTTTTTTATTATTATTTAACTATTGGTGCACAAAGACACAAAGCAAGTGCATTATTAGCCCGAAAATAAAAACGAGTATTTGCATATTTTCCAATCAATTTAAATTACAGGTCATACTCATGCAAACACACACAAACACACATTTACTCACATCTAAATACTCACCAGTTTTTTTTTGGATTTGAAAAATATTTGAATTTTTAGGAAATACTTGAATTCAGAAGGAGCTATAGCAATCTACAGCTTTTTATAGTTTATTTACTTAACAGTTCGCTAGTTCGCAGACTAGTTCGCTATTATACTTAATCCACTACTATATGTGGCGGGGTCCCCAAATGAACATCAGAAAAAGTCTTAAAGTGGACGTACATGGGAAAATAATTTTGTTCTTTAAGTTAGTTACAGGGGGTACAATAGCCTCGTGCAGCTATTTCCAAAATTAAGTGGAGCAGTGAATTGAATTATCTTTAAATGGTAAATATTTCGTAGTTTTTACATTTTTAATGTTTTTTTCCCTCAATAAACTCAAATATAATTTTATGGTGACTGTAGAAACAAATGTAGGCCTCATGTACCCCTTGGAAAGGCTTTTTCTTGATAATAATAGAAATCTTAAAAACTTAGAAAGAGCTCCAAAAATGAGGAACCTAGTAAAGGTTTCAGCGATTTCCCAGAAATTTATTATCTATAGATCTTCATACTTAACATAGTTTTTTACCGCTCTCAATCAGATTATTTCAAAACCTAATACCCCGCAGTCACAGAAAGACCGTTAGGAAATGCCGGGAAAAGAACCAGCAAGAAAAAAACAATGTTTGAATAAGTTAGGATAGAAGGTCTGAAATTGGAAATAAATTACTTAATATTTAGTCATGCCTTAAAAAGATTTAAAATTCAATAAACAAAAATATAGTTTGATGGTAACTATAATGGACCCCCTAGAAGTAGAACCCCATAAATGGCACAGTTTTACTCTGGAAAATATTAGAAATCAGAGAGATTTTGTTGCGTCTTACTGGAGGCTTAAAACTGCCATCAGTAAGACACTATTGGGTGCCCCAATAGTCTACACGATAGTGTGCTGGACTACCAGTCTGGGGGTTGGGGGTTCGATTCCTGCCAGAGACTCTGGGTGTATCTGCAGTTTGTGTATGTTCTTAAAAAAACTATAAACTGTAGAATGAGAGTGCCAAAAACAATAATTTAAATAATTTGATTGGATAGAGGCATCCAATTATCATGGCCTTGCAGACCTCCAGGGGTAAATTTTTTTAAGAACAAATATTGGCTGTATGACTTAAAAACGCGGGATTTTTCAAAATCTTTAGCTTTTAGTTTTAAACATTTGTACAATATAAATTTATTCAAAGTATTAGCCATTATTAGCTATGACCTTTCCTCTTCTTTCTGGAAACATATGGATTACGAACCAAAAGAACTTTGAGGCCAAGAACGATTCAAGCCAATATCGAATACTTTGTTCCAAAGTGAAGCGCATCGCAGAAAGAGCGTTCTGTATCGATCGAAGCAAATAGTATTCATCGAGCAAGGTCTGGACTATAAAGAGGGTAAGGCAAAACTTCCCAAACACTTCATTCCAAATAATTTTTAACAGGTATTGCATAATGTGGACGAGCGTTGTCATGATGGAATATTACGGTTTCATGTCTGGCCGCATATCCTGGGCGTGTTTCGCCAATGCTCGCTTCAAACGAATCAGCAGCAATGGGTAAAGCTTCCATGTAAAGGTCTGTGCAGATTTCAGCAGATCAAAATAGATAGGACCCTTTTGCTCTATCCAAACATAGAGAAATTTATTATTAGACATTATTTAAATGTCTAACGCTTCGGGCCATCGAAATGGATTAATTTTTCATCGCTAGTAATGATTCGGTGCAAAAAAGATTTTCTTTATAGCGTTCAAGCATAATTTCGTAAATATGTAAAATCGTCTTTCAATGTTTCTCGGCTTCAATTCGTATGGTACCCAATTTCCCTGCTTTTGGATGAATCCTGCTGCGTTTTAAAATTGCAGCTTGAGTAGCTACAAAAGATTTTGCAAGCTCTTGTTGAATTTTACAACAATCTTCAAGGAGTAATGCCTCCAATTCTTGGACTTCGAATTTGGGCGATCTTTTTTTAGTGTCATAATCACCACTTCTGAACCGCAAAAACCATCTCTCGCATGTTGAAACTGATGAAACAGATTAACCATAAGCTTCGGTGAGCAATCGGTGTGCTTAAGCGGCACTTTTTTTTCCAAATTGATGAAGTAAAGCAAAACTTTCCGCATAGGAAGATTCGTTGGAACAAAATTCGACATTTTCAAAGCAAAAAAATTACTTTGTTACTTACTCTACAATGTTCAATAACTTCGTTAGAACAATCGTCTGATATGTAGCATTCAAACTGATTTATTAGTTATTAAAAACAAAAGCCACGTTCAAAAGATACGTCATCAATTGTAAATCTCGCATTTTTAAGTCATACACCCAATAGTTTGTGGGGATCATAGTGCCGGAGGCTTAAAACTGCCAAAGCGTGTCAAAAACAATTACTTTATTAATTTGATTGGATAGAGACATTCAATTATTGCTAAAATGTAGTAAAATTTTGAAGTGCGATCCTCAGTCATGCCCATGATTACCCCTGGGGTGAATATGTCTGAGGTGTAATACTTTGAGCGAGGCTAATTTATGTACAAGATGGTGTCGGTGGCGAATTCAGGAAAATATAAGCGAATTCATTAATTTTTTATATATGGAGTTTGACAATGAAAGAATTGTTTCGAATGTCAAACTCCATATATAAAAAATTAATGAATTCGCTCGTATTTTCCTGAATTCGCCACTGACACCACCTTGTATATAAATTCGCCTTGACTTTGAGACTCCTGAGTGGTTTTTGGGGTCCGTTGTCAAAAATTAAATTTGAATGTTTCTCTGCTGAGCCTATGTCAAATTTTATATGTATCGGATCAACCAGTTAGAACTGGCACATTTATTTCCAAAATATATTGATTCTGCCCCACTGTGCAATTCATCAAATTTGTAATTCTTGTCCATGAAGCCGGATTGATGTTGCTAGACTTTCACGACCTCTTTAAGCAATGCTAAGATACTGATATTTGAAAGGCTTATTTTTGGGCATCTTGTTCGTTTAGCTCATCAATTGATCAAATCTCCCAAAATTTTTCAATTATTCTCTTCCATATTTTGTACGAATTTTCGGATTCACATTAAGTTTGAAAGATCGTACATCTATGAAAATATGTATGTTGTTCGTGTAATGCTCCATTTTTACTAGGGTATTTAATCGATTAACCGTCAATCGGTTAATCGATTAATTTTGATCGGTTAACTGTACGAATAATTTAAAATTGGCGATTTTCAAATAATAAATAAACCGATTAATTTGTGTCGATTAACCAAAATTTCTTTTCGTTTGCACTTTATATAGAAGTATAGTTTTAAGCACACAAATTTTATGTATTAACTCATGAACATTAACATCTAGCAATAGTTTTTTAGAAGTATAGCATAAAAATTTAAACTAAGGAATTTGGAAATGAACTTTTTTCTAGAATGTACTATGATTAACTTTGAAACTAAGGAATTTGGAAATGTACTTTTTTCTTGAATGTACTATGATTAATTTTGTCCTAATGAGTCGGAGAACGACTTGATAATAGATGAATCTAAAGACATAACTAAAACGAGTCTTTTGTCAGAAACTAAGAAAAGTATTCTTAATAAAAAAAACTCCAAAAAGGACTCCAAGGGTATAATGGAGGATTTTATATGAGAAATTTTATATTCTTTATTATGCCTTACTTTTCATTTCTTTAACATCTAATCAGTGAGAAAGTTCTTTCCAAGTCAAGTTTTGAAAAAAAATCATTTTAAGGGAAAACATTTCAATTGTATTCTTTTTTAAAAAGCTTATTTCAGAAGATCTCCCTTAAATCCTAAAAAAAAACTCACATGTGTATAAAAAAAGGTCTCAGATACCATATAGTTGTACATGGTTACTGTAACCATTTCAACATTTTTAACAATATTATAGTTACAGTAACTATATATATGATTGTGTTAACAATAATATGTTTGCATCATGGTTACAGCAAACATGTATATGTTTGTGACAACTATTTATGTGATGAATAATTTTATCTTTCGTGGTTTTATTCTCAATTTAAAATTAAAATATAAATTATTCGGTTAATCGAATAATTCAAAATTAACCGATTAATAACCGATTAAATCTAAACTCCGATTAATTGTTTGCTCGATTAACCGTTTAGATCAGAAACCCGATTAATTGAATACTCTAATTTTTACTAATCATGTACACTCAGGTCCAGCCCAAATTCTGCATACAATGTGGATGAATCTTTGACAATTACATGTTAATCGTTATCCACCTTGATGACGATTAAGTCATTAAGTTGGAAGTGTAATTTATCACTTAAAATGATCTTAGTCGAACTCAGCTGTCAGCTATCAAACAGTTATTTATCAAAAATGGCGGCATATTCAATTCTGCCATAAATTTATTAAACTATTTTGCTCTTGAACAATTTAAGAGTTTATGTTACCAACCTTTCATTTATTCGTTATAACAAACTGTAGCTCTTTTTGTTTTCAAAAAACCTTACTTATGAGTCTCAGCAAAAAGCCTCAACCAAAAAATAGTATTTCGTCTACATGCTGTGTTTGATAATTTGGTAATATTTGTAAAATACATTTTTATTTTTATTTTGTTTTTTTTTTTTTTTTTTTTGCACAATTTTCATTACTTATTTTTTGGGAAAATGTTAAACGTTTAAATCTCGTTTTTGTATATATATTTTTTTTAGTTTAAGCAAAAGGATTTTTATTGCCATTTGCTGTTTGAAATTTGTTTGGGTTTTAGGGGGCCTCTCAAATGAAAATGTGGGTAAATGTTTGTAAACATTATTTAGCTTCTGGCTTTGTGTATTATTTTTGTTTTTAGCAATCATCATTTGTACCTGTGTATTGAAGTGGTGTTGCAAATTATTATTTGTTTTTTATTAATTTTTTTGGCCTTAAAATATAGTAACACAAACATAGTTTAAAGAAAGAGTAATTTTTTTAATTGGTGGGCAAATAAATTTTGTAGGTAAAAAAAGCTGGTTTTGGGGTTTATAGTGAAAACTCTCTCTTTTAGAGCTAAAATTAAATGGTAGAAAGAGAGACTTAATTGTAGGTACTTTGGAACTTTTTATATTACCTATAATATAGTAACTATAAACATGAACTTCTGACAAGTTTTTTTTTATTCCAGCTTAATTTTTATTTAAGCTAATAAATAGTTTCACCCCACTTTATAACTCTTTAGCTATTTATTTCAGTTTTAACTGCTATATCATATTAATTTATATTGCTTAATTTTTATGTTAATTCATAAATACGGAAGTGATTCTACTTATTACTTCTCACACTATGAAATAGTTTATAAATGTGTTACTTTTAATAAAGCATAGTTAGTTAGTTAACATAAACATGTATAAGCTAAACTACTTAATGCCTTTTTGGATTATGATCTTTACACTTTTTTATACTAATTTATTAATTGATTAGGCCATAATAAAATTCGATACGTTTGTTAAATAATATAAATTTAAATTTAAAGTTTTTTATTGACTTTATTGGTTTTATGATACAAAATAGAAAAAATATTTGAAACTAATAAAATAAAAACAATAGAGCCTACATCATAAATATTTAAAGAAAAAATAGTTTGTGAAACCTTTTAAAGAAATTAAGAGCAATTAGCAAACCATTTGTGAACTAAAGATATTAACTAATCAAAGCTAAATTAAAAACAAAAAAGTTTCTATAAATGACATAAACTATCATATAAAAATGTTCAGTAATTAGTGATAGAAAGAGTAGATCTATATATAGCTGTATGTGTGTGTCAAAAATCAGCAATGAATCATTTTTTTCCTATTCATACGCCCTTAAGAAATTATAAGTATAAGTGAGTAGCCATCATTGAAATTAAACTACTCTGACGTACTCATACTCACAATAACATTGATTTATAAGTATGCGTAGCATTAAATATGAATCCGACGTTGACATCATACTCATACAAACTCAAATCTGTTTGAGTCATAAATAACCTCAGCCTGACTTATAACTTTAGGAAAATATTCATGATACTTACTATTGATTCAACTCATTCGACTCATGCATGTTTTTGTTTGTTTGTGTAATTATACATTTCCATCGTTTATACAAATTGAGTTAAGTAGAGTCAAAATCAACAACGTATAATGATTACCTCAAACTTTACGAGTGGATATGAGTCTCGACAACATTGTCATGATTCAACATTGATTCAACATTTAAGTATGAAACAAAATATAAGTGAAATGAACGGGCGCATAAGCTTAATCTAAGGATTCTTGTAGGAGTGATAACCGGCCATTGCGCATTTGGGGCATTCAAAGGCAAATGGGATTACGACACACAGGATTTTTGTAGGGTGTGTGGGGATGTAGAGGAACTAGAAACAGTGGAGCACATCATATGCAACTGCCCTAGGTTACAGAGTCTTAGACTTAAATGGCTAGGAAACAGATTTCTAGACGAGCTCAGTAATGTCGCTGGCTGTGAACTGTGCCACATACTGGGTTTCATTAAGGGAATACGGTTGCTATTTAAGAGATGATCTACGGCAAATCCGAACGCGCACTGAAAATCTTATTCTTATTCTTCTTCACTTTCTCTTTCTTTTTTCTCTCACTAGTCGGTTTTCGGACTCAACTCTACTCTATCATTCTAACAGCTATATACCTATTGAAGGGAATCACAATGGACCTTATGGTCTCCGAGTGGAAGTACACAGAGTGTACACCACTTCCCAACCTAAACTAACCTTAGTGTAGGTAGCGTGTAAAGCACCCCCAGCACTTCTAGGAGACTGTCCTGAACTATGAAAACTATTAACATAACTATGTTAAGTTCTAAGCAGGGCAGTCAATTGACCCTTTTTGATTACAATGATACCGTCTGATAGCTTGTACAAAGTAGTCAAGGCATTGGATACATACTGGTTACATAGCGACATTTACCTTACTAGCTACATAAATGGTTACTTGATAAGGTACATAACTAGTTCTGTTAACGTGTACGGGCAATTGCAAGTGGAAGCTAGTTGACTTCAAACAGTCAGTTAAAAAGACATCTCATAAGTAGTCATTCCAATAGATTTTTTGTAAACAAACCTTCCTCCTACAACTCTTCAATAGAAAACATATGGTGGGTAAAATAACATCATTCTAAAGTTTAGTACAAAATAAACGTTTAAAGTGACTACACTTTAGGTTACTTAGAGATACTAAAGGGATAATTTCCTTCACGATACAGGAAATGTCAGTATACTTAAGCATCAAGAAAATAAACTGTACGACAATTATATCACCACAATTTTTATAAAACCAAATTGTACGAATTACTTACAAAAAAGTGCAGTACAAAATTAATTATTAAAGTAACTACACTCTAAATTACTTAGAGACACTTAAGTGACAATTGACTTCACGCTAGATTACCAGGGATGTATGAAAGTCAAACATCCAACCCTATCTATTCTTTTGCAGATGACAGCAATATTTGCCATTCATATTCATTCAACTATAGACCAAGACTTTCGGAGATTGGGGCAATGAGGCAAAGCATGAATGATACATTTAACCAAGATCTTGTGACAATCTCTGAATGGGGTGATGCGAACGGAGTCAATTTTAATGCACGTAAGACTCAATGTTGTATGTTAACACATAAACGAGCGATAGATCATGTTGCTTCATCTGTTTCTATGGGTGGTGTAAATATGAAGGAATCAGAAGCTCTCGATATTCTAGGCATGAGAATTCAGTGTGATGTTCGCTGGACAAAACACATTTTTCAAGTGTCGAAAGAAGCATTCAAGTGCCTCGGTGTAAGAGATACTTCACTTCATCTGATCTCCTTACTATTTACACCACTTATATCCGACCCAAAATGGAATACAACTCTCATGTATGGGCCGGTACTTCGAAGTCTATTTTGTAGTTACTTGACCGCGTACAGGAAAGGGCGAAGGTCCTTATCGGTGACAGTAAGGTGTCCAGCTCTATTGATTCTCTGTAGCATCGTCGCAATGTGGGTTGTGTTTCACTGTTCTATCGATACTACAATGGAATGTGTTCTGATGAAATTAGGGAACTTGTACCCGAAACCCGTAGTTTCTTATGAAATACGCGTTCATTATCGGGAGCTCATCCATTCGTGGTCGATTGGTCAGTGGTTCGCACAACACACTACAGTGAAAATTGGTTTTTTAGCCGTATGTAGAATAAATAAGCTTCCTGTCCCTTTCAATGTAGGAAAATTCAAATCAAATATCCACAAACACTACTCCCTCTATCCTCCTTCCCATAATCTATTTTCCTAGTTCCAACACAATGCATTGCCTGAGTAAGGGTCCCCTGACTGCTGGTTCAAAAAAAATTAATAAAATTGTAGTTAGTCATGTGATAAGAATTAGTGACAATTACTGTGTATATTACGGTCCCAGCTTATCTGCTGGGACTCCAGCCCAAAATTCAAATCCAAAATTAACGAAAAATTTGTATCAATGTCCTAGAAAAATTGCTCTTGAAAATCAGTAAAATCGTTTTAGTAGTAAACAAGTTATAAGCCAAGATGTAAGACCACCTCAAAAATGAGTATTAATATCAAAAACTAAAATGTCTATTATTGTCCCTGGCAAATTTTTATAAAAAAAAAAATAAAAAAAATAAAAAAAATCCTTTACGTATTAGTAAACAAATTATACACCAAAATGTGAATCCATCGCGATTTAACTTTTAGTAAAAAGTTATATAAATGTCATAATTAGTAGTAATGCTAAATAATACTAAAAAATGTTTAGTATTTAAGTAGTGATAGAAAGGTGAGCTTGTCTTCAATGTTGATCTATTTAGCTATGTCCCTGTGCGTGTGTGTGTGTGTGTGTAAAACAATCTCCAGCCCATAATTCAACCTCAAAATTAATAAGATTAACCAAAAATGTTTATCATTGTCTTAGCAAAATTGCTATTGAAAATCAACAAAATCGTTTTAGTAGTAAGCAAGTTATAAGCCAAAATGTGAAACCATCTCGAGTTAACTTTTAGTAAAAAGTTCTACAAATGACATAGATATTAAAGCCTATTTACACTATCACATTTTCCGACACACATTTGGGACAGTATCATATTAAAGTGTGTTCTGTACAGCGTTAACATAGCAAGAGAGCAATGTGCTAAGTTTTTATAAGGTTCAGATGGCTCTTTTCATTTGTTGAAAGTATTCACAAAACCATTCTACAATCGGATTGGATTTTATTTATGTTACTGTCCCAAAAATCGTAAGTAAAACCTTAACGTCTAAAGCAGACATTAATAGTACTAAATAATACTAAGAAAATGTTTAGTATTTAGAGATATAAAGGGGTGCTTGTATTAAGGTTAGGTCTATTTTGCTATGTCCCTCTATATGTGTGTGTAAATTACTCTCTAGTCCATAATTCAACTCCAAAACTAATAAGATTAACCTAAAATATTTGTTATTGTCCTAGAAAAATTGCTATTGAAAATCAGCTAAATCGTTTAAGCAGTAAACAAGTTATAAGAGAAAATCTGAAACCATGTCGAGTTAACTTTTAGTAAAAAGTTCTACAAACAACATAAAGGTATTAGTAGTACTAAATACTAAGAAAATGTTTAATATTTAGTGATAGAGAGGGGTGCTAGTCTTCAATGCAGATCTATTTAGCTAGGTCTGTATGTTTATTTAGCTATTTTCCTGTGTTTGTGTGTGTAAAACACTCTCTAGTCCATAATTCAAACCCAAAATGAATAAGATTAAACAAATATATCTATCATTGTCCTAGAAAAATTGTTTTAAAAAATTATGAAAATCGTTTTAGTATTAAATAAGTTATAATCCAAAATGTGACACCATCTCCAACACGATATAATATATGTTGGGTTAACTTTTAAAACAAACTTCTATGAATCAAATAATAATACTAAGAAAATGTTTAATATTTGGAGTTGGAAACGAAGCTTGTCTTAAGTATAGGTCTATTTAGCTATGTACCTATCTATTTGTGTGTGTAAAACATTCTCCAGTCCATAACTCACAACCAAAAGAAATAAGATTAAGCTAAAATGGTTATTATTGTTCTAGGAAAATTGTTATTAAAATTCAACAAAATCGCTTAAGTATTAAACAAAATAGCAGCCCCAATGTGAGACAAATCTGAAAATGATCGTATATGTATATCACATTTAACTTTAAATAACTATGATACCAAAGCCCACAAAAGTGTTTTTATTTCTTTAAGAATATAATCATTTTAAACCAAGCAACTTAATTGTTTTAAAAATAAAGAAGCCTTCATTAAAATTCCTCTCGTACTTCCCCTCTCATACCCACAAACAAAAAAAATCTATTTATGTTGTTAAAATTGCGTGTTTGTTTAAAAAATATTTTACACAAATTTGTACATAATTTTGCACATGCTTCAATCCGATACACATAATACTCTTATAAATGGTTTCTGTTGGCTCATTAATTTCCACTCATCGAAATCAAAATGAAATTAGTTCTTTTGAAAAATATTACGTTTTCAATCAATTTTTGGTTTCTGTTTTCTATAGCAACCAAGCCTGACCCCAACCAAACACGCATTGTGAAATTGTAATTGTAAGCGCCTGCGAGATAAAAGATCTTTGCAACATTAAATAAAACTGATTATATAAAAGTTTTTTTATACAAAGAAATAACAAAAAAAAAAAAAAAAATGAAATTCACAAAAGGTAATTATTTTGTGGTTTTATATATACAGATCACCACATAAGAGAATGAACAAAGAAAAAAAAATAACATTAAAATTTATATAAAATTATAAATTACCATGATACCAAATATGTGAAGTTTTTAAGGGCTGGTTTAAATATTGAATTCGTTCAATATAAACAAAACATTTAAAGTGACTACTCTCTAGTTTACTTAGAGACACTAAAGTGACAATTGACCTCACTTTATAATAACTGGAACATATAAAGTTATTAATTAACTTATCTTGGCATTACAAAGAATACATACGTGCCAATGGAAGCAAAAGTATATAAAGTGGAATTGGCCTGGTACTTAATTATACATTAGTGAAACTTATTGTCTCATAGATCTAAATTGATTAGATTTTACATGCTGGGGAATAAAATAACTTATACAATAGCTAATTTTCAAGGTATTTTGGTCAACAAAATGGCAGATCAAGAAAATTAAAAAAAAGAAAGCAAAAAATAATCCAACCATAAGAAGTAGCAAATGAAACAATATCATAATCATAACGATATCATTAAAACCAAAACCTTTTGCAATAACTAAAGAAGATGATCATCAATGATCGTTATATAGTAGTGATCGATTTTGGCACAAGTGTTAGTAAAGTACACACATACATATATAAAGAAAAATGTACTCATACTTTGAAAACAAAAACCTTAAAATAATACTCAAAATAATAATGCCGACACAGACGCCATATCTGTGATGCATTAAAATGACTCTCTCTTTCTCTTTCTGAATGAGTGACCGACAGCTCGTCATTGTCAGTAGGGACAAGTATGTATAAAAGCAACAACAACAACATCATCATCTTAATAATACAAAAACCACATTACAGCCCTAAAATAAAAAAAAAAATATAAAGAAAAAAAAAATACTTTTTTTGGAAGCCCCATAATTACACTGTCCACACAATGAGAAAGGCAAGAAAGAGATTGTAAAACATGCAGAATAGGGAAAATAGAAAAGGTTAAAGTTTCTCTAAAGTTATTTTTACCATTCTTGAACTATATTTATAAAGCAATTGAAAAATAAATTAAATCAGAGGGCTAATTACCGTAGTCGAACACGATCAAATATTTGTTCGAACGTGCGAGTTTAATTTATTTTTGGGATTCTCTTATTCGATATTGAATAAAATGTATAGAAAATTATAACGATTGTGCTCCATAACGAACGAGTTTTTACTCGAACACTAATAAGCGAGAGTAAAATTCTGGCACTCGATTACGAGTGCGAGAATTTGCCCATCATGATAATAATTTGACGAAATTTTTAAATTTGTTTATTTAATCAATTTAGCACAGAAATCACATTAATTGATTGAAAAATATTTTAATAACTATAAAAATGAGATATCTCAAAATTGACGTTGCTTATCCTAGTGTGTGGTTTACCACACATATGTAAGATCAATTAAGAAACAATTTTTGAACAAAAGATTTCAACTAAACAAATTTAATAAAGATTCTATAAATGACATAAAATGTTATATGAAAATGCTCTGCAATTAGAGATAGAAAGTGTAGGTCTATATATAGCTGTATGTGTGTGTAAAACATTCTAGACTTCATAAATTAACCCCAAAATGAATAAGATTAAACTCAAATGTCTATCATTGTTCTAGGAAAATCGCTATTGAAAATTAGCTAATTCGGTTAAGTACGAAACAAAATATAAGCGAAAGTGTGAGACCACCTCCAAAATAAATAGTATAAATAGTAGTAACACTAAATAATACTAAGAAAATATTTAGTATTTAGAGATAGGAAGGGGTTCTTGTTTTCAATGTAGCTCTGTTTAGCTATGTACCTTTGTATGTGTGTGTAAAGCTCTCTCCAGTCCACAATTAAAATCCAAAATGAATAAGATTAATCTAAATTATTAATCATTGTTCTAGAAAAATTGCTATTGAAAATCAGAAAAATCGTTTAAGTAGTAAACAAGTTATAAGACAAAATGTGAGACCAGCTCAAAAATGCTTTTATAAATAACAAAAATAGTAGTAATGTTGATTATTAAGAGATGGAAAGATGAAAAAGTTCACTGAAAGTCTATTTATCTATATCCCTCTGTATGTGTGTGTAAAACACTCTCCTGTCCATAATTCAAACCCCAAATGATTACGATAAACCTAAAATGTGTATCATTGCCCCAGACAAATAGTTATTTAAATTCAGCAAAATCGTTTAAGTAGTAAACAAGTTTTAAGACAAAATGTGAAATCATCTCGAGTTAACTTTTAGTAAAATGTTCTTTAAATGACATAAATAGTAGTAATATTAAGAAAATGTTTAGTATTGAGAGTTAGAAAGAGGTGCTTTTTAACTCTCAAGTGTACGTCCCTTTGTATGTGTGTGTAAAACACTCTATAGTCCATAATTTAAACCCAAAATTAATAAGATTAAAACAAGATATCTATCAATGTCCTAGAAAATTTGTTATTAAAAATTATCAAAATCGATTAAGTATTAAATAAGTTATAATCTAAAATGTGACACCATCTCTAACAGGATCTTGTATATGCAAGGTTAACTTTTAGAACAAACTTCTATGAATGACATAATTATACTAAGAAAATGTTTAGTAATTAGAGATAGCAAGAGGAGCTTGTCTTCAGTGTAGGTCTAAATATTGCTGAATGTGTCTGTAAAACTCTCTCCAGTCCATAATTTAAAACCAATATAAATAAGATTAAACTAAAATATTTAGCCTTATTCTAGGAAAATTGTTATTAAAAATTAGCAAAATCGCTCAAGTATGACAGAAAATAGCAGCCCAGATGCAAGATAATCCTGAAAATTATCTTATGTGCATATTCCAGCTAACTTTAAATAATAAAGATACCCAAGCACATTTAAGTGTGATTTAGTATCATAGTTATTGATAGTAGGACATTAGGGGCCACCCTTATGTATGTTAAAAATTTTATAAAAATTAAAATGAAAATTATTTTTGTTTTTACTCTGTCCACTTGCAGTGTATTTTTCCAACTCCATATTTGAAATACTTTACAAAATAAAATAAAAAAAATCCTTTGCTTAAAAGGATACAAGTACCAATCATCTTAAAGTTAGCCTGTAGAAAACCAAATTTCTTTAACCACAAAATGACAAAAAAAACACAATATGGAAGATTTAAATTTGCACTTGTACGATTAAGTTTGGATTATGCGAAAGCTAACAAATATTGTTTTACTCACTTTTTAGAAATGAAGTTAATTATATTCTTACCTGAAAAGAAAGAAATATAATATTAGAATTACCTACAGTATCTTATAATTTATTTAATATCTTTAGAAAATTAAAATATGTGAATTAGTTGCCTTAATCGTATTAATTTATAGAATACTATCTTGTAATCAAATGCAATAAATTCATAATTACAAATCGTGAAAAAAAAACGGATCCTATTATTCGTAATGATATTTTTATTTTACCAAAGGTGTTTAACATTTTGCCTTAATAATATAAAAAATGTCAATGTGCCTACAGAATATAGAAAATTTGTTTAAACATTTTTAAATCAAGAACGTAAATATAATATAATATGTAATTGCTTATAATTTCTAAAATAAAATTGCCCAATTCACAATCGGTGTCGTAGCATTGTATCGTTGTATGTCGTAATTTTTTTATTAATATTTTATTTTTGTTTCGAAAAATTTAGTTTGAAAAATATTTATGACATACAACGCTACGACACCGATTGTGAATTGGGCAAATGTAATTTACTTTTTGTGAAACATTGTATCTTCTTCAGTATTCTAACAATTTTTATGAAACTTTAGATAAAGTTGTTCATCATTCTTCAAGTTTCCATTATTCTAAGCCTATTATCCTCAAATATTAACAAAACTAGCGAAGGGATTTATGTAAATCATAATTATACAGAGAATATTGATAAAGGTGGTAGAAGATTAGACATTCCATTCTGATATTTCAAACATGAAAATAAAAGTAAGCAAGTTATTGTACATCAATGGAAAGAAATTTGTTTGTAATTTTCAAAAAATATATGTCACAGACCCTGGAAGCTTGCGATGGGAATATCCGACAAGTTTTCGATACCTTATCGCCCGAAGGAACTAATTTTCTTAATGCTTATGATAGAGAACATCACCCGCACAATTAGTTTATAAGCTGCATACATGTTTATTAGTTTGTTGTTTTTGTTCTTGCTGTTCTTGAGCATCATTTGACTAGTGATTAAAAGAAATTGTTAGTAATTTTCATTGAATCGCTCACACATGCGATGATTTGGTCAGTTTCGTTCCCTTTAATATTGCATTATAATTTAGTGTTTGAAAAAGTTAGAAATAAAAATATGGGCTTATAAAAAGGAGAGTAATTCTCTGGTGACCACCAAGAACATTTTTCCATATACGATTCATTTCAAAATTAATATTCATTTATTTCTTGAACAAAAACTAGATGTATTGCGGTTGATTCTTTGCAAATGCGGAGAAATGTTAATTCGGAAATTGTTTTAATTGTTAGAAGAGTTTATTTGGACTATTGAAAAAAAGCAAAGAAAACGGATATACTCATTTGTCAATTCAAATAGGTGAATTCTTAAAAACAACCAAACTGGTTTGATTTGGCATGAACAAATTTTCAAAACCTCACAGTAAAAGAGCGAATTAGAATTTTAGTAATTTTCTGTAATTTATTTAACTTAAGAGATAAAGATGTCCAATTCAGCATGAACAATTCAAGGTTTAATACTATTTATGACACATTTAGGGTATTCAAACGGTAGTCATAAAGTCGTATGTTATAAAATAATAACATGAAAAAATGTGACTGCTGCGAGCAACCCTCATAAGTTAGTGTGCTATTTCAAATTTGAGTCAACAAACACTTATAAATATTTTTAATAAAAATGCCAAAAACAAGTGAAACAGTAAAAATTTAAAAAAAAAAAAATTAATTTTCTTTTCAAAATTTTTAATTTTTTTTTTGATTTGTTGTGAAAAAAATGTATGTATTTTTTATTTTTTTTAAATTTAAAACAAAAGTTTTTTTTAGTGAAAAAAATTTTATGCCAAAATTTTTTTTTTATTTAAATTTTTTTTTTTTTTTTAAATTTATTAATGAGTAAAATGTATGATCAACAATTTTTTTCGGTGAAAAAAAAATTCGGCTTAAAAAATAATTTTACCGATTTTGACCCATTGTAGTTTCGACTTAATATAGCGTTATATACGTCGTTGCAAGAGATCCATGAAGAGTTTTTCCCTTTCGACTTAGATTTACACTATTTAGTTATGACAAAACAATTGGTCAATTCACAAGGTCTCTTATCATGTCATATTGTCCTAATTTTTCACAATGGTTTTTATTGCTTTTCAAGCAAAAAATGTTCTAAAATAATACTACTTTCTATGCTATGTTTATTGTGTTATCGTAACGAACCAGCAAAGACCAACGCCGAATGCCTAAGAAAAGGTTAAGCCGAGCCGCAGAGTCGTGAAATATTAGGACATTATGACAATATGACTGATAAGAGACCTTGTGAATTGACCAAATAAACACATAATTTTAGGACTTTTTTCTTTGAAGCACAACGCAACAATTTTTTAAAACTACTGTAAAACTTTAGTACTCTATGACAATATGACATAATAACACATCATGTGAATACCCCAATTGAGTGTGACTTAAAAATGACTTAAAAATGCGAGATTTTTTAAAATTTTTAGCTTTTGTTTTGAAAAATTTGTACAATATAAATTTATTCAAAGTATTGTGAGGCAAAACTTCCCAACCACTACTTTCTAAAGAGTTTTTAAGGTATTGCATTATGTGGTCATGCGCTGTCATGGTGAAATATTACTGGCCGCATATTCTGGGCGTTTTACCAGTGCTAGCTTCAAGCAAATCAGTTGCGTTTGGTACAGGTTCCCTGTGATGGTCTGTTCAGATTTCTGCAGCCCATAATAGATAGGACCCTTTTGGAATCACCAAATACAGAGCATTATCATAGCGCCATGGGTAATTGGCTTTGGTGTCGATTGGACTGATTGGCCGGGCTTCACATACGATCTCTAAATGATTTTATTTTATAGCGTTCAAGCAGGAATTCAGACATACAAAATCGTCTTTCAAGGACTCTAGGCAAACGTTTTGATATTGCTGCTTAAGTAGCTAGCAGTGAGTTTACAAGCTCCTGTTGAGTTTTACAACAATCTTCATGAAGTAAAGCCTCTAATTCTTGGTCTTCAAACTTTTTGGACTGGCCTGGGCGATATTTGTCTTACGTGTCAAAATCACCACTTCTGAACCGCACAAACCATGTCTCGCACGTTGAAACTGATGGAACACAGTCACCATAAGCTTTGGTGAGCAATCGGTGTGCTTCGGCGGCACTTTTTTTCAAATTAAAGAAGTAAAGTAAAACTTCTAGCATTTGAATAAGTGAGAATAAACGACAGAAAAACAAAAACCGCATTCAAAAGATACATCATTCATTGTAAATCACACATTTTTAAGTCATACACCAATTTATATATAATATTTAAATTTGGAATTTGGCATATTAAGGGCCATTATTACAACTTGGCTTTATGTTGGTAATAGTAAAAGTTAATTTTAATGCTACTATTACGAACATAAAGGCAAGTTGTAATAATGGCCCTAAAACTAAAACCTGTTAAAATTAAAGTTTGTGTTCCCAAAAATAGCTTTTAATGATTATATGATAACTTTGGATCATAATATGGATTCATTGGGTCTAAATATAATTTCAGTGGGTCATTATATGATTACTTTGGGTCATATTATGATTGCTTTAAATCATAATATGATTACTTAAGCAACTAGTATAATGTATTGTGATATAACTACTATATTTGATCATAATCATAAATCTTATCATTATGTTTGATTATGTTTTTTTGTGTGCAGTAAGTGCATTGTTTGAGATCTCTGTAATCTATATAGGGTCATTTTACTACCTCCTAGAACTTGCATATGTTAAAATATTGTTTCAAGGAGCTGTTGTCAGGATTAAAATTGTTACCATACAATTTCACAGTTTTGTTTACAGCTTTTAAAAGTATTTTTTTTGTTTTTTTTTCTGATTTCTTGGCATAAAAATCAATATTAAAATAAAAAACCTTTTTATTATTAAAATGATTTTTAATAAACGATAAAATAAACTGCTTATTGCTAAAAATTTCATGTGCCCGGCCTTTTGTCTCTCTGGTTTTGTGGCTGGCTCTTAATGCTTTTGTTTTGTTGCTCTTCTAAGGAGTAACAGCAATAACAACAAAATACTAAAACATTTCAGTCAACAGGAGTCTATAAAGATGATGTTAAAGCTGTGTGTAGTTGTTGTTTTAAATGTATGAGGACGTTTACTGAAATTGTTGCTGGTTTTTTTGTTTTCTTTTTTTTTGGTAAAAAAAACATTCGATCATACTCATCATTTTTGAAATTGCTTTCAACACCAGTTGGCTTAAAACACGATTTGTTGCTTGAATTTTTTTTATATTTTTTTCTCGGTTTGAAATTGTGTTGCTTATAAAATGTTATATGTTTGTGTGGAAGTGTGTTTAATACATATTTTGGTGGCTGTTGGTTGTGTTGTTGATGTTGGATTCATCATATCTTGACTTGATTTTTTCCTTCATACATATATAGTTAAAATAACATTTTTTATATACACTGTATATATAGATTTTTGAATGGTTATGAACAATATACAATATAGTTTTTTGTTTTTTTTTTTATTATATTATTGATGTTTTTTATTGTTGTTGTAGTTGCTAGGTTATAAAGAACGACGCCTTAAAGCCTTTTAGTATATGATTAGTTTAGGTTTTTTGTGTGTGTTTCTTATATTTTTTTGTTTTCATTCCTTCATCTTTTTTTTGGTTTTGGTTTTATAAGTTTAAAAATGTACCTGTATTACAAGTTTCTTGATTTTTTCTTTAGTTTAGTTTTTGTGAATTTTTATATTTATTTGATTGCCTGGCAATTTCTAAAGGCCTCTTTATATTTTCTTCTCTGTAGGATTGTTTTTTTTTTATTATTTCTTATAAAATTATTTTCTTAATTCAAAATTCGTTAATTTGCTCATATTAAAAACTGTTATCTGTTTCACTTGTAAGTGTATTTTATTTTTTATTTTGTTCATTGTTAATTTTCTTATCGCTCGCTCGTCTGTTGCTTTTGAGAGTCTTTATATATTTTTTTTGTTTTGAATTTTATGTAATTTATTGTATATTAAAATAAATTAAAATAAAATTAGTTTTTTCTTAACGGAATTTTGAGTAAAATTTTGTTGTGCACAGGAAAAAAAAATGAATGTGATATCTCAACAGGTGCATTTTGTGGGGAATGCAAATGTAAAAATAAAGTTGAGGGAGTGGTGATTATAAGGATACCCTATAATATTAAATGATTTCTTTCATGACTTTCATCCATATGTTACTCTCAAAATATATCGTCAGGTTAGTGAGCAAACGTTCTATTTACAAAACTTGTGATTTTAAAACAAAATTTTAGAATAAGTAAAAATACATCATTATAAATCATATCAAATAAGTAAAAAACTGCATTAACTCTTTGTGGTTTAGTGGTCACTTTTCTAACCACCTTTTTTAGGGTCTTTAAAAACATTTGTTAGTTACATCTATTAATATTTTGCTAAACAGTTACATTTTTTGAAGTCACCGTCATTGTCGGATGAGGCAATTGGTTATTGGACTGTCTAAGAGATGTCTTTTTAACTGACTATTAGAGACCAATTAGCACCCGTACATGATCAAATAACCAGTTGGTAGCTAGTAAGGTAACTGACTCTATATAGCCGGTATATGAATCCAATGCATTGACTACTTGGGACCACTTATCAGACAGTATCATTGTACGTGTTAAAAAAACTGGTCACGAAGCTAGAGATAGTTTTCATCCTAAATTATAGGTAAATCACTAGTTCGGGACAGTCTTATAGAACTGCTGGGAGAAGTGTTATTGCTACAAGTAACTAATTTAACTCTTTACGGTTTAGTGGCCACTTTTCTAACCACCTTTTCTGTAGTCTTTAAACCATAGTTTAGTGGCATATATTGGCATTTTGCTAAACAATTATATATATCGTCATTGTTTTTTTGCAAAACTTTGCCGTCAGTGTGCTCTGGTTAGATTAATATATTAATTTGATAATATTGTAACCCGTAATTTTTTCTAACGGGCTTTCTCGCATTCAATAAAAAAGTTTAGAGTGTTTATTGTTCATCGAATTCAGTTTTACTTGGTTATTTAGTGTTTTTTAGGTTGTCTTGTGATAACAAAGTAATATTTTATACTATGCTCTTTGATAAATAACGTAAGTAATAGAGTGGTTAGATTACTAGCCACTGTGACTGAAATAGGTTTTGTTCGTGTACTCAATGAAAGTGTATATAGAAGATATTTTGTTGGAAGGTATGCCTTCGGATTGTGAAAATGTCTGCAGTATGGAATCCGAAGAAGAGACGAACTATGAGGAGCCAACCCATCTGAAGGTGTTCGGTAACATACCAAGCTCCAGTCAAAATTTGATGGAGATTTTGATGCGGATGATAAAATTTGGCTACTACTTATGTTAGTGACTTATCTATCCAAACAGTTGTGTTGGTATCAAAATGGGGAACAAATTTTCGATTGGAAAAGCCCGGTGATTACACAGGAGGTATAATGATATAATAGAATTAGATAATGTCTTACTTACACAGCTATTTCGTTTGTTTTGGTCAGAAAGTTTAGTAAAAAGAATTAGCTTTCAAACAAATTTATACGCTACGTGGTTAATAAACTAACCACCCCATTCAATAAAAACTTCAGTCTATTTTTTAGTTTTTTCTTGTTTTTCATAATAAATTAACCTTATTTAAAGTAAAAAATGCAATTTTTTTGATTATAAACTTATATACATAAAACAGTGGCTGTAAGAGTTTACAGATTTTATTATTATTTATAACAAATGATGTAGAAGTGTGTGAAAAGGGTAATTTAGCTCGGTTAGATTGCAAATAGATTGCCTTTTATCCATTATAATTTTCATAATGTTATGGAGAGAAAATTATATGGATTTTGAATTCATGTAAATATTTGTATGAATAAATGTTGTATAGAAATTTTGTTTCATAAACCTATGATAAAATAAAATTTTATAATTTGTAAATTTAATATTATAACTAAATAAAATCATTTTTCTTTTCGTTTTAGGTAAATAATTGTAAATCTTCTAAACGCATAATAATCTGTAGTAAGTAAAATTGAATTTTAAATGGAAAATTGCAATTTATAATCATATTAACGACTTTTGAAAATAACATCGAAGTAGACGCAGAGAAAAACTATGGTTGTGGTAACCATAAGAGAGCAACATATTATGATATGATTTATGATTGTAGTCCAAATGTATTATGATCATTATTAGTATCAAAAAATATAATTTTATGATAAAATATAGTCGTAATATCATTGACATACATGATCTTAATATGATCCAAAGTAATCATATTATGATCCAAAGTAATCATATTAATATTAAAAGTTATTTTTGGGAATATAAAATTAAATGTTAATAGGTTTTAGTTTGAACGTACTAAATTCTCAATTAAAATAAATATTATTGATAAATTCACTGAAATTTGTTGTTATTAGCTTTAGGCAAGCTAAAGATATTAATAAATATGATCTCATCTTCCTACTGTTATAATTAGTAAAACAATTTTATGAAAACTTCAAAAGAAATATTGTAGATATTTCGTTTTTGATGACTTTATTAACCGATTTATCAAAATTAAGGCTTTCAGTTAGCCTTTAAAGAACTTAAAGTTACAAATAATTACTTCCAACTGCTAACTGTTCTTGGCCTTAGTTTTGAAATAATTTCCTTCGCAATTACCTACTTGGAATTTCCTGTCCTTAGACTGCTTTCTACAGCCATTACCGTTATGATTTCTAAATTGCCACATTCCCACAAATTATAAATTTCTTATCTGGCTTTAAAGCTCAAACGAAAAAAAAAGAAATTCAGTTTAAACATAAATTTCTATTTATACTCAGTTATTATCAGCTGTTGCTCACAGAAAACTACATTTTCGCGAAATGAAAAAAATAAAGAAAAATAAAACACTCTTAAAGAAACCAAACCAAAACAACAAAAAAAATACTTATAATTTAAAACCCTGTATGTAGTTTACCCAACTTTTAAAAGAAATGAGAAGAAGAAAAAAAAACGTTAACGCATACAGACAGATGTTAGTTTTTTAACTATAAAACACGCATATAGCATGCCAGAGAAAAAACTACTCCTTCTTAGCTGATAACCACTAAACTTGACTAAGAAGAGCAGCAGAAAACAACAAATTAAAGGAGAAAATCTAAAAAAAACGGAAAAAGAACACCCAGTTTTAATACAAAAAATTAAAA
The DNA here is from genome assembly GCA_942486065.2 of Calliphora vomitoria. Classification (NCBI taxonomy): domain Eukaryota; kingdom Metazoa; phylum Arthropoda; class Insecta; order Diptera; family Calliphoridae; genus Calliphora; species Calliphora vomitoria. The sequence goes on along the minus strand of OW818030.2, from coordinate 119,983,859 downwards.
AAAAACTTTAAGCAACTTGGTAATAGTAGATGGACAAGGAGTAGAAAGAAGTTGTAGAGGAATAAAATGCTCACGCATGTATTTATTTTATAAAATAAACTGTAGTCAGGCTAAAAGTTGACAGCTTATGAGATTATTATGTCATGGTCAACAAAATTAACGATTAACTTTTTTAAGTTGCCTCGCTGGTTCTATTTTTTTTCCTTCGTTTTTTTTTTTTTTTTTTTTTTGTGAGTTAATTCTTTCTCAAGATCTGGGGTGTTTTGTTTTCATAGGATTTGTTTTTTCTTTATTTTTCATTTAAATAGCTAGAATATTTAGTGGAAATTATAATTTATTACTTGGCTGTTGAAATGTAACAGTTAACTAATCACTTAGAAAACTATTAGAAAAAAGTAGAACCAACATTAACTATAGTTTAGGTTTTGATTTAATAACCTTGTGTTTTTGTTTAAGGCCTCCCAGAAACGAAGGAATGAAATAACTAATAAGCTGAGTTTCTAAGGAAAACAAATAACAGAAAAATGCTTTAAAAATGGAAGAGCAATTTGTAGATTATGGAGGTGATTTGTTGGGGGGAAGTATGCTAAAATGAATAAGTAATTTAGGGAAGAGGATCTGACATATTTATGCTTAATGGAGCTACTTCGTAGAGCCACAGTGGAGCAGAATCAAAATATGCAGGTTCTAAAGGGACATCCAATAGTTACATCCGAATTTTGACTGCTGATAGCGTCCATATTGTTGAAGATACATCTGTTGAATTGACTGACATTTCTTCAGTTTATATTGCAAAAATCACCATGGAAGGACATAGCATTCAACAACAAAGGCAAATGATAAAATTGTAAAATGGAAATAAAATTGAAACTGACCCTAATTTTAATCAAAGAATCATAATGAGCGATGAGGACCATTTCTGGCAGAATGGATACGTCAACAAACAAAATTGTCGAATTTGGGACGATACCAATCCACATGAAGACCAATGCATCCCGAAGAAGTCACTGCTTGCTGTGAATTTTGGGCTCGCGGCTTCATCGTCATAGACATTACCAAACTACTTCTGAGTAATATTAGGAATATGACTTAAAAATACGGGATTTACAATAGATAGCGTATCTTTTGAAAGCGTCTGACATTTATTCTCACTTAGTTATTGAACATTAAAAAAAGTATTATTTTTACTACTATTTTAAAAAAAACTAGTGTTTCTACTACTATTTTTAAAAGGTAGTATTTCTACTATTTCTGAAAATAGTAGTATTTCCACTACTATTTTTAAAAAAGAAGTAATTTCACTACTATTTTAAAAAAGTAGTGTTTCTACTAATATTTTTAAAAAAAGTTGTATTTTTACTACTATTTTTTAAAAAAAGTAGTATTTTTACTAATATATTTTTTTTTAAAATGTAGTATTGTTACTAATTTTTTTTTTTTTAAAAAGTAGTATTTCTTCTACTTTTTTTTAAAAAAGTAGTATTTCTACTACTATTTTTAAAAAAGTAGTATTTTTACTACTATTTTTTAATAAGTAGTATTTCTACTACTATTTTTTAAAAAAGTAGTATTTCTACTACTATTTTTAAAAAAGTAGTATTTCTACAACTTTTTTTTTAAAAAAAGTAGTATTTCTACTACTATTTTTAAAAAAGTAATATTTCTACTACTATTTTTGAAAATAGTATTTTTACTACTATTTTTAAAAAGTAGTATATCTACTACTATATTAAAAAAGTAGTATTTCTACTACTATTTTAAAAAAGAAGTTTTTCTACTACTATTTTTAAAAAAAGTAGCATTTCTTCTACTTTTTTTTAAAAAAATTAGTATTTCTACTATTATTTTTAAAAAACTAGTATTTCTACTACTATTCTTATAAAGTAGTATATCTACTATTATTTTAAAAAAGTAGTATTTCTACTACTATTTTAAAAAAGTATTATTTCTACTACTATATTTGAAAAAAGTAGTATTTCTACTACAATTTTTGAAAAAAGTAGTATTTCTACTACTATTTTTAAAAAAAGTAGTATTTCTACTACTATTTTTGAAAAAAGTAGTATTTCTACTACTATTTTTGAAAAAAGTAGTATTTCTACTACTATTTTAAAAAAGTATTATTTCTACTACTATATTTGAAAAAAGTAGTATTTCTACTATTTTAAAAAAGTATTATTTCTACTACTATATTTGAAAAAAGTAGTATTTCTACTACTATTTTTAAAAAGTAGTATATCTACTACTATTTTTAAAAAGTAGTATATCTACTACTATTTTTAAAAAGTAGTACTTCTACTACCAATTTTAAAAAAAGTAGTATTTCTACTACTATTTTAAAAAAGTATTATTTCTACTACTATATTTGAAAAAATTATTATTTCTACTACTATATTTGAAAAAAGTGGTATTTCTACTATTTTTTTGAAAAAAGTAGTATTTCTACTAGTATTTTAAAAAAGTAGTATTTTTACTACTCTTTATAAAAAAGGTAGTATTTCTACTACTATAAGCAACAAAGTTGATTTGCTTCGAAAAAGTAGAATTTTGTACCAACGAATCGTCATATGCGGGAAGTTTTGCTTTACTTCTTTAATTAGCCGCTGATTCACACCGACCAAAGCTTACGGTGAATGTGTTCCATCGGTAGCAACATGATAGAGATGATTTTTTCGATTTTGGCACGGAGGACAAAGATAGCCCAAGTCAGTTAACAAAGTTTGAAGACCCAGAATTGGAGGAATTACTCCATGAAGATTGTTGTAGAAGTCAACAAAGGCTTGAAAAATCATTGGGAGCAACTCAAAAAGCTATTCTAAAATATTTGCAAGAAGCAGGATTCATCAAAAAGGAGGGAATTGGATACGAATTGAAGCCGAGAGACGCTATAAAAGAAAATCATTTCTGCACCGAATCATTGCTTGCGATGAAAAATGCATCCATTACGATAACCCGAAGCGTAAGAGATCGTATATGAAGACCCCCCAACTAGCCGAATCGACACCAAATCCTAATATTCATGGCTCTAAGGAAATGCTCTATATTTGGTGGTCCAAAAGGTCCTATCTAGTATGAGCTGCTGAAATCTAACATGACCAAGTGCTTAGTAGTGAATTGATTAAACAAACTGTCTCATAATATAGCTTCCTCTAGCATTCTCTCCCAAAAGCAACGCTTTGTCAGATTCCCAAGCATATTTCCCTTTTTTTAAACACCTTTAACTACCAAACAACAAAAACATTTTTCATATTTAATTTCCTTAGTGCGTAAGGAAGGTTTTCTTTTAATGCATTCATTAAGATTTCTAGTAGTTTTACTCATTTTTTACAGCCCAACATTTGTTTTAAAATGTTTATGTAAAACTGGCAGCAAACAGGCAGCAACAATACACCAACAGCTTAGAGTCCAGACAAGACAGCAAGTGGTAAAATGAGTAAAAATCCTATTTCGATTCTCATCTACAAGTTAAGGAAAAAATTTAAACCAAAATGAAATGAACATCATTAAGTCACACATACACTTTACACATAACAGCAATACAATGTATTGTTAAATACTTAAGTTAGGTTTTTTTCTTAGTTTTGTTGCTGTTGTCTTAGCAAACATTAACATTAAAATTGGCATTACTACAATGAAAATGTACAATACATATAAAAAAAGTAAAAGATATTTTGCGTTAGTTACTAACTATGAAGTTATTTCAGTTTTAAAAAAACTACATACATATTTACTTCGTATGTACGTACGTATGTAATGTATTTATGTATGTAAGTTAGTTTGAAGACTAACTAGTTGTTGGTAATACATAGATACTTACTACTCATGTCCCTGTTGTATTTGCCTAAACTTAGCAATCGTTAGTATTTTAAGTTGTTGCTAAAAATTGTACCAAATGTTGCAATCACTACCAATTTTGGGGCTGTTTGTTTGGTTGTAGTTGGCTAAACAGCTATATGGTTGATTCGTGGAATTGTATGCTCTACACAATACCACTCGTATAATGTACGATTACATATACCTAGCAGAGCATAGTTTTCTAGAGGGGAGTTACAGGTCGAGAGGAAACATTTGCTTGAATACACTGCGTGGTAAAGTGGCAACTAAAAAGATGTTCATTCGTTCGTTCTCTTGGTTTTGTTGTTTGTGCCTCAACCATGTGTTGTATGTTATATTTACTGTATGTAGTGTTCTGGGTCTAGTACTTCTTCTCGTAGTTAAAAATAAAATATTGTCAATGTGCAAAGAATGCGTTTTTGTGGCCAACAGGTAATTAAATGTTATTTTGCCTTTATTTATGGTATTTAAAATGCAAATAAGGTAATATTGTTGGTTAAAGTAAACATTGTTAGTAAATATTTCTTTTGAGTTTAAATTTTTTCTTCTTTTTCGATTTTTCTTTAGTTCAGTGTGGAAATAACTATTATACCAGGCCAGGTTTTTAAAATAGACAATTTGAAAGTTTTATACTTAAGTGTCTGAGAACTGAGTTTAGAGTTAAAAGTGTATAAAATGTAAATAAAATAATTTAATAGTTTTCTTATAACTAAGTAGATTCCAAATAAATTTAAGGATCAATTAAGTAAGTTATGGAAATATTTCTGAATGCAGTTGTTTTCTAAAAAAAGACTCTATATTTTTTCTACCGTTACACCAAAGCATATATTGTATAAAACCTTAGTAAAACAGTATTGGGTGTACAACTTAAAAATGCGGGATTTTTTGCAATGTTTAGCTTTTCTTTTGAAACATTTGTACAATATAATTTTATTCAAAGTATTGGCCATTGTTAGCTATGACCTTTTCCCATATTTCTTGCTATATATGGATTCCGAACCAAAAGAACTGCTCATCTTTTGAGGCCAAGAACGAATCAAGCCACTATCGGATACTCTGTTCCAAAGTGTAGAGTAACTTTCCAACCACTTTATTCTACTTTTGAACAGGTATTATATGAGTTCAAGCATTTTCATGATGAAATCTTACAATTTCATGTCTGGCCACATATTCTGTGCGTCTTTCGGTCAATGCTCGCTTCAAACGAAACAGTTGCGCTCGTTACATGTTCCCTGTGATGGTCATGTCAGATTTCAGCAACTCGTAGTAGATAGGACCTGTTGATAATTCGGTACAGGTTCCCTGTGATGTTCAAGTCAGATTTCCGCAGCTCATAGCCCCATGAATATTTGACTTTGCTGTCGATTCGGCTGGTTGGCCGAGCTTCACATACGATCTCTTATGCTTCAGGTTATCCATTTTTCATTACAAGTAATGATTCGGTGCAAAAATTATTTTCTTTTATAGCGTTCAAGCAGCATTTCGGACATGCAAAATAATCTTTCAAGGTCTCTCGGCTTCAAATTCGTATGGTATACAATTTCCCTGCTTTTGGATGAATTCTGCTGCTGGCAAACATTTTGAAATTGCTGCTAAAGTAGCTCACAATGATTTTGCTCTTCTTGTTGAGTTTTACAACAATCTTCATGGAGTAATGACTCCAAATATTGGTCTTCAAACATTTTTGGATGGCCTGGGGGATATTTGTCTGCCCTTTCAAAATCATCACTTCTGAACAACACAAACCATCTCTCGCACGTGGAAACTGATGGAACACATTCACCGTAAGCTTTGGGGACCTATCGGTATGCTTCAGCGGCACTTTTTCTTCAAATTAAAGAAGTAAAGCAAAACTTCCCGCATATAACGCTTTGTTGGTACAATATGCGAAATTTTTGAAACAAAAAAAATTTTTGTTTAAATTATAATGTTCAATAACTAAGTGAGAATAAATGTTAGATATGTACTCTTCAAAATGACATATAAGTTATTAAAAACAAAAACCGCTTTCAAAAGATACGCCATCTATTGTAGATCCTGCATTTTTAAGTGATACACACAATAATATGCCATTAAAGATTTGTTTGTGAACATATCGAAGTGAGCTTTGCTACATCGATACAACTTTTGATAGCAAATGTAAAGGTGGAAACAAACATCTGATTTTGTAAAAACAAATCCCAAAAAACAAAGCAGTTGCTTCAAAAAAACCAAACATTTGTTACGAAGGAATGTTTACAAAAAAGGATGTTTCCATTCATAAGACTTCTTAATGTGTGCATTTAGTTTTGGCCTGAGTTGGCATTTGTAACTATGGCCAGAAAGGTCTTGAGTGGTACAAGAACAATAATGTGGTATTTGTACCAAGAGAGGCATTTCCTCTAAACTGCCTGGAGCTGAGTCCAGTGGAGAGATATTGGGAGATAGAGAACCTGTTCGAACAAAGCACTATAAAATCCATAATGGAAAAAGGTTCAAAATTTCATCATTAGTGATTAGAACTGTAAAAATAATCTTTTTTGTAAATTGTATCAATAGTCCTTACGGTTGCCTGTCTTTGAATCCCAGTTTGGGGATTTAACACAGTTTGGGTTAAATAGAATAACTCAGAAGTGCCTAGGGAAACCGTTATTAGGAGATGTTAGGCGCTTTTCATTTTAATGTTATTTTTGTTGAGATAGCTTGCAAAAAAGGGAAAAACATTATGAGATCCTTAAGAATTATTTTTTTTTGTAGGTAACAAAGAGTAATAGCAGTATTTCTGCAAAAAAAAAAAAAACGAAAATTCCACATTTTCTTAGGCCCGTTTTCTCAATGTATCGACAAACTGTCTGTTACTAAATGTCGACATAAATTTATTAGGCCGGTAAACTCTCCGTTAACAATTTTGGTTTTCTCAATATGCCGACAAAAAACATTATTTTCTGTTGGCAATACCTCTCAAAATAGATGTAAAAGGTGGGAACCCTGCCTTCAAGTGACAACATGTTTACATAAATCAGCTGTTTAATGTGACCATCGACAGCCGGAATCTTTTGAAAAGAGCATTATCCTCCATGTGTGCCAGGTAGTTAGGCCTGGCATGATAAACTCTTTCAGCATTCACTTGGAACTCATGTTATTTGAGTTCATCCTCCATCAAATTAATGTTATTAAACTCTTTTTATAAAAACTATTTAATTTCGTTTACAAAAACACAAACACATAAAAACTATGAACACCAGTCAGCTGTTATTTATTTATCTGTACGATAAATAAATAATTGGCAGATGAGGTCGGGTTAGCTTTGCGATAGAATAGAAGCAAATGAGACATTGAGAAAACCAAATTTCTTTAATCTGCAGTTTTTCGTTGGGAAAAAAGATAATCACCTAATGAGAAAACGGCCCTTAGTTTTCAAATTATTTTATTATTTAACTAACTGTGACAATTTTAATGAATTCAGAGATATGTTTAGTTGTTTACGACAGCACAAAAAACATATCGTTAATTCACAAGGTCTCTTATCATGTCATATTGTCGTAATGTCCTAATATTTCACGACTCAGCGGCTCGGCTTAACCGACTCTTAGGCGTTCGGCGCATATCTCTGCTGGATTTGGCACAGCTTTCGTACTTGTTTTTGAAATATTTTTCAACAATAAAAAAGTTTTGTTCCCTTGTGTAATGCTCCATATTTGCTAACCATGAAATGTCAGCTGACAAAATGTTCTAGTTTTACACAAATGGCAGACAATTCAAATATAATGTGAATTCTAAAACTCTCGTTATTATTTAAAATGGGATATGAATTTTATCGTGAACATTTTAAATCGCTTAAGAAATTACTACTTACGCAGAGTTACAAAATATAAATTTTGAACAACTAAATTTTGAGGACTAACTCTTGTTTATTTTTACTCATTTCTGCTTCACATTTTCTGTGGACAAACAACGAAATGAAAAGTCTTTTTTTTTTTTTTTTTTTTGTTTGTTTGTTGTCTTAAACCGAAATGCACACTTCTCCTATAATTGCTTGACTGACAAATTATGTGTTTTGGCTAAAATTCGTTTTTATATTTATTTTGTCGTATCATATAATTTCCCATCATCATTATCATGTGTTTGAGGGAAAAAAAAACACAAATCGAAAATGTTGAAATAAAAAGTGTTAAAGAGTTGCTGGTATTAAAAGTCTCCTGCCAGCTAAAGCTAAAACGCATTGTAAACCATACTCTACTATTTTCTGAGTTAAAAATTTTAATTCAGCAAAATAAAAACCAAACAGAAAAACACACAATCTCGCACAACAGACTTATGGCATTTCAAAACAATTACAGACATTTTGCTGTTAGAGTAAATTATGTATAAACAACCGAATGTAACTTAAAACAATTATTATCTGATCGAAGGAAAGAAAAAAAACATTTTATATAAAAAAAAAAATAAATATTGTTTTTGTGGTCGGTCTGAGACTTATAAATACACACATATGTACATGTACTAAGCAGTATGAATATGAAGGCGAGTATCGCTTATGTGTTTGGCTGTTTTAATTTAAAGTTTTTCTTTGTATTTTTTTTTTTTTTTTTTGCTTTAAAACTATGGTGTTGGAGGTTTTCATTTACAGCTGCCTGCGTTAATAGTATGTTTGTTGTACATATTTGTTTGTTACTTTAACAAAATAACTTTTATTTGTTTATATCAAACAAACACCACAAAAAGCACCTGTCATTATATTGCTTTGAATTGGATTTTCTTTAGCATTTTTTGAACTCATAATATTTGAAATTCTTACAAATGGTTGGAAATATTTTTCTACATGACTTTTTTCAGATTTATTTAACTCTCAGGCGTATGAGTAACATTTATTTATTCGCTTATTCTATGCATGGAGTTATTTGTGTGAGTTTAGTTATAACAATTAACTCATTGCCTAATATTGAACACGTACTCGTACTTACTACGGCTGTGGTTTATGTAAACGAGTATGAAAACCGCAGTATTTAAATATATAGTTATATGTAAGATTTTGCAGAGGTTAATTTATAGCAAGATAAAGATAAGTTCATATATTTTAGTTGGTTGGCAAATAAATTGCAAATAGTAAAGGCAATAAAATTTGTAAGCTTTTTTAAAAAATGTGTGACGATTCAAATAGATATAAAGGAAATATAATGAACTTAATAGCAGAATATTATACTACAAATGATTATAATTTTTAGAACTTAATAAAATCTTTAAGCCTGAATGTAAACTCATCTATTAAACAGCTTTTTTTTACCAGAAAAAAGTTTTTTGATAAAAATGTATTTTGGAAAAAAAAGCATTTTGTTGAACAAATCAAAAAAGAAAATCTATTTTTGATAAATATAGTTTTGCGGTATATAATGTTTTTATGCAAAATGAATTTTGAGAAAAAGCTTTTAATAAAATAGTAACTGAAAAAGTCTTTTTGATAAAGAAATTTTTTCTAGTAATTTTTATATATTTGGAGGGTCTTTTAGATAAAGAACTCTTTTTGATAAATTAAGTTTTTGGATAAATAAAATATTTTTGATAAAAACGCTTTTTAATGACGAAATTTTTTGGAACAAAAAGGTTTTCGTTAACAAAGACATAGATTTTTCATGAAAAATTTTTTAAATGAAAATTACATTTAAAAGCAACCATTGATATAGTTAAATTTTCAGTGGAAAAAAGCTTTTCGATGAAAAAACCCTACCAAAAAGGCAGGAGCTTTTCGATCAAAAATAGTATTTTTTATAAAAAAACGTTTCGCTAAAAAGCTTTTTGAAAAAAGCTTCAAAAAGAGCTTTTAGGTAAACATTTTCTGCAAAGAGCTGGATTTGCTTTCTGATAAGTAGGCTTGTGAGTGAAGGAAATTTCTTGGTAAAAAAGCTTTATAATGTAAAAATTACTTTTTTGGAAAAAAGCTTTTTGATGAAAAAATTTTTTACAAAAAGGAGTTGCTTCTTTCGTTTTTAGAAAAGGAACGAATTTAGGGGAGCTTTTTTATCAAAAAGAAATATCTTACTAAAATAATGAGTTAATAAAACCTGAAACAAAAATATTTGTTTGTTCAAAAAGGTTTTTTGGTCAAACTTACCAAAAATGTTAAAAAGGTTTATTAAAGGTTGAAAGGAGCTATTCAACATATTAGGGCATATATTGAATAAAAACGTTTTTTTAAGTTTATTTTTAAATAACTTTTTGATAAAAGAAAATGTTTTTTTAGTAAGATTTTCTTATGCTAAATTCCCAATTTTATTGATAAACTCACTGAAATTTATTGTTGGGGGATAAGCTAGTTCCTATGCACATTTCACTGGTTGCTTAGGCCAGATCATCAGAAAACCTTTTACCAAAAGGCTTTAGAAAAACTAAAGCTATTATACAAATAAAACTATAGAGTGAATGAGAATTACAGACACTCAAGCTTTAATTGTAAAAATATCAAAGCTTAAACAAAACACAAACAATAAACAGTGATTTTATGTTTTGTTACATTCTCTACTACAATTGGTTGGTTTCTTGCCTACACAAACTGTAGTGTTAAATAATTTTTCTTGAAAAAGATTTTTTTTAAAAAAAGAGCATTTTTATATATTACTATTTAAAAATGTTCCCATAAAACACACCGACAGCTTACCGAAGCTTATGGTGAATATGTTCCATCGATTTCAATGTAAGAGAGATGGTTTGTGCGGTTCAGAAGTGATAATTTTGACACGGAATACAAATATCGCTCAGGCCAGCCAAATAAGTTTGAAGACCAAGAATTGCAGGCATTACTCCATTAAGATTGCTGCCAAACTCAACAAGAGCTTGCAAAATTATTGAGAACTACTCAATCAGCAATTTCATAACGTTTGCAAGCAGCAGGATTCATTAAAAAGCTTGGAAATTGCGAACCATACGAATTAAAGCTGATAGACCTGGAAAGATTTTGCATGTCAGAAATGATGCTTATAAAAGTAAATCATTTGTGCACCGAATCAATACTTGCAATGAAAAATACATCCATTACAATAATCCGAAGAGTAAGAGATAGTATGTGAAGCCAGGCCAACCAGACAAATAGATAACAAAGCCAAATATCCATGGTATTGCTACGTATTTGGAAGCTAAAGGGTCCTATCTATTATGAGCTGCTGAAATGCAACTGATTCGTTTGAAGCGAGCATTGGCCGAAAAATGCCCAGAATATGCAGCCAGACACGAAACCGTAATATTCCATCATGACTACGCTCGGCCACATGTTGTAATACCTGTTAAAAAGTATTTAGAATGAAGTGGTTGGATGTTTTGCCTCATCCTCTCTATAGTGCAGACTACTATTTGTATCGATCGATGCAGAACGCTCTTTCTGGATTACGCTTCACTTAAGAGTAGAGTATCCGATATTGGCATGATTCGATGAGCTGTTCTTTTTTCTGGAATCCATATGTTGCCAGGAAGATGTGAAAACGTCATAGCAAACAATAGCCAATATTTTGAATAAATTTTTATTATACAAATGTTTCAAATTAAGAGCTAAAAATTTTAAAAAATTCCGTTTTTTTAAGTCATACGCCCAATCTTTTATTATTTTACTATTATTCAAGAGGTGTTATTTTGGTATTCAAAGAAAAATGGAATTTTTGAGATGTTTATTTCATAATAAAGTGGAATTTATGCCGTTAATAATTTAAAACAACATCAAGCAAATGGCAACCATGACCACGCTTACAGGACCATATCCTTTTCATAAAATTTCCCATAACCAAATCGCAAAGTGACTGCCCTATGTGTCGATAGCCTCAAGAATTCTATCTTTGAGGTATTGAATCTTCACTAGGCTGTTGGCGTAGATCTCATCTTTCACGTGGCCTCAAAGGAAGAAGTCGCAGGGTGTTAAATCACAAGATCTAGGTGACCAATTGTGATCACCTCTTCGAGAGATAACATTTTCATGCATTTCAATGACCCAATGAGCAAATACACGACGTTGTTGATGATCGGCCGGCTTGAGTTCTTGTGTTAACTGAAGTTTATAAGCCTTAGGACCCAAGACTTTATGCAAAATACGGTGTAATGACGTTTGTGGAATGCCCAGTTCCAAAGAACGACGAGGAATGGACAAACCTGGGTTTTCTTCAACACGTTGGGCTACAGCAGAAATATTCTCAGTTGTTCTTGAGCGACGTGCACGGGTTTCATTCTTAACATCACTAACTTGTCCCAACAGCACGGATTTTTCCACCGATTTCTGTATTGCGGTCCGACAAGGTGCTTCACGACGACCCAAAAATGTTTTAGTTTTGCGAACTGTAACTGCAAGATTTTCACCATTTTTGTAGTGAATTTTAATAATTTCAATGCATTGTTGAAGCGTGTATCGTTTCATTTTTAGTAATGGCGTAGTTTCTACTTGTCAAATGTCAAAGAATAAAAGCTTCAAAAGTGACAGCTTCTGAAATACCGGGTGATTCAAAATAACACCTCTTGTTGGTAAACCCTTTATTATAATAATATTAGTTATATTAAGCTATTTCTCTAGTTCTATTCGTAAAAAACATTTTTATGGTAAAAAATAAACACTGCATTTATATATGCCAGTATTTCATCTCAAGTATATGAGAATCCTTTCACAACATGTGTTACTTTAACTCTAAATCTTTTTAAAATCAAAATTCTTTATCTCCTAGCTAGTTTGCTGCAAACTAAACGTCCATCTTAAGCCGCAAACTGCATATGTTATATTTTATTTTGAACGTTTTTAATTATCACATCTAAACATTTTAGTTGTTTATTTGTTAATTGTAATCTATATAAATATATAAATGCCTTTGTAAGTTTGTTTGTTTGTTTATTTGTTTGTTTGTTTGTTTGTTTGTTTGAGCATCACGCCTAAACGGCTGAACCGATTTTATTGAAATTTGGAACGTAGATAGATCCTTACTTGGAAGCGTCAATAGGCTATATTATTTTTCAATACTTGGACCAGAAAGGGATAAAAACGGGTAAAATTGGTACCTTTAGTTTTTAAACAATAATTACTAAACGGCTGAACCGATTTTTGCATCGACAGGGGTAGCGAAGCGCACCGGGTCAAGCTAGTCTTTAATAATTACATCTTTATAGACCAACATATTAAAATCTTGTTAAAGTTTTCAGACATTTTAAAGTTTGTTTAAAACGAAAAAAAAAAATATATATATTCACACACTCTTTTAAAGAGCCATTTAGTGAGAGAGACGGACAAATTGTACATACGAGGTTTAGTAAGTACGAGTACGAGTGTAGACATGTTAAACTAATGAACAAAACTATTGATAATTTAACAATTTTTCATTTAATATACATTTTAAAGTCATTTTTAAAAGAGGAAAATACAATTATTTTGCATTTTTACGAATGTGTTTGATGGTGGCAAAGGGGCACAAAGAGCGAGTGAGTTAGTGAGCGTGAGCAATGTTGGTGTGCATGTGTTGGCCATTAACAATTAAATTTAGCATCATAAAACTACCGCTTATTTTATATTACCAATCATTTGTTACAACAACAACATCTACAATAACAAACAAACGATGGACACGTAAAGGAATGGTTTTTAGACTAGAGCGGAGTAGAGCAGTATAGAGCAAAGTGGTCTTGGAACATTAAACAAATGAAGATAGACAAATATTTAAACATTTTGCCACAACGACTACAAGCCGCAACAGGCCGTTATTAGTTTGGTAGCAAAAATCATACAACTTTATACTGCCAACATTAAATGATCTTATGTAGTTGCACAAACATACATACATCTAACTGAATGTTTAAATGTTTAGAGTATGTTTTAATACCTAACGCCACAATTATACATATTTGTAGAGGATATGATCATATGTACCAGTATATGAACAAAAATTAACAGCAACTCAAGCATATTTACGGCTTAAGAGAAGGAAAATATCATAGCATACAGACATACACACATACATAGATTTCTAAACATTTTTATTTTGTATATTAATTTACAAATGTGGCAATTACAAACTGTCATGATTTGTATACCCACTATGATACCTCTGTCTAATGCATTCGTATACAAAACAAACCTGGCCAAGTCTTTGGTTTTATTTTATATGTATGTATGTATGTATGTATGTATGTATGTATGTATGTATGTATGTATGTATGTATGTATGTATGTATGTATGTATGTATGTATGTATGTATGTATGTATGTATGTATGTATGTATGTATGTATGTATGTATGTATGTATGTATGTATGTATGTATGTATGTATGTATGTATGTATGTATGTATGTATATGCTAAAATACGTTACGTTTCATTTATAATATGCTGCATTAGAAATTTGTTACAAAATATGAAAACAGAAACCCTGGGTTGTGCTACAGCATTAAAAATAAACCCCAACTGCTTAATTTTATGGCTTAGTACTGGAAATGAGCTAAAAGGAAACAACCAAAACCAACAAACAACAACAGCTTTAATAAATTATAAGTTTTCTTATTTTTTTCTTTTTTTTTTTTGTTAAACAACAATGTTGCATCATCCACCAATAAACACCGGGAGGAGCATGCAACCAAACTTTGTCCAAAACAGACAAGAGACATTCTTTTTTTTTTTTTTTGTTTGTTTTTTGTTTGCTTTGCATTTCATATCTCTTTGTTCGAACATGATTTTATATGTTTGTGATTAAAATGTCTGTTTGTTTTGTTTGTTTTGTTTTGTGTTGTGTTGGCCATATGTAGATAGATATCTATGTTATTGAGTTGACAGTTAAATCGTTTTGATTGTGAACAATTATACATTTTTCTATAAATCATTTAATATACACTTTTAGCGGACAGCGGGCATTATCACGTTGAGGGAATATAATTTGCATAAAACAATTGCGAAAGATGGCAGGGAAATTGTTGGGAAACAAAAAAACTAAAAAAAGAAATGAATAAATTACAGGATGCTGACATATTTCAAGAGATCAAGAGTGATCTTAACTGGTGGTTTGCTGGGATTATGTAAGGAGAAAAAGAAATACAATAATATGAAATCCTGGCATAAAGTATGTATTAATCACTAGCATAATAAATTATATATTTCTTATGCTTACAATTTCTTAATGTCTATTTTATCACATACACTACATATGTGTGAAGTTATATTTTAAAATGATTAACCCTAGACACAAACTTTTTGAGAAAACATAGTTCTGTTATAATACTAACATAGCGCTGTTAGATATATCCAATATCAACACGATATGTTAAAAATTATGACTATGGCTTATAATAGTGGGATATCTTTTGTCCAGGTTTTTCTAGAAAGTATACATATCCAGTCGAATGGTAATTTTGTTTATCTTAATTAAATCAATTTATTTACAAATATTTTTTGAAAAGAGCAGGACAAAAACTAATTGTTCCATTTATCCTGGTAAATATTTACCACATTTATAGACAAAATTTACCAGGATAAACGGAACAATTAGTTTTTGTCCTGCTCTTTTCAAAAAATATTTGTAAATAAATTGATTTAATTAAGATAAACAAAATTACCAGTCAAAATTAAAGTCATCGAAAATTAAATCAATTTATTAACAAATATAAATTGATTTAATTTTCGATGACTTTTTCCAACATTTGTGGCCGTATATTGGTAATAACGCAGCGAATGTTCTTCTCCAAGTAGTCAATCGTTTTGGGCTTATCGGCGTAGACTAGTGATTCCATATATCCCCACAGAAAATAGTCTAGCGGCGTTAAATCGCACGATCTTGGCGGCTAATTCATGGCTCCGAAACGTGAAACTATGCGGTAAACAAACGTATCCTTCAATGAATCAACTGTGAAACGAGTTGTGTGACATGATGCGCCGTTGTCTTGTTGAAATCACAGCTCCTACACATCATGCTTGATCAATTGATGAACGAAAAAGTGAATAATCATGGCTCTATAGCGGTCACCATGGCGGATATATTGATATGGGTCTTCCTCTATGGTACGCTCTACAGCAGCAGCAATGACTTCTTCTGTACGCACTGTACGACGTCTCTGTGGATGCGTCATATCATATCGAGTAAACGTGGTGGGAAAACGTTCCATAGTTAGTCGCATTAATTGCTCTGATGGACGCATTGCTCGATCCGAATTTCTAAGAAAACCATGATTTTCAAAATAAATTTGCACAATTTGGAAGCGTTGTTCAGGCGTCAGCCTATTCATTTTGGAATGCCACACCAAACTAAACATAAATCACTTGACAGCTGACAAAATGGCCGCCAGTTAAAAAAGTGTTGCCAACTTAAAATTTTATACCTATATAAAAAACAACCTTTATAAACACGATTTGTAAACAAGGAGAATGTCTATGATAAGCCATATAGGAAAGTTTAACATACCGCTATAGTAAAAAATTAAAATAAAAATGAGGGATTTTTTCAATTTTTCAGCCTTAATTTTGAATCATTTGTACAATATAATTTTATTCAAAGTATTAGCCATTGTCAGTTATGATATTTTCCCATATTTCTGCCAACATATGGAGCCAAGAAAAACTAATCATCACTTGAGGACAAGAACGAATCAAGAAAATGTCGGATACTCGGTTTCAAAGTAAAGCGTATCCCAATCAGAGCGTTCTGCATTATTCGAAACAAATAGTAAGCGGACGGGGCACGTTCTGGACTATAAAGTAGGATAGGCAAAACTTCCCAATCTTTTCATTCTAAACATTTTTTAACAGGTATTGCAACATGTGGCCGAGCGCTGTCATGATGGAATATTACGGTTTTATGTCTGGCCGCATATTCTAGACATTTTTCGGCAAATGCTCGCTTCAAACGAATCAGTTCGGTACAGGTTCCCTGTAATGGTCTGGCCAGATTTCAGCAGCTCATGATAGGTAGTACCCTTTATGTCCCACCAAATATAGAAAATTACCTTAGAACCAAGGATATTTCGCTTTGGTATTGATATCTTACGCTTCGGGATATCGTAATGCATCCATTTTTTATCGTAAGTAATGATTTTCTTTCAAACATCATTTCGGACATCTAACATCGTATTTCTAGGTCTCTCGGCTTCAGTTTCCTTGCTTTTATATGAATTGCT
This sequence comes from Calliphora vomitoria, assembly GCA_942486065.2. Taxonomy (NCBI): domain Eukaryota; kingdom Metazoa; phylum Arthropoda; class Insecta; order Diptera; family Calliphoridae; genus Calliphora; species Calliphora vomitoria. Next base: position 119,966,936 of record OW818030.2, on the reverse strand, counting down.
ACTTGAGTAGATTTTAATAGCTTTGCAAGATCTTGTTCAGTTTGACAACTTCATGGAGTAATGCGTCCAATTATTGGTCTTCAAACTTTTTTTGGCTGGCCAGGGCGATCTTTGTCTTTTTTCCGTGTCAAAATCACCACTTCTGAACCGCACAAACCATCTCTCACATGTTGAAACTGAGGGAACAAATTCTCCATAAGCTTTGGTGAGCAATCGGTGTGATTCAGCGGAAGAATTTTTGCAAATTAAAGAAGTAAAGCAAAACTTCCCGCATATGACGTTTGGTTGGCACAAAATTTTAAATTAGCAAAAAAACGTTGTTGTTTACACTACAATGATCAATAACGTTGTTGTTTACACTACAATGATCAATAACTAAGTGAGAATAAATTACAGATATGTACCCTTCATTCAAAAGATACCCCTCATTCAAAAGATACGCCTTCTATTGTAAATCCCGCATTTTTATGACATACACCCAATATTTCAATAGAAAATTGTCATTGACAACAAGTTTTCCATCGTCAATAAGATTTCTATAGATAATTGTTTCTATAAAAAGTTTTCCAAATAAAATCGTATCTAAAACAAAAATTTCCATAGAAAATTGTGAAAATTGTCATCGATAAAAAGTTTTCTATAGAAAATTGTCAGCATTAACAAGATCTCTTGATGAAATTCTTAATAATAAAAAAATGTCTCAAAATTAGGTTTCTCAAGTCTTTTGTTTTAACTAACACCAATTTCGCTTTCAAAGGAAATCTCTTCAATTATTTTTTTATTTTTCATATTTAATTCACTTCACAAAAAATCCAAAAAAGTAACGAAAACACGAAAAAAAAAAAAACACAAAAACCATAAATTTCAATATCCAATAATCAAACACTGACCACAAATTGCCAATTTACTATCGGTTAATAAGATCACCTTTGACGACGTCATCATCATCATCAGCACCACCATCATCATCATCATCATTACTATTATTGTTATTACGTCTATACTACTTAAAAAAAATAAAAGCAAACCAAACGAAACAGTAAACACTATAACAAAAAAAAAAAAAAAAAGGAAAATGATCGTAAAACCAAATCCTACAACATACACAAACAGCAAGCAACAGTGTAAAGTGATAGAGAAAAAGGTCTGCTGGTTATTCTGATGTTTGGGCTATAAAAAGCCAATCGAATTTTTGCACCTTATTACCAACGTGATGAGATTTTTTGCTTTTCGTTTCATTTCGTTTGCTAACTTATGGCATTTCACAGACACCCAGAGAGACCAATGGCCAGACAGACAGCCAGTTATTTGATGTGTTTTTTTTTAACTTTTTTTAACAATTGAAAATGTATATAAAAACAAAACCTTAGGAGCAAACAGAAGAGAAAACAAAAAATATAAGGAAAAAGAAACAGCAGCTTTAACAAGTTCACACCACAATTTCCTGGCACGTACTTAACGAGAAATAATAAAGTCGGCAAATATTATTATTTGCTTATGAACTTATTTCAACAATAAATAAAAAAAAAAAAAATAAAAACTTAAAATGAACAAAAAAAATCTTACTACACAAGATGGAAATGTCTGAGAAATAATTGAAATCTAAAATATAGATAAAAAAACAAAATACATTTTTTCGATTTAAAAGAAATAGACAATAAATAATTGATGATTAATAAATACGAGGGTCTGAGTAACAAAGAATTTATTTGAATTAAAATTTGTAACAACAAACTCAACAACGCCTTCATAATTATTATTTTAACAACAACATTTGTCTTTAAAATTTAACAAAAACCTCTTTAATAAACTTATAATTATAGATTAATACAAAAATATTTTAACATTCATTTCAATCTTGAGCAAAACAAAAAAAAAATATGTAACAGAAATTTACAACACCACGCACATACAAACAAAAAATAACTTGTTAAGACTTTTAACAAACTCACTAATAGCATAAGACAAAAACTGAATTGAAAAAAAAAAAAAAATCAACTTAAAAATATAAAAATATCAGCAAATCAACAAATAAACAACAAACAAATATTATACACATGTAGAGAAAAACACTTTATTAACCAAATAGGAAAAAATGCAACAAAAAAAAAAAAATAGTATCAAGCGATTGAACTCTATGCACAACTTTATGCACCAGCCTCAACAGCCAGCCAACTACCAGACAGACAGACATGTTGCCACAAAAAACCAAACAAAAAAAATATTCTCTTAGAAACTAGATCATTAAATACAGTTGATGCAAGGAATCGTTAGAAAAATATGAATATTTTTGTTTCTTATTTCTTGTTGCAAATGAATATTGCCAACACGCTTAAAGTCATTATTATTATTATTTTTTTGTTCCATTACAGTTCAGTTTAGTTCGCAGTTTATACCACGGTTTGACTTGGTTTTAGTTTTGTTTCTTTCCTTATCTTTGGTATTGACCATGTCGGTTAAATCAATATTTAAAATCACATAAATTTAAAAATTACCAACACATTCTCATACCTATGTGGTTAAATAGTAAGTACTCGTATGTATTTTTTATGCAAAAAAGAAACAAAATTATATTAAATTATAAAACTAAAAATAAAAAAAAAAAATCTTTTAACAAAACGAGTAACATTAAGAGAAAATGTTACATGTACTCGTACGTTACAATTTACTATATTGAAATTGGTTTAGAAAAAAACCAGGCATTTATTTGACTGAGTCACTAAGGCAAAGAGCACTTAAAGAAATTTGTTTCAAATTTATACAAAATTTTGCTAACATTTGGTATCAAAACTGCATCATTCTGTTGTACTCACTTTCATTTACCTGAAAGTAATCCTGATGTTCATGAAAACTAGGACATTTTATATTAAATATGTACCCGCAGAGAAAAAATATGGTTGTGCATGTTTACAGTAACCTTTTCAACCATAATCACGTATTTACTGCAACCATATATATGATTGATACAATCATGTGAATCGTAAGTTAACCATATTATGGTTAAAAAAATCATATAAATACTTACTGTGACTATAATATTGTTAAAAAAACGTTTAAAAATGTTGAAATAGTTACTATACACATTCACAACTATATTTTTTCCTTGCGTGTATGAACGGACTTAAAAATGCGGATTTATAATAGATGGAGTATCTTCTAAACACGGTCTTTGTTCTTAATAACTTCTATTTAAGGGAACATATATGTAAACAAAGATTTTTTTGCTTCGAAAATGTCGAATTTTTTGCCAACAAAGCGACATATGCGGGAAGTTTTGCTTTATTTCTTTGCTCAGCAAAGCTTAATTATAAGCTTTGGTGAGCAAGAAAATAAAGGAAATGAATGCGAGAGATGGTTTGTGTGGCTTAGAAGTGGCTATTTTGACACGGAAGACAAATATCACCTAGGCCAGCCAAAAAAGTTTGAAGACCAAGAACTGGAGGCATTACTTCATGAAGAATGTAGTCAAACTCAACAAGAGCTAGAAAAATCATTTGTAGCTATCTAAGCAGCAATTTCAAAACGTTTGTGAGCAGCAGGATTCACCCAAAAGCAGGGGAATTGGGTAACATACGAATTGAAGCCGAGAGACCATGAAAGACGATTTTGCATATCCGAATCAATATTTGCAATGAAAAATGGTTCCATTACAATAAATCGAAGCGTCAGACATCGTATGTGAAGACCGGGCGACCAGCCGAATCGACACCAAAGCCAAGTAACCTCCACAGCGCTAAGGTAATACTCTGTATTTGGTGAAAGCAAAGAGTCCTATTATGAGCTGCTGAAATCTGACTAGGCCATCATAGGGATGCTGTATTTGAAGCGAGTATTGGCCGAAGAACGCCCAGAATATGCGGCCAGACATGAAACCGTAATATTCCATCATACCAACGCTCGTCCACATGTTGCAATACCTGTTAAAAACTATTTAGAATGAAGTGGTTGGGAAGTTTTGTTTCACCCGCTTTATAGTCCAGACCGTACTTCGTCCAACTACTATTTGTTTCGTTCAATGCAGAACGCTTTCTCTGTTATACGATTCACTTTAAAACAGAGTATCCGATATTGGCTTGATTCATTCTTGGCCTCAAAAGAAGAGCAGTCCTTTTGGCTCTTCTATTAACTTAAACTGATTAATTTTATCCCGTCCAATATATCGACGCTGATTCAGAATCCCTTCTATTTGTTTGTACCATAAAGTAATCTAGCATAAGAACAATACATATACCAACTGCACGCCTTTGTCTATTGTTATATTTCTAATTAAACTTTTCTTTGAATCAAATTTTGTGCATTGATCTAGGATGAAGTAGTCGAAAAAAAACAAGTAAGAGAGCTATATTCGGTTGTGCCGAATTTTATGTATCCTTTTCCAATGCACAGTGGGGCAGAATCAAAACTTTTTGGAAATAAATCTGTCATTTCTAATCCGATCGGCATAAAATTTTACGTGACATAGCTAAGAAGTATTTAAGTTTAAGTTATTAAAATGTGGACTCTACAAATGCTCCAGGGGCGGCACTATGAGGGCTCAAAGTAAGGTACCATCGACATGTAAAATGTTTAAACATTTTATGTTTGGAAAGCGCTCAGCTAGGACTTGAAAAAAACCTGCTTGCATGTGCTATTAATGTCTAATAAAGTCCTTCAAAAATATTGCACTTTTTAATTTTTTTTTTATAAATGTTCTTAATATTATATTCAACAACAAGTCAATGTTTCTGACTTAGTCACATTTTATACTAAAATATGAAAAAGTGCAATATTTTTGATAGACTGAGTTTTAAAAGTGGCATATTTTTGAATATAATTGAAATATTGACTTTAAAATAAACATTTTTAATATTTTTGGGTAAACAAAATATTTTTTTTTCAAAATTTAAAAAAATAATTTTTTCTAAAATTTAAAAAAAAAATTTTTTTAAATTTTTTTTTTCGAAATTTTTGTTTTTAATTTTTTTTCCAAATTTTTGTTTTTATTTTTTTTTTTGGGAAAAAATTTATGAAAAAAAGTTTTTGGGTAAAAAAAATTCGGGCTAAAAAATATTTTTACCGATTTTGACCAATTGTAGGTCCAAATTACTATAGCCTTATATAAATCGTTGCAATGGACTTTGAAATATATATCATTAGATATCCATATAAATGACTTAGTAATCCAGATATAGATCAAAAATAGGCCAAAAATAGAGGTTGCCCCGGTTTTTTCCTTATATCTCAGCCATTTGTGGGCCAATTTTCTCGATTTTATATAGCGACCGAGCCGGAAGAATTCCCGATATATTGATGCAATTATGTTTGTAATTTATTTGGGGGATACGGAAAGTTGATTTCAACATGCAGACGGACAGACGGACATGGCTATATCGACTTCGCTATCTATAAAGATCCAGAATATATATACTTTATGGGGTCGCAAATGAAAAATGTAGAAATTACAAACGGAATGACAAACTTAAATGCATATACCCTTGCCACTCATGGTGAAGAGTATAAACAATAGTTTGAGATAAATGTGGATCAAATTGTTCCTAATATTAGCAATCCTATTAAAATTTTGATACAAATTTTAGTTTTAGAAACTCAATAAATATGTAATAAAATCGATATTTATTAACAAAACTCTATGAAATTTTCAAAGTTTTTTTAATTTGTCATTCTAAATAACAAATTGTATAAAAACTTATAAAAAGGTCAAAAATAATCCCGCAATTTCTACAAATTGGAGCGAAAATCCCAAAAATTTCCTTTGGGGCTGGAAAAATGCATCGGGAATAAATAGGGAACAGATCAAGGTTTCCTAAGCTGCTTTCCGTTTTCTGATCCCAGCTGTGGGATTTTAGAACATGTGGCCCGAAGTTGAAATTTCGAAATATTCGAAAAATTTTTTTATACCAAAATCTTCTCCGTAAAGATAGCTTACAGAGATAGATAAAATTGTTATCTATATAAATATATAAATGTCTTTGTAAGTTTGTTTGTTTATTTGTTTGTTTGTTTGTTTGAGCATCACGCCTAAACGGCTGAACCGATTTTATTGAAATTTGGAACGTAGATAGATCCTTACTTGGAAGCGTCAATAGGCTATAAATTTTTTCAATACTTGGACCAGAAAGGGATGAAAAGGGGGAAAAACGGGTAAAATTGGTACCTTTAGTTTTTAAACAATAATTACTAAACGGCTGAACCGACAGGGGTAGCGAAGCGCACCGGGTCAATCTAGTATGTTCTTAAAGAAAGATTTTTTCTTATGAAAAAGAGTTTAAAAAAACATGAAAAATCTACTATTTTTTTTAATGTTTATATTGAATATCGTTTATTTTTGGTTCCATAACATATCTGAAATCTTCGGTATATTAATGGTAATTTAGTTTTCTAACTAACAAAGGAAATTCGAGTCCATTCGTTCCAAAAGTACGCCCTATATTTTAAAAAAACTGGACCAAGGTATTGAAAAATTTTTAAATTTCAATTTTCAAATGTCTATAACACGGAAATTGTAAGAGATAAATATCACACTGAAGCATGCCAAGTGCTTTCAAAAAATATAAAAATCTTTAAAATCGGATGGGAAGCAAACAAATTGCACGTGTTTAAACATGTTACATGTCGAAGGCAACCTACTTTGAGCCCCATTGTGCCGCCCCTGGAAAATTTATAACTTAAACTCAAATACTCCTTAACTACGATTACGTTCAGTGTTATACCGATCGGACTAGCCGTTTGGAAATACCAGATTTATTTCCAAAAAATTTCGATTCTGCCCCACTGTGCAACGTATAATTTAAGATAAAAATTAAAAAAAAAAAACAGTTTTGCTGAAAGAAAATTGGTGTAAATTTCATTTATAGAAAAAAATTAAAAAAAAAAATGGTTAAAACTATGTTTTTTCTATGACGTCTTTGTTTTTTGAAATACCTTTCAGTTAATATCCATATTGTCTATGTACGTGAGTAAGTAATCGGGATATAGGTAAAAACTCGAGGTAGTTTGCTTATATCTCAGGCATTTGTGTTATAATTTTAGATAGCAACCAAACCACGACTATACCAGATATATTGATGTATCAGTCATGTTTGTAAGTTATTTGGAAGCTTCATTAAGTTGAATTCAACAGACCGGTGGAAGTAGGTTGCAAATGCAAAATGTGGAAATTACAAACGGAATGACAAACTTATATATACAATTAGCACTCAATAAAATGTATTGAATGATTAAATTTTTCCACAATTCAAAACTATTCGTAAATTTATACTATTTTACTATTTTGGACTTCTAGCCAAATTCTAAATATTTAAATTTAAATTGTTTTAATACTATTTTTCTTCTTTCTCAGTGTATTTATCTTTGAAAACTATTTGAATGTTATGCTTTTAGTAAAATATATTAGTTTGATTTTCTTAAAAATTTTTTTTTGCTGATATGGACTTTAAAAATTATTATTATTATGTTTATTAGTAGAGCACAAGACTAGACTATTAGATATAGATGCAAACTCGTATTTTAAGGCCTTTACTGCAAAGAGAAGGTAAACCAATTAGAAACAAAACAATAAATAATCTGGAATGAAACTAAAACAGTTTTGGAGTTTGATATAAAAAAATTATAAGCTTTTCTGTAATATAATTTTCAATTACAGGAAGTACTTGACATCTAAGTTTGTTGCTCGTATTGGAAACCTTCCCTTTTCTTACATATGTTATTAGATTTTTTTCACTTTTTTTGCCTTAAATGTAGTTGTATTTAATATTATAAATTTTTTGTCTTCCATGGTTCAAATACTTTTAGCTTATTAAACACATTTAGTTGTTTAGCTGATTTTGTTAGTGGTGGCTTGATTTTTTAGTAGTTTTTTGTTTACTAATGTCCAAGCTTTCTTACAATTATTTGATTTACGATCTTTAATATAAAAATAACAGGAATTAAATGTTAATATTGCGCAAACAAACAAATAAATAGACAGATGGACGGACGAACAGACAGACAGACGGACAGTTATAGATATAAAGCCAAAGACAGACCAAACATTTTGGCATATTAGTTTTAATATACAGAGAAAAATTTAAAATTTTTATACTACAAAGCACACCTTTACAGAAACTCTAATAAAATACAATATATTACAGTATATTTTTCCGAAAAGATTAAAAGTTTTCCAACTTAAGTGTGCGAAAACATTTATTTTTATATACATTTCCAAAAACACTAGGCGAAATAAAATAATAAACAAAAAAAAAAAAAAAAAAACAGTCACACAACACTCGCTCGCACTCGAAATTACAGCGTTATTCGTATGTAACATTTCAAAACTTTTTTTTTTTTTTTTTTTTTGTTACGATTTTTGCTAAAGTTTTGTTCAATTTTATTTAAAGTTTGTCTATAGCCTAACTTTACCTTTAGTTTATATATTTTGGAGTGTATTTTAATGTAAATGTAGTTCCATTTGATTATGGTTAGAATTTTAATTTATATTTTGTTGGTAGTTGTCGAGACATGTTTGTTTTACATTAGTTTTTACTACATACGTTTCATTTTGTCTTGATACGGCTAAATTTTATTTATTTAAAAGGAATTTTAATTTAATTAATGGTTTAGGATTTGGTTTCTTTTTTTATACACAAGAAATTCAAAACAGATATGCTAAATTATGTGGCAAATTGTTGTGAGGCATAAAACGGGAAAATCCATAGTTGTAGGATTTACATACAAGCAACGAAGATAGATTTTCTTAATTAAAATAATGACTGCATGTTTGAGAATTTTAAATTGAACTGAGGTTTTTAAGATTTTCTACAATTTATAGTAACTTCTCAAGATTTTAAATATCCAATCAAGTATTTAGTTTTGATAACAAATTAAGACTAATTTAAAATCAAATCATTTTTCCAATGCCATGAAGCATAGGAGAATATATGGATAAGCATTTGAGGAAAATGGAATTCTCAGTTTCAATTCAATTAATAATAACTTTATTCTTCTTCATTATTTCCAGCAATACGTTATGATATCAAATTAAGAAGAATTTGAAATCAATTCCTTTTTTAATACTTAACATTAAAGAATACATTGCTAATAGTTTGAGAATAATAGAAATTTTCAACAAAAGTTGCAAATTATTCTTAATTTGATTTATAATTCCTCTATTCTTAAATCGCTCTCAAACCTTTTTCTCAAATGTGTAAATTTATGTAAATTTTAGTAAAATTTTTAGGTTTGAGAAAAATAGTTGATATCAATTTCAAAAGCTGTTTCTTAAAATCAAATTTAATTTCAGTTTAGAGGATGATTTGAGAATAATATTAGCCCACAATTGAGAAAAAAACAAGTAAGAGAGATATATTTGGCTGTGCAGAATCTTATATACCCTTCACCAATTTATACTTTAAAATAAAAATCTTAAATATTTGTAGGTAAACAAAATAAAATTTCTTTTTTCAAAATATAAAAAAATTGTTTTTTTCTAATTTGTTTTAAAATTAAAAAAAAATTTTCAAAATTGTTTTTAAAATTTTTTTCAAAATTTTTTTCGAAATTGTTTTTTAAAATTTTTAAAAAACTCTAATAAACTCTATTCTCAAATTGTTCTCAAACCTTTTTCTCAAGTGTATAAATTTATGTAAATATTAGTCTAATTTCTAGGTTTGAGAAATATATTTGATATCAATTTTATAGGATTCCTCTTTTCAAAAGCTGTTTCTTAAAATTAAAATTTAATTTCAGTTTGGAGAATGATTTGAGAATAATATTAGCCCACATATTGAGAAAAAAACAAGTAAGAGAGCTATATTAGGCTGTGCAGAAACTTATATACCCTTTACCAATTTATACTTTAAAATAAAAATTTTAAATATTTTTAGGTAAACAAAATTAATTTTTTTTTTTAAAAATTAAAAAAATTTTTTTTTTCTAATTTGTTTTAAAATTAAAAAAAAAAAATTCAAAATTGTTTTTAAAATATTTTTCAAAATTTTTTTTCGAAATTGTTTTTTAAAATTTTTTAATTTTTTTTTTTTAATTTTTAGTAAAAAAAAATTTTTTGGTAAAAGAAAAATTCGGGTTATTTTTCCCGAATTTTTTTTACTAATAAATAAAAAATTTGAAAAAAATGTAAAAAAAATTAAAAAAAAATTTGGAAAAAAAAAATTGAAAACTATTTTGAAAAAAAATAGTTTTGAATTTAAAAAAAAAAAAAATTAATTTTTTTTACCTAAAAATATTTAAAATCTTTATTTTAAAGTATAATTTGGTGATGGCTATATAAGATTTGGCACTGCCGAATATAGCTCTCTTACTTTATTTTTTAAGATTGAGGTTTTTTGTTAGTAAGTATATTTTTCAAATGTAAAATGCAAAACCAAAATTATATTAGAGAAACATTTGATATACTACAATGAAACTAAACTTTTTTTCCAAACTCTCAAAATTTTTTCTTAAAACTATTAGCCTAACCCTCGTTATAACACCTTTACGTTCATACAAAATCATTTTATTAACATTCGTTTTTCTTTATCTACTTTTCTTTTTCATTACAGGTTAGTGTTACCAATTTGGCCATTTGGAATTGATTATTTCAACTATTTATGACTGCGTTTTGTTTTCAAACCACTTGAGTATTTGAAGTATTTTTTTTTTTTTAATTTGGTATTTTTATGTGAGTATTAAAAGTTGACACCTTTTTGCAGGAAAAACAAAAATGTAATAGTTTCATTATTTTTGGCCAATAAATGCCAGTAAATTGTGTGAAAATCTATATGTCTTGCGATATTTTGACAGCAGCACATGCAAACTGCCAAAAAAAGAGTTTCAACACTTTTAGTAGTTTTATGACTTTCATAAAGTTAAAAAAAAGAAAACGTTTTAAAGACATTTTTTGGAGGAAAATTAAAAAAGTGGAATTTTAATTTTGGCACAAGCTTACATCAACAATTGCAGTTAGAAGACCAGAGGTGACGTTAATAAGGCAGTTCAATTGTAAAGCCGATTCATGCATCAACGCATTATAGTGGTTACTGTGGTCATGGTACAACCTGTTCCGACCATACTGCACCAGAAGGAACGGTATAAGCATCTTATTCACTGTATGCAACAACTTGCAGTATAGAGGTTTGTTGTTGTTGTAGCAGTGCGAGCAATTTTACAATATTAAGTCTGGAGGTTCTGCGAGATCAAGTCCAAAAAATTGTGCCACTTCTACTGAGTGGGTCCATAAATCCACTGGACGTACTGAAGTAGTGTTGGCTGAACAGTTGAAAATGTGGAGGATGTCATGGGGACCCTGACCACATGCTGGCCATAAGTTGAAGACTGCACGCTCTATGAGGGACCAGAAGGCATTAAGCCTGTTGCTCCATCCTGATCTTAGTTATGCCAGAATGACTCTTATTTCGAGCGGCACAATCTTCTCGGTGGTAGGCGACCTCCAAGTACGACATTGATACGGTATCCTGCTACCGCAGAATTGATGGCGTCTCTATGAATGTCCTTCAAAGCTGTCATATACGAGCTCCAATCAAATGGATCCTACACATAGCTCTGTATGCTCTCCTCGTATTTCCTAAGGTCCTATCTGACATGCCTCGGGGAAGACTCCAACTGTGTGATGTTTAAGTTTGGATGACTCCTCCGGTGACATCCCAGAAGGAACTGTTGCGTCAGCATGACGTTATGTTCCCTGACCGGTAGAACCTTAGCTTCTTCGTGCAGGTGGTGTTTGGAGGTGATTTGGAGGCAGCCTGTGACGGACCTTCACTGTCGGAATTTGTACGCCGTCGTAGAAGTTTGTCTATTGATCTGGTTGCTAGTGATCTCTATTTTCAGATTCAAGATATCGCCAGCTCTCCCATAGTCCCGACTTCAAGACTTAATTCGATTGTAATATCCGTTTGGTCATTGGTACTTTAACGCGGTTCAACAGCTCTGGCATAGTGCATAGACTGTGTTATCGTTAACATGAGGTCAGAGAACCCACTTTAAAGTGGACAGCGATGGATTTTTTGGACTCATCCCTTGGAAGTAACAGACTTGTAAAAAAAATATTGTAAAAAAGTTTCTGTTGTTACAACAACAATCAGACAACCGTAACAATCGTAATGAATATTTTTGTTAAAAACATCACATTTTTTGATGTCTCACAGTTCGGTTCATAATTTTTTTTCTACTTGGCCAAATTAACTGATTTTCAATACCAAACTGCTTAGGATAATAACAAACATTTTACATGAGTTTAATTAATTTCCAGATAATATATTGGAAGTAAACGTGTTTTACACACACAAAGTTCTAAGTAGATTCTCACAGGAAATTGTATTTTTAATAAAAATTTAAGCTAATAAAAGATTTTTCTTTACCAACTTTCTTTTCTCAATTTGTTGCCCCTTTTATTTCATTCAAAGCTCTTATTACTCATGTTTTTTAAGCGCCAGCCAAATACTTTATGTCAGACAGTGTTGGAATATCACTTTAAAAACAATTTAACAAAATCGACAGACTGTATCAACATCTTATAGATATCACTTAAATAATTTCTTGGACTTTTCTTACGAATGATATGCATGATGGTTGACCTTATTTAACAACTATATGTCTCGTGAAACCAAAATATAATTATAAGTTTTCTCAAGCGTAACCACAAATCTAATTAAAGATGAATTTAACATGCTGAGTGCAATTAAAACTTCAATTATTATCGCTCAGAAAAAAAAAGAAAAACAGTCAAAGCTGTGTAAATGAATATGAAACCAAGTATTAGAGTAAATAATTCAAGCACAAAAACTAACAACGTCTGGGAAATTTAATACAAAATTCACACATAGGAAAACCTACAAAAGTATGAATGTAGACAAATTTTTAGGCAGACAGACGGTCAGAGAGACAGACAGACATACAAACTGATATACAGATGAAATAGAAAACCTAGGCACATTAATTTCTATGATGACACTTTTATTAAGATTTTCATTTCCTACTAGACTACATTTGTTATAAAAATAAAATGGAATAAAATAATATCAAGTTAAAGTTCTTTTTGTTCTTTCTTTTTGGCTTTTAAAAATAACTAAATTTAATAAAATGTAAATTCCCATTAATATTTTACATTTATTTTCTTATTCTTTTCTGTTGCCTTTCATACTTCCTATCATCACTTGTTGTTATTTGCAAAAATGCTCATAATTCTTTCATACTTTCTTCATTTTAAACATCACATTGCCACACATTATTGCATTAGAAACAGTATGGCTTAAGTGTTAGAGAGAGAACATGCAGCATACCTACACATCAAACATAAATCAAACAACATAAATTCATACTCTCTGCCAGTAATGTAACAAGATAAATTTTGAAAAAAAAACATTTTCTTCGTTTTTGCATTTGAATTTTTATTTTTTTTTATTTTGTTGTTCTAAGTGCAAGAATTTAACACCTTAACAGAATCATTGAGGAGTTAATATGTTATTGAACGAACATAACTTATGGTCATAAATTGTTTGCTTAAAGATTGAATAAAAATTTTTGAGTTTGAAGTTTAAAACACGATTTACTACACTCAAATAGTAAAAGACTGTCAGAGAAAAAGTTAGGAATATACATACATTGTATAACAAGTTTTCCACTCCAGCATCCAGAGTAGGTATGTTGTATTCGTGCAATAGATTTATTTGCAAGTTTGTTCAAGAATCTCTGTGAGTGTTTGTCTGGAATAAGATTAATGTCTAGATATTAGGGATGAATGTTTCCATTTTTTTTTTTTTTGTTAGTTTGTTATTTAGTTTAATCTACATATAACGGAGAAAATAAGTAATATACAACATATATTATTGTTGCAATAATAAATACAAAAATATATAAAATTAAAGCAAATTAATTTTTTACAAAATTTTAAAAGAATATTTTGTAAAAAGAATACATTTACAAAAAACTAGCATATTACCCGCTACTTTGTTAGCGTTAATTTTGATATTCAAATAAAAGTATACAATTAAAAAATGTGTTATTTATGTACCATATAAACTTTTTTCCATGTTCTTATGTTAATTTGTGAAGAGAATACAAAAAGTACCATTGGAATAAAGAAAAGGTAGCAAAAGTTTCCCCCTTGAATTCTGAGTCACTTACGACTATAGAAAATGTAGAAAGTACCATTAGAATAAAACAAGTAAGAGAGCTATATTCGGCTGTGCCGAATCTTATATACCCTTCGCCAAATTATACTTTAAAATAAAAATTTTAAATATTTTTAGGTAAACAAAATTAAATTTTTTTTTTGTTTTTCAAAATTTAAAAAATTTTTTTTTTCCAAATTGTTTTTCAGAATTTAATTTTTTTTTTTTTTTTTCAAAAATTGTTTTCAATTTTTTTTTTTTAATTTTCTTCCAAATTTATTTTTAAATTTTAAAAAAAAAAAAATTTTAAATTTATTAGTGAAAAAAATTTGTTTGTGGTAAAAAAAATATTCGGATTAAAAAATAATTTTCCCGATTTTGACCCATTGTAGGTCCAACTTACTATATCCTTATATACATCGTTGCAATGGACTTTGAACTATATATCATTATATATCCATATTGTCTAAATGAATGACTTAGTAATCCAGATATAGATCAAAAATAGGCCAAAAATCGAGGTTGTCCCGGTTTTATCCTTATATCTTAGCAATTTGTGGGCCGATTTTCTCGATTTTAAATAGCGACTGAGCCGGAAGAATTCCCGATATATTGATGTATTAATTATGTTTGTAAGTTATTTGGGGGCTACGGAAAGTTGATTTCAACATACAGACGGACAGACGAACATGGCTATATCGACTTCGCTATATATAACGATCCAGAATATATACTTTATGGGGTCGCAACTAAAAAATTTTGAAATTACAAACGGAATGACAAACTTATATATACCCTTGCCACTCATGGTAAAGGGTATATAAAGATACCATACAGTATCTTGAATTCTCACTTACTTATGATCATATATGCTTAATTTCATGTTTCTAGGTCCAATATTATAGAAAAGTTTCGTATTATTACCCATTCAGGATCATATGTGTCTAATTTCATGATTACAGGTTCGTTATAACAAATGTATTCAAAAAGTACCATTCGAATAAAAAAGTACCATAAAATCTCCCCCTTGGTTTCTTATTAACTGCTTAATTTCATATTTCTAAGTCCATTATTAAAAAAATATATATAAAAAATCCATTAGAAAAAGTACCTATAGTTCAGTTCTCATATTTTGGTACCTATATATTATCCTATATTCCTAACTCTAACTTCACTTAGAGACATAACACCTAACTTTAATGTCGATTAGTTATATAATTTAAAATATTCAAAAAGGTACTATTAGGAAAAAAGTCCAATTTCGCTTTTCCTGCTTGAAATTTAAAAATACTCAATTTTGCCAAAACTCTTTATGCTACAGACATGTCTCAAACGATTAAAAACTGTGTTAATGTGCTCACGAAAAATATGTTTTAAAAAAAGTCCCAAACTGTTTACTCAGATTTGGCCCAATATACACCTGGCACTTGAGTTCCAAATAACACTCTGTTAGTTAATTTTTATATGAATCCAGGAACTAATGTTAAAAATAAATGTTAAATAAATTGTATTTTCCCATTTTTACCCCCTTTTTGGTACCTTTTTTATCCCCGCCGCGCTGGTAAAATTTTACTTAAATAAATATCTGTATCGTGGTGGAAGCTCAAAACAAAATATTTATATGTCTATATCAATTTATAGAAAATCATATTTTATGAAAAAAGTACCAAAAATAAACACAATTTTTATCCCTTAAGGGTACGAATTTCCAAAAAGTACCAAACTTACATATATGTGTTATTTGTTGATAACTAAAGAATATGATTTAAAATTTGTTTCTATGTTTAATGGTTTAAAAGATACATAGAATGCCAAAAAAGTAACAAAATACAGTTTTTACCCATTTTGATCCCCTTAAAAGTTCGAATTTCGAAAAAGCACCAAACACCTGTCAGCTTATTTTTTAAATGGAGTATCATGCAATTTTAAGTTTTTTTGTATCTGTATTAGTTCTGATGATATAAGGTTTCCAAATTTTTACTTGTTTACCCCCTAAACATTCGAATTTCTAAAAATTCCTTCTTAGTGGATCGTTTTGGGGAGGGAGGAACCCACAGCTATAATTTCATGATTCTAGCATCAGTCGTTTGGGCTGTGCGATGATGAATTATGTCAAGTGAACCAACTTTTGAAATTGATGTTTTCCGATTGGGATGACATTTGCACTATGGTGAGTTCTATTGGATAGTAATTCAGACACAATTTTTCAAAAAGATCGGTCGGGAAATTTCGATATTGAGCATATGCTGTTTACACAATAATGTTCAATAACTAATTGAGAATAAATGTGAATAAATGACAGATATGTACCTTTCAAAATGACATATAAATTATTAAAAACAAAAACTACGTTTAAATATACGTCATCTATTGTAAATCTCACATTTTTCAGTCATACAACCAAGAGCACTGCGTTACATGATTTTGGTACTATCTTAACTGTTAGCTGGAATGACTAGGTATTGAGTCATATATTAAATGTTCCAAACGTATGTGGTATCCATCACGTCTAGTTTTCGAGGTACATGTCATTTTTATTTGTACTACCCTCACTTTAGGATTAAAAGAAACAGTTAATGTTTTCAATGTATTGTACTTTTTTATTATTTTGTTTTGTTTAGTAATCGTTCCTATACATTTTTAATACATTTTTCCTAATTGTACATTTTTATTTGAAAATCCAATATGAATACTGGACTAAATGGTCGTCGCAACTGCTTAAATGCACCAAAAGTATGGCCAGTAAGGTCAGAGTATGTTTGCGGAAAATCTAGTGTGAAACATAAACCATTGATAGATCCAAAATATGTCATTTTACCACTACTTGACATATAACTTAGTTTGGTGAAAAATTTTGTCAATGCTTGAATAAAGGGGGAGATTGCTTTTTATCTTTAAAAACAGTATTTTCCAAGTTAAGTGTTGACAAACTCAAAGTAGAAATATTTGTTGGAGCACAAATACGTACATTGATGAAAAGCTTACTTACATGGAAGGGTTTTTAGGGTACAGCAGAGCCGAAAATGTACAACAGCTAGTTAACGACACGTTTAAAATTTACGAAAAGTTGGGTTGCAAAATGTCATTGAAAATTCCCATTCTTCATACTCATTTTTCTCTTTTTCCATCTAATCTGGGTGCGGTCAGTGATGGGCAGGGTGAGAGGTTCCATCGGGATATAAAGAAGCGTGAAACACGTTTTCAAGGCCTTTGAGACACAACTATACTAGGCGATTCCTGTTGGCGTTTAAAACGAGTAGATCATTCAAAGCACAAATCAAAAAGTTAAAATTTCACGATATTTTTTATTCAAATTTTATAAGATGATTTTTTTCAGTTTTTTATAACTAAATGATTAAATTAAACTTGATTAATGTAAAAAATGCTGGTTGTTTTTATTAGATTTCTTTAAAAAATATTTTGGACTTTTAATTTTTAATATAATTTGGCATATTCTTACGAAAGAAAAATGAGACGTGATGAAAATAAAGTTTGTATGTATGTTTAATAAACGATAGGTATAAATAAGAAAACAGGCATTTCAAAGGGGGTGCTCAATTTTTTTTCATTTGTAACGCAGAAAGCTTAAATAGCTGTTTTCTTATATAATTTAGAAAGGACAACTTTAGAATTCGTGTAAGAAGTCACAAATATCAAAAGCTTCTGATCTTAAGGGATCAGAATTGATTGTCTCAAACCATTTGTTTACTTTGTAACACTTTGTATTTATCATTATTATTACATGCTTAAAATTTAACTTTTATTTGCTGTCTTTATACTCTCACTTTAATTTGTTTTCCCCATTATTTTCCTTCTTTTTTTTTTTTGCAAATCAAATACAATTTCCTTCTTTATTTCCCCACATAATTCAACATTTATTTTAATTGTCACCTTGTTTGTTCAGTCTATTCATTTTAGAGATTTTTGTTTCCACTTAACAACAGCTTTAACAAACTAAATTTCCATTTATTATTTTTATTTTACTTTTTTTTTTGCTGCTGCTTAAGCATCACTTTTACACAGTTAAAAACTGCGTGTTGGAAACTAGCTTTTCTTTATATTTAGCTTAAAAAGCCTTCACTTAAAATTTTGTGGTAGTTTTTTTTTTTCTTTTTTATTTTTTGCATTTTTTTTATTTAGTGAAGTCATAAGTTAGTCCAGCAGGCATTATTTGGTTGTTATTGCAATTGGTCATTATATAAATGTTGTTCATGTTTAAAGAAATTACTTTTTAAAAAATTTTTTCTTCTGGTAAAAATATGTTTATGGTTTTCAGTTTTACATATTGCGTTTTATATTTGTTTGCCTCTGAAGAGGGGAGGGGAGAAAGGTTAACACCAGGCACATGTTCGTTATTGATTAAAATATAAATAATTTTGTTGGTTGAGGAGAAAAAAAAAGTTTCCTAATAATTTACTTACAAATGAGTTTGGCGAGAAAATTGGTTTGATAAAACGAAAGACTTGGGTTACAAACAAGTTGCTTAGCATTTTTGCTTTTTTTGTTTTTTTAAATAAAAAAACTTGTTTTTCTTTAATTAAGTAATAGAGATTTATTAGAAAATTTTAATTTAATGTGATTTGAATATAATTAGGAAAATACAAATCCATTTAATAGTGTTTCTTTAGAATTGCAATAAAACTCACAGTTGTAGATTTTAAATCCCAGCTTTCTTATTTTTAGACAACCACTATAAAAGCCTGAGGTCATCTCCACAATTTTCATATATTTGCTCCCTGAAAAATCTAAAATATTTCTTTTCAGCTGATGTCTTGTTATTCATTCAAATATAACAATTATTATTTAAATTACATTTAAACAAATTTCCCATACAATAGTTGTATTTAAAATTCAATTTGTTTTATTTCAATATAATAATTTTCGAATTTAATTTCAATTTCAACTTTGGTTTTTTTCCCATCCGTTTATTATTTTTAATAATTTAATTACCACCACTATTTCTATATTTTATGTAGACATTATAATTAATAGTTTGATTTAAAAAAATAAAAAAAATAAAAACATGAATGCCATGAATATATATATTCAATTCAAATTCAATATACAACTTCTTCATCATACCCATTAAATCGCATATTTAATGTCAACAATTAAAATAAATAAATAAATAAATACATTTTTACTGGATTTTGTGTAGTTTTTTTTTATTAATTGACAAATTGAACAAGTGGCAATTGACTTGTGTAAATATTTCTGCTAACGCTTTTTACATGTTAAATTATAAAGAATATAATTTTTTTTAAATTGTAATTGAATATATTGAAAAGTGAGAAACTAAGACGAAACTGAAATACCTTTTGAAGATTAGGTATAACATATGGTAAAATCTATTCGTAATAAATCAAAGAAAACATTGGAGAATTAATTTAGTAGAATGAAGTGAATTTTTTTCTTCCCTACCGGATTTTTCAGCTATCTTCAGTATTCCAAGATATCTTTAGAATAATAAATATTAAAGTCACCACTGTACACTAATGCATATTCAAAATATGTTGGCAATTAATATGCCATTTCTAACTGGCTGATCCTAATAGGAATAAAATGCTACTGAAAATTTAACTACTTTTACAAAATCCGTCCTCTTGCTCTCCGTTTTAAGCGGGCTGGTAACAATTAAATGGCAGATCAATTACCATAAATATGTTTATTATAATTTATTAAAAAAAAAATTAAAAAACTCGATGTGAACTTTCTAAATTCAAACTCATCTCACCCTCGTGTGGAAAACCACACAAAGGGAATTGTGTTCATGAAATTTCTTAATTTTTACCGCCACATCAATTTAACACAGAAAACGCATTAATGTATTCAAAAATATTTTTTGATTTCGAAATATTTACAAAGTTACGTTGATTACCCTGTTGTGTGATTTTCCACACATATGTAATTTCTATGTATTTTGTACTAGAAATGGCATTTTTAGTCCAAAAATGTGCTGTTTCGGCCAAAGTTATGTTGCATACCCTCTTGTGTGATTTTCCACACATATATAATTTCTATGTATTTTGTACTAGAAATGGCATTTTTAGTCCAAAACTGTGCTGTTTCGGCCAAAGTTACGTTGATTACGCTGTTGTGTGATTTTCCACACATATGTAATTTCTATGTATTTTGTACTACAAATGGCATTTTTAATCTAAAAATGTGCTGTTTTAAACAAAAAAAGGTGTATTATATATGCGTCCTCATAAACGAAATGTTTGTGTAAAATGTGTAGAAGATAAACTAATTTGATAACAGATACAAAAACATAATGATAAATAGGTTATTAATGGTAAATCATGATTTTGATTTACTTTGACACCTTGTATATATCCTTGTAATCTAGCAAGGAAGTCGTAAATTTTATTTTCTTATATTAATTTTGGATATGTAAAATTGCCATCAATGGTCTCTCGGATTCTATTCGTATAGTACCCAATTTCCCTGGTTTTGGATGAATCCTGCAGCTCGCAAAATTTTTGAAATTCGAGTAGCTCCCAAACCGTGTTCTAAAGATACGGCATTTAGAATTAGATGTTTATGAGAGCTTAACACTTTTCAGATATTGGGCCATGGGAGAAATAGTAAACCGATTCTAACCAAATTCAATAGGTTTCGTCCTTCTTAAAGACCCTAGAAGATGTTGTGACAAATTTCGACGAATTATTAAAATGGGCGAATTCACTTAATTTTGAATAAATTTAAAAATAATCCATAGATTTTGATGATCGATATCTCATTTTATTGCTATTATATGTGGCTTTACGACAAAGCAATAAACCTAAAGGATTTCTGCTGTTTTCGATTTTTCATGATTTTTTTAAAACAAAAAAAATTTACTATTTTCACGTAAAAAAAATATTTTTTCCTTCAATTTGTTATTATAACTCCGAAACTACTGAGCCGATTGAAATGCAATATATATATGAAAATATGTATATAATATGGGGAAAATATTTTCAAAATTCAATCAATCGAAAGAAGATTATTAACTACTGAATTTTATGTATATCAAACAAAAAACTACAGTTTTGTGAAAATGAGCAAATTCACTTGATGTTGAATAAATTCGAAAAGAATCAATCGATTTTTATGATCAATATTTAATTTTGTTGGTATTATATGTGGCTATTGGTTTATCAAAAAAACCTGAAAAATTTCAGCCGTTTTCGATTTTTCATGATTTTTTTAAAACAAAAAAATTCGCTATTTTCACGTAAAAAATATATTTTTTGGTTCAATTTATTATTATAACTCCCAAAATACTGAGCCGATTGAAATGCAATGTATATATGATAATTTGTACATAGCATGGGGAAAATGTTTTCAAAATTCAATCAATTGAAAGAAGATTATTAACTACTGAATTTTATGTATATCAAACAAAAAACTAAAATTTTGTGAAAATGAGCAAATTCACTTGATTTTGAATAAATTCGAAAAGAATTAATCGATTTTTATGACCAGTATTTAATTTTGTTGGTATTATATGTGGCTATTGGTTTATCAAAAAAACCTGAAAAATTTCAGCCGTTTTCGATTTTTCATGATTTTTTTAAAACAAAAAAATTCGCTATTTTCACGTAAAAAATATATTTTTTGGTTTAATTTATTATTATAACTCCCAAAATACTGAGCCGATTGAAATGCAATGTATATATGAAAATTTGTACATAGCATGGGGAAAATGTTTTCAAAATTCAATCAATTGAAAGAAGATTATTAACTACTGAATTTTATGTATATCAAACAAAAAACTAAAATTTTGTGAAAATGAGCAAATTCACTTGATTTTGAATAAATTCGAAAAGAATCAATCGATTTTTATGGTCGATATCCCATTTTAATGCTATATTATGTAGCTTTGCGATTGAGCCATAAATCTCAACAATTTCTGTCGTTTTCGATTTTTCATGATTTTTTTAAAACAAAAACAATTGCTATTTTCACGTAAAAAATATTTTTTTTGCTTCAATTTGTTATTATAACTCCGAAACTACTGAGCGGATTGAAACGCAATATATGTATGAAAATTTGAACATAGCTTGGGAAAAATGTTTTTAAAATTTAATCAATCGAAAAAAGATTATTAACAGCTCAATTTTATGTATATCAAACAAAAAACAAAAATTTTGTGAAAATGAGCAAATTCACTTAATTTTTAATAAATTCGAAAAGTATTCATCGATTTTTATGATCGATATTTAATTTTGTTACTATTATATGTGGATATTGCTTTATTATTAAACCTGGACAATTTCCGACGTTTTCGATTTTTCATGATTTTTTTAAAATAAAAAAATTTGCTATTTTCACGTAAAAAATATATTTTTTGCTTCAATTTGTTATTATAACTCCGAAACTACTGAGCTGATTGAAACACAATATATAAACGGATTAAAGGTTGTGTAAATCTCAACAGATCTAAGTTTATTTTAATAACATCGGACTGACCGTTTTTGAGATATCATTAATTATGTGGAGAAACGTCTAACAAAATTCACAATTTTATTAAAAAAACCTCTCCATAGAATTTAAAATTTTGACCATATTTGTACTACTGGAACCACAATACATTAAATTTGTGTTGTGGTTTAAAAAGCCTCTAAAATTTTTTTCGATTTTGTTGCCCTGTATTATTCAACCTCTTTCAACCACAACTAGATTATGACCTAATTTAGCAAAAAGTCGATTGTCTAACCCTTATATTTGGCTCATAATAGGTAGGGAAAAGTCATAAACCTTATAACAGACCCAGTAGACTGTGTTATAAATTGAACATTACAAATTTCATTTAACATTTATATCCAACACATCTTAAAAGTGCTAAAGCAACACACAACATTTTGCCAACTTTATTAAATAAATTGTAAATACATGAATTAGAAAAAAAAAATAATAAAACTCACACAACATATGTCCACAATTAATTATATACTAATTAAAAGTTTATAAAAATTGTTAATGTTTTTAATATAAACAATAATTCTTTTTTTTTCTAGCTGTTTGTTTTTTGTTGTTGTTATTTAATTCATTTATTTAACAACAAATACATGGAGTCAATTGACAGGCAACATACAGCATTTACTGCACTTTATTAAAGAGTTTATTATAGTAAAAATTGAAACAGCAACAACAGCAATAACAACTACAACATAAAAGTGGTTTCAAATTCTAAAATGATTGTTGGTGTTGTAGTAGTTGTTGTAATTTTATTGTATTTAATGGCTGCACCCATATAAATTTATTAAAACGAATTCGATCGACTGAGTACCCAGTCCCTGTTGTTGTCGGTTGGAATTTTTATTTTTTATTTTTTATTTATTTTTTTGTTGTAAATTTAATTTTTATTTTTATTGTTGTTGTTGTTGTTTGTTTTCTTATACATATTACATTTAACCAATTATTTGCATTTTTGGCGTGGGTTCTTGTTGTTGCCGTCTTAGTATCTTTAAGTTCAGCGTAAAAGCCCTGGTTTAAGTAGAGAAAAAAAAAATAATTTTGGAAAATAAATGAACAATCAATTGATATAGAGAGAATAATAAAGTTAAGAAAACACTTATAAACTTAAGCAAATTATGGTTAGTAGACTCAGATATCTACAGTTCATATGTACTTATACTGGTTAGAGGTTAAAAACAAAACACTATAAAATCATGGCTTAAAAGGTGTATAATCCGAACATTTTCATTCCCGAAATTTAATTTTTCTTATGACTTTCTTATAATCTCTAAACAAAATCAGTTTAATTCAATGCATTTTGTTTTAAATTAGAATACTTCTAAAGTTATTTTAAAAATAAAAAAAATCTGTGTGGTCGTATTTATTTATATTTACTAGTTTTCTTATATATGTTTTTCTATAATTTATATAAAGTTTTAGTTAATTGCAATTAATATGTAAATTTAATTAATTGCAATTTTTACGTGTTAGACAGTTATTAAGAATATTCTAACTTATTGATATGACAAATTATGCTTCATAAAGTAGCCAAGGTATTAAAAGGCTGCAACAGAATAATATTGATTGATTAAATCGGTAGTCAGACACTAAACTAAATGATAGTGTATGTGAGTTAATTATGAGCACAAATTACACTGGCCTACAAAAGACACACACATTATATTAATAAAAAAAACAAGAGTTCTCCTGCAGTTCATTGAACTAGTTCAACTAGTGGCGGAACTAGTTCATTGAAAATAGTTCCGCCACGTTGAATTAGTTAGACATTGAGAACTACTACTAGTGAATTTTCAAACCACGAGCAATGTTAATGACTGATGAATTTAGCATGTCATTGTCATTGCAGGTGGCCAACTGGCACACTTCCCTATTAAATTCAATAGTACTAATTCTACTGCATTTGAGAAAAAAATTAAGAAATAAATTTATCAAAGAGCGGGGTTGAACTCAAACACTTTCGTTTTCTAGTCAAATGCTCTAACTAAGCCAAATAGCTCTTATTTGTACTGCTCTCTCTAGTTGTTATTAAGAATTGTATGAGAGTCTACTCCAGGGAAAAACAACCTATACTATTGTATTTTACGATTCTATTAGTTATACCCCAGCAGTTTGAAAAGTGCCAATTGGAAACCTTACACTAGCTATATTACTACTTGCACAAGAAACTAGTTCGCTGTGGCTACTAAAGTGGTAGTTAAATGGTTATCATTTGCACTACATTTCGCCAGCGTATTCAGTAACAAACAATAGTCGGATATTCGCCTTAAGTTTTTGAAAATAAATTCAAGTAAAATAAAATCCTCTAAAATATACCACTTCGATGGCCACATGTAATGCTGAATGTGGCCGTTTGGTAAAGTCTTCTAAAATATACCACTTTGATGGCCACATGTAATGCTGAATGTGGCCGTTTGGTATTTTCGTTCTCTCTGATGATGAAAAAAAGCAAAAATTGAGAGTAGACTCACATGTAATTCTTAATAACAAATTGAGAGCAGTACAAATAAGATCTCTGTGGCTTAGTGATTAGCGCATTTGACTACAAAACCAGAGGTTATGTGTTCAACCCCGCTCTCTGAAAAATTTATTTTTTATTTTTTTTCTCAAATGCTGCAGTATTAGTACTATTGAATTTAATAGTGAAGTGTTATGCAGAGTGTGCCAATCGGCCACCTGCAATGAGATCCCCGTGTTAAATTCACCAGTCAATAACGTTGCGAGTGGGTTGAAAATTCACTAGTGGTAGTTCTCAGTGGCTAACTAATTCGACGTAGCGGAACTAGTTCAATGAACTGCAGGGACTCTCTATCCGCTCTCACCACGAATCGGTGTTACCAGTAAACTTTCGTTTCTTTTCCCCAATTAAAAATGTAAAATCTCATATTGTTCATCATACATCTTAAACAGTTGGGACACATTTTTTTTCTCTAGCTACACTGGTTCTTAAATTGTGCAATACGCAACCTGCTTGTTTGAATGTCTGCTTTTACACACAGCAAGTTTAGTTGAAGCAAGTCTCTTCGATTCTCCTTTAAACTTGCTAGTCTGTGTTCAATTTTGTATGTCAAAACCTAATAGACGCCATAGTGAAAATGAGAAAACAAAAGAGAATTGAAGAGACCTGCCAGTACAAGCAAGTGTGTACCCCTCTTCTTTCTACTTGCCGCTTTCTCCTATAAACTCAGACTTGTGGCAAGAAACCTTGCCCTGTGTAAAAGCAGACAATGCCCAAGCTAGACTGATTAAAGATGTTTATTTCTCTACAATGCGTGTGCAGACGTATGTAAGAGAAGAGTAAATGAAAAACGCGGCGCCCATCAGTTGCCTTTCCCTGGTCTACTTTCAATTTATGCATCATCAGCAGTGTTACCATTTGTCCAGTTTTCCCTTTTTTTGCAAGTTTTTTCAGATGCAAAAAGTTTTATTTTTTAAAAAAAAAGTTTTTTGGAAAATTGTAAACCTATGTTATCAATAAGTTCAACCGCTTATTTCAAAATGATTGTCTCCAAATTCGTTTACTAAACGGGGAGATTGAATTGAATATATTTAAAGTACTAAATTCACATAAATTATCTCAGTTTGATTTATGTACGAATTGGGTTTTGTAATTTTAGTATGTATGTACTTAAAAAAAGTTTTTTTGTTGGAAAAAAAGTTTTTTTTTTAGAAATAAAAAGTTTTCTTCAAAAAATATATGGCAACACTGATCATCAGTGATTGTTGTCTTCACGGTAGAGAACCGGCATTTTATTGGACATGTCTCCATATTATTTATAATGTTAGCACTAATAGAATAACTTGTATAATTTGGGGTACAAAGTACTGGTACTTCTACAATAGCCATTAGTATTCTAACACTACGTCTTCAAGAGCCTCGAATGCTTTGAAACTAGCACTTTTACAAGAGCCTGAAACTAGCACCTCTACACGATTGCTCTAGTACTTCTACAAGAGCCACAATTAATTTAAAACAAAAGCCACGATTTCTCTGAAGGTAGTAGTTCTATAACAGTCACGAATGCTCTGAAACAACAGCCACGATTTCTCTGAAGTTCGTACTTCAATAACAGTCACGATTGCTATGAAACAGGAGCCACGATTACTCTAAAACTAGTAGCTCTATAAGAGCCACGATTACTCTAAAACTAGTAGCTCTATAAGAGCCACGATTACTCTAAAACTAGTTGATCTATAAGAGCCACGATTACTCTAAAACCAGTACCACGATTACTCTAAAACTAGTAGCTCTATAAGAGCCACGATTACTCTAAAACTAGTAGCTTTATAAGAGCCACGATTACTCTAAAACTAGTAGCTCTATAAGAGCCACGATTACTCTAAAACTAGTTGATCTATAAGAGCCACGATTACTCTAAAACCAGTACCACGATTACTCTAAAACTAGTAGCTCTATAAGAGCCACGATTACTCTAAAACTAGTTGATCTATAAGAGCCACGATTACTCTAAAACCAGTACCACGATTACTCTAAAACTAGTAGCTCTATAAGAGCCACGATTACTCTAAAACTAGTAGCTCTATAAGAGCCACGATTACTCTAAAACTAGTAGCTCTATAAGAGCCACGATTACTCTAAAACTAGTTGTTCTATAAGAGCCACGATTACTCTAAACTAGTTGATCTATAAGAGCCACGATTACTCTAAAACCAGTACCACGATTACTCTAAAACTAGTAGCTCTATAAGAGCCACGATTACTCTAAAACTAGTAGCTCTATAAGAGCCACGATTACTCTAAAACTAGTTGCTCTATAAGAGCCACGATTACTCTAAGAAATCACATTTCTTCAATTGATTGGCGAATGCCTCGTTTTCTACGGAAGTATTTTTAGCCCATTTCCCGTTCTGAAGGCGTATGTGTGACTCATATACAATAGTGCATTGCATATTATTCACTGCTATCCAGAGGCTATAATCTATTTTATTAGTAAGGGCTAAGTTTTTGAGATAATTTTTAAGATTTGATTCCTTCCTTATTGGTCTTTAAGGCGGCATGAAGTCTTCTTTTGCACTGCTTAAGTTTAACCTTTCCGCTCGGGTACCACGATTCTTTCCATTGACGTCTGAGTGTTCTCTTTTGTAAATCCCCAAGGTGACTAAGGACGTAGACACTTCAATAGCGTTTGTTAAAATATCTGTACTTCATGTTCATTTCACAATGCTATGTTTTATGTTTTATCGGGTACCACGATTCTTTCCATTGACGTCTGAGTGTTCTCTTTTGTAAATCCCCAAGGTGACTAAGGACGTAGACACTTTAACAGCGTTTGTTAAAATATCTGTACTTCATGTTTATTTCCCAATGCTATGTTTTGTGGCAAGTGGGAGCTAACATACATTTTATGCTTTAACCAGTTCGTCTTCTTGTTAGGGAAATAAGAACAATAGTTTTCCAATGTGCTTGGAGATTCTAATAACGTTAAAACTGTAGGCGAGTGGTCTAGTGAGAAGTCCAGTGAAGAGATCAATCATATAGGACTATATAGAGAAAGTAATGTAAAACACAGAGAGCCGGACAACTTGT
The DNA here is from genome assembly GCA_942486065.2 of Calliphora vomitoria. Lineage (NCBI taxonomy): Eukaryota > Metazoa > Arthropoda > Insecta > Diptera > Calliphoridae > Calliphora > Calliphora vomitoria. Next base: position 119,938,823 of record OW818030.2, on the reverse strand, counting down.
TATAAGTACTTTGGTTAAGGTTATACAAATATATATATTTATATGATTTTACATAGATTTCAAATACTCAAATCTTTTTATATTAAGAAATGAAAATATTGGGATATTTTGTTTATAACTATAATTTTTGTGTATTCTTTGAATCTCCTCTAAGTCACTTATCTAGTTTTTTTTTTCTCCGTAGCTCTGTGTTTTTTTAAAGTTTTTAATATTCATTTACACCATGACGTCAATGCTGCTTTTGTTGTTTAATACAAATTTTAATGTTTTAAATTAATTAATTTTATTATGGCTGCAGATATAAATATTCAGAAGTCATTCTATTAAAACTGATAGATTTAAATACTTTTCAAATCTTTTATATGCTAGAAAAAATATGTGTGGGTAGTTTTGATAGTAAAATCTAAATGTTTTATATATATTAAATATTAATCAGTTTTATATATTTATGCCTAGCTAAAGATTTCAACTTAAAGTAGGATTAAAACTAAGATATAATTTTAAAATAAAATATAAATGTCTATTTAAAAATAATTATACTTAAACAAAATTAAGATAAATTCTAAAATAATTCTGGTTAACTATATATAAGTAAGTATATTTAATGAAACAGGAAAGAGGATTTTCATTAATTCTATTTAACTTATTTACTTCTTGTCAAGCCATTGTAGCGTATCATAAATATTAAATAATCTGTGTTATGGAAAAATTAAAAAAAAATAAATGCAAACATCTCAGCACATAGTGTAAGCAAGACTATGTGCTGAGATGTTTGTTTGTCAACATTATTCTAAAATTTAGAAGAAAATCTATCAAATTTAACGCAGTCATTACTTAATCGATTTCAAATTCTTTGAAAGATTTGTCAACAAATATTGAAAATGGGCATGAAGAACTTAAGTTTTTTATAAGTTGGTTCTAAACAAATATTATTTACAATTTAGATTGTACTTCAACAGTTTATCACAACAAATTATATAAAAAATTACGTCCGAATGTTCATCCATTAATTGGCATGAGCGACCTCAACTTTGTTACAGGACTATCACTTAAAGCGTAAGACAGCTTGCTTTATTGACCATAAAACATTATTTCAAGAAAATTATTCTAATGATAAGCCTAACATACCAACTTTTTAATTATGAATGGAACCTCACAGAAAGATTTTAGAAAGATTTAGGTTCATATAAAACTAGTTTATATTCAATTTCATTACGAAATTAATTATCATTAGACAATTATGAATGTTCAAGTAATTTTCAGAGGGGTACCTTACATGGGGACTAGGGACAAATGTTACCCGATTTAGGCCATACTTTACAATGTAATTTCAGAGTACTTAGAACTGCTCTGTAGTATTCCGGGAGACATTTCTATGGAGCTAGGTGAAAGCATCGACCGCTATTGCTCATTTTTATACCCTTCAGATTGAATGGCAAGGGTATATATAAGATTATCATTACGTTTGTAATTTATACATTTTTCATTTGCGACCCCATAAAGTATATATATTCTGGATCGTTATAGATAGCGGAGTCGATATAGCCATGTCTGTTTGTTTGTTTGTCTATTTGTGTGTTGAAATCAATTTTCTGAAGACCCCAGTTATCTTCGGGATCCAAATCTTCAATAATTCTGTCAGACATGCTTTCGAGAAGTTTCCGTCCAAAATAACGGAGATATGAGCAAAAATTCGATATTGCAAAGTCCATTGTAACGATGTATATATGGCTATAGAAAGTTGGACCTACAATGGGTCAAAATCGGGAAAAATATTTTTTAACCCGAATTTTTTTCACCAAAAAAAACTTTTTTGTCATCATTTTTTTTCACTAATAAATAAAAAAAAATTTTAAAAAAAATTGGAAAACACTTTTAAAAAACATATTCGAAAAAAAAAATTTTTAATAAAAAAAAAAAAAAAAATTAATTTGGTGAAGGGTATATAAGATTCGGCACAGCCGAATATAGCTCTCTTACTTGTTTTACTATCGCATTGTAAATAATGTCACAGAAGCCACTTTTCTAAAAAAAACTCAGTTTTTGGAACACAATTTTTCCAGTTTAGGAATTTTGGTATTTGAAAATGAAAAATGTCAAAAATTATAATGCCATTGATTTAAGGACTTTTGAGTCTACATTAGTTCAGAATTTTGTTATGATATCTTTATTCGTTAAAATTTTACATTAATTCAAATTTTATATTTTTCTTTATGGAAAATCACCATATTATATTTTTTTTTAGTTTTTAAGGTAAATGAGGTCCCAAAAATTTAAAAATTTTTTTAGTTTTACTAAAATAGCAATCTTCAAGTCCTAACGTTTTCACCAAATTCACTTATAGACAGTAGTTGTCACAAATGTCTTATCACTTGGCTGACTCCAATTATATATTTTGGTCATTTGACACGTATGTTCTCTTTGTAGTGTAGAGAGAAGACAATTGGTTACTTTATACATCCCAGGTAGTCTAGCGTGAAGACAATTGTCACTTAAGTGTATCTAAGTAATCTGGATTTTAGTCACTTATTGTAGTTAAAAAGGGTCCATTGACACCCTGGGTAAAATCATTAGTTCGTGACTTTCTCCTAGAACATTCTGGGTTTTGAATTCAAACACATACTGACTTAAAACACAATTTGGTGATACTAAAAAAACGAAATCAACAATGAAGAAAACAAAACAATTGCTTCATTGTCGGTTGACACTGAAAAATATCGTAAATTAATACTTTACTCAATGAAGAAGTCTATCAGACATTAGATTTAACAATTAAGAGTGACATATTCGGCTGTGCCGATTAAAGTCCCCATTGAAGCCCCCTTCTGTGGGGACTTGCATCAGTTGTGGTTCGAACTGAACGAAATGTGATAGAGTGATTAATTTCTTAAAACTTTAAACGACTTATGTCCAAATTTATGTTAATATCATTATATATAAATTACTAGCTTGACCCGGTGCTCTTCGCTACCCCTGTCGTAGTAAAAATCGGTTCGGCCGTTTAGTAATTATTGTTTAAGAACTAAAGGTACCAATTTTACCAGTTTTTCCCCCTGTTTATCACTTTCTGGTAAAAGTATTGCGGTTTAGGCGTGATGCTCAAACAAACAAACAAACTTACAAAGACATTTATATATTTATATGGATTTATTAACACTAAAATGAGGTTTTAATCAAAACTACTAAATAAGTATTAGATATCATACGAAATTCTACCCAGTGAATATGAATCACCAGCAAAATTTCCATTTCCTTACTCAAAGAAAGTATAACAACTTTGTCAATTTATCAACGTTTTAAGTAAATTATGCAGGATTTTATTCAAAACAAATCAGGCTTTTACAATATTTATGCAAATAATGATAATTTCAAATATAAAATATATATAGATATATGTATGTTATTATAACAATCATAAACAGAAAAAACTCCCTAACGAATTTATGGAGTTTTCTTTCCTTTTTGTTTTTCTTAAATAAAATTATTGCCCAAAAACGGCTATTGTTATTGTTTTCCTATTATTTATATTACTTTATGTTTGCCTACATCTAAACATTACATAATTTTCAAATTTACAAGCATCTCAAAAACAAAATCTCATTCATTCATACGAAAGAAAAAACATACAAAAATCAAACCAGTAATATCTAAATGCCCTTAAGTGTTGCGGTTAAAAACATACAGAAACAGATTTTCATTTTCACATGTTTATGTTGGTTTTCCTAAACCACTAGACACGCTTAAAATTTTTGCATACACGGCCACTCACTCATGCATTCATGTACTCACACACAACACCTTTCGCTTATTCAAATACTTTTAGTTACAATATTGCTTTAGAGAAGACAAAAAAAAAAGCTGAACAAATTTTATTTAAAATGGAAAACTAGCGAAAGCGTTACATCAAATACTTACTAAGGAGTTATCAATAAATAATAATGTAATAATAATATTTTAACATGATTAAACAAATGGAAATGGAAAAGCTTAACACAATCAGCACTTTAAAAAAATGGCCTCTATAAATTATTGAACAAGTTTTAAGATAATTTTATTTCAGGGAAATCAATGAAATATTTTTTTTTTTTGTTAAATTGAAAACATTATTAAGAATTCAAACAAATAATTAAAGAAGATTCTTTTTTCGTTGAAACAAAATCTTTAAAAACAATTTGCATAACAATAACCACAATGTATCTCTCTCTCTATACGCATAAAAAGAAGCTGCTTATTTATTTCGTGCTTTACTTTTAGCCATTTAATACTTTTTCCTTTAAGTAACACTCGTAAGTTCCAGTTAGCTCTTTGAAGTCTTAAAACTTGTTCTTCTTGATTGTTTCATAAATAATACCTTTATGTTGCACTTAAAAACAGAAACAGTAACAAAACCACCACCACTACTGGCTACAAAAGACTGCAGAAAGCCATCAAAGCCAGCTACTGGTGTTTGTAAATTGCCCATAAATTATAAAACTATGAAATGAAATGTTGGAGACTGAGTGAGTAGCTGAGTGACTGAATGCAAAGTGTTTGAGAAGTAAATTCAATTTTGTCAAATAACTACTTTAGTTAGTTGGGGCATTAATGAAACCAGCCACCAGCAACCAGAATTCATAAATAAAGTGTCATTTTAATTTGATGTTAATTTAACAAAGATTGCAAATATTAGTTTTTTTTTCTTTAATTATATAAAATTGTTGTAAATTATTGAAAATATACTAAGAAAAAGTGTTACAAACTTGCAAAACACAATAACACAACCATTTATTAAGAAAGCTTTTCAATAAAAGTAATTAATTCCATACGCGTTTTAACAATACCATTAATTGTTTGAAGTATTTAAATATGTTAATGTCACATTTCTATAACAATGTATGCAATTGAAAAATCTGTTTAATTTAAAAACAAAAGTCTTAAGCAACAATCTTGCAATTAAAACAACAATTGTCAATGCAAAGTGATTGTCAGAGAGCAACAATGCAATTTGCATTTAAATAACTAATTAGACAAGAAACTGCAATAAATGCCATAATATTTAAACAAACATTTGAAATATTACTGCAAACATAATTTAAAAAAACCTTAAATAGAGCTGAAAATTAAGTCAAAAAGAACACATGGTTCTATGAGCTCGGTATTATGACACTTGACAGTGTTTTGATATGTAAATAAAGACGAAATTTTTAAAATTTAATTGCTTGAAAGAAAATAGGGCCACAAGAATCGTTAAAATTGTTTAGCTTTTTAATTAATATCTTCAAATTGGTGACTTTATTTGGACGTCTAATATAATTTACTATACTTCTTCATAATATTGGAAAAATGTTGTATTTTATATGGTCTACTGATGTCCACTACGCGCACTTCAGAAGTAATTCATTGCTAGTTTAAGGGTGAAAGCGGAATATCGTCACCTAAAATGCAAAATGACTTTTCATAAGTTTATAGGAGAAGCAAAAAACGATATAAAATTAAAACTAATTGAGATATTGAAACAAAATTTTCAAATCTGAATTACAATGACACTAGAAATATATATTATATAAAAAAAATAGTTTTTTCAAACCAGACTATGTGTCTTAGCTTTCTTTTGAGCACAAAAAAAAAAAAAAATTCAAAAAGGGTCTATTTTGGAAAAAAAATTTAGATTTTGCAAAAAAAAGTCAAAAATTTTATGTCTTGAGTTACAAAATATTTATTTTGATAGATACTCCACTCGCATTCCACTAAGCGCCCGAAAACCTCTTAAAGCAATGGACCTAAGTTTTCTTTTGACAAAAAAAAGAGCCCATTTTGAAAAAAGTTTTTGATTTTGAAAAAAAAAAAAAAAAATCAAAAATTGTATGTTTTGAGTTACAAAACATATATTTTGATAGATATCCCACTCGCATCCCAATAAGCGACCAAATAGGTCTTCAAGGAAAATATCTAAGCTTTCTTTTGAGAAAAAAAAAATAAAAACAAGTAAGAGAGCTATATTCGGCTGTGCCGAATCTTATATACCCTTCACCAAATTATACTTTAAAATAAAATAAAAAAAAATTTTTTTTAATTTTTTTAAAATTTTTGTTGGATTTTTTTAAAAATTGTTTTAAAATTTTTTTTAAAATTTTTCACCAAATTATACTTTAAAATAAAATAAAAAAAATTTTTTTTTAATTTTTTTAAAATTTTTGTTGGATTTTTTTAAAAATTGTTTTAAAATTTTTTTTTAAAATTTTTTTTTTTTAATTTATTAGTGAAAAATATTAATGTCAAAAGAATGTTTTTTGTGAAAAAAAATTCGGGTTAAAAAATATTTTCCCGATTTTGACCAATTGTAAGTCCAACTTACTAAAGCCTTATATACATCGTTGCAGTGGACTTTGAAATATCTATCATTAGATATCCATATTGTCTATATTTATGACTTAGTAATCGAGATATAGATAAAAAAAATAGGCCAAAAATAGAGGTTGTCTCGGATTTTTGCTCATATCTCCGTTATTTATGGACGGATTTTGCTGATTTTAAATAGGAAACTTCTCGAAAGCATGTCTCACAGAATTATTGAGGATTTGATTCAGAATATATATACTTTATAGGTAAATTATATTGTGGAAATTACAAACGGAATAACAAATTTACATATACCCTTCTCACGAAGGTGAAGGGTATAAATAAAAAGGGCCCATATTGAAAAAAAAGTCAAAAAAGTTTTCGATTTTGGAAAAAAAATTACAAAAATTTTTTATTTTTTATTTTTTTTTTCGAAAGGCTGAAGAAATAGCTATATAAACTATTTGGGACACATTTTTCTAAGAACAATAGGTAATAACTTACATGGATGAGAAAAAACACCTGCTTGGCCAAAATGTCAAATATTTATCCCCTCTAACTCAGAAAGTTCTCAACCGATCTTGTTGAAAAATTGTGTCTTACTATCCAATAGAACTAACCATGGTGCAAATTTCATCCCAAGCGAAAGACATCGATTTCAAAAGTTAGTTCACTTGACATGAAATGCCCCATATATAAAAATGAAATGGAGCGATTTGGCTGATTTTTTTTTATTCGATTAGAAATTTTCTGGAGATGGTTTGTAAAGAAAAAAATTAAAAAAATTCGGAAATTCTCAATTTTCACTTCTCTCCTCATTTGTCTTAATAAGAGAAATTTGAAAAACTAACATTCAACTAGTCAACTAGTTTAAACTAAAAAAGGTCAACTAGTTTAAACTAAAAAAGGTACTTCATTAAATTTTCATAAAGTCTGGATAAGTCTGGAAACTACATAAAATAAAGTAAAATACGTTATTTTGTTCAAGAAAATCGTCCGCTTGATGATGCTTCGTTTGGAATTTTGATTATAACTTGGTTATTTTTTTAGTAAAGGTTTACGCTCTAATTCATAATGAAAACTTATTGTAGATTTAAAACACAAAATGTTTAACAAACACTTTACCTTTATAAACCTTTAATAAAAGTATTGTATTCATAAACGTTTGTTAAAGGCACAATAAGTGATGTACTGTTTTTTGTCTAAGCTGGCAATGCTTCTCAGTTATTTCCCCTCTTTCGTTGTTAGCGTTGCTTGCAATTAGGATAAAATATTCGTTAATTCTCTTGTTTTTTCATTGATTGTTTTTAGTTACATTTTTGAAGATAAAAACAAATTTTTAAAGAAACAATTTATATTTGATTCTAGTAAATTTATATTAAGCTAAAATGTATTAATATACAAACATTTGTATATATTTTATTTCAATTATTATTAAAAGTATTCGAATGTCGAATATTCTGTGATAAAATAAACATCAATTTTTTTATGATTTGTTTTATTAATTTATTTTTATTGTCATTTTGATAATTTTAAACAAAATTTAATGAATTTCTATAAGGAAACACATTATCTTAATTCCGGAATGGGTATATTAGATTGTGTGGACCTTCTTGCATAATGTTTAAACATTTAGTTACTACATGGCATTACAGGTTAAAAGAAAATGACAAAACTGGCAATCAAACTCACTTGCGAACCTCATGTAGCTCACTGTTGAAGGAATATGAAACAAAATCGTATATTATTATAATGGAACATATTCCCCAGCGGAGTTAAAACAAATTAAACTTGTTTATGTCCAATTTCATCAAGTCATTTTCTGAGGGGGACCTTGTACGCCATACTTTACAGTGCAAACCTTTATCAGAATTGCCGCATAATCAACAGTTTGTATGGGGCTAGGTAAATCAGGGACGGATATTGTCCATTTTCAATATAAAGCAAACCATATACACAGAGAGTAATTGTGGATAGGGCCTCTTTTCGTTTGGACCCTATCGTGTTTTGAACAGACAGACAGATGGACATAGCTAGATCGTCTTAGAATTTCACAAAATCCCAGAATAGTTATACTTTAGTGCGTCCGCGATGAATACTTCGATGTGTTATAAACAGTACGCCAAAAAACAATATATTCCCTATCCTTTTTGATGGTGGGTATAAAACGTCTAACGTGATAATGACCATGCCCTCAAATCGCTCCCGCAAATGTCCAATGTGGCATAAGTTTTGTGGAGCTTAGCGTAGTCCTGTTGAAACCACGTGTCATTGGTGTCAATATCATTCAATTCACGCCGAAAGAAGTTGGTAACCATCATTCTATAGCGCTCACTGTTGACGGAGATGGTCTGGCCAACATCGTTTTCAAATAAATTTAGACCGATGACGTTCGGAAGACCCTTCAGTATTCACCAGACTCTAATATTGATAACTTTTATATAACAGATATTCTAACAATTAATGATTACGCACATTTTGCCACAACACGCGCCAACTAAAATCATAGTTTTTGTTTTTTCTTTTTTGTTCTTTTCTCCCAAAAAAAATATATTAATATGCTGGTAAGCTGCTTGTAACCAGCTTCTTATGTAAATCACCTGTCTCTATAGTTTAACCGTTGTTACCGTAAATTCCTAACAAGGTCTTAATAAAGATAATATATGATTTTAAAACTATTTCTATGTATTACTTTACCCTGTAATATGTAAACAATTTAAATATTAGGTAATTTGTAAAATTTTTGTAAAACAGAAATCAATCTTACATCAAACACAAAAAAATAACATTTTTAAAAACACATAATTTCAATTAACATTAATTAAAATCAGTCAAGCTTTGCTTTAGAAATACTTTGCTTTTGAAATATACAAATAAAAAGTCAGGGTATGTTAACGACTAAGTCATACCAGCAGCATAAAGTAATAAATTTAAAAGGCACCAACAACAACTGCAACATTATAAACAAAAATAAACAACTTACAACACTTAAAGAACATTTTAACAACATGTCTGATTAAATGGAGACAAAAGCAATCAAGTTTATTTCAATTTCGTTGGTTGACTGAAAGAAAGAAACCGTACAAAATTCGTGGTTATACATATAGATATGTATGTATGTATATTTATTTATATATCAAAAATAAATATTTTTTTAGCATTAAAAAAATAAAGAATACTTGTTAGTGGTAAAGAGTGTGTAAGGAAAAAGAACACATGCTTGTATTTGTATTTAAGTAATAAATTTAATTTAATTTTTGTGAGTTTTTTTATGTCGCTTAACTGGCATTTTATTCCTTAAGGAATGATGCCTTAGTGCTACTGTAGTTTGGCTTGCTTTGGCAGACCACTGCTGCTGCCTGTTTTGTCAAAACTGATTATGATTATTTTATGTGTGTACAAGTTTTTTTTTTATTTTGGGATATATGGTCTGCTGGTATTTATTATTCTGGAAATTATGTTGCTTAGTATGCTAATGTCCACCTACACTGGTTTGCAATTATAACAGGGACTTTTCTGAATACTTTTGTGTAGAGCAATAAGAGATTTTGTAGTCACCCTTGGAGTTTATTGAACTAGTTCCGCAATGTTGAATTATTTAGCCACTAAGAACTACTACTAGTGAATTTTCACACCACGAGCAACTTTATTAACTCGTGAATTTAACAAGGCGATGTCATTTCAGGTGGTCTATTGACACACTCTGCATAACTCTTCACTATTAAATACAATTCAACTAATACTTAAGCATTTGAGAAAAATATAATTTTTCAGAGAGCGGGTTTGATCTCATAACCTCTCCTTTTATAGTCAACTGTGCTAATCACTAAGCCACAGAGCTCTTATTTGTACTGGTCTCTATTTGTTATTAAGAATTGCATAAAAGTCTACTCTAAATTTTTGTATTTTCTGCAACATCAGTGAATACCAAAATACCAACGGCTACATTCAGCATTACATGTGTCCATCAAAGTGGTATATTTTAGAGGATTTTATTTTACTTGAAATTATTTTCATAAACGTAAGACAAATATCTGATTATTGCTTACTACTGAATATACCATTTTTAGCAGCCACAGCGAACTAGTGTGTTGTATTAAATGTATTAATGTATTAATGTATTAATGTATTAATGTATTAATGTATTAATGTATTAATGTATTAATGTATTAATGTATTAATGTATTAATGTATTAATGTATTAATGTATTAATGTATTAATGTATTAATGTATTAATGTATTAATGTATTAATGTATTAATGTATTAATGTATTAATGTATTAATGTATTAATGTATTAATGTATTAATGTATTAATGTATTAATGTATTAATGTATTAATGTATTAATGTATTAATGTATTAATGTATTAATGTATTAATGTATTAATGTATTAATGTATTAATGTATTAATGTATTAATGTATTAATGTATTAATGTATTAATGTATTAATGTATTAATGTATTAATGTATTAATGTATTAATGTATTAATGTATTAATGTATTAATGTATTAATGTATTAATGTATTAATGTATTAATGTATTAATGTATTAATGTATTAATGTATTAATGTATTAATGTATTAATGTATTAATGTATTAATGTATTAATGTATTAATGTATTAATGTATTAATGTATTAATGTATTAATGTATTAATGTATTAATGTATTAATGTATTAATGTATTAATGTATTAATGTATTAATGTATTAATGTATTAATGTATTAATGTATTAATGTATTAATGTATTAATGTATTAATGTATTAATGTATTAATGTATTAATGTATTAATGTATTAATGTATTAATGTATTAATGTATTAATGTATTAATGTATTAATGTATTAATGTATTAATGTATTAATGTATTAATGTATTAATGTATTAATGTATTAATGTATTAATGTATTAATGTATTAATGTATTAATGTATTAATGTATTAATGTATTAATGTATTAATGTATTAATGTATTAATGTATTAATGTATTAATGTATTAATGTATTAATGTATTAATGTATTAATGTATTAATGTATTAATGTATTAATGTATTAATGTATTAATGTATTAATGTATTAATGTATTAATGTATTAATGTATTAATGTATTAATGTATTAATGTATTAATGTATTAATGTATTAATGTATTAATGTATTAATGTATTAATGTATTAATGTATTAATGTATTAATGTATTAATGTATTAATGTATTAATGTATTAATGTATTAATGTATTAATGTATTAATGTATTAATGTATTAATGTATTAATGTATTAATGTATTAATGTATTAATGTATTAATGTATTAATGTATTAATGTATTAATGTATTAATGTATTAATGTATTAATGTATTAATGTATTAATGTATTAATGTATTAATGTGTTAATGTATTAATGTATTATTTGGATGAATCTTCTTGCTAACAAACGTTTTGAAATTGCTGCTTGAGTAGCTCACAATGATTTTGCAAGCTCTTGTTGAGTTTGAAAACTATCTTCATGGAGTAATACCTACAATTCTTGGTCTTCAAAGGTTCAAAATATCTGAAGGTTCATCATCACACTGTTTCGAAAGCCATTTAGCAGTACAAGGAAGACTTGTGCATTGAAAGAAAACCTGGATCAGTAAGAAAAAAAAGTCTAACAGATATTTATGAGGCAAAAGAAGTCGAACAACTCTTTCAAAGAACAGAAAATACTTCTATTAGAAAAACAGCTCGTAAAGTTAAAGTTCCTTTCAGCGCAGAGCCAAAGCTAATGCTGGGTTAAAGACGTGCAAAGCTCAGTAAGTTCCAGATCGCAATGCGGTACAGAACTTAAAAGCAAAAGAACGAGCGAAAAATTAGGTTAAATTTAATAAACAAATACAAATGCTGTGTGAAGCATGATGAGACTTATGTACTGGCAAACTTTTCACAACTTTCGGGTCAAGATTTTCATGTGGAATTTGAGGTAATGTTCCAGCCCATTACTGGTCAAAAACCAAAAAATTTGCTTGTGTGGCAAGCCATTTGCAGTTGTGCCAAAAGAAGCCAATCATTTTTGACATCAGTCACGATAAACACAGGATATGACGGAGTGTCTACAAAAACAGTTTTTAACTTTCTTAAAACAGCACAGAGTGTCTTCATATTTCTGGCCCGATTTGATATTATGCCACTATGAAAAAAAGACCCTTCAGTGGTATTCAAACAATAATGTCAATTTTGTACCACGGTAAGCAAATCCACCCAACTGTCCAGATCTTCGACCTGTACAACTGTACACTTGTAAAAAAGAATTAAAGAATATAGGACATGTCCAATTTTAAGCGTAAGTGTTCAAAAATGAAACGGTAGCAACTATAAAATCTTCAATGGGAGGATTTCCGGAAAAAGTGGACAAATTTACATTTTAGAGAATTTTTATATTGAAAGGTTCTGGCTAACTCTTTATTTAATAAGAAATTAATGAAACTATGTTAAGAACAAGTAAGAGAGCTATATTCGCCAGTGCCGAATACTATTATACTTTAAAATAAAAATTTTAAATATTTTTAAGTAAACAAAATTATTTTTTTTTTTTTCAAAATTTAAAAATAAAATTGTTTTCAAAATAAATTTTTTTTTTCGAAATATTTTTTTAATTTTTTTCAAAAATTTTTTTTTAATTTTTTTTTTTTTAAATTTACTAGTGAAAAAAAATGTATGACAAAAAAATTTTTTGTAAAAAAATTTCCCAATTTTGACCCACTGTAACATCTATCATTAGATATCCATATTGTCTATATTAATGACTTAGTAATCCAGATATGGATCAAAAATGGGCCAAAAATCGAGGTTAGTCCGGTTTTTTCTTATATCGCAGCCATTTGTGGACCGATCTTCTCGATTTTAAATAGCAGACGAGCTGGAACAATTCCCGATATATTGATGTACGAATCAAGTCTGTAAGTTATTTGGGGTCTTCAGAAAATTGATTCAACAGACAGACAGACATACGGACATGGCTTAATCGAATCCGCTATCTATAAGGATCCAGAATATATATACTTTATAGGGTCGGAAAATTATATTATGGAAATTACAAACGGAATGACAAATTTATATACATATACCCTTCTCACGAAGGTGAAGGGTATAAAAATCAGCTATTATTTAAATTAAATTTCAATAATTTCTCTTTTAAATTTTGTAAAATTTTCGTTATAATTTATTTTATATAGAATTACTTCATGGTTAAATTTGTTTAACTCAAAAATATCTACAATAAATTTTTATATTTATACCTTACTTTACTTTACCTCCACAACCTATGTTTAAAAGTCTGCATTTGTTTTTCACTTTCTCCAAAAACCATTTTCATTTTTCTTCTTACAAGACAAGCTCAATGTGTAACTAACTTTTTTTTTTATTTCTAATAAAACAAACCAGCTGAATAAAAAAAAACTATACTGTACACATGTCTTTCTTTACACCTTCTAGTAACGATTATAACTCCATACTCAAAGTCCTTACATGTGAAAATCAGCTTAAAACGAAAAACAAACTGTAAAAAGCTAAAACTAATACAACACATTTTCATATTGTATCTCTATCTTTAAACAACATACACAATAGACATTTAACATGCTGCAAAAAAAGTATTGCAAAAAAATGGCAAAAAAAAAACAAACGTTATGAAGCAAAAACATGAAATATCATTGAATTTAACAAGACTAACAAATATTTCACGAGAAAACAAAATAGAGAAAAATATTGTCTAAATGTTGTTGTTAACAAACTACAAGAGCCACCAATAAAAATAAAAGAAAAATATAATCATAAATAGAAAATTTTAAATAAAACTTATTGATAAATCAAAAACTAAAATGCAAAAAAAAAAAAAACTGAAATAAGTGTTTTTAGTATTTGCCTGTAAAAAGCCTTAGGTAAATTAAGCATAGAAATATTTTAAATCAAAAACTATTAGATACATTCAAAAAACCAAAGAAATCTATAGAAACAGCCAGCAAATTAAAAGTAGAGTTTGTTTACTCAAAAAATTTTAATGAAATTTGGTGCCTTTTTCAGCCCAAAGACTAACTCTAAAGTGTGATAAATAATATCCATTTCTGCTGATGTTTATAATGCCCAAATCAACCCAGAATAATATTTTGAGTCGATTTAAGTATGTCCGTCTATCCGTCTGTCCATTTGAATCTTGTAATCAAATTACATATCGCAATTTTTAATACAATTTAATAAAATTTTATGCCTTTTTAGACTAAAGAACTTTTTCATCTCAAGAACAAAGTCAATAGTGAGATGGATATTATACGTTTAAGGTAACGCCCAAATCGATCGAGATTCTTTTTCTGATTTAATTCAACGATGTCCGTCCTTCCGTCTGTCCATGCGAACTATGTGTTTAAGTCGCAATTTTTAATATGATTTTAAAACTTTAGATGTCTTTTTCGATTCAAGGAAGAACTTGATAGTGGAAAAGGTTTTTGTGTTTGCACTGATTTTTGATGCCTTTTTAGCATAATGGACAAAGTCTATAGTAGGCTAGATATAATGAGTGTAAGCTGATGTTTTTAGCATCCAAATGGATTGAGAATCTTATTCGGAATTGCTTTAATGGTCTGGCCAGATTTCAGTGATGGTCTGGCCAGATTGCAGCAGCTCATAATTTGCTCTTACCAAATACAGAGAATTACATTAGATATTTGGCTTTGGTGTCTATACGGCTGGTTGGTTGGACTTCACATTCGATCTCTTATGCTTCGTGTTATCGTAATGGATCAATTTTACATCGCAAATAATGATTCGGTGAAAAATGATTTTCATTATTTCTGACTTGCAAAATAGTATTTCAATATTATTCGTTTAAGGTGATATATAAAATTCCATTAATTTTTAAAACATTAAAGAAATCTCAATTAATTCCTTTAAAATCCTGTCTAAATCTTTAGCAGCTACGCACACTTAAACAAATAACTAACAAGCTATGTTTTAAACACACACTTTCTTTCTCGTTTATACTCTAACTTAAAAAAAAAACAAATCCCATCATTTTCCAACCAGCAAATGCGTGTTTAAGTTTTCTCTATTTTGAGGATATTATGACGTAAAATTGCCCAAATAAAGCTAAAGCCAAAAATTTCCTCCTAAAGTAGTCAACAGCATAAACAACAAACAATAGCAGCAAAAACAATAACACTAAAAACTTCCCCAACCTCCCCCTCAAACACTCTCAAAAAATAATAATCAGCAGTTAGTTAATATTGCAAAGAAAAACATAAACATTCATAAAATTGCTTTGAATTTTTTGGGGAATTATGTTTATTATTTGCTCTCTTTTTATAGTTTCTCTGAAAGAGTTCAAAAATCTCTCTTCTTCTGGCCATTCGGCTTGTAACGAAAAGTGAAGTCATGCGTTCGATGAACTTCCAAAACATGTTACGAAAAACAACAATAAAAGACAAAAATAAAAAGGAAAACAAATCTTTCCTTTTTATTATTATTTTTCTTTTTTTTTAGTTGTAGTTGTTGTAACAGCAACAAGTTGTGTAAGTAAAAGCCACTAACATTGAATTTACCTTCAAATATTTGTTGGTTCATTGTCTTCTCCCCTCTGTATATGTTGTTGTTTTGTTTTGGCGAAATTTTGTTAGGAACAGACATGGAAAATTTAGTACTATTGTATTATTTTTGGTATATTTTCACAGAAAAAATGTTCATGGATATATAATGATAACATTTGCTAATTGATATTTTATATAAAGAACCACACACAGAGTCAAATAAATTATCTCAAATAATATTCTAAAACCCCTATTTATTCTTTATAAAAGTAGCTCAAATAGTCAATTTGAGTCGAAAGGACCCCGTTTTTACAGGGTATCATTCAAACAAAAACCGACAATAACAGGTCTACTTTCATTTCTATGGTAAAATGGCAGCCTTTATTACTTATAAATCGTTTTTGGTGTTATGTCACTGAAAGTGCGATTTATAACAGAAAGGAATATAATACAAATAATCAAGATGAGGTATTTATAATTAATTTTTTTCGTAAATGACAGATTTTAAATTTTGTTTGAGAATTTGAAAAAATTTGATGAATTTCCAAATTCACAAAAAAAAAAAAAAATGAATAAAATCGAAAATAAAAAAAAAAATTACAAAAAATCACCAAAAATTCGCCAACTTTTCAAAAAAAAAAAAAAAATAATTTTTTTAAAAAAATCTAAAACCATACATTTTATAAAAAATCATCTTCATTAAAAATTTTATTGCCTTTGAAACTATTTATGTTATTGCGTTTTATATAGTCATGCTATCATTAAATGCAGGGGATTACATAGTTGAAGAATAGTTCCTCTAGATGCAAAAGATAATCAGACATGTCACACATTTTGTTCGGAATGGTTTCGTTTTAGGTTCTTCAGATTCCATGTAATTTATTAATTCCAAAAATATTTAATAATTCTATATTTCTGATTTAAATTTGACAGCGTTTTTTATATTAAGTCAAAAGAAAAGAGAAGCTTTTGATACAGAAATTGATTAAAAATTTTAGAAAAACAAATAATTACAAAGAAATATCCATTCCACTTTGAAAACAGAAAGTGGTTTCATTCCGAAAGAAATTTTCGTTTTACTTTTTCTGAAGAAGCAAAATACGGAATTAATTCCACTTTCAATCGGAATGGAATTCTGTGACAGGTCTGAATATTTAATTGTGTGTTGTTAATGCATAAAAGAAGGGATAGAGTACAATCCTCAGTTCACTTATTATTGATTCATATGTATATCACTGTGTGTGTGTTTATCGATCTTATAATGATATTAGTAAGTTGATTTTTCCTTCATCTAGTAGTTCATAGTGGCTCCAAAATGTATCGCTCAAATTTAATTAACTAATTCGAAGCTCTGATTCTTTGCTGTCGTTTGGTATTCGCTCTTTATAACAAAAAATAATACAATTTATACTCATATTATTTAATATATGGAGCAGAAAACCTTCATTCAATCCTCCGAAATTATTAATAAACTAGTGTATAAGCCTATCAGTGCCAAGGAGACCAGGCGATTGGTATGCTGAATTTTAGTCAGGATTTACCCTGAATTTAAACAAGAAATACAGGATTTAGTAATCCCCAAACATTTGAATTCCTAGTTTATACTCATGATGAGTTCTCTACGACCAGTGAGTTATTAAAGTTTTTATATAGAGCTTGCTATTTTAGTGGCATCAAATTGGTAAAAAAATGTTGTCTCTGTGAGATCATGGGGTTAAAATGACAAATTCACACACACACATAGTGAAGATTCTTTTCAGCAGAGACCAAACTCGTTCACATAATCAAAATACCCAAATTGTGATTTATATTTTGGGATACAAATAAATCACTCAAAATAACACTTATGAAAGGATTTTTATTTACATTGTTTGGTTTGACCTTTATTAGTTTTTAAGGTTTTTTAATGCTTTTGTGAGAGACACACAAATACAATTGTGGTTGATCTTAAAAAATGTTTTACCATTATTTATATTTTTATTAATTTTTAACAAATTAAAGAAAGAATATGAAGTAATGCAGTAATGGCTCAAAAAGTAACAGATTTTTTTTATATTTTTGTAAAATTGGAGAATTTTATAAAAATTTTCACTTTTTGGAAAATGTAAGATTTTTTGAAAAATGTAGTTTTTTTTTTAAATTTATGATTTTCTTTTAAAATTATGATTTTTGAAAAAATTTATGATTTAAAAAAAAAAAATTTTGTAAAATTGGAGAAATGTTGATTTTTTTAAAAAAATTTTGATTTTACAAAAATGTACGATTCTTTCTGTTTTTACCTTTACGAAAAAAAAAAAAATAATAATAATTATGAATAACTCATCTTTATCACTTATTTTTATGTCCACCATCAAAAAAGAGGGTGGGTATTAGTGTTGCCAAATGTCCCGATTTTCGCGGGATTGTCCCGCTTTTAGTCACTGAATTCCGCGCGGGAATCATAATTCCCCTTTTATTAAGTTTTTCCAAATTTAATACTTACTTGATATAAAGTTATTAAAGAACAATTGATTTTTAACTAACTTCATTTAATAACGGATAAATAAACTAACGAAATCCAATCAAATTTTATTTTATTGTCATTATTTGGAAACAAATTCGAAATAAAACATTTCTTGGGAATTTAGCACATACAAATTAAATCTTATTAAAAAATAAATTTTGTATTCACAAAACTTAACTGGCAACTCGTTTTTTTTTTTTTTTTTTTTTTTTGATTTTCTTGCGATAACAATAAAATAAATCAAATAAGAAAATATACAATAAGTATAAGAAAAGATAGAATCACTGTTAATTGTTGATGTTTCGTCTAAGATTTGATATTTTTACATAGCTTGAGTGTCAGCTTGCTTTGTATATTATTTTACCTAAAATCTTTGGGGAAATGATCTGGCCTAAGCAACCAGTTAAATGCGCGTTGGAACTAGCTTATTCACCAACAATAAATTTAAGTGAATTTATCAATTATTAAATTGCGAATTTAGCACATTAAAACTAAATCTTACTAAAAAACTGTTTATTTTTTTACCCCCATATGCATAAACAGTTTATAAATTTATCAAAGGTTTATCAAACAAAATTTCCATACAAAAGGTTTATAACTTTGATAAATTTATAAATTGTTTATGCATATGGGGGTTATTGTTTACTAGGATAATCAGTAAAGGAGATACATATTTTCTCTTGAAATTCCTGCTAGATTTTAGTATTTTTGTGTACGAAATGAAACACAATTGATATGTAGTATGTATTTTCTGTATAAATATTAAAAAAGTTCTAGTCCCGCAGTTACTTTTCAACCGATGTTAAATATAAATCAGCACTTCTGTTAAAGTTTGCATCGCTCAAAAATAATGGATCTGTCGACTCAGACAGTTATTAAAACATTGATATCCTTTAGTATGTCCATCTGCTGACAGGATTTCCATGTAAACCTTGTGGTTATTTTAAAAATACATAATTTAATATTAATTGGCGCTTGTTATTATTTTGGAACAAGGACGAAATTTATGGTAATGAACAAACGTTCATTATTTGGTGCAACGGTAACGGTTTTTTACCCGTAACTCAAGATTTTGGAAGAGTTTGGTAAATACCAGAAGAACAATATCACTTCCCAGGTATTTCTACTTCATTCTTAAGCGGGCCATAGACACGTACTGCTCATGCTCATGCAATAAGCATGTGTTGGTAAATTTTAAATTTTTGTTTATGTATGCGACACACAGACAATGCAGTATGAAAAATCAAAATAGTTTTGATTTTGAAATGAACTCGTACTGCTGACAGTTGTTAAAATGAACCATAGTATACATTTTTTCATTTTTATGAAATATAATTTTTTAATTTGACGTTTTAGTTACTGAAAAATAGAAAAAAATAATTTTTTTTGTTCTCAAACTCATTTTTTTAACATCGGCAGTATGTGTCAGCAGTATGTGTCTATGGGCCCCTTTAGTTGTATCGCTGTGTAAACAATTTGGGAGAAATATAATATTTAGTATTAATATAATGGAATCAATTTTCTTATTTTTTGTCCCGCGTACATTTTGAAAATCCAGCCATTTTTCACCGATTTTGAAAATTGTCCCGCTTTTTGTAAAAATAAAACTGTCAACCCTAGTGGGTATATTGATTTTGTCATTCCGTTTGTAACATATCGAAATTTTAGTCAGATAACCTACATGTATTGTATATCCTGGGACTTCATAAGATTCTAAGACGATCTATCCATATCGGTCTATTTGAGCAGTCATAAATATAAACTTTTGCACAAATTACTTCTAAGTACTCTGAAATTATACTGTAAAGTATGGCGAAAATTGGGCAACACTTGTCCGTAGTTCCCATACAATTTCCCCTCACAAAATGACTTGGACATTCATAGTTGTCTTATAATAATTAATTTCGTAATGATTGGATAATTAGATATAAACCAGCTTTATATGAACATAAAAATCTTTCTACTAACGTTTGTGATGATCCGTTCATAATAGACCATACCCCCCATATAACCCCTATATCAGAAATATATTTTCTGCTAATTTGTATATAATTATATTAACATAAATTTCGACATAAGTCATTTAAAGTTTTAAGAAATTAATCAATCTATCAAATTCTGTACAGTTCGGATCATAACTGATTCAAATCCCCATAGAAGGCAAAAATAAATATTGATGGTGGGTATACAAGGTTCGGCATATCCGAGTATAACACTTTTACTATTTTTTTTTTTTTTTGTATTTAAAAGACTATTTTGAAATGGTTAAGTCTGTGAATTTTCCATTGCAATGAAAGTGGGCCCGTTATTTTCGGTCTCTGCTTTTTAGTTTATTTATACCCATCTAGATAATACTCTTCATTTCCCAAAAGATCTTTAGAGTACTTCCCCTATCTCATTTCACGTTTATGAAACTCTGGCTCTTTTAGTATTTTCATAATTGAAAAGGATTTTATTTTTTTTGTTTCACAACTGTCCATTCCTGGTTGGGATTGTTGCTTACACAATTTCTTTTACTGTTGTTGTTGTTGTTGCGTTTAACTGTCTCTCCGGCTCTCGGTTGGTTGGTTGGTATGACCATTGTAACCATTTGTAATGTTAGAGAGTGAGTGGTGCAACAAAACAAAATATGCGTTGGATTATGAATGCGTTTTTGCTTTCTTGTTGTTGTTGTTATTGTATATGATTCCTGTTCAAATGTTGTAATAAACAGTACAATCTATAATTTAAGTTGTTGTTGCTATTGTATCTGTACGTTGTAATGTCGATTTGTTATTATTACTGCTATTGTTGTTGTTGTTAGTTTTGTGGTTGTTGTTGTTGCTGTTGTTAGTTGTGATGATGGATGAACGTAAAAATTCGTGTTCAAACACTTTACTTTATATTCCTTGTACAAAATTGTTTATCTTGAAAACGTTGTTGTTGCTGTTCACTGGCAACGAAAGCCTTTTTTCTTCTTTGTGTTAAGCTGTGTGCAATTGAAAGTGGGGAGTGTTGTAATCATCATCATATCAATATGATGTTGTAGTAGTTTTTTTTTTCAGTTCTTTTTTTTGTTGGTCACTTAGAAAATGTTTCCTTTAACCATATTTTGTGTTAGAAAAAAAAAAATGCATTAGGGTCGTCTTAGGGTATTTGCTGTGGTAAAAACATTTCTTTTTCTTTTATTTTTTCTGTTTTGTTTTTCCTAAAAGGTAATAATGCGTTTAACATGTTTTTATGTAAAAAAATATTTTTTTTTATTTTTTCAATTTTTTCTTTGTTTGAGTTTGTAGAAAAATGTTAAAATATGTTTAGAGATTGAAAGCTTTTTGTTTTGTGTGTATGTGTGTAAGTGTTTTTCCTTCCTTGCTTTCTTACAAAAAAAAAAAAAAAACCATGAAGAGAAAAACTAATCTAACAAACAAGAAAACATGATTAGATACACGATTATATGGTACATAACTACGATTAACAACAACTAAGTAAGAAAGCCAACAAATGAATGGATGAATGTTGTTGATTTTTCTTACTTTTTAACAATTTTTTTTTTTATTTTTTTTCATTTTTCTAAATTATTTTAATGGAAAAAGAGCAGATGTTTTTTTTTTCTTCTGCTTTACTGCTTGTAACATTGATTGAAGGCTGTTTTGGTTTAAAAGAGATTTTTAAAAAATTTAAATAGGAAATTGTTAATTTGTTAAAATATTAAAAAAAGCATTTACAAATTTTGTAAATTTTTAGGGAAATCGTGAAGAGCATTTTACAGAGTGGTAAAAATTATTTAAAATTTTTTATTTTTAAAAACGTTTTCTTAAAAAACTGAAAGTAGCTGAATACCGATAAAATTTAAAAATTTTATTTAAAAAAAATGATTAATTTTCTTTCCAAACCCGCCTTTAATTTATTGAAAAACACTTTTGTAGTAAAATGCATTAATTTTTTTTTTCTTAAAACTAAATAAGCATAAAACAGGCTGCCGGAAATTGCTGTAGCATTACAAATATGCTTTCACGTACATAATACAAATGCCCTGCCTCTATTAACTAAACTAAACAATATTCTCAACTAATTTTCTTTTAACTATTTATCTGACCAATAATAAAAGCCACATCATTAATTGTTTACATTCAGCTTTAAAACACATTTTGCCTGCATTATGACAGGAAGAGTTTGTTCTTGAAAACAGAGAAATACAAGAAAAACATTTTTCAATATTAAACAGCCAACACGTCAAATTTTATCACAAACGGTTTTGTTTGATAAGAAAACGCCAAAAGAAACATTTCTGAAAGGCCGTCCTCACAAAAGGCAATGGATGCTAAAGCCTTGCACAGGCTCTTACATTTACTGTATTGCCAACAAATACTGTAGTATTACCGTATAAAAGAGGAGTAATAATTGCTGCAACATGCTGCATTTCCACTGTGTTTGGCACCATCTTAAACAAAAAAAAAAACTAAAAAGCCCACGTAAAAAACCGTCTTTAATTTTTTTTTCTTTAAGTAATACATATAAAAAAGGTGTTAATCATTAATAAAATGTGCTTTATATATACAAAAAAAAATGTTTCTTAATTATTAATGATGTCAGTTTGTTGCAAAGCAGCCAAAATGCTGTGGACTCCTCATATTGTGCTGTGTAGCTTACATTCTAGACAAGTGTTAATGTTTTAAAACACTTTTATAAGATAAGCAAAAGAGGTTTTTTTCTTAGCTTTCTTTTGGCTTTGCTGTTATATCAACAGCAGGAAATTATTTCAAATATTTATTTAACTGTTGTTCCTCAAATGGTTTTTGTTATGGTTGCTTTTCTATTGTAAATTTTATTTGCTTGAAAATTTTAATTTGCCAAATCTAATCATTTTAATTTAAAACTATTGTATAACATCAGAAACATTTAAAATTCAATCAATTAAAATTGTTAAGGTTTTTTTTTTTGGCAAAACAGTTTTGAAAGGGAAGGTATGCTGGCATAGCATTAGTGATTATAATTGTTAGAGGTGAATTGCTATTTACACCCAGTTTTGCTTCAATAGCACAACTTTGTTGTGATCTATTTAAACTTGAGACGTATATCTAAATCGTAGTTCTTCATTAAGTAGTAATTTAAATTCTGTCTGGACTATAAAGCCAAACACTTCATTCTAAATACTTTTCAACAGGTATTTTAACATGTGGCCGAGCGTTGTCATTATGGAATATTACGGTTTCAATTCTACACATTTTTCGGCCAATGCTCGCTTCAAACGAATCAGTTTCATACGGCACAGATTCCCTGTGATGGTCTGGTCAAATTTCAGCAGCTCATAATAGATAGGACCCTTTGGCTCCCAACAAATACAGAGAATTATCTTAGCGCCATGGATATTTGTCTTAAGTGTCGATTCGGATGGTTGGCCGGACCTCACATACGATCCTTAAGTTTCGGGTTATTGTAATGAATGCATTTTTCATTGCAAATATAAAAATGCAAAAATCATTTCGGACATGCAAAATCGTCTTTCAAGGTCTCTTGGCTTCAATTAGTATGCTACCCAATTTCTTTGCTTTTGGATGCAGCCTGCTGCTCACAAACGTTTTGAAATTGCTGCTTGAGTAGATACCAAACAGCAAGCTTTTGTCTTATGGAGTAATGTTTCCAATTCTAAGGACTGAGATCGAAAAATTCTTAAAAAACATTAATGTTAATAAAAGTGAAACCACTAAACTTACAATTTTGATTTTTTGTTTTATTTGATTGAAATTTTTATTACAATTTACAAAAAAAAAAATATTTTTATAGTTTTGATCACTAGTGATGAAACTTTGAACCTTTTTCGAAAACCCTTCCATTATGGTTTTTATAGTGCTTTATGTCACTTTGTTCGAACAGGTTGTCCATCTCCGTTTAAAATCTACCACACTTTTGGACACCTTTTTTGTGCTCTTCAATTCTCTTTTAACAAGAGCCCAATATCTATCCACTGGACTCAGCTCCAGGCAGTTTGGAGGAATTGCATCTCTTGATACAAATACCACATTATTGGTCTTGTACCACTCAACCCTTTCTTACCATAATGACAGAATGCCAAATCAGGACAAAAATAAATTGACACATTAAGAAGTCTTATGAATGGAAACATCCTTTTTTGTAAACATTCCTTAATGAAAATTTCGGTATTTATAGAGCCCTTTGTAACAAATGTTTGGCTTTTTTGCCGCAACTGCATATTGCTTGCCATACCAAGAACTTTTTGGGAAATTTTGTCTGCTTTTGGGTCCTAAACGTTTCTTCAACATTCCCTCAAGCATCTGCAACATAAAAAAATTGACCCCGAAGCTGCGAAAAAATTTCCATACGTACATTTCGTCATCCATTATGCAGCAGGTATATTTTTTGTATAAAATTTTACTTCAATTTCCGTGTTCTGTATTTGGCCTCTAAATTTTTAGCAGAGTTCCTGTCAGGAACTTTTTGAGCCTTGTATGTTTTTGAACCTGCGTTAGCTTTAACTTTCATGCCAAATAGTCCGAGCACTGAGCTAACCGGGCTGCTTTCCTACCGGAGGTGTTGGGAGCTCTTTTGAAAATGCTTTCTATTTTTTTGGCTTTAGAAACATCATGTGCACCATTCCTTTTACCTGAACCAGGTTTTATATCAACCTAAAAGTACTCCCTGTACTGTTTAATAATATTGGAAAAAGTTTGATAGCAGACCTTTGATTGTTTGGCCAACTTTTTGTACGACAAAGTTGGGTTTTGTTGGAACTATTTAATAATTTTAGTACGCACTTTTTTCTGGTCACTCATTTTAATCAGATTAACAACAAGTAAACATAATTGACATTAAACATAATAACTGACATGTTTTACAAAGGTAACTTGATGAAAAAAAAAATCAAATAATACTTGGGTTAAAAGTTTTAATGAAAAACGTGTGTTAAGAATTTTACGATCTCACTCCTTAGTAAATCCAGCATTTTTAATTTATAGACCAATAATTCAGTCCCAGTTTGGCTTCAATCGTCGATCTTTATTCAGTTCTAGTTAAGCTGGAGTCAAACATGTTAAGCTTCAATCGTAGATCATTATTTATCCTTAGTTTAGCTTTAATCTTTAGTTTAGCTTCAAAATTGGATTTTTTATTCCCGGTTTAGCTTCAATTGTAGATCATTGTTTACACTTTGTTTAGCTTCAATCGAAGATCTTTATTTGGTCTTAGTTTATCTCCAATAGACCTTTATTTTGTCTTATTTATGCTCCAATCGTATATATTTTGTTCGACTTATTTAAACTTCAATCGTAGATCTTTATTTAGTCCTAGTTTAGCATTAATCGTAGATCTTTATTTAGTCCTTGTTTAGCTTCAATCGTAAATCTTTATTTAGTCTCAGTTCAGCTTTAATTGTAGATCTTTAATCGTAGATCTTTATTTAATCCCAGTTTAACTTTAATCGTACAGCTTTATTTAGTCCTTGTTTAGCTTCAATCGTAGATCTTGATTTAATCCCAGTTGACCTTTAATCGAAGATCCATATTTAGTCCCAGTTTAGCTTTAATCGTTGATATTTATTAAGTCCCAGTTTAGCTTTAATCGTAGATCTTTATTTAGTCCCAGTTTAGCTTTAATCGTAGATCTTTATTAAGTCTAAGTTTAGCTTTAATCGTAGATCTTTATTTAGTCCCAGTTTAGCTTTAATATTTGATCTTTGTTTAGTCTTAATTTAGCTTTAATCTTTATTTAGTCCCAGTTTAGCTTTAATCGTAGATCTTTATTTAGTCATAATTTAGCTTTAATCGTAGATCTTTATTAAGTCCCAGTTTAGCTTTAATCGTAGATCTTTATTTAGTCCCAGTTTAGCTTTAATCCTAGATCTTTACTTAATCCCAGCTTAGCTTTAATCCTAGATCTTAGTTTAGTCCGAGTTGAGCTTTAATCGTAGATCTTTATTTAATCCCAGTTGAGCTTTAATCGTAGATCTTTATTTAGTCCCAGTTTAGCTTTAATCGTAGATCTTGATTTAGTCCCAATTGAGCTTTAATCGTAGATCTTGATTTAGTCCCAGTTTAGCTTTAATCGTAGTCATAGTTTAGCTTTAATCCTGGATTTTTATTTAATCCCAGTTTAGCTTTAATCGTAGATCTTTATTTGGGCTTAAATTAGATTGAATCGTTGATATTTATTTTGACTTAAATTAACTTTAATCGTAGATCTTTATTTAGTCCCAGTTTAGCTTTAGATCTTTATTTAGTCCCAGTGGAGCTTCAAGTTCAGTTGTTACAACGAATATGTTTTCTATGCCTGGACGCTATAATCAATGGATTGGTCTTCATACACTTTGTTATCGTGCTTACGTCTTAGGTTATAGATATCCTTATTATCTAATGTTGAAAAAACTACATGTTATCATCAATATGTGTGAAAATCCCATATTTAACTTAATTGTTGTCTTACATTTTGCTACATAAAATTGTTTCTACTAAACCAATTTTGTTGATTTCCAATACCCAACTATTTAGGCCACTGGCAAATATTACATATAAAAATCATTTAATTATCTTCTGTATATTTTACACGAGCCTGTTTTACACACACAAACAGTCAGAACTTGAACGAATGTGATTTCATGAGAAACAGCCTTTTATGTATATTTGTATAAAAATTATCACTCTGTGTGAATTTTTGCAGTATTCAATTGAGGCATTTCCTTGTATGTTAAACAATTTTCATATTTCTTTTGAAACCTCTTAGCCTAAGGCAACCTTCCCCTTGACAGTTAAACAAATAAAATAAAATAAAACCACCAACAATTGTTTAATTGTCAAATCTTTATTTTGTGAATTTTTTGCTTTATTTGGTTGTTGCTGTTTTTAGCTTTTTTTTTTTTGCTGCTTTTCAGTTAAACCCCACTCAAATCAAATGAAATCAAATGAAATGATTTTGGGCTAATTACCCTTTTGTGGTAACCTAAGATCATGATGCATTTACAGCCACAATAGCAGCAGCAACAACAACCATTTAAAGCATTCAAGCAGTTAAGCATCACTTTTCAAACAAAAACAACAACATACAATACTAACTAACAGCATTTACCAAAAAAAAAAGAAAAAAAAAAAACCAGCAGGAGTTTAAAGACTTTCATTAAACTTAAACGTTTTAAACCTTTAACACACATAAAGTTTTATTTTTATTTATTTTTTTCTACTACGTCTTCAGCAATATGTTGTTGTTTTTGTTGTTATTTTAACTTCTTATTTTAATTTAAATTTGTTGCTGTTTGCTGTTGGTTTGTTTTCTTCGTTTTGTTTATTTGAAAATGTGCAAAAATTTTATCTTCGTCACCAGCCAACACAAGAGCAGCAGAACACCACGATACCCGGTGATACCAACAAACACTCACTTTTTGGTGGGTATGTGTGAGTGTGTGTGTGTGTATCTATGTATAACTCAGTTGGCCACATTATCTGTCAACAACATTTAAATTGCTGTCTTTTTCTGCAGTTTGGTTCAAAATTTAAAATCTTTTTTTTTCGGAATTTTAAAAAAACTTTTGTTGAACATTTTTTTTTTTAATTTTAAACGGTCGCCCACTATTTGTTGTTGTTTGGGTTTTTTTTTATTTATTCTTTTATTTACTTACTTATTTTAGTTGGTTGGTTGTTGTTGCTGGCTAAATTGGCCAAATGAGTTCAAATGAGAAATGTTTAAAACAAAAACTGAGCTGTGAGGAGGACATTTGTTACGGATTCTTTTTTCTTTTTTTGTTGGCTTTTTCTTCTGGTTTTGAGTTTTTTTGAACAGATATTTTAATTTGAAATTTCTTGACAGCTTTTAAATGTTTTCTACCCTTTTAGTTGGCATAATGATTTTCGTTACAGCAAAAGGTTGTAAATTTCGTAAATACTTGACTTTGACCGACAAAATTAGCAGTTATTGAAAATAGGTGGAGATTTTTTGGGTTTGTAATAGTGTAGTTAAGAACTTTCTAAAGAAATTTGGTTTAGTATGAAGTTTTACAAGTACTTAATTAGGTTTAATTTTATATGACAAATTTAGCATAAAAAAAAACGGTTTCCAAGTGAACGGAGAATGCTGTATAGCTTCTAAATCACAGGTTATATTGCAAATAAGTATATGTGAAATTGATTGAGTGAGATTCAGTCATTCAGAAAACTGAATTTGTATTTACTACTTATGTTTATATAATAAATTAGATACACGGTGTCAAACTAGACCTCATCAAATCTAAAAATGTTTTAAAAACTTGTTCGAAGCGGATTTTAATTTATTTTGGCTCCTTGTGAAATTGAACTTCTTCTCTACGTTCGTTTGTGTAAGTCAAGCTCATATTATAAATACCCATACGAAACTTGTAATGTTTTTCCAAAACATTTTGAGATTGCAAATAAACAAAATTGTCTTAGTAGACAAAATTTTATAAATAAAAATATGAGACAACTAAGAGGACAAAATCGTGGAAAACTTTATTCTTTGGTAACTAGGACGTAGCCGTCTACCTCCCATACAAATATTATTTTCCTAATTTGGTATTAAAGCGAACATACATATAACTTTATAACGTTAATATTTTATATAAATTTATTCAAAATTAAGAATCAAGTAATGCAAAATCACATCAAAAAAGGTTATGAAGATCGATCCACAATCGATCGTTCCCACATGAAGAAAATTGATATGTTGTGAAAATTGAACTTGAAGCTAAACTGGGACTGAATAAAGATCTTCGATTGAAGCTAAACTGGGACTTAATAAAGCTAACTAAAATTAAATATTGGGTATATGACTTAAAAATGCGGGATTAACAATAGATGACGTAAGTTTTGAACTCGTTTTTTGTTTTTAATAAATTATATGTCATTTTTAAGGGTACATATCTGGCATGTAGAAAAGGTTAAATTTTGTACATACGAATCGTGAAATGCGGGAAGTTTCACTTTACTTCTTTAATTTGAAAAAAAAAAGTGGCGCTGAAACACTCCGCTTGCTTACCAAAGCTTACGGTGAATGTGTTCCAGCGGTTTCAACGTGTGAGAGATGGTTTGTGAGGTTCGGAAGCGGTGATTTTGATATGGATGACAAAGATCGCCCAGGCCAGCCAAAAAAGTTTGAAGATCAAGAATTGGTGGCATTACTCAACAAGAGATTGCAAACTCATTTGGAGCTACTCAAGCAGCAATTACAAAATGTTTTCGAATAGCAGGATTCTTCCAAAAGCAGGGAAATTGAATACCATACTAGTTGAAACAGAGAGACTTTGAAAGGTGATTTTGATGTGCGAAATGATGCTTGAACTCAATAAAAGAAGTCCATTTTTCCACCGAATTATTACTTGCGATGAACAATGGATCTGTTACGATAACTCGAAGTGTAAGAGATCGTATGTGAAGCCCGGCCAAACAGCCAAATCGATACCAAAGCCAAAAATACATTTCGTTAAGGTAATCTTCTGTATTTGGTGGGAGCAAAGCGGTCATATCTATTATGAGCTACACAGGGAAACTGTGTCGATCACAACTGATTCGTTAGAAGTGAGCAGAATATGCAGCCAGACATGAAACCGTAATATTTCATCATGACAACACTCGGCCACATGTTGAAATACGTGTTAAAAAGTATTGAGAATGAAGTAGTTGGGAAGTTTCCCCTTACACGCTAAAATAAGGATCTTCCATTATAGCTAAACTGGGATTAAATCAAGATCTGTTATTGAAGCTAAACTGGGACTAAATTAAGATCTACGATTAAAGCTAAACTGACATTAAATAAAGATCTACGGATAAAGCTAAACTGGGATTAAATCAAAATCTACGATTGAAGCTAAACTGGGATTAAATAAAGACCTACGATTAAAGCTAAACTGCTTAAAGCTAAGATCTGCTATTGAAGCAAAACTGGGACTAAATAAAGATCTACAATTAAAGCTAAACTGGGATTAAATTAATATATACGATTGAAGCTAAACTTGGACTAAATTAAGATCAACGATTAAAGCTAAACTGGGATTAAATCAAGATCAACGATTGTAGCTAAACTGGGACTAAATAAAGATCTACGATTAAAGCTAAACTGGAACTAAATAAAGATCTACGATTAAAGCTAAACAAAGACTAAGAAAAGATCTACGATTGAAGCCATACTAAGACTAAATAGAGATCAATGATTGAAGCTAAACTAAGATTAAATAAAGATCTACAGCTGAATTTACACTAAGACTGAATAAAGATCTATGAATGAAGTTAAATTAAGACTAAAGAAGGAATTACGATTGAAGCTAAACTGGGTTTAAATAAACGTCTCCAATTTAAGCTAAACTGGGATCAAATTAAAATTTACAATCAAAGATAATAATAACAATATTTTTCTTTAAATTTTGAAATTAAAAATGTTCATACTTTAAAATCACTGTGTATGGTGAAAAAAACCTTAAAAATCTTTAATTCCCAAACAAAAAAAGTAATCTTACTTTAGCCCCCTCCACAATAACTTCAAAAGGTTACTTACATTTGAGCAGTTGTTTCCTTTTTGTTCACTTCAAATTGTTTTCAATTGATGTTTAATGCCACCATCAATGTAATCGATGATGGAGTATATTATTGCAACATTATGATACATCTTTTGACACATGTTTGTTGTAAGTTGATGTTGCTGTTGCTGTTGTTGTTGTTGTTGCTGAGTATGTTTTGTGTAAAATGTTACATGTCAATCATTATGAATATGATCAATATGTTAGCTTGAGTGGAGTATTTTGATGGATGATAAATCATCAAAGTCATGACTATAAAAAAACAAATAGTCGGTGGGGATGAGAATTTTCCAAACAGACTTACCTGTAAAGAGATTAAAAGAAAATAATAAAAGAGATTAATCAGTGAATTATGGTAAAGAAATATAAATACTTATAAGAGATATATAAGATTTTAAAGACGGTTTCAAAATTTAATTACTTTAACTACTAATGAGTGCTCAACTTGAAACCTGGTTTCTTTATTCTTACTCTCAACAGCTTAAAAAATTCAATATTTTCCATTTAACATTCTATATTTAGATCATTCTTTAACTCTTAAACTTCAATGCTATGTAATCAAAATAAATTACATAAATTTATTATTTATTTTTTTATTTATTTTTTTTAAATAAAAAACAAAAATTATCATACTAAAACATTTGTTAAGCATTCAAATTACAGTCTGTTACTTTGACTGTATATTTCTTGGTATACGGATTTGTTGTTGGTGTTGGTGCACAATTATTTAGCCTGTTAAATATTTTGACAACTTCATTTGTAATCAGAAATAAAACATAAAAAAAAAAATTAAGCTGCCATTCGTTTCAGTTTTATATTTATATAAAAAATAAATCGCAACCAACCCCTGCTTTGTGTGTGTTTGGAATTTTAAATGAAAATGTAAGTAAGTAAGTTTTGCAAATGCTAAACAACAAAACCAAGAAAATTACATACAAATGATGATGAAGTCAACAAAAAAAATAAATAATAAAAAACAGCACACACAATATCGCACAGAATTAAGCAGGCAATTTATATCAAGTAAACTTGAGCTAAAATGTTGCATGAAAAAAAAAAACACAAAACCAAACTAAATAACAAAATAATTACAATTTTAAACATACAAGATTTGAAAACTGGCAATCATATGCTCAGTTTTAGTTTTTTTTCTGCATTCTTAACAAATTAACAATGACAGCAGCTGCAGCAGCAGCAAGAAAGGCAGACTAAGCTAAGGGGAAGGGTTAGTTAGAAGCCACAGGGAGAATCCATGACACAACGGACATAACATGGATTGGATATTTACAATTTCAATGATAAGTAATATTTCAAGAATATATCAAAATGAAAACATTTTGATTTCATACCCGATCCAAAATATAATTTCTTGAAATTAAAAATATAGTAAACATTTATCAAAAGAATTTTCTTTTAAATTATCCAATGAACAACATCGACTTTGATTTAATTTTAAAAGTAGACATGTTGATTTGAATAAGGTATAAATTCAATAAATAGGGCAAAGTTCATATCTTGAAATAAAAAGTTCAAAAGTTCCTATATCTCAAAAACCAAACTTTCTTACATTTTTAAAAATGTACAGTATGATAAACTAAAACTTAATCTGTAATAAGGAGTGAGATCGAAAAATTCTTAACATACATATATGTTAATAAAAACGAAACCACTAAACTTGCAGTTTTGAATCTTTTTTTATTTGATTGCAATTATTGATACAATTTACAACAAAAAAAATACTTATATAGTTCTAATCACTAGTGATGAAATTTTGAACCTTTTTCGGAAACCCTTCCATTAACTTTTTTATAGTGCTTTCTGTCACTTTGCTCGAACAGGTAGTCCATCTCCATTTAAAATCTACCACACTTTTGGACACCTTTTTTGTGCTCTTCAATTCTCCTTTAATAAGAGCCCAATATCTCTCCTCTGGCCTTAGCTCCGGGCAGTTTGGAGGATTTGCCTCTCTTGGTACAAATACCACATTATTGTTCTTGTACCACTCAAGGGCTTACATTATGAAGTCTTATGAATGGAAGCAGCCTTTTTTGAAAACATTCCTTGATGTAAATTTCGGTATTTGTAGAGACCGTTGTAACAAATTATTGGCTTCTTTTGCCGCAACTGCATATTGCTTGCCATACCAAGAACATTTTGGCAAATTTTGTCGGCTTTTGGGTCCTCAACTTTTCTTCAACATTCCCTCGAGCATCAGCAACATCAAAATTTTGACCCGGAAGCTGCGAAAAATCTGCCAGAACATACGTTTCGTCATCCATTATGCAGCAACAATATTTTTTTTATAAAATTTTACTTCAATTTCCGTGATCTGTTTTTGGCCTCTAAATTTTTAGCAGCGTTCCTGTCAGGAACTTTTTGAGCCTTTTATGTTTTTAAACCTGCATTAGCTTTAACTTTTCGTACCAAATAGTCCGAGCACTGAGCTAACCGGGCTGCTTTCCTACCGGATGTGTTGGACGCTCTTTTGAAAATGCTTTCTATTTGTTTGGCTTTAGAAACATCATGTGGACCATTCCTTCTACCTGAGTCAGGTTTTCTATCAATGGACAAGTTCTCCCGGTACTGCTTGGAAACAGTTTGACGGCAGACCTTTGAATGCTTGGCCAACTTTTTGTACGACCAAGTTGGGTTTTGTTGAAAATATTTAATAATTTTAGTACGCACTTTTATTGGTCACTCATTTTAATCAGATTAACAACAAATAAATATAATTGCCATTAAACATAATAACTGACATGTTTTACAAAGGTAACTTGATAAAAAAAATCAAATAATACTTGGGTTAAAAGTTTTAATGAAAAACGTGTGTTAAGAATTTTACGATCTCACTCCTTAGCTAAATTAGTATTGTGAAAAGCATTAATTTTACTTTAAATAAAACTAAACAAATTTAGATGTCAGATAGTTTAAAAGCATTTTTTCATTTGATTTGGGTTTAACTTGACACCGTTTATCTTATTTATTGTTTAAACCGGATCCATACAAATTCATTCTTTTGAAAGCATATATCCCACTCAATAATTTTCACTTCATTTCAATCAGACTTGTGGTTTAGAATATATGCAAAATATACGATTAAAGCTAAACGGGGACTAAATAAAGATCTACTGTTGAAGCTAAAATAAGAATCAATAATATATGTGATTGAGGTTAAGTTGGACTAAATAAAGATCTACATCATAGATATTTCTTTAGTCCCACTTAGTCCTAGTTTAGTTTAGGGACTAAATAAAGATTAGTCTTTACTCAAAAAGCAAATGATCTGATGAAAACTCTGAGAGCTAGTTGTTGGGAAAAATATATTCTACATTCTCTGTTTAAACCCATCTTAAACAAATATTTGTGATTTTCAGTTGTTATTTATATAGTATATAATCTAGGTTTAACTGACCATCATTCGCGAGTTAAACATAAGTAAGAACTGCTAAAGCAGAAATAGCTGAAAAACAAAATAAACAATTCAGCACAGCATTTCGTCACCTTAATATAGAAAGGCCCTTACTCGTGTTTTTTTTAGTCGAGATTTTTTGGTTAAATATGATACATTTATCGAAATAAACGAAAATCTGGGCTTGTATTTTCTATATTAAGGTAACTATTTGTTTTTATACCTTTCACCATGAGTGGCAAGGGTTTATATAAGTTTGTCATTCTGTTTGTAATTTCTGCATTTTTCATTTGCGACACCACGAAGTATATATATTCTGGATCGTTATAGATAGTGAAGTCGATAAAGCCATCTGTATAATAACTTACAAACATGATTGATACATTAATATATTGGGAATTCTCCGGGCTCAGTTGCTATTTAAATTGAGACAATCGGCCCACAAATGGCTGAGATATAAGTAAAAAACCAGGACAACCTGTATTTTTGATCTATATCTGGAAGTCATTAATATTGTTACAAATGTACAATAGCAATTTGAATTAAACGGTCTGTATGGACTGCCTGCAACATTCATCATGTTTATAAACACGTCCATTAGTAGAAGCTTCTACTTATCAACAATGTTGATAGCATGCGGTTATTAGCATTGTTTGTAAGTATGGCAACAATGCATGTTTAAGCTGCTAACATTAACATCGAAAGCTCTAGAATTCGAATGTACTAGTATGTCCGTTAAGAGCATTGTAGAAGATTCCCGATAGATGGCGCGTATATAAATAGTGGCAGAGCTGGTAGTTGAGTTGAGCATAGGCGCTGTTAGAGATAACATCGAGTGTCGTGTACATTTGAGTTTGTACATTATAAAGTGTGTGTGCATTTCTGCCAATTGATAAACGTGTATAAAAACATTGAGTGACTATTTGAACTGTTGTTGTTGTACATTTTAAATAAATAAAGAGTTGTTACAATTTTAAACTACTAAAGCTGATATTTATTTGCAATCAAAAGTATCCGCTTTATTTAAAGGAAATAAACCCCGTTTTTAAAAGGTAAAAACGTAACAATATAAACAATAAGGATATCCAATAATATATATTTGAAAAGGTCTTTCAAACGGCATATATAAGGCCAAAGTAATTCGGACCTACAATGGGTCGAAATCTTGAAAAATATTTTTTACCTCGAATTGTAAATTTTTTTCACAAATAAATTTAAAAAAGAAAAATGTTTTTAAAAATTCACTAATAAATTAAAAAAAAAAAGTTTTAAATTTTGTTTACCTAAAAATATGTTAAAGTATAATTTGGTGAAGGGTATATAAGATTCGGCACAGCCGAATATAGCTCTCTTGCTTGCTTTGATTTGCTTTAATTTCACTTTTTCTTTTACAAAGTTAATATTTACAATAAAAACTTGATTTTTTTATAAAATTTAAAGTATTGACATATTTATATTAAACATTATGAGGAATGTACATATGATTTGAATGAAAACTATTAGTGAGAAACACAATCATTGGTTAAAGCCCGGCTAAGTTTGTTTCATGTTTAACTTAACGGAGTGTTAAGCTATGTTTAACCAACAAGTAAAAAACTGAATATTTCATATCTGTGGTAAATTTCATTATAATCGGAGTTTTGAAATGGATTCTTCTATGCTTTTGATATGTTTGCAAATTTTGTATCTTTCTTTAAACTTTTTAAATTTTCGAAAACATTTTTATTTTTCTAAACCAATTATATTAAAACACTATTAAAAATACTTTAATAAAATTACAACGTAAAAGAAATAATTTAAAAGCTCCAGATTTATTTAGCCTTAATGAACTTAATTTTCTTACATATTCTGCTATTAGTCGAGTTTTTATTAAAATTTGATGAAAGATTTAACTTTATTCAAAATCTTATATATTTAGCTAAAAATGTCTTTATTTACATTTGAAATGTTAATAATAGGTTTTAGAAAAACCTATAGAAATTGAAAAATCCGATTTAATTTAGTAAAAAATTAATTATAAAATTTTTTACAATTACAACATAATTGAAAATGTTAATTCATGTTAAAAAATTATAGATTAATTTATATTAATAATTTGTAAATAACTTTATTAAAAGCCCCTTGTTATAAAAATATACAATAAAAAAAAAAAAAACATTTTATAGATTCTAATCTAATACAAGAAAAAATTGTTAAATAATTTTTTATTTTTCTTAAAAAAAAAAAAAAAACATTTGTAGGCCAACATGTATTTACTGTATACAACATATATATTTTTTTTTAATAAAGAATTTTAATTGAAAAATATAATAATAAACTAAAATTGCTAATACGTGGTCAGCCAAAAAAAAGAAAAAACATTGCAAATCAACTCAAGATCTTAGTAGACATTGTTTGGTTGTTTAGTTTTTTTTTTCTTTAAACACAACTGACATTTAACCAAATTTTTTTTCTTTATATAAAACTTAAACTAAACTACAAAAGTTTGTTTATAAAAATGTTAAACAAACATTCAATTACGTTGGAAAATTGTTTTGAAAAGTCAAAATGTTAATTAAATTCTTTTCTTTTATTACGTTTTTTACTTTTTATTAAATGTTTGTTTATTTGTGTTAAATTTCTAATATTTTTTGTTTATATTTTATTAAATGTTTTTATTTCTTTTTTTTTCATTTACTTTTAGGTGTCAGCCAATGACCCAGATTGTGGCGTTAATGCCATGGTTAATTACACCATGGGTTCGGCGGGTTCAAAGTATTTTAGCGAATTTAGTGTTCGCTCAGCTACGGGAGAAATCTGCATAGCTGGCGATTTGGACTTTGAAAAGAAGCAAGTGTATGAGTTTCCCGTTATAGCCACGGATAGAGGTGAGTACAGATACAAAGTTTATAGCAAAAATAATAGTTGCAATTAAAGTAATTAAACGATGTTAGAAAAAATAAAAATATAAAGTTTAAAAAGTATAAAATTAGCCAAATCGGATTTCAGTTGTAGATGTCTAAAAACTTGTAAAACATTTTTGCATAAGATAAGCTCTAGTTTGACACTCTGTAACCCATTTATTAAATAAACAGGGTAGATTAAAAGTCAGTTTTCTGAAAGCTTGGATTACGTCCAACAATTTTCAGCTACACTTATTTGCAATCGGAACACTATGCACAGTAGCATCCGTTTACTTTATATATTCCGTTTCAATCGGCTCAGTAGTTTTGGAGTTATAATAACAAATTTAAGCAAAAAATATATTTTTTACGTGAAAGTAGCAATTTTGTTTATTTTAAAAAAAATCATGAAAAATCGAAAACTTCAGAATTTTTCAGGTTTATTGCTTTATCGCAAAGCTACATGCAATAGCAATAAAATGAGATATCGATCATAAAAATCGATTGATTTTTGACGAATTTATTCACAATTAAGTGAATTCGATCATTTTCACAAAATTGTAGTTTTTTGTTTGATATAGGTAAAATTGAGTAGTTAATGTTCTTCTTTCGATTGATTGAATTTTGAAAACATTTTCACCATGCTATGTACAAATTTTCTCATATATATAGTGTTTCAATCGGTTCAGTAGTTTCGGAGTTATAATAACAAATTGAAGCCAAAAAAATTTTTTAAGTGAAAATAAAAATTTTTTTGTTTTAAAAAAATCATGAAAAATCGAAAATGGCAGAAATTGTTGCGATTTATGGCTTTATCGCAAAGCCACATGTAATAAGAATAAAATGTGACATCGATCATAAAAATCGATGGATGCTTTTCGAATTTATTCACAATTAAGTGAATTCGCTCATTTTCCCAAAATTTTATGATCACTCATATTTCGTAACAAAAATCCTTTTTCATATGAAAAAACTAAAATCCTTAATAACAATTAAAATAAGTGTTTAACTGAGAAAAGGAGCTCGATCAGTGATCACTCATATTTCTGATCAAAAATCGATTTTTCATAAAAAATCGAAAATCCTTAATAACTTTGTAAATAAGCGTTTAATGGAGAAAATGAGCTCCATCTGTGATCACTCATATTTCTGACAAAAAATCCATTTTTTATATGAAAACTCTAAAAAAACCTAAAATCCCTAATAACTTTGTAAATAAGCGTTTTATCGGGAAGAGGAGCTCGATCATATTTCTAACCAAAAATCAAATGTTCATATGAAAAAACCCAAAAATCTAAAATCCTTAATAACTTTGTAAATAAGCGTTTAATCGAGAAAAGGAGCTCGTTCTGTGATCACTAATATTTCTGACCAAAAATCCATGTTTCATATGAAAACTCTAAAAAACATAAAATTCTTAATAACTTTGTAAATAAGTGTTTAATCGGAAAAAGGAGCTCGATCAGCGATCACTCATATTTCTGACCAAAAATCAAATTTTCATATAAAAACTCTAAAAAACATAAAATCCTTAATAACTTTGTAAATAAGCGTTTAATGGAGAAAAAGAGCTTGATCAGTGATCACTCATATTTCTGACCTAAAATCCTTAGTAACTTTGTAAATAAGCGTTCAATGAAGAAAACGAGCTCAATCAGTGGTCACTCATATTTCTGACCAAAAATCGCATTTTCGCATTGTAAATAAGCGTTTAATCGAGAAAAGAAGCCCATCTGTAATCAGTTATATTCCTGACCAAAAATCGATTTTTCATATGAAAATTCTCAAAAATCTAAAAATCCTTATTAAAACGTATAATGGAGAAAAGGAGCTCAATAAGTGATCTCTCATATTTCTGACTAAAAATCATTTTTCATATGAAAACTCTAAAAAACCTAAAATCCTTAATGACTTTGTAAACAAGCGTTTAATCGAGAAAACGAGCTCTATCAGTGATCACTCATATTTCTGACCAAAAATCAAATTTTCATATGAAAAAACCCAAAAATCAAAATTCCTCAAAAATTATTTGGCAACACTTTACTATACAAGTGGAGTAAATACAAACCTTGTTTGATTTTTAAGACACCTTTTTGTATAGTTCTTTTATTATTTGACTCCTTTTTTTTTCCTATTTTAACAAAAATCTCCGGCTTTTTTTAATTTCAGGCGG
The DNA here is from genome assembly GCA_942486065.2 of Calliphora vomitoria. Taxonomy (NCBI): domain Eukaryota; kingdom Metazoa; phylum Arthropoda; class Insecta; order Diptera; family Calliphoridae; genus Calliphora; species Calliphora vomitoria. The sequence goes on along the minus strand of OW818030.2, from coordinate 119,899,476 downwards.
CCTCAGCACTACCTCCATGGTGAAAATACAGCTAACCGACATCAATGACAATCGTCCGATTTTCTATCCGCACCACTACAATGTCTCGCTGCGTGAGACAGCCTCTACCACAGCCTCCAATGCACCCATAGTCACAGTAGCAGCTACAGATCCTGATTCGGGACGTTTTGGTACCATCACTTATCGTATTGTTGGTGGCAATGATGCAAGTTTATTTCGTATTGAACGTTCCACGGGAGAGATCTTCTTAAATCGTCCGAATATGCTTTCGGCACGCACACAATCTCTGCATGTGTTGAATGTGTCGGCCAGTGATGGTGGCGGTTTGAGAACTCAACAAGATGCTTTAGTATTTGCGAATATAATTGATGCCACGCAACGGCCACCAATATTTGAGAAGCTGCGCTATAATTTCTATGTAAAAGAGGATGTGGTGCGTGGCAGTGTGGTGGGCACAATACAGGCGACCAGTACGGATGCAGGTGAGTGAAGATGAAGGAAGACAATTAGAGTTGAATAGCTTTATTTGGTTAATTATTTATACAAAATATAATTTTACAAAGCATTGAAATGAAAAATGAAGTACAGCGCTAAAACTGGGCAATGACTTACTGAATAACATAGTTTTCAATTACAATAACATACCGTATGCATTACTTAGAAGTAGTTGAGTAAGAACTTATTTATCAGTTGATATATAAGTACTTATTTATAAGACATTTACTTGGCCACATTGGTTACGGCTTGTGTGACTCATATCTAGCATTGAGTTGCTATTTTAGTCATTACTGGTAACTAGTTATAATGCTATCAAATTAATGACTTATTTATAAAAGGTTGGGATAGGCATTTGCCTCCAATGTTATTATAGTTTTTATATAATGGGTTAAAATGGATTCATTACTTAGAAGTGTACTAATCTTAGCCTCTTAGTTCATTACTTGGTAATAAATGTTGTTGCTGGAAGTATAATTTCCACTTATCTTTACACTAATAAAGATCTGTTTGTAGCCTGAGAAAATATTCGAATTTCTTTACAGAAATTCAGTTTTGCATTGAACTCTCTATTTGCTTTATTAAATATAAAAAAATGACAAACAAAAAACCAACTGTCATTTCGGCAAAACACTTGATAATTTGAATGAAATTTAAAAAACCGAATAAATGGATCATTAAAATTGATTTACCCAAAGCAACAAATGGCATTATAAAAATCTCATTATAACAATAGAAAGAATATTTTGTTCAAGCAAAAATCACTTGAATTTAAGTAAGGAAGTAAATTGCATTTCAACACCAACAAAATATTGCAAAAAAGCACTCATGAAACTCAAAAGAATTCTTTAGAAGAAAAAAAAAAGAAGAAATCAATTTTGCTACAAAAAAATAAAAAATAACAAAATCAGACAAAAATCAAATAAGAACACAAAGTTTTGCATACGAGAGAGCGAACATCTTTAAATAATACAAAATCATGATGACTATCATGAAAACGTTTTGGAACAATGCAACAAAATGGTTTGTTTAAAGCTAAAAAGAAGCTCAACTCTTGGGCTTATTTTTTATTTTTTTTTTCTTCTTTCATTTAAGTATTTTATTTTGATGCCTTGAAGTATAATATAAAATTTCTGTTGAAATTTAGCTTTCAAATGGTTTTACCGCAAAAAAGGATGGCAGAGTCAGAAAAATACACAAAAAAAAAGAAGATCAAAATGCTGCAAACAACACTGCCAAATTTAATATTTAACCAAAAATCAAGCAACAAAATCGAAAATCTGTTTAAAAAAAAACCAAAAAACCTAACAACTTTTAAAATGTATAACAAGCTAAATGAAACAAAAACCAAATATATAAATCGTTAAGATCTTAAACAATCGACTACTCAAGAAAACAAAACAGCCATCGAGACACACACACTCGCACACATTACAGACTAAAACCTAAAAAATAAAAATCTTCAAAAAATTTTGTTTGAAGAAGCTTGGCCTGCAAAAAGAAATTGTCTGTGCTGTCAATCAAATGTTCAGATATTTGTTTCCAAATCATTGAATTAATGAATGCTCTTTTGCTTCAATGAGTGTACAGAAAAAAAAAATAAATAAACAAAATGAAAGAAAAAAAAAATACCAAAAAACACAGCTCAAGGAAATTTTGTATAAAAAAAACAGAAAAAACCTAAAATTTCTGATTATTCTAAGCCAAATTTGCTGTTATGTTCGCTTTCTCTCTCCCTCAATTTACTCTAAGCTAACTCTAGAGTAGTGAAAACCGAAACCAGCAAAGGAGCTCGTACTTTAATCGGCTTTTACACAAACACAACACGAACGCAAGCTCTCAGTAGTAGACAGGTTCGCGTTACTTTATGAAAAACCAATTTATTCTCATTTAAATCACTTCTCTTTTTGCTTGTCCCTGGTCTAGAGATTAACGCTTTTGCTAAAGCTATAACTTACAATTTGAAAGACAACTTATACGCCCACTTTTTAAACTGGGCGTGGCCTTAAAATTCGACAAACAAATTAATAGTTATTTTCATACCAAAATGTTTAAAATTTCGATTTTGTTATAATTTATTCACTGACTTAAAGTTAGGATAACTCTTGGGGCATATTTGGACATCTTGGAGAAGCTCTATACCTTGATGTTATGCCTTAAGGGGAAATATGGAGTGACACAGGGGTTTTTAGATACAGGGACCTCACTCCTAGTAAGAATTCCATTTTTTTAAATTTGAAGCTGACTAGAGCCTTTATCCAGTACAGCGGGGATCCTATCTGGTTCATTGGTGAGGTCACTTCGGAGAGCATGCTGTGTTTGTGGTTTAAAACCCAAAACGGGTAGACGATCATTAGTTTAAGGACTGATATTTGAGCTTGTGACAAATTTCGGGCCACCAATTGTATCTTACTAAGTTTTGTTAGCCGAAACACAGGGCCATTAAAAGTAGCAGATAGCTGTTGGATCAGTGCTCAGGAAACGTATCGGCATTCGTGATATACTGATCGTTTTGCTTGGTTTTCGGTCGGTTTGGTTTGCGTGTGGTGTCAGAAACACTTACTTTGATTTTTTTCGGCCGGGAGCTTTTGAAGTCAGAGATCATATATCGGACTGGTTTACTAGTTCGGATGTTGCTGCTTTGATAATTGTCCTGGAATTTGCTGATTACTAGCTAGCTATGATGGCAGGGATTAGATAGCCCGAGCTCTCAAGCAAGGGGTTTGTGCATTGATCTGTAAACTCAATGTACGAGAAGTTGCCAAAATTGTGTGTTCTTTGCAAGTCATGATATTGATTCTATCCAGTGTTAAGAGCACCATGAGATCGTCAACCCAGGTACCCACGTTAATCTTAGACACATTGTCTTAAAGTTCCGAAAACGGGGATTATTAAAAGACTAAAGTAGATATTTTGGAAATGTTCTATCTATGAGTATTTCCCTAAAACTCCCAACAGACTCGTTTCAAGCATTCTCTCTTGATCTTTGTTTTAATTATTGTTTTATAAATAATGAATCCTTTATTAATAATTAATATTTTTCCCTTTCAGCCAATCGCAATGCTGTTCATTATACCATTTATTCAGGAGATCCGGAAGGCTTCTTTTCTATTGATGAAAATTCGGGCAATATAAGAGTGGCCAATAGCCTGGACCATGAGATAAAAGCACAAGTTTTACTCAACATCAAGGCAACCATGGGACATAATAGTATTCAGGGATATACTCAGGTAAGACGTCAACGACCACGATTTATAAACTTATTCACAAATCAACTCAAGTGCACCTATCACCAGAGCACAGTGGGGAAGAATCAAAATTGATGGACAGAGTTTTAAGGTGGCATATTTTTGAATATAATTGAGATATTGACTTGAAATTTTTTTCTAGTATCAGAAATTAACTTATCTAAACAAAAAAAAAATAGTTCGGAAAAAATGTGGACCAAATTGTTCCTAATATTTGCAATCCTATCAAAATGTTGATAAAAATTTTAGTTTTAGAGCTAAATAAATATGTAATATGTAATAAAATCTTTATTTATTAACAAAACTAAACGAAATTTGCAGGGTATTTAAATTTCTCATTTTAAATAACAAAGTGTAAAAAAACTTGTCCAAAGGTCAAAGGGAATCCCAATTCCTAAAAATTGGACCGAAAATTCCAAAAATGGTATTTTTTACCATTTTGCCCACAGGTTCTACATTTCCTTCGGGGCTGAGAAAATGCTTTAAAAATAAATGGGAATCACATCAAGGATTCCAAAGCTGCTTTCCATTTTCTGATCCCAGCTTTGGGATTTTAGAACATGTGATCCAAATTTAAAATTTTTATAAAAAAAATATGTCAAATTCCGAAGGGCGTAGGGGCGACATATTCAAAAAATATGACATGTTTTTTATACCAAAATATTCCCCGTAAAGATATCTTACAGAAAAACATAAAACTGTTATACGTTCTTAAGGAAAGTTTTATTTTAATTAAAAAAGAGTTAAGTTACCTTTTCGCCCAAAAAACAGCAAAAATCTAAAAATTTTTGAATTTTTAATTTGAAAATCGTTTTTCTTCGGATCCGTAATTGATATTGCTCTGAAATTGTTTGCATATTATTGATATTTTAGTTATCTAACTAATGAAAAAAATTCGAGTCCATTCAGTTCAAAAGTACGCCCTATATATTTAAAAAAGCGGACCAAGGTATGGCATATTTTGAAAATTAAAAGAGATAAATAGCACACACAAGCATGTTTTTTTAAGACCTAGCCGAGCGTTTCTTAAAAATTTAAAAATCTTTGAAATCGGATGGGAAACAAAAAAATTGTCACGTGTTTAAATATTTTTCATGTCGAAGGTACCGTACTTTGAGCCCCCATAGCGATGCGCCTGGAGCTTTTGTACTTTAATAACTTGAACACGAATACTCCTTGGCTACCCCCACGTCAAATTTTGTCCCGATCGGGCCATCCGTTTAGAAATGCCATATTTATTTCCAAAAAATTTTGATTTTGCCCCACTGTGCAGGAGTAGAAGATTCGTGTTAACATTTAATTAAAACGAACCTCAACGAAGTAATATAATTTATGAACCACAAATTGTAGCCAATATTATGAAAAAACCGGGTGACATTTTGAAATTTGAATTTTTGAATCGCTTACGCATGCTTGTTTTCCATAGGAATAGCCACTTTAACAATATTAATAATATATTTGGAAAAACATTTTTCATCTGCAAGGGGCACTACTTTGACACCTTGCAGCGTTGCTTCTAAGAAGTCTGTGTGCTTCATAATATTGTGATTCTGCTCCACTGTGCAATGATGCCGAAAATCCATACCAAACAGTGAAACAAAGTAGATGCAGTTGTTTTTCGACAATCTTATGTGGATTCTTTGAACTGCAAACTTGAGCAATCTTGACTTAACAAAGACATCAGGATGAAATATGATTCATACCTTCAAACCTGATTTGCTTTTGAGAATCAATATTAACATGTAGATCTTTAATAATCGTTTAATTCGTTGATTTCTTTAGTTCTTTTGAAATTTATTGATATTTATAAGCATGAAGATTTGTCTCTCTTTCACCAAACTCGTTTTCAAAACAGATTCCGACAATGATTGGATTCTATGACAACCCCGTATGAATATGTAATGGTAGACATTTCAAAGATCTATCCCATGACGTATATAACGACATAGAAATTCGGACCGACAATGGTCAAAATTTGGAAAAATATTTTTTAACCCGTTTTTTTTTCTCCAAAAATTTTTCTTCTCCACATTTTTTTTAACAAAAATGGGTTTCAATCTTTATCTTTAGGTATATTCATACTTATTTTAACTGTTGCTTTTGGTAGTGCAAAATACCTACAATAATTTACATATGTGTGGAAAAGCACACACCAGGGTTAGGAACGTCTTTCTTTGAATATCTGGATACCAACAAATATTTTTTAATAAATAAATAAATGCGTTTGCTGTGCTGTATAAAAATTACTCATTTAGAGAGATGAGATGAGGATTAACCTAAGATTTATTCAATCAACAATTTATATTTTTATTTTTTTCCAGGTTATAATAACCATCGAAGATGTTAATGACAATGCCCCCGAATTTGAAGCCAACATAATACGCATATCAATACCGGAAAATTACGAACTTGGCAAGCCACTGTATGCAGTCCATGCCTTTGATAAGGATTCTGGTAAAAATGCTGAAGTCTCATACGTATTGACAATGTTAACAACAGACACATTAAACAATGTCACGATGTCTGCTGGGGCAACAGCAGCATCAGCTGCAGCCGTGGCAAACGCTTTAGCTGGAACATCTTCTATGAAACAGCAAATAACAACAAATCTAAACTCTTCACCCGCAATGCAGCTGAAACAGAAACTTTTAAATAATCAGGCAGCAGCTACAACAGCAGCCTCAACTTCGACAGCAGCCATAACAACAACCAGCACAACATCTGCATATGCTGGAAAAATAGGTGGTGGCGTTGGTGGTGGAAGTGGAAGTGGTGTTGGCGGCAGCGGAGTTGGTGGTGGTAGTGGTGGTGGTGTTATGGATTCTATGTTAAAAAATCTTTTCGCTATCGATGCACGTTCAGGCCACCTAACATTGTCACGACACTTAGATTACGAAACTTCACAAAGACATACGTTAATTGTCACTGCCATGGACGCTGGGCAGCCACGTTTATCAAGCAATTTAACTATTGTCGTGGAAGTACAGGATGTCAATGATAATCCGCCAGTATTTGCAAGTAATGAGTACCATGTAAAAGTGTTGGAATCAATGCCAGTTAATTCACAGGTAAGACACAACAAACGAACACAACTAACAAGGTTGGGCTTCTTTTTTTCTTTTTCTTCTTTTAAAAATAAAACAAAAAAAGAAGAGCTGGTAGTGGTAAGAATAAAACAAAAAAAACAACAATAAATGATTCTTAAATGAGATGACAATTGTGTACAATGCTAAAGAAACACTATAAAGCTTTTATGTTTTAGCCAAAACAACCAATTTAAGACACAAGCTAAACAACATTTTGTTTGATTTTGTATTCAATATGTTTTAAATCCTTTTAATAGATTTATTTATTAAACATTATTCAAATGTTATATGTTATTTATTAAATTAACAAATTCTGTGTGTTTTAAATATTAAAATGTTTTAGCTCTTCAACTTAACTTGCTGCTAGTTTTAGCCGCCTCCTGTTTAAAAGTTTCAAACACAACTTTTTCGTTTTTTCTACAATATAAAGTATTATTTTATATACATTGGTGTACATTTGTGCGAAGCAGACATGTCAACATGTCGCATATTCCAAGTCAATCACTAAACAATGCTAAAAGCCCAACAATTTGAGTGATTTATGTTAGACAGTTTTTTTGTTTCAAACTCTTCAACATTCTTTTTCAAAACAAAAAAAATACAAAAAACAAAAACCCCAACAAACGTTTATATAGTTTTTGATATTTTTTCTATATACAGTAAAAAAAAAAAATCAAAAAAAAAAAAACTTATTCAAATGCCGAGGTATTGGTTTCAGTTGATTTGGTGCTGTTGACGTTTGAAAATAAAATAAATTTTTTTTTTTATATTTTTTGTTGTACATACAATTAAAAACCAGTAGGCTTGTTGCGTTTGCCGTAATACTAAATGTTTTATTAAAAACCAATGTCATTTAATTATGGCTTAATGTAGCAGCCACATTTAACAATAGCTATTTACCAGATCTAACAATCATTACGAAAAATATCATAACAAATTGTTACAATTTTATGAAATGTATTAAATACAGTTTTATAAACAGACAGACATACCTATATACAGTTAGTTTGCTTGCTTGGTTATGGCTGCATTATATTGTACATAAAAAATAATGTGGTTTATTTTGTTGGCTTCACTGAAGTTGAGGATTTTTTTGTTTAACATTATAAATTCTTATGACAATAATTAACCGCTAATGATTAGCTTTAATTTATAATGACTATTTGTGTTTAATAAAATAAATAAATCATTTTAAATTTATTAAATTAATTCTTGGAATTTGATATACAAAACAATTAAAAATGTTAGGATATGAAATTCCTAAAGGAGTTACGAGGCTCTTTATGGAAAACAGCTTTTATAATGCACATTTTTATAATTGGCCACATATGTTGTTATTATAAAACCTTCCCAAAGCCTTAAAAAGGTTTTTCATTCAAAATCTATTTCACTAAAAAGCTTTTTCCACTTTTGTATTAAGAATGCTTTGTTTATTAATAAATCATTTTTTCTCTTAAAAAGCTTTTTCACTATGCTATTTTCGGTTATAATTGTCCACTTATGTTGTTATTAAAAAATCTTCCCAAAGGAAGAACAGGCAGCTATCATTTTAAATGTTTATCAATAAATATTTGATAAACATCATCGAAAAATATATATTTTTCAGGAAAAAACTTTTTTTAATCCAAAAGCTTTTGTAACAACCAATTTTTTAAACTTAAAATAGATTTTACTCTAAAATGCTTTTTTCATGAAGAAAACTTTTTATATATGTCTTACAAAGCTTTTTTCAGTCAAAAGCTATTTCGATAAAAAGCTTTCTCCGCTTTTTTTATTAAGAAAAGAAAGCTTTGCTCAATAAAGAAATAATTCTTTCGCTTAAAATGATTTTTTTACTAATAATGCTATTTTCGGTAAAAAGCTTTTTTTTTAAATGTATTTGGTCAGGATCCTTATAGATAGAGGAGTCGATTAAGCCATGTCCGTCTGTCTGTCTGTTGAAATCCATTTTCTGAAGACCCCAAATAACATACAAACTTGATTCATACATTAATATATCGGGAATTCTTCCGGCTCGGCTGCTATTTAAAATCGGGAAAATCAACCCACAAATGGCTGAGATATAAGGAAAAAACCGCACCAACCTCGATTTTTGGCCTATTTTTGATCTATATCTGGATTACTAAGTCATTAATATAGACAATATGGATATCTAATGATAGATATTTCAAAGTCCATTGAACGATATAAGGTTATAGTAATTTGGACCGGGAAAAATATTTTTTAACGCGAATTTTTTAACAAAACATTTTTTTTGTCATAAATTTTTTTCACTAGTAAATTTAAAAAATAATTTTGAAAAAAAAATAAAAAAAAAATTATAATTTTTTAAATTTTGAAAAAAAAAAAATAATTTTGTTCACATAAAAATATTTAAAATTTTTTAAAGTATAGTTTGGTATATATAGCTCTTACTTGTTTAAACTTAAAATTTTACTCTAAAATTGCCTTTTCATTAAGAAAGACTTTTTTAAGACTTAAAAAGTTTTTTAAGTCAAAAGCTATTTCTCAGTTTTTTTTATTAATAAAGCTTTGTTCTATAAAGAAATCATTTTTTCGCTTAAAATTATTTTTTACTAATAATGCTATATTCGGTAAAAAGCTTTCTTTACTAAAATAACTTTTTCATTAAGAAAGCTTTTTCTTTTTAAAATTGTATTCAGTCAAAAGCTATTTCACTAATAATGCTATTAAATATCTTTTTAGTTTTTTTTACGCTAAAAAGACCATTTTTCACTTAAAAGCTTTTTCCATGCAGAAAGCATTAATTCTCTTAAAAGTTTTATAAGTAAAAATCCTTTTTACTAAAAAAGCAATTTTCGTTAATAGAATTTTTTATAAGGAAATCTTTTTTCACTGTTAAGCTAAAAAATACAATGGCCCATAATCATAGTCAAAAAAAGTATATTCTTAGAGAAATAAATTTTATTTTTTTTTCTTTAGTTTCCCGGTTACATTTATTGTTTGTCACCTTTTGTTTTTTTTTAATTTTTTAAGTCAGCTGTTCAGCGATGCCACTAGTCTATATTTTGTTGTATATTTTATGAAAACATTTTGTACATTTGAGGTGATACCCAGTTAAAGTCGGTTTAATTTAAAACATACTTTAATTTTGACTATAGTTGGAAAATAATAAAAAGCGGGTTTTTTATTTTAAAGTTGTTTTTAAAAAGAAGCGAATTTATTGCTTGACTATGATTATAGGCCAATTTATTCTACTAAAAAGTTTGTTCTTTTCTGCTAAAAGGCTTTTTTCATTAACACTGTTTTTTGCTCTAAATGCAAACAGTTTTTTATATTAAAAAGTTGTTCACTTATTAAAAAAGGCTTGTTGATTCAATAAGAACTTTTTCATTATTAAAACAATTTTCGCAAAATGGCTATTTTATTAGCAAAGCTTTTTATACTCTTAAGCTTAAAGAAAAATGCCTGTCTTAAAGAAAATATTTCACGTTAAATACAAAGAGCTTTTTGCAAAGCATTTTTACTAGAAAAGTTTTTCTCGAAAGTGCTTTTTGCACTAGGTAGCATTTTAAGTAAACAGTTTTTATACTTAAGAGAGCTTTCACTAAAATGCAGTACTTTTCTTACTAAAAATTTCAAACACATTTTTTTTAAAAGTCTGATATTTCTTATTTAGGAAATTTTATTTTTACTACAAGTCGAAAACATTTTTTTAACTAAAATTTAAAAACTTACTAAAAATTTAAGAGCTTTTCTCACTAAAATGCTTAATTTATTAAAACACTGAACAAATGTTAATTTTTCTAAAAATCTTAAAAACATTTTTTTACAAAAAATTTCGAAAAGCTTTTTTTTTACCAAAAAAGCTTTGTAGATTTTAATATAAAAAAGCCTTTTTAACTAAAAATTGCTTACTATAAAATTAAAAATTCTTTTGATTGTGTGCAAAAATGATTTTCTTTTATAGCGTTCAAGCATCATTTCGGGCATGTAAAATCCCCGTTCAAGGTCCCTCACCTTCAATTCGTATGGTACCCAATTTCCTTGCTTTTGAATGAATCATGCTGATCGCAAACGTTTTGAAGTCGTTGCTTGAGTAGCTCCTAATGATTTTGCAAGCTCTTGTTGAGATTGACAAAAATTTTCATGTAGAAAAGCCTTTAATTCGTGCTCTTTAAAAAAGCTTTTTTGCTTAAAACTAAATATCTAAGATAACTTATTTACTTAAAATAAAAAAAAAAAATTTTACAAAAAATTTCAAAAAAGCTTTTTTTAATTAAAACAGCTCTTTATATTTAAATCCAAAAAAAAAAATTTTTTTTTTAAAATCTTGTCTAAAACAAACTAATTGATTTTACCAAAAAAAAAACCTAGTAAATTAAAAAGCTTTTGCAGTATATAAGTTAAAGCAAATGAACAAACAAATAATTTTTGCTATTATGTTGAAAATTACAAAAAAACTTCTTTACTAAAAAAAGTTTTGATATTAAAATCAAAAATTTTTTTTTTTTACAAAAAAAATTAATAAAGCTAAAAATCTAAAATACTTTCACTATAAATTTAAAAAAAGCAAATTTTTCTTAAAATTTAAAAAATCTAAAAAATAATTTTTATTAAAAATCCATTTGAATTAAAGATTTTTCAATAAAACTGTAATTCCATTGAAGGCATATTTCACTAAAAAAAACATTTGTCCAAAAAAATGATTTATTTTGGCCAAAAAAAACCCTCGTTTATTGAAAAAAAAAGCTTTTGCAGTGCATAACTTATAACCATTGAACAAACCATTTTTGCTATTATGTTAAACCAGGTACTTTTTAGCCAATTATAGAACACTCACGAAAACCCTATAATCTTTAAAAGGTAGTTTAACATACAAACCTTAGAAAAACACCTTACACTCATTATTATACACCTTACCAGCAACTGTTGTAAAATATATAAAAATTTCAGTTATTTACTATTACAACGCCTTAAATTCCTAAAAATCTACACTTCAATTACTAGAAGGTGCGGTATTATGTAAATAGTTTTACTTTCAACATATGTTAAGCTTAAAATAATTATTAAAACATTTAATTTTAAACACAACTGTTTGCTATTAAAACAAAATATCAGACATTTGCCATAAATTGCTATTGAAATGAAACAAAAACTTAATCCCCTACTTAATCCGACGACAATTGTGAAATAAAACGAAAATGCATAAAAATTATTATTTAATGGTTTTAGACAACCTTCGATTTTAACGCTTCTGTGTGCAAAAATTCGTTATTAATTATTATTAATATTGTAGTTGTTTTGTTTATGGTTAAATATTTAAATATGAAACAAATCGAATTTAATTTAATAGATGACTACATAAATACAACCCAGCGAAATATTTGGAAATTAAAGAACAGATAGTAATAAATTGAAATTCCAGATTTATTTGTGATAATAAAGAAGGATTAGAAAAGGATTATGGGAAAAATTTAAGTTTTTAGATAGTATATTTATGATCTTTCACATTTTTCATTGGTTTACGATAACAAGCTAACAAAAAATAAGTAATTAACTTGTTACTTTACAATTCTAAAATACATACTTTGCTCGTTTAAAGATTGTAAATAAAAATGTAATAAAAATACATAAAATCTACAATTCTCAGAAGATTAACAAAGCCAACTGTTTAATGTTTATAGCCCTAGGACCAGCAATAGTGGCCTTAATCTAACGATAACTAATATTTTTATAATAAACTTATTTAAAACCCAGCTAAACTTTTTGCTTAGCTTGTTTAAGTTTTTTTGTAAAGTAAAAAAAAAACAATCCTCTCTCTGCTGTTTGCCATATTTAAAGTGAAAATTTGAAAGTCACTTAACCCCAATTTGGTTAAATGCAATATAAGCAACAACCAACAAACAGCAAATAATAATGATTGCCATATAGCAAAAAAAAAAAAAAAAAAAGGAAAAAAATCTTAAGCAGCCCTAACTTTCCTTTGGCTAATTTTTGTTAAATAATTTTTTTTTTTTCTCTCTAACAAATGTTTGAAATCTTCTGTCTGTATGTTTAACCATTAACTTCAACTATTTCTTAACTTAGATTCAAGTAGAACGAATGTTTAAGAAAAAAAAAAAAAAAATCAAACAAATTCACATCGTCATCATCAGCCTCATATTGAGCAGAGATTTTTAGACTCTACTTAGTTTAGACTTTCCAGCAGTAGTAAGTAGAAAACAGCAGTTTTTAGCCAAAAAATCAACTACACGACAAATCCTTTTTCTTCGCATTTCTAGACACGATTTTAATCGCTATTATGTTGTATGAATTCCCAACTATTTTATTTTTCTTGTATATTGTAGAGTATATGAGGGGGTATATATAAAACATACGCCAACGGTCAAAATAGGTTAATTGTAGAAAAAATGAAATGAACGGAACAACAAAAAAAAAATAAAAAATCTAATGCTTTAAGTTTAAAATTCAAATACGAGTACCAGTACAATGCTGCAATAGCTAACTACTACAAATTTAAATAACAGCTTAAAATAAGTGAGTGAGAAAGATTTTCAATTTGGTATAGCAAAAAGGACTGAGAAAGGCCCTACAAAGGGAGTTATAAAGAAATATTTTTCAAGAAGAACTAGTAGTAATAGCAAAAACAGTAGTATTTGAGAATAGCAGCTTCAGAAGTAGTGATAACAGCAATACAATTAAATTACATTTTTACTTTAATTAACTTTAGTTTTTATGAAAAAATAGCGGACCCGGCGAACTTCACCTCGCCCCAATTTTATGCTTTCAGACAAACTTTAGAGTAAAACTTGATTTTAGATTTTTCTAATTTTCCGATTTTTCCAGAGGGATTTTCCAAAATTTTCTTCTCCTCGAAAATACGAACTGACAAAAAATTTTACAGAAATCTGCCCAGCCGTTCTCGTTTTATGAATTACTATACATTTTTAACACCATTTTTATATACATAGATAAGAAAAAATAAATAAAAAAACCATTTCAAGGTTTTTATGGAATGGGGTGGTTAGTTTATTAACCACCACGGAAATTGGCATTACAAATAATTATGATACAAATTTCCGTAGCGTAAAAATTTGTTTGTTTGAAAGCTAATCATTTCTGACCAAAACAAATGAAATAGGAAAGTAATACGATGAACAATAATCACTGTGTGCTTTTTTTTTAATGCGTGAAAGTCTCTTAGAAAAACTGTTGTAAACCGCAAACTTATCTAACCAGAGCACCCTGACGTAAAGTTTTGCAAAAAATATAAACGATGACATCAAAATATATAATTGTTTTTGTCTATGTTTTAAAGACTATAGAACAGGTGGTTAGAAAAGTGACCACTAAACCGCAATTAGTTAAATTAGTTACGAATTGTAGCAATAACAATTCTTTTATTCCCAGCAGTTCTAGCAGACTGTCCCCAACTAGTAATTTTACCTATCACTTAGGGTGACAACTAGCTACGTGACAAGTTATTTTAACACGTGCATGTCCTAAGCAGGACGTTCATTAACGCTTTTGGATTACAATGAGACTATCTGATAACTGGTCCAAAGTAGTCAATGCATTGGATTCATAAACCGGTTATATAGAGTCAGTTACCTTACTAGCTACCAACTGGTTACTTGATCAGTTACATAACTAATCATTTATCATGTACGGGTGCTAATTGTCAGTTAAAAAGACATCTCGTAGATAGTCCAATAACCAATTGCCTCCTCCAGCAACTCTCTAATAAATAACTGCTGGTGGTTAATATAACTATTTTTTCAAGAGCAGTGCAAAATAAACGTTTGAACTGATTACACTCTAGATTACTTAGAGACAATTATGTGATAATTGTGACAACAAAAATCACATACGTGTCAAATAACCCCAAATGTATTAATTGGAGTCAACCAAGTTGTCAGACTTTAGTGGCAATTACTGTCTTTAAGGGATACATTGAGTACTTGCTTAAGTTTCCATCACATGCGGCAACAGTCATAGGAAGAGAGCCTAACTCATCTTGCATGTTAACTGATCGCTGAAACTAGTAGTAGTAGCTGTAGTAGCACCAACTGTAGTATTTAGGAATAGTAGCTTTAGCAGTAATAATATTAGCAATACAATTGTCATAGCAGACATACCAAACGTATTTCCATAAGTCATATTAAATTAATTGCTACTATCCAATTATTGTACCAGATATAAAACAGTAAAGTTCCCTATATCTCAGATACACGTTGCTGCATAAGTTTGCCGAAGAACCTATTGACTACATAATTCACAGTAAATATTAATAACTGTCACTTGCGCCAATAGTCATTGAATGGGACCAAGTTTGTGTTTACCGATCACTCAATGATCCGCTAACACTGACCAAAACCTCGATATTCCTTTACCAATCCATTTAAAAAGTCCCACAAAGCTTGCTTATTTTCCTACTTAGAACGGTAAAGTTTCCATCACATGCGGCAACAGTCATAGGAAGAGAGCCTAACTCATCTTGCATGTTAACTGATCGCTGAAACTAGTAGTAGTAGCTGTAGTAGCACCAACTGTAGTATTTAGGAATAGTAGCTTTAGCAGTAATAATATTAGCAATACAATTGTCATAGCAGACATACCAAACGTATTTCCATAAGTCATATTAAATTAATTGCTACTATCCAATTATTGTACCAGATATAAAACAGTAAAGTTCCCTATATCTCAGATACACGTTGCTGCATAAGTTTGCCGAAGAACCTATTGACTACATAATTCACAGTAAATATTAATAACTGTCACTTGCGCCAATAGTCATTGAATGGGACCAAGTTTGTGTTTACCGATCACTCAATGATCCGCTAACACTGACCAAAACCTCGATATTCCTTTACCAATCCATTTAAAAAGTCCCACAAAGCTTGCTTATTTTCCTACTTAGAATTCTATTGAACATTAACTAATCTTGATGGCATTTTATCCTTAAGAACCAGTCAAGTAAATCTACAATTCTTTGCCTTTACAAAGAATAATGGAGTAAATCTAAAATATTAAAACATATACACTATTAAGCAGTATGGCCAAATGCAAACCTCATCATCCTTATTTTTATCATATTTAAGACAAGGCAAATTGACGCCAACACAAGAATTGGGAGTTAACCAGGCATCCACAAAGACTTACTGTTTAAAACAGATTTTATGATGGGGGCATTCTTGGTCCGTACAGCTTCGAAAACGATATTAGTGAGGTCAACTCTATCAACGGCGATCTATACAGATCAATGATTTAATTTTTGAAATATGTTATTTTTTATTTAGTCAGTGATGTTAAATAAACATGGAAAACTATACGATTCAAATTCAGATTGAATTTTTCATGGATTACCAATAATTTCTTGCAGATTATGCGATTTAATTCCGCTGGACTTTTTCTTGAGGGCCAATTTGAATTCACAGGTATAAGACAATAAACCGCAATCGATCGATGATGATCTAACAGTCATCATAACCCAGACCATTGTTCAAATTCAGAGGATCTATGCGATAGAGTCATGAAAAATTGGATATCTCAGATCCGTTCCAAGTCTTGGCGAGCATTTGATAAATGTCATATTCCATACATAATGACATTCATGGGACTTTCAATTATCATGCTATTCGACCACTAGACTTTTTGTAGAGGGATTTTCTGAAGTCGCAGATATAATACAATAACACTCAATCGAAGTCAATATAACCCGGCTATTCGCTCTAATCCAGCGAGATCTATGTGATTGAGTCATTAAAAATTGTCTCGTATCTGTGCCACCATTTCAAGTCTTGGTAGATGTTTGATAGATGCCATTGAATGATTCGGTTGCACAGACAGAATTTTTCGATTCAAAAAGTCAGTTGATAAAGAAAATTTTCTGTTGAAGCAACCGAACTTCCAAAATTTTGTAGCCACAACTGTAAAATTAGGTCACTACGATAAAATCATTCATTCGATTGACAACATATTTGGTTGCTGCTGCGTATCTGTTTTCTCTCTGCATAGTACGTTAAGCCGCAAATAAATTGATGCATTAAAACTCAACATAACCCTAACTATCACTAAAATTCAGTAGGTTCTATGTGAGATGCCATAGCGGACATTTAACGGATTTCAAATAGAGCAAGCATTTCTTTAATATTTTCCAAACAGCTTATTTCATTAAGCTTTACAATAACAACCCGTTCTTATTGGAAACCCCTTTACATTTCACAACTTGTAGGAACAAGATAAGTACCTAAATTACATAGATCACATCTGATTTGAACAGCAACCGTCTTTCGTAAGTCCTCATATAATAACTGATCAGTTGATGGTAATATTTTCTCAAAATTGTGTCCTCTATTTATAAGATCATATGATTTACCAGTCAACTATTTAATGTTGAGATTATTGCTCAGACTATGAACTGTAAAATGTTCATACACATATTTCTCCTTATAAAAGTTCAAGTCCCATATAAGACTACATTCCTGCAAACAGACCATAAGTCCTATACCAAATTGTAATCAGGTTACACTCTTCGTCTCATTTAATAGGCTTTTTCTCTAGTTTTTCTAATGTTTATTAATCTCTAGTAGAGTCTTAAGTTAGACTTCAATCCTACAGTCAGACTGCAGACCTCCAGTCTTCCTGTTTGACGACAATCCTCTAGTTAGAATACAGTACAACAATCAGGCTTAATCCGCGAGTAAGACTCAATTCTGGAGTTAGACTCAATCCTCGAATCAGACTCAATCAGTCGAACTGCAGTTCACCTGGCAGACTACAGAGCTCCAGTCAGACTACAATTCACCCTTCAGGCCACAGTCCTATCAAACTATAATCCTCTAATAAAACGGATAATAATGATTATGAATATGGCCTATAACAAATAAACTAGAATATTAGTAAAATTGCCTGCTATTTCTTATTGTAGGGTATTTACAACTACAAACTTCTCTTATTGCTGTAATACAGCAATAAATGTAGTGATCATTGCCATATACTTTTGTTATAACAAATTTATCCCACTACACTACACAACACAACACGGCAACCGCAATAAAACTAAACAAATTTACGGAAAAATTGTGAAAGTTTTTCTTTAACAATCATCATCTTACCAATAATACTCATTTAACAAAAATCATTAAAAAAAAAAAACTTAAAAAAAATCAAATATAATAAAATATAAAAGAAAATTACTAACCAAACAAATAAAAAAAAAATAAACTATGCTCTTCTCTCTAATTTTAGATTGTACAAGTGACAGCTGTAGATTTGGATACTGGCAATAATGCTCGCATCACTTATCGCATTATCAACAACAACAACAGTAACAGCAACAGCAACCAGCAGGGAAATCAAACCCTCATAACCAGCAACAACAACAAAAATACTAAAACTAATAAAAACAACAGAATACAAAACTCCAACACCTCCTCTACGTCGTCCGGCTCACAGGGAGAAATTTCACAAATATTTGGAATTTATCCCAATAGTGGTTGGATTTATTTGCGATCGCCTTTAGACCGTGAAACACGTGATCATTATGATTTGACGGTGGCGGCCAGTGATAATGGCAGTCCGCCAGCCCAGACCAGCACACGTGTTATGGTACGCGTTTTGGATGCCAACGATAATGATCCACGTTTCTTACGTTCCTCCTATGAGTTTTCCATAGAGGAAAATATGAATCGTGGCTCGTTGGTTGGTGTTATTGGTGCTACTGATTTGGATTTGGGTGAAAATGCGGCCATCAGATATAGTTTATTGCCGGCAAATAGTTCGTTTCAAGTTAATCCACTTACGGGTAAGTTGCAATTTTTCGTTAGTTGGCGGCCACAAAAAAACCAATAATAAAAAACAATGTCAGGCCACAAAATACTTATTATAAAGACAGCAATGAACAACAAAAAATATCTACCTATACAGACAAAATAAAAGCCAATGCGAATTACTTATGTACTACCAGTTAAGTAGGTTAATTTCAAATGTTTGCTTTAAATATAAAAAAACGAAATATTTTTGTTGATAAATGAATTTGAAGCGGCGGCTAATTTTATTTAAAGTTCACAGAGAACAATTGTGTTTTGAATTTGTTAAAAAAAATAAAAAAATTTATAATATTAGAACCTGTTACCTGTTTCTTAGCAAAACAGCTCAAATAAATAGACTTGCTATACAAATTTGTAGAAATTTCTAGTTTTATTTGCCAAAAGCTTTAATTTGCTAATTTTTTAGTGGAAGTTCAGCCAATAATGTACATTGTATTAGACATTGTTTGTAATATAAAAGTTATGTTAACTAATTAGCTTTTGCTATTTATACACTAATAAAATCTATTTCTATTGAGCTGTAAAACTTGTAATGGCTGTAAAAAGTATTTTTTTTAGAATTTAGCTTGTTAATTGTTCAATAAATACAATGTTTATTGAACTGTAAAATAAAACTAAACAATATATTCCGCTATATTGAAGATACTAGTGATTTTGTGGCAAATTTTAATGATGAGAGAGTTGTAACTCTATAGCCATCTCTTCTTCATTATAAAATCTCCTAGTAGTACCAGTGATTCCAAAACTATTACTCTCCTTATGCTTTGATCTGAAGACTTTCTTTTTCAGTCTTGTTCATCTATTGTCCTCAGATCTCCTGAAATTTATTAATTCCATATTTCTCTTCAATATTTCACAAACTCGATTGCTATTTATAAAGGGGATGTTTTGCATTTAATGATAATTTCTGGCATATGGCCGCGACTGTGCCTTATGAACGCCACCCTGTCGTTGCAATGTTGCACTACTTTTTCGAGCATTTTTAACTTATTTAATCAATAGTGCGTCAAATGATGGCTTCGACATGGTCGATCGTTACTGGTTTATCAGCGTAGAGCAGAAATTTGATGTACCCACACAAAAAGTATTCCAAAGGTATCAAATCACACGAACGAGGTGGCCAAATCACAGGTTCATTTCTTGAGATAATTCGATCACCAAACGTTTGGCTCAACAAAGTGATGGTTTCACGAGCTGTTTGGCAGGCTGAGCCGTTATGATGAAACCATTTATCCTCCAAATGATTTGCAATGATAGCAAATCATTCGCCATTCGTCATGTAAACCACATCAAATACAGTTTTGTTCGGAATGTAATGAAGTCTCAAGATTCTCATGCTTGTTTACATACCCGTTAAGCCAGAATGATGTTGATTTGACTTGACGAAGTGCTCTATAATTGTGATTTTCCAAAGTACATATATAGAAAAAAAAATCAAACTTCATTGGTATGACAGTTTTGCAGTTCTATACGTCAAAAAAAAAACTGTCTTTATTAGAAGTTCCTATACTACTTGTTCTTAAGCTTCTGCTCTTAGCTTTAATATTTGCGCTTCTTTTAACCCACAAGTTTACTGCTATGGATAATACAGCTTCGTCTGTTTCAATAAGTCCCCATTACTCCTTATATTGTAAAATAAACTTCACGTACTTGTGAAAGGGTACTTGATCCATCCAGTAGCATTAAGCTCTTTTATAAGGAGACTCATTGCAATTAATGATATCACTGAATGGCAGGTTCGGATCCAGGTTAACCATTAGGGGGGGTAATAATTTTACATTTTTCTTTTTTATATTAAATCTTTTCGGTTTTGGGGAGGAGGACAATATTCATTTGACACCCACCCACTGAATCCGCGCCTGCTGATATGCCATCTAGTATCTGTTTGCTTAAGATCCCATGTTTGGTTTCATAATGAGGCGGATATTCAAAGAAAATAGGAAAAACTGTCTGCTTTTTCCCATGTTTTCAGTAGCTGCAGCAATATTCATTGAATGGATGCCTCAATGATACCCCTACACTGACAGCAGCTTCGATATTTCTCTCCTATTAAGATTCATAAGCAGCATAGAACATCATTCGATTATTATTGATTATAAATGTGTTAAATTGAATGACTAATTGAACTTCTCTTTCAATATACTACAAATTCTACCACTTGTACATTCAATACAATCCAATAGCGTCAGTTCACAGTTGTATCCTCATCAAGTCTTTCATCAGTTCATAGTTATATCCTGATCAAAGTTTTCCTTCTACAAAAACCACAGATTAAATAGTGGTTTCATATAATAATAAATACATGTTTTTCCTTTCTCAAAATATATTCTTTCTTTTACTTATCATGTCCCTTCCATTTAGTCTACTGCACTCTACCTTTTCTGAGAATATAGTAATACTAATAACTCCTAGTATAAATGAAAGTTATTTTCAATCAGAACATAGTCATTTACCGAATTGTTCTCAAAACCATAGTCTGCACAGTATACCCCCCTGTTCCTTATAAGCAACCTTTCCTCAGACAGCTTAATCATCCAATCTGACAAAAGTTCAGTTATGTTAGACTACAGTTCTATAGTCAGACTGTAATTCTCAAGTAAGACAACAGTGATTGAGCCGGTCTACAGGTCACTCTCCTACTGCCAGTCCTTCACTCAGAATACAGTCTTCCAGCCAGGCTATAGTTTTTCGGTTAGACTACAGTTCTCAATTCAGTCTAAATTCCTTAATTTTGACTATAGTTCTCGAGTCAGGTGAATGCTTGAGTCTAAGTCAATTTTCCAATTAGTCTATAGTACTCTTTTCAGAATCAATCGAGTCAGACTAAAGTCCTCCAGTCAGACAACAGGCAACAGTTGGACTACAATCCTCCAGTCAGATAATACTTATCTAGTCGGACTATAAAACTCCAGTCGGACAATAGTTCTCTAGTCAGTTTACAGTTCTCACATTGGAAAACTATCCCCCAGTCCGACTATAGCCTTACTGTCAAACTATAGTACTACAGTAAACTTGCAGTCAGCCTACAGTGCTACAGTTAGATTATACACCAATTAATCAACAGTACTTCAGTCACAAAATAGTCTCCTAATTAGACTACAGTCCGTCAGTCTATCTGAATTCCTCCAGGAGACTTTAGTCATCTACTTAGATTTTTTTCCTTCATCATGATGTACTCAGACTACCGAAGAATACCGAGAACATTATTATGTTTGCAGAATATTATGTTCAGTGATCTTCCTTGTATTTTTTTCTAATTCTTAAATCTAACTAGCAATCTTCTATTAAGCTATCGTGCCTACTCTAAAAATACTACTGTTTCCAACTTGGACTACAGTCCTGCTTTAAGACTAATATTCATAAAAACATATTTTTCCTCATCAACACCAACTGAAATAAATAAAAGGGAATAATAATATGTGTGTTGTTAGTCAGCGCGAAAGCACAATGAAATGGACACCATTGTTCTAATCAAATTATAGCCTTAAAATGATACTACAGTCCATCATTGCTCTACGTACCTCTATTTTCACTGTATTCTGTTACTATCCTCCACTCACACTACTGAGTCTGTTGTCCTCTATTCAGAAATTTATTTTATTCAGACTGTTGTCCAATACCTACTCTTACTGTTACATATTGGAACTTACAATCGTTTCAGACAACTATTCTTTATACAGACTATCAATCATCTACTTATACTAAGGACTCCTAATCAGGCTACAGTCTTCGGATACGACTACAGTCATCTATTTAAAATTTCTTATTTAACTGTACTGCACTCAGACTACCATACTCTAGCCAGACTACTGTTTCCTACTCAAACTACATACTAAATTTTCTCAAAACTCTACTCAAACTACTCATAATTACACAGTAGACCTGCAGTTTGAATACAGTCTGTCAGTAACACTCAGACTACTGCCATCTTTATATTCTAATCCAGGGAAGTCCAAGCTAAAACTGTATTTGTGTTAGTGAGCGAAAGAGAGCTCCACTGAAAGAAAATTTTAGTGAAATAAATAAAAGATTTTTAAGCCTTTATTTGTTAACAATAATCAAGTCAACAATCTTAATCAAATTGTCTCTAACATATTAACATAGCTCATTAGTTGAGAGCTCGATATTAATAATTTTCGACAAATTTAAAAATATTTAAACAATCCAAATATTTCTTTCACTGATCATGAAAAAGAAATTTTAAAAAGTGAAAAAATAGCAATACATCCGCTTAGCGTGTGCATTCGTCGCTGTCTCAGTGACTACTTAACCAAAGGAGAATAATAATATGTGTGTTGTTAGTCAGCACGAAAGCACAATGAAATGTACACAATTGTTCTAATCAAATTATAGCCTTAAAATAAGACTACAGTCCATCATTGCTCTACGTACCTCTATTTTCACTGTATTCTGTTACTATCCTCCACTCACACTACTGAGTATGTTGTCCTCTATTCAGACTACGGAAATATTTCCAGACCTTTTCATTTTACTCATACTACTGTCTACAAAAGCTACAATCCTCTAGCAATATCCTACTACAGTCAGACCAAAGACATACTCATACCACTATCATCTTTTGAGACTACCATCATCTCAGATTACATTTCTCTACTCAGATTGACGACCTCTTCTCAGACTAAGTTACTATACTTACTAATACTTCTTTAGATGGAAGGAAATCGATACATAACTGGTGCCCTGATTCAGTCTTCTGTTACAGGGACCAGTTCTAGTTTAATCACTATATAAACTATCACTTAGTGATGTCCTAAAAAAGAGTAAATTGACACCTTCTTAGAACTCTGTGTCAAACCATGGAGGCCAAAGCTCTTGTTCTGCTTTCAGTATTATAATACTGGTCACCAAATTTGATTAATATTAATTGTTCATTAGATTTGTTTAAAATAGCTTGATAATTTTTCAATATTCTGCCTTAATTGGTATTTGCGACCTGGGTTCGATTCCCAGTCGTTGCCAATCAACAACATCAGTTTATGATAATTATTAGTTTACAAGTATTTATCACAGCGCCCTCCTATGGTTGTATAGCATTGAATCGCCACCCATAGCTTGAATAATCCGCCTACTCTCCACCAGAGGCGCTGCAACATGTACTAATAACAATCATAACGAGCAATTATAGAGTTGTCAAACAACAAGCTTTCTCCTATTTTCACCTCCTTTTCTTCTACAATCTATCGCCTTTCCAAAGAAAGTAACATAATAAAGGGGTTTCCAACAAGAGGTGTTATTTTGAATTACCCGGTATTTCGGTAGCTGTCACTTTTGAAACATGTATTCTTTGACATTTGACAAGTAGAAACTACGCCATTACTAAAAATGGAACGACACATGGTTCAACAACGTGTTGAAATTATTAAAATTCACTACAAAAATGGTGAAAATCTTGCAGTCAGAGTTCACAACACTAAAGCATTTTTGGGTCGTCGTGAAGCACTTTGTCGGACCGCAATACAGAAATTGGTGGAAAAATTCGAGCTGTTGGGACAAGTTAGTGATGTGAATAAAGAATAAAACCCGTGCACGTCGCTCAAGAACAACTGAGAATAATGCTGCTGTAGCTCAAAGTGTTGAAGAAAACCCAGGTTTGTTCATTCCTCGACGTTCTTTGGAATTGGGCATTCATTCCACAAACGTCATTATACCGTATTTTGCATAAAGACTTGGGTCTTAAGGTTTCTAAAGTTCAGTTAACAAAATAACTCAAGCCGGTCGATCATCAACAACGTCGTATCTTTGCTGATTGGGTCATTGAAATGCATGAAAATGTTATCTCTCGAAGAGGTGATCACAATTGGTCACCGAGATCTTGTGCTTTAACACCTTGCGACTTCTTCCTTTGGGGCCACGATATAGATAAGGTCTACGCCAACAGCCTAGCGTCGATTCAAGAATTCAAGGATAGAATTCGTGAGGATTTCGAGGACATAGGGCAGCCACTTTGCGATTTGGTTATGGAAAATTTCATGAAAAGGATATAGTCCTCTAAGCGTGGTGGCCATTTGGCTGATGTTGTTTTTCATTATTAACGGCATACCTTCCTCTATATTGTGAAATAAACAACCGATCAGTTATGTCAAAAAATAACCAAAATAACACCTCTTGTTGGAAAACCCTGTATATAGGCATAATTGGTTGAGTGTTACTTCCCTTCCATTCAGACTACAGTCTGGTACAAAGACTAAGGTACTTACTTTTAAATTAAGCCACTATCGTTCGTTAATTTACTTACTATACTTTCATAAGAAATATTAATACTTTCTACTTAAACTACTTGTCTAATTCTAATTGTCATCTAATCAGATTAGTATCCTCGACTCAAACTGACGTCAATTGTCAACATATATTGCTATTACAATACCTGCTTCAACTACTACTCATATATATTTCTACTTTTGGAATCTAGAGGCACTGATTTGGCAACTTATGTGTATACTAATTGATATGATTCCATTATTACTTCATTTATTAATACTGCTTATAGCCAGGGATATTCTTGTTGTCACTTTCAATATATTCTCAAAATTTGGAAGGTTATTTTGCTTGAAATTAAGTTTTATGTAACTCAGTTTATGGATTATTATATAATTTATCATATCGACTAGCTAATGCGTATTTTTCCGAATAGGGCTGATTTTTATAAATAGATTTTTTCAATGTTTATCTAAGGAACTAACTCTCCTTTAGCTACCCTCTACATATAGTTTAGTAGCGGCTACAGACTAATACAACCAATTTGTATGGCATGTTAGCAGCAAAACCTTAGAAGATGGTGATAATTTTTCAAATAAAAGAAACATATGCATAAGATTAATCATTACGTTACATTGATAGATACTTCTACAGCAACATGCATGTATCTGTTAAATGCTATTATTGAATTGTACAATTTTTTTTTCGTTTTTATATAATTTGTTTGCTAAGAGTAAAACATTTAGCCCTTTTCCTATCAATTACACCATCTTAAACAGCTTTACACCTTTAAAACTTGTTTCCAGCACCGGCATCACTATCTGCTGCATCTCTTTTGCAACATTGTAGCCAACTAAAATAACCTTTTATACTAATACCAGTAAAAAGATTAACATTTTCTATACAAGTACTTGATAAACAACAAACAGCTTTAATAAATTCATTTAAAACTTAATTAATTTAAATGCAACATAATAATGACAAAAAGCAAACGGAAATCAAGCTTAAAATTACAAATAAACATTAATATTTAAAAAAAAAAACAAAAAAATTCACAGGCCCACTACAAACTTGGTGTTTAATAAAGTTAAACAGATTATGGCTACTTTTCTTTAAAAAAAGAAAAAAAAAACTGAGTTAATACAAAGAATTTAAAGAAAAATCTTAAGACATTTTATAAATTTTTTTATATATATAAAAACGACTCAACTAAAACACCACTCCTAAATGAATGATTAATGTCTTCACTAAACACACTGAGAAAAAAAAACTTATTATTTCTTCTACCGCCATTATAGATAATGTGCTATTCGTAGTTGGCTATTGGAAATTGTATAAAATAAAAAATTAACATAAATCGTTATAAACGACAAGTTACAACCAAAAAATGTTTGCTTTAAACAAAATGTAAAGGAAAATTTATACGAGTGTGGGAATGTAACTGTAATTGTTGTAAAACTGAAAAAAAAAAAAAAATACCTCTAGTTGAAAACTACAATACTTTACACGATGGTCAATCGTGCATGCCAAAAAACAAAAAAGTTAGAAAAAAAACCAAGATTCTTAGAATTTGAGTTTTTCTGTTACAAAAGAATCATGATTTTGTAAGTTAAATTAAATAATAAAGGCAGGAATTAGATTTGGTAAACACCCTTGTATTGCAAAATTCGTTTAAATCATAATATTCTGTAAGCCTCATTTCCAAATCTTGCTCAAGAAACATTCAAATTAAATTCACAATTTTCTTCTTTCCTCAAGTTTGGCATACTGCTGCTCCTCCTTCGTCTATATGTTATATCTCTGCTAACCATTTTATTATAGTTTATATTCTCCTCAATCTATGCTCCCTGATTTATACCGCTATGATCAGTAGTGCAAAACCCCCCCTTAACTTTTCGTCATTAACAAATCTCTATTAACAGGTGTCAAAAATCTCTTTCATTCTCAATCATAATTAACAAATATTTTCAAATATACAAAATTCCAAAAAAAAAAAAAAGAAAATGTTTATCCCCAACACTCCAACAAAACATTCATCATCATTACGCATTATCGATGAGAAATACATTTTTGTTCATTTTGTGTTGCACGTTCGTACAAGTACAAGTTACAAACAACAGCAACAACAACAACAAGCACATGTTCACTGTGATTTTTGTGCAATAAAAACTTAAGAATTTCCTTTTAACATAAATTAATGTCACTTTAGTCTAACCATACGTTACATCAAACCCACAAAATCATTGACATTTTTAACAACTCACTTAACCACAATCTATGGAAGTACAGGCATACACAAATACATACATACATACACTATCCTATAAAAGTATACACACACTTGTTGTTGTTTTGCCAAGCAAAAATCAATCTCCTTTTGGACACAAATGAACAAAACCAACTACAAAAATGAAAAACAAAAATCCCAAGATCTAATGGAACTCACTCTCATTTTACTGGAAATAGTTTTTTATGTGTTGCATACAATGTACACATTGCTAGAGGAAAACAAGTCCCCGTTTGTTAAAGAGAGGTTTAAGCATTGGAAGGGGGGTTATATGAACAACACATAGGTCAATCATTATGGATGGATGTGGTACAAGTGTGTAGAGTCACAGTAAATGGAGAAGTGTTCTACTTTTCAAATGACTAACAATGTATGAATAGAAAAGCGGGACAGAGGTTGAAAGGTATAAATTCTTAAAGTTTTTGATACAATAAATATAAGTATAATTGTATCTATCCCCCGGAATGTGACCCAGTTAAATTTGAAAAATGTTCATGCTGATTTTTCACGACATCTTCATAGTTTTGATAACAATAGTACTGAAAAGTCTTGAATTTTTCATGTAAACTTACGTTTTTGATTAAGAAAAACTTCAATTTATCCATAAATGAAAGCGTCTCACCGGCTTGTATCCAAGCTACAACAATTAAGTACACAAATTCAAATCCCCATGAATTGTTAATTCGCCTGATGGCAGCCCTTACTTGTTCATGTATTTGATTCTAAAATTGAATCTTTCCCACATATGAAGAACGTGACAGCACATTTCCCATTTAGCCAAAAGTCAGCAAGACAATTCAACAAGTTGTCAATATGGAAATTGTATTTGTATGGAAATGTCATAGGCTTTTCAGTACTATTTAAACCATGTTTCTTAATAAATAGTTTTCTTAAATGGAAAGGGGTTTTTAAATCTTGGACCACCGCTCAGGGGAATACCCCTACTCATGCAATGCATTGTGTTGGAACTAGGAAAATAGTTTATGGGAGGGTGAATAGAGGGAGTAGTGTTTGTGAACATTTGATTTATATTTTCCTGTATTGAAAGTGACAGGAAAGACTTCATCAAGAATCCACATATGGATAGTAACACTAAAGAACGAATTTTCTCTGTAATGTGTTACAATCCACTGTCCAGTCAACGACAAACTGATGAGCTCTTGTCGAAGAATATGAAGAACATTCCATTGTATCATCGGTAGAAAAGTGAAACACAACCCACATTGCGACGATTTTTCAGTGAGTCAATAGAGATGGATCCCCTACTGGCACCTTCACGGTCGAGTAACTCCAAAATATACCTCGAAGCACCGGCCCATACATGAGAGTTGTATTCAATTTTGTGGGGTATATACGTGGTATATATAGTAAGGAGATCAGATGGAGTGAAATATTTCCTACACCGTTTAACCCCTTCACGACCATAAGACTAATTTTTTGAACAATTCTTGAACACAGTACCAACAAAACTGTCAATTTTCAAAGACAGTAAAAAATAAATGCTGTAACCGAACTTGTTTTAATCTAAACACATTATTAAGAGACATGTTTACAAACAAATTTAAATTAAAAAATTATCCATTATTTTTTTCGTTATTTAGTTATTCAATATTTTTGAGTTGGGACACCGGTGTCCCCGTGGAGTCAAAGGGTTAAGAAAACCAAGGCACTTTAATGCTACCTTCGACAGTGAATACTCATGCCTAAATCATCTAGCTTCTGTTTATTGAAGCAACATGATCTGTCGAGCCTTTGTATGTTAACATACAACATTGACTCTTGCGTGCATTAAAATCGACTCTATTCAAAAACACCCATTCAGAGATGGTCACAAGATTTTGGTTTAGAGTAATATTCATGTTACGCCTTATTGCCCCAATCTCTGAGAAAGCTTGATATAAATCAAGAGAAGTTATTGCCGACACCAAAAGCAATATGTTTTGATAAAAGTGCACCATGCCACGCCCTATCAAACGCCTTAGAAATATCTAGAGCCACCACTTTACTTTCGCCAAAATAGTGAATGAAACGACAAACTAGAGTGTTCTCTACGAAAGCTACACTTGGCGTATTTTAAATATTTAACGAGCTGCTAGTTAACCATACTCTCAACAACTTTGGAAAGTGCAGAACAAATTGCTATAGGGCGATAATTTTATTAGCAACATTATCAAATAAATTTCGACTCAATTCCAATGAGTATATTTGGCTTCCAATCGATTATTTGGTTAACTTTCTTTGAAAACAAACCACAAATTAAAGTAAATAATTATAAGTTGTAGAGTAATTAATTATAAAAAGACGTTTTAAACAAGCCTTCTGTTTTTGATTCGAATAAATCTAAAAAATACTTCAAAATCTGATAAAATATTTGAAAATTTTTCAACATCTTAAATACGTAAATTATTGACGATAAATTAATCGGGTTTAAATACGATTAATCGTTTATATTATTATTTGAAAATGCAAAATTCCTTCATTACTTAAAACATTAAAAGATTATTCATTTATATACACCTGTACTGGATTTTTTATCCGATTAAATCTGAGAAACTGATTTAAATCTTCAATATTTTAATTATTTAGAAACTATTTAAACAAAATTATATTATTCGAATATTTCAACATGTATTCGGTTTTTTATTCGATTAAATTTTAAGAAATGTTCAAAATAAGGAAGGAAACTTAAACAAAATTTTTTAAATGTAGAAAACGTTATTTTTTATTTTTAATCGATTAGTCAAGAGTTGAGTATTCGGTTTTTTATTCGATTAAATTTGAAGAAATAGTATAAATAAAGAAGGAAACTTAAAAAACTATTTAAATGTAGAAAACGTTTTTTTTTTAATCGATTAATCAAGTATTTTGGTTTTTATTCGATTAAATCTGAAGAAATGGTATAAATAAGAGAGGAAACTTAACAAATTATTTAGATGTAGAAAAAGTTTTTTTTTTATTTTTAATCGATTAATCAAACGTTGAGTATTCGGGTTTTTATTCGATTAACTCTGAAGAAATTGTATAAATGAGGAAGGAAATTTAAAATATTATTTAAATATAGAAAACGTTATATTTTTATTTTTAATCGATAAATCGAACGATTTTTTAATCAAATAATCTATCGAAAAACCTATAAATTAAAAAAATGTTTTTATTAAACATGTTACATGTTACGAATTACGATTATTTTAGAATTTTTTAAAAATATATCTCGATTTTAGTCGATTATTCGGTTTTTTTAACGACTAAGTCACAATATTTTAAACATATTTAAAGATTTTAAACGATTATTCGGTTCTTCTGAATCGGTAAAATTATAGCAAAAGTATGTTAAAAGTATGTACTTTAATTTTAAAGTACAAGGTGGCGCAAAAGTAATCCTCCTATCAGAAAATGCTATAAATTTTGCGATTGGCCCCTAATGTCAGTTCTGTTTTGACATTTGTGTAGTAAACACATGCGAAATACACGTTGATAAACAATGTTACGCTACACTGCTCAAGAACGCGGAATATTGCTGACTATTTATTTGACCAATAATCGGCAAAATTTATAGCATTTTCTGATAGGAGGATTACTTTTGCGCCACCTTGTATCTTGATTATTAAAAAAATGTAATCACTTATTCGAGTTTTTAAACAAATCTTCAATTTTTGTGCGAGTTTATCTGAGAAATGGATTAAAACTAAAAATATTTATGAAATTCTTCAAATCGAAATTGAAGTTTTTAATCGAGTTTTAATTTTAATCGACTAATTGCTAAATATTTGTTTTTATTTAAAAAAATGTTTCATTATAGTTTTACAATAAATGAAATCACTTTAAAGGTGTATAAAACCATGAGTACTTAAATATTTGCTTGAAAAAATTAATCGGTTATGCGACTTCTTAAACAAGTATTATAATCGAATATAAGAATTATTCGTAATCATTATAAATTTTAAGTAACAAAAAAAAAAAAAATTACCAAATTTCTGTAAAACATTTTATTTCTGGGTTCACTTTACCAATTATTCGGTTTTGAATCGATTATTCGCTTTCTTTAATCGAATAATTATATTTTGAATTGATGTGTTTTCAAAATATAATTATTCGATTAAAGAGAGAGAATAATCGATTCAACGATCGAAATGCATTTGAAATTATTTTAAATTCTTAACGAAATAATTATAAATAGTAACATTATCCTAATAATCGATTAATCGTTGTAGTTTTTATCAAATATATAAAACATTTTCTGTGAATTGGAACAAAACATTTAATTGTGTCATTTTAAATGTATTTGGGTTTCAATCGATTATTCGCTATTTCAGTTTAAAAATCGGTTAATCGAATATTACAGTTAATCGATTAATCTTCATAGATTTTAATATATATATAAAGCAAATCATCGAGTTTCTGTTTTTATTATAAATGGTTCGGTTTTAAATTGTTTATTCGCTTTTTTAATCGATTAATCGCTAAAGCTATGTTTTAAAAACGAAGTTATTGCAGATGTTTCAATCAATTATTCCGTTTTGAAATGATTATTCGCTTTCTGCAATCGATTAATTGCTAAAATTAGATTTTGAAACAAATTGAATTAAGGCCTACTAAAATTTCACCATATATATGATAATTTTATAGTATTTCAGCCACTATTTCTAAGCGGCTTTTCCCTCAAAGAATAAACCCCTTTACATAACTCTCTCAAATAATAAATGTACAATTTTCCTTAAAGCCTTTTAGGAAAACCAATGTTAAAAACAAGTGTGTGTAAATATTATTTTTGTTTTTTTCTCATTTTATTCTATCAAACAAATGAAAAACTAAAAAGAACCTGTTGTTCATTATGCCGAACACAAAAATCAAAAAAATACAAAAAAAAAGAAACAAACCAACTAAAACAAACTAGAAGATGATGATGATCATAAAAATCGATACCATCTATTATAAAAAGATTTATTTAAACAGAAGCTTTGCACATTTCTTTCTAACTAAGGATTTGTATTTGTACTCATAGTCTCTACTATTTGTGTTATTCATCTTTGAAATTTTTATATTTTTCTAAGCTAGAGGCTGCATACAAATGTAGGAAAATCTTTGAATAAAAAAAAAATGTTGTAAGCATGATAATTGTGCAACACACAGCACTACAGCTTCAATGTTAAACAGCAACAAGCTGCAGCATTTACAGCCTAACTGCAACAGCAACACTAACAACTACAACAACAGTTTTAGCGCTGTCAGCTCATCCGTCAATTGTGTGTCTCTTACGATTGACATTTAGGGGCCACTGTAAAACTCCATGGAATTGATAACTTGTACAAAACTAGACTTCTAAGCAACACACACACTCGAACGAACTATATCTAAGATGCACAAACAAATATTTAAAATCAATTGCTTAACTTTCATTGTTGCATACACGTTTTAAGTTTAACTTTTAGTTACTAGCAACATTCATCTATCTGGCTTAATATGTATGTTGGACACAGCACAGGTATTTATTTAAATAAATATACACAATTTATGTTAATCACATCGATTCGAAAAATGTACCACAAACATAAGCAAAAAAAAAAAACATGAAGATTGATTTAAAATGATTAAAATCTATTTTCTTTTCCATATTAAAGTCAAGATTTTCTAAACGGATAAAATGCATGAAAAGAAAACGAACGAATAAATGATCAAAAGAAATGTAGAGCATTTTCAAGTTTTAATATGAATGTTGGTTGAATGAAGAAAAATGGGGATTTATTAGAGCGGTTGTATGTAGCTGCAATAACTGGTATTAAATGTTGCCAGTATGGAAGTGACACAAGCAATGAAAAATATTTATTTTATTTTATTTCGTTTTTGTGGGAAAAAGGGCTGTAACGGGTAAAGATGGACAAGTTTTAATTAAAAAATAGATTGATATAGATTGTGTAAGTAGAGAGGTTATATTTTATTAGAGAATTGCATTGAAGCTGTTATACTGTTCTGAATTTGTTAACGATTAATCTTGAAATGATTTTCTTAAATGGATAAATTTGATAATGTTTTTTTCGAGTTGTAAACTATTTTAAAACTTTATAAAATATTTGTGAAACTAATAAAATTAGTAAATTATGAAAACACAACATAGCGAAATATTCGATTAATCGTCAAACTAATATTCGATTAATTGCTAAAATTGTTAAGAAATTTATAAATTTATAAGAATTTTTTCTAAATTTCAGTGGAATCTAAATCGGTTATTCGATTTTTTTAGCGAATATTCGAATAATCGTCAAACTAATATTCGATTTATTGTTAAAATTATTAAGAAATTTATAAATTTACAAAGAATATTTTATATATTTTTTTTAACGAATATTCGATTAATCGTCGAACTAATATTCGATTAATTGCTAAAATTGTTAATTTATAAAGATTTTTTTCTAAATTTCAGTAGAAACTAAATCGGTTATTCGATTTTTTCTTAATCGTCAAACTAATATTCGATTTATTGTTAAAATTATTAAGAAATGTATAAATTACAAAGAATATTTTATATTTTTTTTAACGAATATTCGATTAATCGCCAAACTAATATTCGATTAATTGCTAAAATTCTTAAGAAGTTTATAAATTTATAAAGAATTTTTGCTAAATTTTGGTGGAAACTA
Organism: Calliphora vomitoria; assembly: GCA_942486065.2. Lineage (NCBI taxonomy): Eukaryota > Metazoa > Arthropoda > Insecta > Diptera > Calliphoridae > Calliphora > Calliphora vomitoria. Next base: position 119,865,714 of record OW818030.2, on the reverse strand, counting down.
AATCGGTTATTCGATTTTTTTAACAGATATTCGATTAATCATTGAAAAATATTTCATAATCAAAAGGCATATATTTTTAATCGGATAATCGAATAAAAATTTTAATCGATTAATCGCTTAATATATCTTTTATTGATTTCAAAAAAAAATATTTATTATTTACGCTAAATTAAAAAAAAGCAATCGGTTATTCATGTTTTTTAAATATGTAGTATCCGATTAAATTCTGAAAAACTATGTATTTCAAATCTAAATTATTAGTATTAAAAAAACAACTAAAGCGAAATCTTTTTAATCGAATATTGAATTAAATCAATCAAAAGTAAGTTATTTTTATTTACTTGAAAAAATAAATGGGTTTTCCAGTAAATCCCGAAAATATATTTCAAAATAAGAGGAACAAGAATAGGTTATTGTTGGGGTTTTTAAAAGAGTTTTCGATTAAATTCTGCAAATTAATATTTCAAATTCATTTAAATCTAAATTATTATTTTAGAAAAAAAAAAACTAATGAGAATACTTTTAAATCGAGTAATGAATTTAATTGACTAAACGTTAATTATTTTTATTATATTGAAAAAATAAATTAGTATTTGATTAAAACCTGAAAATATATTTCAAAATAAAAGGACAAATTTTAACAAATTATTTTAAATATGTATATTTTAGTAAAAAAAACTAAAAATATTTTTAATCGATTAATCGAATATTGATTTTAATCGAATGATATTAATATTTTTCATGAATTGAAAAAAAATGTTTTAAATCTTTGTTATATGAAAAATTCCTCCACTTAACTAGCCATTTGTTAACCATATATTCACATTTTAATCTAATAATCGAATATAAATTTTATTCGATTAATCGATTTTTTCTAAACATGACAAATTGGTTTCAAAGTTAATAATATAAAAAATTACATTAAATAAAGAAAAAAAACGTTATTCGGTTTTATAAACGAGTACATATTCGGTTTTTTATTCGATTAACCGTTTTTTTTTATTTTTTTTATTAAGAATTGTCTACAAAATTGATTATCTACTATATAACGTTGCATTAAATTAGAAAAAAACTGACATTCGTTTTTTTAATGTTATTCGAATATAAAATTTGTTCGATTAATCGAATTTTTTCTAAACTTAACAAATTGGTTTCAAATTAAAAAAATCTGTTATTCGGTTTTATAAACGAGTACATATTCAGTTTTTTATTCGATTAATCGGTTTTTTTTTATAAAATTTGTCTACAAATTTTGTTATTTACATATCACGCTTCACTAAATTAGAAAAAAACTGACATTCGTTTTTTTAATGTTATTCGAATATAAAATTTATTCGAATAATGGAATTTTTCTAAAATTGACAAATTGGTTTCAAACTTAATTATGTAGCAAATTACACCAAATTAAAAAATATGTTATTCGGTTTTTTATTCGATTAATCGGTTTTTTTATAAAATTCGTCTACAAATTTTATTAACTACAATATAAGGTGGCACTAAAGTAGAAAAACTTGATATTCGATTTTTTTATGTTATTCGAATATAAAATTTATTCGATTAATCGAATTTTTCTAAACTTGCCAAATTGATTTCAAAGTTCATAATGTAGCAAATTACACCAAATTAGAAAAATCGATTATTCGGTTTTATAACGAGTATTCGGTTTTTTATTCGATTAATTTTTTTTATTAAAAATTGTGTAAAAATATTATTATCTACAATATAACGTTGCACTAAATTATAAAAAATTGATATTCGATTTTTTTAATGTTATTCTATATAAAATGTATTCGATTAATCGAATTTTTCTCAAATTGACAAATTTGTTTCAAATTACACCAAATTAAAAAAATCGGTTTTTTTTTTTTAAAAAAAAATTAGAAACAACCGATATTCGATTTTTTAATGTTATGCGAATATAAAATTTATTCGATTAATCGAATTTTTCTAAACTTGACAAATTGGTTTCAAAGTTCATAATGTAGCAAAATACACCAAATTAAAAAAGTCAGTTATTCGGTTTTATAAACGAGTATTCGGGTTTCTATTCGATTAATCAGTTTTTTATTCCCTTAATCGCTGTTATATATACATATTTAAAATAAAATGAGTTCAACTAGAAAAACATTTCAAAGGTTCCCTATATAAAGAATAACAACAATGAATCGACAATCAGTATTTGAAACAAATATTCGCATTTTAATCGATTATAAATTTTTTCCAATTAGTCGGTAAATATCTGTTCACAATTTACAAATTGAACTCAAAGATTATCATGAGACAACTTACAATATATTAAAAAAAATTGTCAACGTTTATTCGTTTAAATGGCGACAAAATACATAAACACCAATTTAAAGTCTTTAAAATCTGGATAACGACAATTGTTAACTATTTAATTTTAACTTTATAGATTCTCTTAATTGAGAAATGTTCTAACTGTTCATTATATAGGGAGTTACAATCATAAATTGACAATTTTTAAATCGTATAATAGACGTAAAAATCTATTATTCGATTTACTGAATCGATTAATCACTAAATTTATATTTTGGAAACCAATAAAATGCATTATAAATTATGTAAAACTTTGTTTAGTTAAAAAGTAACAATATATTTTAGAGAATCACTTATAATCGGTCAATCGAACAATAAAAATAATCGATTAATCGTCCTAGTTTTTAATAAATATTAAAGAAACTCACTAAATTGAAAAACAATTTTTTTGCTTATTGATTTGTAGTTTTTAATCGATTATTCGTTAGCTATATAAACAGTTTTTAATCGATTATTCGAATTTTTAATCGATTATTCGCTAAAATTATCTTTTAAAAACTCATAAAATACCTTTAAACTAATCAAAAAATTGTATTAGTTATAGTAATAACAAATTATAGGGAAATAATTATAACTGGTTAATTGAATATTATAAATTAATATAAACATCAATTTATTTTCTTATCTAATCGTTTATTCACTTTCTTATTCTAATAATAGATTAAAGAAAACTGCTAAATTTATTTAAAGTAAATTATTTTCTTATTGTTTTGTAATTACTGACCGATTATTCGGGTATCTTAATCGATTAATCGCTGAAATATTATTTTAAAAAACAATAAAATATATTTGCAATTGTTTACATAGAGTAGTTATAAAAAAAGTTAGCGATTCATCTATAATCGGTTAATCGAATATTATAAATATACGATTAATCGTCCTAGTTTTAAATATATTTTAAGAAAATCGATATATTGAAAAACTATTTATTTGCTTATTGATTTTAGTCGATTATTCGTTTCCTATATATACGGTTCTAAATCGATTATTCGGATTTTTAATCGACTAATCGCCTAAATTATATTTTAAAAGCCCATAAAATACATTTAAAATCATAAAAAAATGTATTAGTTAAAGTTATAATAAACAAATTATAACTGATTAATTAAATATTATAAATAATATTTAAAGAATATCACTAGATTTAACATCAATTTATTTTCTTTTCTAATCATTATTCGTTTTCTTATTAGAATAAAAGATTAAAGAAAATCGCTAAATTCAAGTAAAATATTTCAGTTTCTTATTGTTTTGTAATAACTGAACGATTATTCGGACTTCTATATTTGCAATTATTTTAAATCTTGATTACTTAAAGTAATTATAAAACATTTTATAAAACATTTTTATAATCGTTTAATCGAATATTATAAATATTCGATTATTCGTCCTAGTATTTTAAAAAATATTTAAAGAAAATCGTTAAATAAAAACAAAATATATGTCTTTATTGGTTTGTGTTTTCAAATCGATTATTCGGGTTTTTATTCGACTCGTAGCAAGAATTAATCGATTAATAAATTAAATTAAATCTCTACATTCATGTTAAATATTTTAATTTGTTTAATCATCTTGTTATTACTGAATGATTGTTCGCAATCTTAATCGATTAATGGGTAGAAATAAATATTTAAAAGCTCCTTTCAAAAACCACCTAATTAAAGCAACTTCATACATCTTGCAAAAGAAATTGCTCCAAAAAATCCCTTCTAATTACCAAACAAATCATTTCACACATGAACACATGAACACAAGAAACTCAAACAAAATTATTTAAATTTTACAGCCACCCCACTCACTAAAACATTCACTCAATTCAACTCAACTAACTCCCTCTATTCTATTCTCTCGTTTCAGGTGAAATCACAACACGCGAACCATTGGATCGTGAGCAGCGCTCTGTTTATGATTTGGTGGCAGAGGCTCGCGATCAGGGCACACCGTATCGCAGTTCACGCGTCGCTGTCAAAGTCCATGTAACCGATGTCAATGACAATCAACCGAAGATTGTTGATCCGCAAGAGGATGTGGTCAGCGTGCGAGAGGAGCAGCCACCAGGCACTGAAGTGGTGCGCATACGTGCTGTCGATCGTGATAATGGGCAAAATGCATCGATCACTTATTCGATATTAAAAGGTCGTGATTCGGATGGCTTTGGTCTGTTTAGCATAGACGCCAACACGGGTGTCATACGTACACTGGTCGTGCTGGATCATGAGGAACGCAGCATTTATCGTTTGGCTGTGGCAGCAACAGACGGTGGCAATCCACCAAAACAATCAATACGTTTGCTGCGTGTTGAGGTGTTAAATTTGAATGACAATCGACCAACGTTTACCAGCTCAAGTTTAGTATTTCGGGTGAGTGTTGTTGTTTCCTACACTATAACTATAAGTATTTCTAAGTGCCTGAGCTGTAACAGCTAGATGTATGACCCTTTTGTTGTTGTATCCCTTTGGATTTTTTGGTTTTTTTAGTTTAGTTTAGCAACACTTGAAGTTTTCATGTTTGTTGGCTTAAGGGGAAAGTATGGTTGGCATCAAAAAAAAAAATACCAACTAAAATAAGCAGAAAAGAAAAAACTTATAGCCCACGCCTGAGTGCATATTTCCATCTTCCATACAGTCAGGTCTTTAGAAAATTGTACATATGATGGTTATATATATATATATACATACATTTATATATGTAAATATGTATGTATTTATGTAGTTTTATTTAAACTAGCAATCTTGTCAGTAGTTAGTTGTTGTACATAGAAGTAGTTTCTTGTTGTTTTCCTTATGGAATACTGTCTTTTTTAGGAAGTCATGCCAATGTCTTGTGTTTGTCGTTTTTCCTTCTTTTTTTTTGTTTTCTTCTTATTCTTTAGTTGCAGTTGTTATTTCACACAATATTCAAATTCTAAGAATTCTATGCTCAAGTCTTTTACGCTTATAACTTCTACTTAGTTCGTTCTTTTTTTTTTTTTGCTGCCTTTTTTTATTTTTTTTTATATTCTTCCATTTACCATTACTTTTGTTATACCCTTCACCATGAATGGCAAGGGTATATATAAGTTTGTCATTCCGTTTGTAATTTATACATTTTTCAGTAAAGTATTGTGCATCGTTATAGATAGCGGAGCCGATATATCGATGTCCGCCTGTCCATCTATCCGTCTGTATGCTGAAATCATACATGATTCATACATCAACATATACGCTGTAGTCCCGGTTCGGTTGCTTTTTAAAATCGGGAAAATTGAACCACGACTACCTTGATTTTTTACCTATTTTTCTATAGGTAATCTTTCCTTTCGTAATTTCTACATTTTTCATTTGCGACCCTTTAAAGTAGTATATAGCTGATCGTTATGTATAGCGGAGTCAATATAACCATGTCAGCCTGTGTGTTTAAATCAGCTTTCCGAAGCCTCCAAATAATTTACATACATGTTTAATATATCAATATATCCGCTATAGTCCTAGTTCGGTTGCTATTTAAACTCGGCTAATTTGGTCCTTAAATGGCTGAGATATAAGCAAAACAACCACGACTACCGATGTTTAACCTATCTTTTTATTTATAACTGGATTATTAAGTCATTATGTCATAATATGGATACCTAATGATAGACATTTTAAAGACCTTTCCAACAAAGTATAAAACGCCTTAGAAATTCTGACCGTCAATGGAACAAAATTGGGAAAAATATTTTTTTCACCAAAAAAAATTTTTTTTCATTAAAAAATTTTCTCCTCACAAAAATAAATTGTTTCCACCAAAAACTGTTTGATTCACAAAAACAAAATATTTTCATCAAAAAGATTTAAAAAAAAAAAAAAAAAAAATTTTCAAACTTTTTCTTAAAAAATACATTGGTATCGGGAAAAAAATTTTTTTATCAAAAAATTTTCTCCTTACAAAAAATTTTTTTTTCACCAAAAACTGTTTGATTTACCAAAAAAAATATTTTCACCAAAATTTTTTTTTTTTTTTTAAATTTTTCAAACTTTTTCTTAAAGAATACTTTGGTGAGGGGTATATAAGATTCAGCACAACCCAATATAGCTCGCATACTTGTTTCTTTTTTGTTAGCTTTTTGGTATATGAGCAAAACTACAACAACATCAAGAAAATTGCAACATTTTAAGTAACCGTAAGTGTTAAGACTTGAAAGGTTGCTGCTGCAGTATAAGAGAAAGAGCAAAGTCGAGAAAAAAATTCGTGATCTTTGACTTTTAAATGTATGTGGACTGTTTTCGTAAGGAAAATTTACACTCACAAACAAATGTATATGCAAATATTCTATAAACAAGGGGAAGGATGCTAAGAAACAAAATAAATAAAAATCTTGCCTAAACAACTTCTAATGAACTAATTAAAGCATACAAAAAGGAAGTATCCAAAATTTGACTTTAAATCTTGATAAAGTTTTATATTATTATAGACCCCTTTAACATTCTCTGTCATTTTAAGCCATACATCCCTTTGAAAAGTTCTTTATTTCAATATTTTTTTTTTTTTTTATAACTTTGTACTGCTAAAAACAAACAAACAAATCTAAAAAACAGACAATATATGATTAAATAGCTGCTCTGTTTTATTTCTCACATACATACTACATGTAGTACTTATACGAAATACTAACTACTCTAAACAAACGAACTTTAAAAAAAAAAAAAAAAACAACAAACTTTTGCGAACTACTTGTAGTTTGCAGCAGATACATGTGTGACAATGATTTGTAGCATCACGTGACAAATGTTAAATACACGAAAACTAAACAACAAAAAACACACTGCAACTGCAAAAAAAACAACGATTTTCTTACCAAGAATCTTGAAGAAAAAAACCCTCTACCACAAAACAAAGGAATTTGCCGCTTATTTGTTTTAGGATTTTGCAAAAAAAAAAAAAAAAAATAGGTACAAAAAAGGAAACTCATTTGTTAGCGCGAGTATGGTGAAAATTGTGGCAAACATACAAAACTGACTGAAATAATAAATAAACAAATGTATAAGGCGTGGGATTTTTAATTTTTGTTTAAAAACAAATTGTCATAAATGTGTTTTTTTTCCTTTCATACAAGAATAAAATCATATTATAATAAGGAGATTCCTACACAAAGTAAACAGCAGTAAGATTGGAATATCATAATTATTATGTATACAGAAAAAAACCAATTCGTAATAGCAACCGAATTTGTTGCCAATCGAATGATTTGGTTATACAAAACGAATTTTTCGGTTCTACTAACAGAATTTCCGGTGAAGCAACCAAACTTTTGTTACCACTTGTAAAATTTTGTAGCCACAACTGTAAAATTCGGTCACTAAGGCAGATCTAGTTTTCCTCCTATTTCATTAATTAAGGAGTGAGATCGAAAAATTCTTAACATACAATTTCCGTGCTCTGGCTTTGGCCTCTAAATTTTTAGCAGCGTTCCTGTCAGGAACTTTTTGAGCCTTGTATGTTTTTAAACCTGCATTAGCTTTAACTTTTCGTACCAAATAGTCCGATCACTGAGCTAACCGGGCTGCTTTCCTACCGGGTGTGTTGGGAGCTCTTTTCAAAATGCTTTCTATTTTTTTTTGGCTTTAGAAACATCATGTGGACCATTCCTTCTTCATGAACCAAGTTTTCTATCAACGGACAAGTTCTCCCGATACTGTTTAATAACATTGGAATCAGTTTGACGGCAGTCCCTTGATTGTTTGGTCAACTTTTTGTAGGACCAAGTTGGGTTTTGTTGAAAATATTTAAAAATTTTAGTACGCACTTTTCTCTTGTCACTCATTTTAATCAGATTGCTCAGTTTCAGTACCATTCAAACCTCATCAACACAGCGTATTTGAGGAAAACTTCAGAGAGCTAGCTCCTTTCGTTTGGGCCCTATCGTGTTTTCAACAGACAGACAGACGGAAGGAGATAGCTAGATCGTCTTAGAATCTTATGAGGACCCAGTTTCTACGACCAATATTTCGATATGTAACAAACGTAATAACAAAATCAATATACCCCCTATATCTCTTTTGATGTTGGCTATAAGAATCGATGCTTAATATAGTGCAAACTATTTTTTATCTACAAAATATTAATTAAGTTTTGCTTAAAAATAAATTTATTTCCATCCTGTTGCCGAAATGCTTAACTTAATTTAAACTTGCAGTTAGTTATAAAATGTTATGATTATTAATAATTAAACTCACGTTTAAATTCCGCACATGTTTTGCATAATTTCATAATTGGACTTGTAGTTTTGATTTACAAAAAAAAAAGAAATCATTTAAACAAAGAAGATATTCCATTTTAATGCAATTAACTGTTTGTTTTAATACATTTGTGGTGGGAAAAAGTTGTAACTGAAATTTAAACATCTAGACCGAATTTTATATACCCTTTAAACCTAAAAAATTTACGAAATAAAATTTCAAATTAACAGGAACTCAAATAAAAAGTAATTTAGAATTGAAAATACATGCTGAATTGTAAGAAGATATGGTCAGCGTACAAGAGGACCAGCCTGCAGACTTTGAAGTTGTTGATCGTGATATCTCGATCACTTATTTGATATTGAATGTTTGTGATTGGAATGACTTTGTAGCAACTATTACTCTACCATAAAACTACTTGTTTTAAAAAATAAAATATCAAAATAGTTTCATTGAATTTTTAATAACTTTTGTAGAAAATATAAAAAATAAAAAAATATATTTTTAGTCTTGAAAAATAAAAAATTGAATAATATGTAGCAACTATTACTCTACCATAAAACTACTTGTTTTAAAAAATAAAATATCAAAATAGTTTCATTGAATTTTTAATAACTTTTGTAGAAAATATAAAAAATAAAAAAATATATTTTTAGTCTTGAAAAATAAAAAATTGAATAAGCATATAATTAAAACTTCGTTATGTTTAGTACAGAACCCAACACGAGTGTCGTATGTTGGTGGTTGGTCGTATTAGATCATAAAGAACGCTGCATTTATCGTTTGGCTGTGGCAGCAACAAGCAGTGACAATACATTTAATATGTTTGATGCTAGTACTGAAAGTACTTCACTTCTGTAGGAGTATTTCTTCGGTTTTCATAGCAAAACTTTTTTGATACGAAATGTTTCTAAGATTCCTCGATTTTATTGAAGCTTAAGTATTTCCGGTTTAATTTTTTTTTTTTTTTTTTTGTATTTCCTTGGTTTTCTTATAGCCAAATTCATAATTCAACATGAAAAATCAGCCGATCGTCAATACAACAATATTGAAACAAGATGGCTGTATAGTTCAGCCTTTGATTTGGGTACCTAGGCATCGGGACACACAGGCGAATGTCAAGTCTCTATTGGGTGATTAACTTAAAAAGGTACATTTAAAATAGATGGCGTATCTTTTAAGCGCTGTTTTTCTTTTAAATAACTTTTATGTCATTTGAAAGGGTACATATCCGACATTTATTCTCACTTAGTTATAGAACATTATAGTGTAAACAACAAAGTTTTTTTTTTTTTGCATCAAAAATGTCGAATCATCTTCTTTGTTTACTTCTTTAATTTGACAAAAAGTGACACTGAAGCACAGCAATTACTCACTAAAGCTTATGGTGAATGTGTTCCATGGGTTTCCGAGAGATGATTTGTGCAGTTCAGAAGTAGTGAATTTGACACGAATGACAAAGATCGGTCAGGCCAGCCAATAAATTATGAAGTCCAAGAATTGGAAAAATTACTCAATGAAGATAGTTGTTTTATATAAAAATGTTGATAGAAATTTTAGTTTTAGAAGCTCAATAAATATGTAATAAAATGTTTATTTATTAACAAAACTCAATGGAATTTATTTTTTTTTTTTTTTCATTTTTCATTCTAAATAACGAAGTGTAAAAACACCTGTCAAAAGGTCAAAGGGAATCCAGCAATTCCTAAAAACTGGAGCAAAAATCCCAAAAATTATATTTTTTACTATTTTGCTCATAGCGTCCACATTTTCTTCGGGGTTGGGAAAATACTTTGGGAATAAATAGGGATCACATCAGTGTTTCCAATACTGCTTTTCATTTTCTGATCCCAGCTTTGGGATTTTAGAACATGTGGCCCAAATTTGAAATTTTGATAAAAAAAAATAGGTAAAATTCCAAAAGGCGTATGCATAACATATTCGAAAATTATGACAAGTTTTTTATACAAAAATGTTCCTCGTAAAGATATCTTACAGAAAAACCTAAAATTGTTATATGTTTTTAAAGAAAGTTTTTTTTTTTTTGAATAAAAAAAGAGTTAAGTCACTTTTTCATCCAAAAATCAGCACAAATCTTGAATCTGTAATTGATATTGCTCTGAAATCTTTTGCATATTATTGGTAATTTAGTTGTCTAACTAACGTAAAACATTTGAGTTCATTCGGTTCAAAAATAGGCCTTATATTTTAAAAAAAGCGGATCAAGTTATGACAAAATTTTAATATTTAAATTTTAAAATACCTATAACTAGGAAATTATAAGAGATAAATAGCACACGCAAGCATGTTGAGTTGAGCGCCTAGTTGAGCGCTTTCCAAAAGTAAAAAATCTTTGAAATCGTATGGGAAACAAAAAAATGACACGTGTTTAAAAATTTTACATGTCAAAGGTACCCTAATTTGACCGCCCATAGCGCCGCGCCTGGAGCATTTGTAGGGTCGATTTTAATAATTTAAACTCAAATACTCTTTTGCTACGTCAATGTCAAATTTTATCCCGATCGGATCAGCCGTTTAGAAATGCCAGATTTATTTCAAACAAATTTTGATTCTGCCCCACTGTGCCACGTTTGATTCTGTGGGAACTAGGAGAACACAATGGGATCGGCTATCTTCTATGTGTACTGCCTGTGTTATGAGCTCTATTACGTGCTCGGATTGGTTCTTCGTTTGGTTCGCTACTTCACATAATAAAGTCAAAGAGCTCATGAGACTATTTCTATAAGTGCGGAAGAAAAATTACAGTTGTCCCTGTGGATAATAGTGTAATAAAATGACAGAGTACCCCTATAGACAATAGTGAGCTGAACTATCATTCTGAGGGTTGTGGGTTTGATTCCCGCCAAAGACTCTGGGAGTTTAATACACTTCCCTGTCAACTATAGGATCCCAAATACTATCCGATATACACACGCCTAAAACTTAAATGTTCATTTTGTTTTATAGCAGTGGGAAAGAGAGAGATACCAATTAAAAAACTGTTACATTTTATTGTCACAATTTAGTTGTTGTTTTCTTTGATTGCTGTTGCTGTTGCTGTTGTTTTTTTGGTTACTGTGTAAAGTTTCATTTGTTGAATTTTAAGCCAACAATCACAATATTCCAGCCATTATGTACATTTTAGCCATACACAAAGCCAACTTCCTTTTGAAATGTTACAAGTACACAATCTGGCTAAAAAAAAAAAAAAAAAAACTGAACTTCTTTACTGTTGCGAGGCGGTTTCTTCCTTTTGAAGTGCGTAACATTTTAGTTTGTGTCATTTCTTGAGCGTTGTTCTGTTTTTTTTTTTTTTTTTCTGTTCATTTTATTTCATTTATTAAGGTTTAATTTTAGTTGTTTCAGAAATTTTTGAAAAGGCTTTAAGAAATTGGAAGAGAAAAAAAAATAAACTAAGCAAGTGAGATTACAAAGGTAGGATGTAGTGGAAGTTTAAGTACGCTGCAGCAAGAAATATTTATTTTATATTTCTTAACAAAATCACATTTTACTCACATTGTAATTCATTTTAAGGAAACTAGAAAAATAGACTTGATTATATTAACGAAGCACCCATTTTATTGACTTTAAATAACGATCTATTTAAGATTCCTTTAAATTATCTGTAATTTTCTTTACATAAGCGCAAAATGAGATCTATAATGACATCATGCTTACTTTGTCTTACTGACGTATGACCAAATGACCTTTAAAATCAGCTACTGTCTTCTATACTCAACACATTCAAACTATAGCTCCTATATTTATCATTTATACAATATTAGGGCGCTTACAAGTCTCATATGCCTTAAGTTTAGCAACTTTCTGTTTCCTCATCTCTCGGCCATATATCAGTGACAAATGTAAAATCTTTTTTCCTTTTTTGCTCCTTTTTTTCCACATTTAAGTTTAAATTGGTTAATATAATTTGCAATAACAATTTAAAAATGGTAATATTATAAATTATTTAAGTTACTACCGTTTATTTCATTTGGTATTTAATGTACGTACGTACGAGTTTATATTAACTTGATACCTTTTTGTAAAACAAAAATCTTTAGTAGTAATGATGCAACTGAATACATATCAAAAAAATGCAACTGAACTAAATAAAATAAATTGTATTTCCATATGAAATTTTATTTTGTTTTTGAAACGTTTACATTTTGCTTTAAAATGTTATTGCTGCAGACCTGTTAATAACTTTTTATGATGGTGGTGATTTTGATCATTACAAAACAGTGCCAATAAAAGAAGAGTTCGGCAGGTGGGTTGTTAAAAGAAGTAAGGAATGTTCATTATTAAGCGACCGATCGTTACAAAAAAAAAAGTGCCAATAATTTTAGCAAAATGTTATAATTCAAAGACATATTGATATTAGTTTCTAAATGGCTTACTAGAAAAATGTCGCCAAAGAAAGTAAAACAGCTTTAGAAGATTTTTTATGAATTTGTTAAAAATCTGGTGGTTTTTTCTTGATGCTTGGGCTTAAGAAGAACGAATTAATTAAATTCAAACTGAACCAGAAATTAGTGTTGCTTTCTTTAATTCATTCGCGAGTGAATCAAATTTGAAATAAGAATTGTTACACTTTTAGTTCCGCCTCATTTGTTTTGTATTCGTTATCTCGCAAACACTCTGGAAATATATTCCATTCGTTCGAAAATTAACTTAATAAATTCCAAGCGATATATACTGAATTAAAGAGTGAACAAAATGGGACCATCAATCTGGGGGTTGCGGGTTCGATTCCCGCCAGAGACTCTGGAAGTATCTGCAAACAACCAAACGTTTCTCAGTTAGTGTTTAAAAAAATAAATAAAAACAAGTAAGAGAGCTATATTCGGCTGTGCTGAATCTTATATACCCTTCACCAAATTATACTTTAAAATAAAAACTTTAAATATTTGTAGGTAAACAAAATTAAATTTTTTTTTTTTTCAAAATTTAAACAAATTTTTTTTTTTTCAAATTGTTTTTCAAAATTTAAAAAAAAAAATTTTTTTTTTCAAAATTGTTTAAAATTTTTTTTTTCGAAATTGTTTTTTTAAAATTTTTTTCTAATTTTTTTTAAATTTATTAATGAAAAAAAAATTATAAAAAAAAATGTTTGTGGTAAAAAAAAATATTCGGGTTAAAAAATAATTTTCCCGATTTTAACCCATTGTAGGTTCAAATTACTATAGCCTTATATAAATCGTTGCAATGGGCTTTGAAATATCTATCATTAGATATCCATATTGTCTATATTAATGACTAATCAAGATATAGATAAAAAATATCCCAAAAATCGAGGTTGTCCCGATTTTTTCCTTATATCTCAGCCATTTGTGGGCCGATTTTCTCGATTTTAAATAGCGACCGAGCCGGAAGAATTCCTGATATATTGATGTATTAATCAAGTTTGTTAGTTATTTGAGGTCTTCAAAAAATTGATTTCAACAGACAGACAGACGAACATGGCTTAATAGACTCCGCTATCTTTAAGGATCCAGAATATAAATACTTTATTGGGTCGGAAAATGATATTGTGGACATTACAAACGGAATGACAAGCTTCTCACGAAGGAGAAGTGTATAAAAAAGAAACATTAATTTATTGAAAATGAATGATCCAGAATTTTATTTTTAAACTCACGAATATTCATGAGAACTTTTTCGAACATTTTATTATAAAGACTCATTCATTTATCGCTGATTATGGAAAACATTCATGATGTTTATTGTTGGCACAAACACAACTTCGAAACATTTCATATCGAAAGTTGTAGATTTTAAAGATGGAGTATTTTATAACTTAATATGTTTGATTGAAGACCCATTTGATGTTGAGGTATTCGATTTCTACATATTCGGACTAATAATGAAAAAGACCATTGCACAGTGTTTTAGAAGCTTTTCATTTTTGACATAATTCGGTAGCTCGCAAAGACAGCTTTGCCTTGACAACAAACTTCATTAATTTTTATCATAAATATTTGTCAAGTATAGACAGTGGGTAAGGCACCCCCCTTCAGAAAACTTATACATATATTGAAATTTTAAAATTCCTTAAATTGTTCATATCTGCTATGTAGATTAGGGGTTTAGACAAAACATTTGGTTAGCATAATGGTTCATTTAAGTAATAGAGATTGCAGCTCTAGGCTTCTTCAATGTTATTTTTGTAGGATATAACTAAAGCTAATTTTTTTTGTGAAAGAAAGCCTGATGAAGGTGTTGAAACTGGCAGTTCTTTTAGCACTGTCATATTTTAAACAGAAATTAGTTAGCGCTAGAAAGAGACTAATAAATTTAGAGAAGTGGTCAATTAATTGATTTTACCTTGTCATTTAGTCCCCAGGGGGGGCGACTCTGTTTTCATAGGATGCAATTATAAAATCAACTAGTTCGGTATTTTAGAAAAGAAAAAAAAAAATTTTGTAAAAGAATAGCTTGACGAATGTTGGAAAACCGACAATCATTAAAGTTCTGCCTATTGAGTCCCCAGGTAGCTTGTCAACTAATTGTTTCGTTAAAATATAAACACCAACATTATTATGTATTTTAAATTGTTATTGGTGTCTCTCTCCTAAGAATGAGAGACAGACGAATGTAGGGAAGCTAAAGTTTAATAGATTTTGTAGTTTGGCTAAAGTCCCCAGGGGATTTAGTCATTATTTTTAAAGGGTGCTAATAAAAAAGAACAATAAACATTTTAAAAGTTATTTAAAATAATCTTTCTTTTAAAAGAAGCTGAGAACACTTTAAAACTGTCAATTAACATATTTTGTAAAGTTTGTTTCGCCCCTAGGGGACTTCACCGATGTACCCTTAGTTAAGTAACTATTATTTTATGTGTTTTTCATGAACTATGGTGTGAAACCATTTTGTAAAAAAAAAAACATGAACAAAATGCGGGATCTACAATAGGTGGAGTAACTTTTAAATGCGGATTTTGTTTATAAGAATATAAAGATATTGAACATTATAGTGTAAACAAAATACAACATTTTAAAACCTGTTGATTTTGTCCAGCATGTAAGATAAACTAAAAAGATGTCATCAGGTCTTCTGAAATTTCCAAACAGGTACTGACAGGTCAGCAATACCTCATGACAATTACTTACATTATAGCAATTCATTTAGAATATTCTGGTATTAATATCTGAAGCAATAAAACGTTTCATTTCATATTAAAAAAAAATGCCTAAAATCTTAATACTTTAACATAAACATATTTTTGTAAACATTTTATCAAGATCATTTTAAAAATATGTAAGATTCTTGCTTTCTTTTATTTTTCTTACAAATTTTACTCCATTTGTTCATTGTCATATTAAATGGACAATATATTTATATTAATCCTTATAAATTGTAAACTTTTTTTGTTTTTTACATCTTGGTTTACAATTCTGTTTTACTGCATGTGTGAATTTCTGCACATTAATATTCAAATAAATCTCATTAAAATCAAACATAAATCTTAAAAATTTTGTCAGTTTAACATACATAAAGTTGATTTCCTTAACGAATACGAATACTCAGCGCAAGAACAGGAAATTTTGCTGAATTCCAATGAAAGCAAGACCAATAAGAAATTTTAAAAAGGCAGTTGTTAAAAAAAAAACACAAAAAACAACAAATGTAATAATTTGTACAGACGAAGAACAAAACGATTTTTATATATTCTTTTTGTGCATAATTTTATTTTAATGCTGCCGTTTGTCTTTTCAATACGCTATACTGGAGGAGCCATGATAAGATTTAATAAGAAGCTTGGCAATTTTGAAAAATTTTGCAGGGAAAAGTCATAAGATTTTAAAATTAAGCTACTTTTTGTTTAAATTAAATTTAGGTCCCCAGGGGGCTTTACCCTATTTGGAAGTAATTTTTAAGATTTTAAAAATGATCTGAATTCATTAACTTGTGATACTATTTGTTAAAATTACATTGTGAAACTGTGATTTATTGTGGCTATTAGGTCCCCACGGGGCTCTACTCAGCTCTATTCAGCTATTTGGAAAGTAATTTTTAATAATTTTTAACATTTTTGGGATAAGAGTTATGAATTCATACTTGTGATATTATTTGTTTAAACTTCATTGTGAAACTGTGATTTATTGTGGTTTTTAAGTCCCCACGGGGCTCTATTCTATTCATCAATTTGGGAAGTAATTCTTAAAGATTTTAAAATGTTTGGCTGATAAGTTATGAATTCATAAACTTGTGATACTATTTGTTAAAATTACATTGATAAACTGTGATTTTTTGTGGCTATTAGGTCCCCACGGGGCTCTACACAGCTCTATTCAGCTATTTGGGAACTAATTCTTAACAATTTTTAACGTTTTTGGGAGAAGAGATATGAATTCATACTTGTGATATTATTTGTTTAAAGTACATTGTGAAACTGTGATTTATTGTGGCTATTAGGTCCCCACGGGGCTCTATTCAGCTATTTGGAAAGTAATTCTTAACAATTTGTAAACAATTTTGAGAGTTTTGAATTAATAAAATGATGTTAAAATTACATTGTGTTACTATGATTTATTGTGGCTTTTTAGTCCCCAAGGGGCTCTATTCTATTCAGCTATTTGGGAAGTAAATCTAAACAATTTTTGAGAGAAAAGTTTTGAATTAATAAATTTATGATGCCATTTGTTAAAATTACATTGTGAAACTGTGATTTATTGTGGCTTTTAAGTCCCCAGGGGGCTCTATTTTATTCATCTATTTGGGAAATAATTCTTAACCATTTTTGGTAGAAAAGTATTGAATTCATAAAACTGTGGTACCATTTGTTTAAATTACATTGTGAAACTGTGATTTATTGTGGCTATTAGGTCCCCATGGGGCTCTCTACTCTATTCAGCTATTTGGGAAGTAATTCTTAACAATTTTTAAACATTTTTGAGAGAAAAGTTATGAATTCATAAAACTGTATACCATCTGTTAAAATTACATTGTGAAACTGTGAAAAGATCCTTGGGTTTTGCAGGGGGCCTTGCTCTATCCAGCTATTTGGGAATAAATTCTTAAAAATTTGATGAAATTTTGGAGAGAGAAGCCATGATGTTTTAAAATTAAGCTAACTTTTGTTTAAATTAAATTGTGAAACTGAGATTTATTGCGCATTTTGGGTCCCCAGGGGGATATTCGAGGACAAACTCTTTGTTAGCAATTTTAAGAGAAAAATCAATAGTTTTTCAAATTAAACTACCAATGGTTTAAATAGTAGTTGGGAAGCTGTAAATTGCGATGTCTTTAAGGTACCCAGGGGGCATTATATATTCAGCTATTTGAGCACAAACGATGCAGTATTTTTAGTAAAAGAAAAACTGAGCAATCTTGAGGAAATGTTATTTAAGTTACTGATGCTGTCTGCTGGGTCCCCTGGGGACTTCGAGGCTGCTTTTTAATGATAGCAGTTAAACAGTAATCTACTTTTAGATTAAAAACTGTTTAAAAATATCCCTGTAATCCTTATTTAACAATTGTTTATATTTGTTCTTACATTTTTAGGTTTAGTATTTGAGATATTCTTTAGGGTTTTTTGCAATCGTCTTTTACCTTATAAATTTTATGTTCCTACCATTTTTGCACGTTCTACATGATTTGTTTGTTTCAGCAAAGCGGTAGTCTTGTTGCAGGTATTTTTTTATCATAAAAAAATTATAAAAATTATTTCTTTATTTTTACTTGTGTGTAAGTTTTAACGCTTATAAATTTTTTAAATGCTGTTATTTTTTTGGAAATTCTGTGTTGCATGTAGTTTGTGTTTTATCTTTTGTATATGAATTATGGCTTTAAGATTGGATTTTCAACACTGTGTTCTTTTGGTTTTTAGTACTTTGTTGTTTCTTTTTTCTGGGCTTTAGGTTGAAGATTATCATATGATTTGTAGAAGTGTTGGTTTCTAGGTGGTTTGTAAACGATTTTTTGCTTGAATCTCTGGGCCCTTTGTGGCAGAAAGAGATGTCTTGTTTTGGTAAATTTAATAATTCTTTTATTTTCGTTTTAATGACATAAATTTAAGTGGTTTATTAAAGAACAAAACACTTCAAATAACCTTAAAATGATGAGTAATGGACATCATTTTTAAAGAAACCAAAAAAGTTTTTTTTTTTTATTGTGAGACATGTCAGCATGATGTCTTTATGGAAAATATATAGTTTGAACAAGTCAGTCTGTTACAAATCTAAGGCCTTATTAGCATTAAATACGACATTATATAACCCTGTTTTTAAAATTTGTTTTTTCATATCTTTCAGGTTCCCGAAAACATTGCCATTGGCCATGTGGTGGGCTCTGTGGATGCCTCCGATCGCAGCAAACAAAATATGATCTTCAACGAAGATAATCTCTACATAACCTACACTCTAACACCCTTATCCAAAGACCTCATAGAAGGAGCATTTGATATTGATCGTCATACCGGCTCTCTGGTAGTAGCCCGACAATTAGATCGTGAACTGCAAGCAGAATTTCGTATAGAAATACGAGCTTTGGATACCAGTGCTAGCAACAATCCACAAAGCAGTGCCATAGCGGTAAAAATCGAAATACTAGATGTCAATGACAATGCCCCCTCATGGCAGGAAGATCCCATAAAAATACAAGTCAGTGAACTGGCCACGGAGGGTTCTGTCATCTATAACTTTTCAGCCTCAGATGCTGATACCGGTTTAAATGGTCAAATACAATATAAACTATTAAAATACAGTCCCAAAAGTTGGCATATGGAGAAGTCTCAAAAAGAAGACAGAGATCTTTTTGCTGTAGATATTTTGACGGGAGGTTTAACTGTTATGGGTCCTCTGGATTATGAAACAATCAAAGAATATATCTTAATAGTTCAAGCTTTCGATTTGGCTGAAAATAAATCTGAACGTTTATATAGCTCGGTTACAGCTGTTGTAAAAGTTTTAGATGAAAATGACAATAAACCGGAATTTGGTATACCGCCTCTCAATAGGGAAATCAAAAACAAATATGGTTTGGTGAATCGAAATGCAACCCCCACTGCCACAGTGTTTATTTCAGACAACAAAAGAATTGGTGATTTGTTAATGCATATAGTGGCCATAGATCCGGATACGGGCAATAATGGCCGTCTGTCTTATACTTTGGTTACTGGCAATGAATTAAATTACTTTCGTTTAAATTCCGAGACAGGTTTCCTCGAATTAGCTAAACCCTTGCCGCCTGTCGTACACAATACAGCCGATAGAATGGCAGATTTGTCGACTGTAAATCGTAATAAATTTGAATTACTGATCAGAGCTCAAGATCATGGTGCCAAGGAAAAGTTGAGTTCGGTTATGAAATTGGAAATTTTGGTTAGGGGTACCAAGAGTAATCCACCACGTTTTAAGAAGTCTATGTATTATGCCAATATAACGGAGAGTGCTTCAGCGGGCAGTTTTGTAGTGCAGGTGGAGGCCAAGTCGTTTAATGGGGGAGAAAATGGTGAGTAGACATTTTAGAACAAAAATAAAAATAATTAAGCAATGGACATAATTCAATGGCAAGAGTGATTCTTTTTTCAAATTATATGTAAAATTTGAATAATTAGACAATCGTGTGTTTTTACTAGGGTTGTCATTCGAATAAAAGTTATTCGAATAATCGAGGAAAATATATGGATTTTATTCGAATGAATAACAGTTTTCAATTTAGAATAACAAATTATTTGCTCAATATTTGCCGATTAATCGAATATTCGAATGAATTCATTTTTGAACTAAATTAAAAAAAAAAAAGAAAAATTTTATAAAACTTTCTCAATAAAGCAAAACCAATAGTTTGTAATTTCATTCATTTTCCAATTGCATTTTGCTTAACATACCCACATCAGAACATTATAAAACCTTACTTGAAAATTAAAATCTATTCTCTACAAAAGCTTATATCTATATTCCTGTGAATAGCGTCATGTATTCTATATGTTAGGCAACTTTTATTTCAATTAAACGATTAATTATTTATTCGGTTTTACGAATAATCATGCAAAATTCAGGTGCTACATTTAAATTTCGCCTGAGAAAATACTGACAGTAAAAAATTATTTCTATTTCTGCTTAAATTTTTGGAATTTTCAAACTTTATATTCGATTATTCGTTTAATCGATTATACGGTTTTCCGATTAATCGTTTAAATTTTATTTTAAAGCAAAATTCTTCTGAACAGTGTCATATATTCTATATGTTAGGAAACATTTTTTTTCAATTAATCGATTAATTATTTATTCGGTTTTACGAATAATCATGTAAAATTGAGGCGATACTTTTAAATTTAGCCTGAGAAAATACTAAAAGTTAGAAATTATTTCCGTTTCTGCTTAAATTTTTGGAATTTTCTAACTTTATATTCGATTATTCGTTTAATCGATTATACGGTTTTCCGATTAATCGTTTAAATTTTATTTTAAAGCAAAATTCTTCTGAACAGTGTCATATATTCTATATGTTAGGAACACTTTTCAATTAATCGATTAATTTTTTATTCGGTTTTATGAACAATCATGTA
The DNA here is from genome assembly GCA_942486065.2 of Calliphora vomitoria. Classification (NCBI taxonomy): domain Eukaryota; kingdom Metazoa; phylum Arthropoda; class Insecta; order Diptera; family Calliphoridae; genus Calliphora; species Calliphora vomitoria. Next base: position 119,844,669 of record OW818030.2, on the reverse strand, counting down.
AAATTGAGGTGATACTTTTAAATTTCGCCTCAGAAAATACTAAAATTTATTAATTTTTTTCTGTTTATGTTTAAATTTTTTGAATTTTCTTTCTTTATATTCGATTAATCGATTATACGGTTTTCCGATTAATCGTTTAAATTTTATTTTAAAGCAAAATTCTACATATATTCTATATGTTAGGAATACTTTTCAATTAATCGATTAATTTTTTATTCGGTTTTATGAACAATCATGTAAAATTGAGGTAATACTTTTAAATTTCGCCTCAGAAAATACTAAAATTTAGGAATTATTTCTGTTTATGTTTAAATTTTTTGAATTTTCTTACTTTATATTCGATTATTCGATTAATCGATTATACGGTTTTGCGATTAATCGTTTAAATTTTATTTAAAATCACTATTTTTCACAACAGTGTCTTATATTCTATATCTAAATCAAGCTTTTATTGATTATTTCTGTTGATACATTTAAAGTTCGCTGAAAACTACAAAATAATTTTAATCTGCGCTTAATTTTATGAATTTCCTTACATCATTTTTGGCTTAACATACCAACACTAGAACATTATGAAACCTAACTTGAAAATTAAAACCTAGAGACTACACAAGATTAATTGAGAACTCTAATTTTTTCCGATTTATGGGCGTAATTATCTAAAACTACATGTAATCTCGAAGTTAGGAATGTTTTCTTCGATTATTTTTTAATCGATTACTTGTTTATACGGTTTTGCGTCAAGAATTCATTAAAATGCAATTAAATTTCTCCTGAGAAATAAGAAATTGTTACAATATATGTAGATTTTTTGAAATTTTCTTCATATGGGTTTATTCTTTAAATCGATTATTCGATTCACCGATTAATCGTTTAAATTTGATTTAAAATCTTTATTTTTAACAACAGTGTAACATTTTCAATATTTTAAGCAAGTTTTATTTTCGATTAATCGATTATTTTTTATTCGGTTTTACGAATTATCGCACAAAATTAAAAAAAATATTTAAAATTGGCTAAACAAAATTTTAAAAATATGAAGTAATTTTAATTTCCGCTTGATTTTTCTGTGTATGTTTAATTTTTTAATTTTTTTCATTTATATGGGTTTATTCGTTAAAACGATTATTCGGTTCACCAATTAACCGTTTAAATTTAATTTAAATTCTTAATTTTTAACAACAGTGTAATATATGCAATATTCTTGGCAAGTTTTTTTTTCGATTAATCGATTATTCGGTTTTTCGAATAATCGCACAAAATTCAAAAATACACTGAAACTTTAACTGAAAAATACTTTAAATATGAAATAATTAAAATATCTGCTTAATTTTTATGAATTTTCTTAATTTATATTGCTTTATTCGTTTCATTGATTAATCGTTTTTTTTTTATCAATTTTGTTTAAATTATAATTTGCTATAAAATCTTTATTTTTAACATTCAATATATTAGGCGAAATTGTTGTCGATTAATCGATTATTTGTTAAATCGGTTTTACGAATAAGCGCCCAAAATTAATAAATTCATTTAAATTTTGTCGAAAAAATACAAAAAGCAAAATATTATTTTAATTCCAGGTTAATTTTTCGGAATTTTCTTACTTTATTTTGGTTTATTCGTATAATCGATTATTCAGTTTTCCGACTAATCTTTTAAATTTAATCTAAAATCTATACATTTAACAACACTGTCGTATATTCAATATGTTACACAAAATTGTGGTGGATTAATCAATTATTTTTTTAATCGGCTTTACGAATAATTGCCCAAAATGAATGTTAATGATTGGGTTATCCGATTAATCGTTTTAATTTAATTTAAAATCAATATTTCTTTTTAACACTGTCATACATTCTATAAGGTATGCAATCTTTTTTTACAGTAATCGATTAATGGTTTATTCGGTTTTACGAATAATCACCCAAAATTAATTTAAACAGACATAAATTTTGTCGGAAAATTGTCATATAGGTTAAGCAATTTTTTCGACTAACAGATTACCTAATTGCTTTCTCGAAAGTAAATAGATGCATGAAATAAAATGTATATGGAAGCTTCAGGCATTGGTTTTTAACAAAAAGATAAAAATGGAATAATAGATTCTTATATTACCCCATGATACGAAATATAATAATAATCTTCTGTGCTCAAATCAAATATTTTTCTGCAAAAATTCCTTAAACTGTCTTGGCGATCATTCTTTAGTTTTGATCACATTTTTCTGTTTTGGCATACCAAGATTTTTTTTGTACGATTTTGTTTGCTTGTTAAAATTTCTAAACAAAACTTTAAGAAAAACAAAATAGAAAATCACGAGGTGTCCATCAATCTGTCTACATCATACAATTTTCATCCATCTCCACACTCAAGCCAGCAACCACTCACTCACTTTGCCAGACAGACATTATTCATACTCTTACTCAGCCACTCACTCAAAAACTCACTTAGTTAGCCCGCCATATGCAAAACCAAAAAACAATTAACGGTTTTGTTTTTGTTTCTTTTTTGTTTGTCTCTTTATACATTCCCTCACTCATTCACTCATGCATATGTTCTTTCCTTCTAATTCCTTATTACAGCTAATCTCACCTATGAGATACCAACAGGTGTCGCCGATAATCATTTTCATGTTGACACCCAACGTGGCATTGTCACCACACGCGGTCAATTTGATCGTGAAACAAAAGCCTCATATACCGTGCCAATTTATGTATATGATGCTAAACGTTCAACAGCAGCCACAAGTAACAGTGGCAGCAATGCCTTGATGACAATGGCACGTAGGCAAAGATCGTCGGTAAATGAAGCGGCTGCCGCACAAAATGGTCAGTTTGATGTGGCCATTTTACATATAACCATAACTGACATTAATGATCATGCACCGGAATTCAGACCGGGCTCATGCTATGCTCTCTCAGTACCGGAAAATAGTGATTTAGCGGTGATACACACAATTGTGGCAACTGATTTGGATGAAGGTGCCAACGGTGAAATAATGTATACCATCATAGGTAAGTAAAAAAGAAATATTAATTAACTTTAAACAAATAGAGATATTAAAGCAAAATCAAATAATAATTTTATTTTTGAAATTTTCTTCTTTTTTCTTTTTTAAATAGGAGGCAACACGGGCAATAAATTTAGCTTGGACATACACTCTGGTGAACTAACCGCTCGTCCTTTGGATCGTGAACAACAGTCCCGCTATATTTTACAGATACAGGCCACCGATCGTGGTTCTCCTATTAGTTATCAAGGTCATTGTAATATTACCGTTCTGGTAGAGGATCAAAATGACAATGATCCTCATTTTGAGCAGGCTAAATATGTGGCAAATGTAGCGGAAAATGTGCCCGTGGGCTCCAGTGTTATGCGCATTAAAGCTATGGATGATGATTTGGGCATAAATGCTAGACTTTTGTATACATTGGCTAATGAAACACAGTGGGTGTTTGCCATCGATAATAAGAGTGGTGTTATCAGTACAGTGGGGTGAGTAGACAAAAATTATTAATTTAAATTTTTTTTTATTTTTATAATGTGTACAGTACCTTTATATGAAATTATAACATTTTGAGTTGGATTAATCGATTAGGTTTCTATTCGATTTTACGAATAATCATCCAAAATTGTGTGGAAAAATTTCTTTAATTATAAATAATGTTATAAAAGCTTTATTTTCAGAAAAATGTGTGTAAATTTTTTAACTTTATATTATTTTATTCGATTAATCGATTATTTGATTTTCCGATTAATCGTTTAAACTTTATTTAAAACATTTTTGTTAACATTGGCAGATATTCTATATGTTTGGCTAGTATTTTACGATTAATCGATTAATTGTTAATTCGGTTTTACGAATAATCGTGCAAAATTAATTTAAATACATGCAAATTTCGCCGGAAGCGTACTAAAGATAATAAATAATTTTAATTTATGTTAATTTGTATTAATTTTCTTCTTTTTTAGTATTTTCGTTTAATCGATTATACGATTAAATTTTTTTTATTTAAAATCGATGCTTTTGATAGCATTGTCTCTATACTTAAAACTCTTTTTTCTCGATTAAGAAGCTAGTTTTATACGATTAATCGATTACTTATTTATTCGGTTTTACGAATAATCGTGCAAAATTAATTTAAATATTTAAATATCGCAGGAAGTGCACAAAAATTAATAAAAAAATTAAAATGTCGGTTAATTTATTATGAGTTTTTATCTTTATTTTAGTATATTCGTTTATTAGATTAATCGTTTAACTTTTTTGTAATACCTACGCTTTTGACAACATTGTCGCTTAATCTAAACATAAAACATTTTTTTGTTTAATCGATTATCAAAATTTGTTGATAACTTTCTCATATATTACATATGCTAAACAATTTGTTTTCGATTAATTTATTATTCGATAATAAATAGTTAAAACGTCTGCTACATTTTCATGAATTTCATTACTTTATATTAGTTTACTCGTTTAATCGATTATTCGCTTTTTTATTCTTGTTATATGTTAAATTAGTTTTTCAATTAATCGATTAAATGTTTATTCGTTTTTAAGAATAATAATGCAAAATTGTGGCGACACATTTAAATTTGGCCTGAGGAGAAAAGTAAGAAGTTTTTTCTGGTTTTGCCAAATTTTTCATGAATTTGCTTACTTTATATTCGATTAGTCTTTTGATCGATTATTCGGTTTTTTGATTAATCGTTAAAATTTTGTTTTTAAATCAATATTCATGTGAGCAGTTTCATATATTCTTTATGTTAGGCAACATATTTTTTTTTTTTTTCAATTACGATTAATTGTTTTATTCGGTTTTACGAATAATCATGCAAAATTCAGGTGATACATTTAAATTTGGCCTCAGAAAATAATAAAAGTTAGAAATTATTTCTGTTTCTGCCTAATTTTTTTGTTTGCCTTTTTCTAACTTTATGTTCGATTATTCGTTTAATCGATTATTCGGTTTCGTGATTAATCGTTTAAATTTTATTTAAAATCAATATTCTTGTGAAAAGTGTCATATATTCTATATGTTACGCAACTTTTTTCTTCAATTAAGCGATTAACTTCGATTTTACGAATAATCATGCAAAATTGTTGAAATTTCGCCTCAAAAATTACTAAAAGTAAAAAATTATTTCTGTTTTTGCTTATTTTTTTTTTAAATTTTCTTATTTTATACTCGATTATTCGTTTAATCGATTTTCCGATTAATCGTTTAAATTTTATTTAAAATCAATATTTTTGTGAACAGTGTCATATATTCTATACGTTAGATAACTTTTTTTCAATTAATCGATTAATTTTTTATTCGGTTTTACGAATAATCATGCAGAATTGAGGTGATACATATAAATTTCCCCTCAGAAAATAATAAAGGTAAGAAATTATTTCTGTTTCTGCTTAATTTTTTGGAATTTTCTAACTTTATGTTCGATTATTCGTTTAATCGATTATCCGGTTTTTTTATTAATCGTTTAAATTTTATTTAAAATCAATATACTTGTGAACAGTGTCATATATTCTATATGTTACCCAACTTATTTTTCAATTAATCGATTAATTTTTTATTCGGTTTTATGAATAATCATGCAAAATTTTTGGTGATTCATTTAAATTTGGCCTAAGAAAATAATAAAAGTAAAAACTTATTTATATTTCTGCTTATTTTTTGGAATTTTCTTACTTTTTATTCGATTATTCATTTAATCGATTATACGGTTATTCGATTAATCTTTAAAATTTTATTTTAAATCAATATTCTTCTGAACAGTGTCATATATTCTATATGTTACGCAACTTTTTTCTTCAATTAAGCGATTAATTTTTTATTCGGTTTTACGAATAATCATGCAAAATTCAGGTGATGCATTTAAATTTGGCCTGAGAAAATACTAAAAGTTAGAAATTACTTCTGTTTCTGCTTAATTTTTTTTGAATTTTCTAACTTTATATTCGATTATTTGTTTAATCAATTATACGGTTTTCCGATTAATCGTTTAAATTTTATTTAAAATCAATATTCTTGTGAACAGTTTCATATATTCAATATGTCACGCAACTTGTTTTTCAATTAATCGATTAATTTTTTATTCGGGTTTACGAATAATCATGCAAAATTGAGGTGATACATTCAAATTTGGCCTCAGAAAATAATAAAAGTTAAAAATTATTTCTGTTTCTGCTTAATTTTTTGGAATTTTTTAACTTTATATTCGATTATAGGGTTTTCCGATTAATCGATTAAATTTTATTTAAAATCAATATTCTTCTGAACAGTGTCATATATTCCATATGTTACACAACCTATTTTTCAATTAACCGATTAATTTTTTATTCGGTTTTACGAATAATCGTGCAAAATTGGGGTGATACATTTAAATTTCGCCTCCAATAATAATAAGAGTAAAAAATTGTTTCTGTTTCTGCTTACCTTTTTTTGGATTTTCTTACTTTATATTCGATTATTCGTTTAATCTATTTGGTTTTCCGATTATTCGTTAAAATTTTAATTAAAATCATTATTCTTGTGTCATATGTTCTATATGTTAGACAACTTTTTTTGTTCGGTTTTACGAATAATCATGCAAAATTGTGGTGATACATTTAAATTTGGCCTGAGAAAATACTAAAAGTTAGAAATTATTTCTGTTTAATATTGTGAAATTTTTTAACTTTATATTCGATTAATCGATTATTCGGTTTTTTATTGATCGTTTAAATTTTATTTAAAATCACTATTTTTCACAATAGTGTCTTATATTGTATATCTAAAGCAATTTTTTATCGTTTATTTGTTTATTCGGTTTTTCGAATAATCCTGCAAAATTCAGTTGATACATTCAAATTTCGGCTGAAGTATAAGAAATCATTTAAATCTGTACTTAATTGTATGCATTTTTTACTCTACTTTGTTTTATTCGTTAAATCGATTAATCATTTAAATTTCACTTAAAATCTATTGTTTTGATAACCTTGTCATATGTTTTATATGTTAAGCAATTTATTTTCGATTAATCGATTAATTATTTATTCGGTTTTACGAATAATCGTTCACAACTATTTAAAATACATTTAAATTTCACCCAAAAATACAAAAAATAAGAAATAATTTCAGCTTCTTTTTAATTTTTATGATTTGTATTAGTTTATATTGGCTTATTCGTTTAATGGATTAATCGATTTTCCTATTGAAATCAATATTTTTGTCAACATATTTTCCAAGCTTTTTCGAATAAATTATTCGAATCGGTTTTACGAATAATCGTGTAAAGTTCATTTAAATTTAATGCTTAATTTAAGTCAAATATCTTGCTTTATATTGATTTATTCGCTTAATCGAATATTCGTTTTTTTTTCTTATTCGTTCTTGGCCTCAAAATATGAGTTATTTTGGCTCGAAATTCATATGTTGCCAGAAAAATGGAAAAGGTTATAGCTAACAATGGCCAATACTTTGAATTAATTTATATTGTAAAAATGTTTCAAATTAAAAGCCAACAATTTAAAAAATTCCACATTTTTAAGTCATACACCAATAGAATAACGCTTACGCTTTAGTATAGAGAAGGCGTTGAATAGTATTGAAATGGAGGCAATTAGTTATCCCTTAAAGGTACTTGAGATCCATGATTTACTGCTGAATTGTATAGTTTGCCTGATTTGCATCAGAATTATCAGTTTAAGCCTAGGGGTGGATAATCTTAGGAGAAAGGTGAGCAGATCAACAACACAAGGAGTGGCTTTTATCACCCTTACTGTCACTACAGGCGGTCTACGATATCCTGCAAAACAAATTAATATTTCTGTTGACCTTAAGGTCAGCGTGATGCTTTCAAACATACCAGAATTTAAGACCCTTCTTGTAACCAAAAGAGTTTAATTACAAAGACCTCTTACATTCTTTAAAAATATAGAGTCTTACTACCACTCCAAATATCTAATAGTTACAGCAAATATTTTTGTCATTTTTACTAGTGACATAACACAATAAACGAATTCCTTTTTAAAGGATTGTTTTTGATTTTTGTTTGGGAGGGGGAGCGAAATGCAACATAAAACGACAACACTGACTTGTATGTTTTACATCATTAAAGGTGAAGTTGTGGCCTGCGGCTTTATTTATCAGATAAACTCCTTAAAAAATAAATATATATGTAAGAAAAAAAAAATCTTTCAACAAATTTTCTTTATATATAATTGTTGTTGTTGTAGTTGGTTGTTATGAAAACAACTAAAACAACAGCAACAACATTAAAAACAAAAACGTATAATTTTATTAATACACAACCTACGCAATTTTTATATAGATTTTTTTTATAATTTTTTGTTTAGTGTTTTTTATTTTTTTGGGATTTGAGTAACAGACTGTTTAGCAATTGAGGCACATGTTTTGTTGAATGGTTGGTCGGTTGGTTGGTTGGTCTGGGTTTGTTTGTTTGTTTGTTGGGGATAAGGAAAAACCTTCAACGTTACCTACAACAAATTGTTTTATCTTTATACTAAACAAAAAAATACTACAACCAAACAGACAACAAACTGAAATTATTTCTTACAAGAAACAACAATAACGATGTCAAGTTTTTTTTTTTTTTGGTGTTTTGTTCAGATGTTGTATGTACATTGTGGCAAGTTTAGTTTATTGTATATTCGACATAACTTAAAGGTCGTTTTTGGTGGTAGAGTAGAAGAAAACGAACGAAAAAAAAAAAATAAAAATAAATGAAATTAAATCAATACTTGTAGTTTCTTTCTTTTAGCTTGTTGCAATATATATTGAGGTTGTTGCAATATTTTTTTTTTTAGCTTTTTTGTCTAAAAATAAACTTGAAAAACCTTTTAACAACAACATTTTGAGAATTGAAAAGTAAGCAAAAATTCAAAAAACGAAGAAAAAAAGTATAAATTGTAGATTTCTGTTGCAGACCCCCTCTGGTGCAAATTTATTCATATGGACAATCAATGATGACAACAATTGCAAAAATAAATTGTTCTTCATCTTTTTTTTTTGAATCATAATTTTTTTTCTCGCATCTTCAGTATTTTGTTTTTGCAGCAAGAAATTGTTAAGAAAAAATGTGTAATGTTAAATATATTGAGTGTATGTTAAAATTGAAGTTTAGTTGGCAATTTTTCTGAGCCTGTGAGTGTTGTTTGTATTTAAACTAAGGGTTAATCATCGTTATACACCAGCAAAAAAAAAAAAAAAAAAACGTAAGACTTGAGTTTTAATGTTGAGTAGCTCTATCAAGAAACTGAAAAACAATACATAAATTTATTTAACATAAAATGAAGAAGACATATTTTTATAAAACCTTAACTACAATATAGTTTTTTTGTGGTACAATATTAAACACCACACACTTGTTGTTCAGTGAAACATCATCCTAAACAGTTTTCTACCCAGAAAAATAAACCAAAAACTTTATATTGTATAGTTATTTCGCAGCCCTTCACACATTGAGTTTAAAGGTACGGTTTTTTTCTTGCTGGCTTACCTACCTTAACCAACCAACCAACCGCTAGCCAGCCAGCCAGCCAGCCTTTAAACAAAAGTCGTTTTTTTATTTTATTATTTTTCTGTTTCTTGTTTTTGCGCTGAAGCGGCATTTTTATCAAGAAGTGCTTAATTTGTGGCAAAATGTTTTGGACTAACATGTGACAGATGCTGATTAAAAAATGATGATTTATTACAAACTACTATGTTGCAACTTGTTGAAGTCTGTTTTTTTTTTTTTTTTTTTTTGTTTTCTCCTTCTGACTTTCAATAAAAATGTTCACCAGTTTAAGGAATTCTTTTTTTTGTTTAATGTTTTAATATGGAATTGTAACACAACATAAATGAAAACAGATCAAGATTTGTTAAATAAGATTGTTTATGTGTAATGTGTAATATACAATATGCAATATAATAAAAAAAGGTATTTATAGAAAAATTTTAGATATTACGTGTATTAAAGTTGTCTCGTTATGATATATTTCTGTTTATAATTTTAAGGTTTTATCAATGTTGTTGAAATTTGACAAAAATGATTTTGGCATTTAACAACATTTGGGAATATCTCTTAAAGTAACGGGATTGAAGGAAACTAACAAATACATGAGCATTCCAGACTAATATTTAGTTAGTCTGGGGATATTCAAAGCGGAACTCGATGGCAATGGGCAATAAGATTGCCATAGAAGTCTCTATGAGCAGACAAATGTTAGATAGACGACCTAAGATGGCCAGCTCTTTCTTACTCTGGTTGTTTGTGGCTGACTAAAGTGAAAGTAGCTCAAAATTAGAGATACATAAGTGTCACCTGCCTGTCAATAAAGATATCCATGTTCCCACGAATGTTTCTGTTACATGCCACCCCAATCGCCAATATTTCAGGCTGAGTATTAATCCCACCCACGAAATTCCACTAAAGAACGAATTCTAGATAATACTCAGAAGTTGTTTTAGTTGCCAATGTCATCTTTCTTCAAATCAACTTTCAAGGACAGTTCCCATAGATTTTTTTCTCCATTACCCCTCTTGGGAGTATTTGGCTTCCACAAAGCATCTCCATCTTATTATCATGTTGACGTTTTAAAATGCCAAAATCTACTTTCTAGGGACAGTTCTCATGGATTTTTTTTCTCCATTACCCCTCTTGGGAGCATTTGGCTTGATATAATTCTTTGTGTTGATATAATTCTCATACAGTTTATTTTTATTTTTGCTTAAGTATACTGATATCCAATGTAAAATAGCCTGAAGTCAATAATCACTTTAGTGTCTCTTAGTAACCCATAGTGAAGTCACTTTAAACGTTTATTTTGTACTGTACTTTAGAAAGTAGTTATTTTACCCACCAGAAGCAATCCATTGGAGAGTTGTCGAAGAAAGCTTTGTTTACAAGCTATCGTTTATTGGACTGCCTTTAGAAAGTTGTTATTTTTCCCACTAGAAGCAATCCATTGGAGAGTTGCTGATGAAAGGTTTGTTTATAAGCTACCGTTTATTGCTAACTATTTGAGGTCAATTAGCACCTGTACATGTTAAAATAACTAGTTATGTAGCTAATCAAGTAACCAGTTAGGTAGCTAGTAAGGTAACTGACGATATTTAAGCAGTATGTGAATCCAATGCGTTGACTATTTTGGACCAGCTATTAGACAGTCTCATTGTAGTCAAAAAGGGTCAAATGACCCCCTGCTTAGGACATGCTCGTATTAAAACAACTAGTCACATAGCTATTGAAGTAACTAGTTCCCACCATAAATCATAAGTAAAATCACTAGTTTGGGACTAGTATAACTGCTGGGAGGTCCTAGGATAATGAGGCTGCCATCTTTCGTTGCCTCTTTGTATTTGGTGTAGTGGTGGGGAACCTTGCTAATCTTTGATTTCTACCTTTTTACCAGGAGGTGGCTGCAGCTGTCTGACCTTTGCCATGGTGTTATCCTCTTTTCCAGGGGGAGGGTGGTCAGATTTTTTTAAAACTTGAAAACCTTGATGAACATTTTTCGTTCTCTACCAGGGATCGGGTACCAAATTTAGTGTGTGTTAAAGACTTTAACTTAAAGTTAATCATACCCAGCGGGAAAAAGATGCAAAAAAGTGGCCTTCCTAAATGCCTTTTTTTGCAGACCCAAGGACAGCGTGTCATTGCGAGCCAAGGCCTTGCATACTCGCTGCTGTTAGAGGGCTGAGAGAAGGCCTACTTATGAAGGCATATCAGAAGGTCTTCCGTTAAAGGCCTGTAAGGAGACCTGCCGCATACTGCCTCACAGAATGTATACATCTTAACATCTTTTAAAAACCCTGAAAATTAAAGCCTATCTGATAGTCTGCTGAAGCAAGAAAATATTCTAAATGAATTCAGCATAAAACCTAAAGAATGGACTTTAAAATAACACGTGATATTTTTTTTATATTAAAAACTCCTTCACGCGAACTTGACAATTTCAAATGTTATAAAAAACTAAATTATTTAGAAGATTTTGCACCTTCTTATGGTTTCATGCAACAGTTTATAATAAAGAGAGCAAAATAAATAGTATTATAGAGAGACAATAATTGCAAAATCAATCATGTTTGAATATTAAATAAAGGTTTGTTAGACCTTATTTTGAAATGCAATTTTGATTGTGTATGACAGGAGAGGCATAGCCCTTCTAGAACGTCTTCTGCGAGAAGGCAGATTAGAATGAGTATCGCATATTTTAGAATGTGTAAACAGGTCTTTTAGAAGGCCTACAAAGTGAAGACCTAGAATTTTTTCCAGCTGGGTATGGCAGCTCATATGAAAACAGAAAGATATGATAATTTTGATACCTAATTAATTGAGTGTTTGAGTAAAATATAAAAAAGGCAGTTGTGAGAGATAGAGAGAAGCATAAAACTTGGTTATCTTCTGTCTCGTGACACCTCTGTATACTTTGTGGTTCTCACTAATGTACATAAATCGCTGCATGATTTACATGTCTCCTTGATAGCTACTATTTCAGGCTGAGGATAACCCTACCCATGCTTTGTGTTAGAACTGTTAGATATAGGAAGGAGAGTGAACAAAAAATTGGCTGTCACTTGTTTCTGTCATAAAGAATGAATTTTATTTGTTTAGTGTTTTACTTTGCACTGGGTTAGTTCTAGTTAAATAACTTCAAAAGAATTCAATTCATTCTAGATCGAAGTAACACAAATATCATAATGACAACTTAGGAATAAAGTTGGATACGCTAATATCACCGATCTCTCTTGTAAGCGATCGGGAAACTCCAAATTACAGCCTTACAAAAGAGTTGTGTTTGTTTTATTACGTATATTGATGTGTTTCTTACACTGAGTTGTTTAAATTCATTATATAGACTGCTTTTACACACAGCAAGTTTACTTGAAGCAAGTCTCTTCGATTCTCTTTTAAACTTGCTCGTCTGTTTACACACAGCAAGTCTGTGTTCAATTTTGTATGTCAAAACTTTTTAGACGCCATAGTGAAAATGAGAAAACAAAAGAGATTTGCCAGTACAAGCAAGTGTGTACCCCTCTTCTTTCTTCTAGCCTCTCTCTCCTATAAACTCAGACTTGCGGCAAGAAAACTTGCCCTGTATAAAAGCAGACATACTCTTGAGAAATAAATTTAATACTGGGTACATTAACTTGAATTCTCATGGAAGGGTAGAACGATTTCCAGATTTTGGTAAAATTTTCAGCATATACTGAATACTGAGTAACAGTTGCTTCAAATATTTCCTAACTTCTCCTAATATCCCAAGAATACCACTGCCATTAAAAAAATTATTGTAATTCACAATATTCTACAAAAATAAATGTTTAAATTTTCTTTATGTTCCTCATCATTTTTACACAAAAAGAACACGAAATAAACAAAATAAACAAACAACAAAAAAAAAAGCAAGATCTATGTAGTTCAGTTTTTGTAGCCCTGATCATTATTTTAATGATCATCATCTTAAACACTCAAGAATCCTCGAAAACATTGGCCAGAAAACCAAATAAACCTTTTATAATATGGTTTTCCCCCCACCATTTAAATGTCAAGGCTGAAATATGTTTCTTCGAGTGTTGGAATACTAGAATTGTGTATCATTTTAGCTAGAATTACTTTTTTTTTTTGCTGTATCTGTTGCTAGTTGTGTTATTGCTGCTGTATTTTAGTTGTTGCTGGTTGTTGTGTTTATTTGTTCCTCCTATGCTCTTGTGTTATTTTTGTTGTTACTGTTGATGTTGTTATTCTCTCGCTGTTGTTTTGCTGTTGTAGTGATCTTGTTGTTTTCGACATACAACATCACGAATTGTTTGTTATTCGTCAGTTGCAATTCAATGGTATGTATTTAAGTGATTTAATCATTGTCCAAAAAAGCCACAAAAAAAAAAGAAATCGTAGAAAAAAATTCAAAGTTGAAACAGCAACACCAAACAGAAATATTTGAAATTAACTTATTTTAGTTACAGTTGAGCATGAAACATATAAACCAGAACTTTTTCGAGATCTTCCAACTTATTCAAGAGGCATCCAGAAATATTGAGGGAAAATAATTGGGTATTAAGAATGATCAGTTATGTGTAAAGAAAAGAAATATTCTTCCCCAATGTGACCAAGTTTAAAAACAAATATCTCTAGAATCTAGCCTAAATAATATTTAACTTAAGTATATAGTTCCTACTTCAATACTCAATTTCCAAATTTCCTTTATCTTTCCTTTCCAGCCCCCTTGATCGTGAACGTCAACATGTTTACAACTTCATGGTGGTGGCCACCGATGGCGGTCGTTATGATTCTCGGTCTGCTCGTGTTCCTGTACAAATCATGATCGATGATGTAAATGACAATAAACCGATTTTCGAACGTTATCCATTTCGTGCCCAAGTACCAGCTCTCATTCAACCCGGACAAATTCTAGTGCAGGTCTCTGCTTCCGATAAAGACTTGGGTTTAAATGGTGAAATCCTCTACACGCTTAAGGAACAAGATGATCCCTCTACAAGAGGCAAATTTCGCATTAATCCCAATACGGGAGTAGTAAGTGCCAGTCAAAGTTTGGCCAGTGAGTCGGGGCGTTTGCTGCATTTGGAAGTGGTAGCAAGAGACAAAGGTCATCCGCCCATGTATGCTGATGGTTTAATAGAACTCTTAATAGGTGAATTTCCTCAGGGGGCTCCTTCTCTAAGGTTTCAAAATGATTCGTATCGCATTAAAATTGAGGAAAACTCCCTGGAAGGTTTTAGATTACTGCAAGTAAATGCCATACGTTCAGATGGTAGGAGAACCAAATTATCTTACTCCTTTGGCACGGGTAATGATGATGGTGCCTTTAGCATAGATCCATCGACGGGAGAGATAAAGGTTTCCAATTCAGAAGCCTTGGATTATGAAAAATATGCCGGCAATATGGAGGAAATACAAATGAATAACAAACAGTTTGGCTACAGAGGACGTGCCCTAATGTATGATTTAATTGAAGAAGGAGATAATTTAAACTCTACAGCTATGGATGAAAACAATCCAGCCCGTTCACATCGAGCTTTGAGAAGACGTGAAATGGATGATTTACCCGTTCTATTGGCCTCTGCCATACAACCCCACGAATTGAGACTAATGCTGGTGGCCCAAAGTGAATCACATGCTGGCTCTGCTCCACTTTATGCCTACGCTGAACTTATTGTAGAACTGGAAGATGTCAACGATAATAGTCCACAGTTCACACAGTCCCAGTATGCGGCCACCGTGTGGGAGGGCAATAATAAAGGCACGTTTGTGGTGCAGGTTAGTGCTTTCGATCTGGATTCTGCGGCAAATTCACGCATACTCTATCACATTGTTGATGGTAATCATGATAATGCATTTGTCATTGAGCCGGCCTTTAGCGGCATTGTTAAAACGAACATTGTGTTGGATCGTGAAATACGCGACATGTACAAGCTAAAAGTGATCGCCACTGATGAGGGGGTGCCACAGATGACAGGCACAGCCACGATACGTGTCCATATTGTAGATGTGAATGATAATCAACCCACATTTCCACCGCATAGTGTGATCAACGTTAGTGAAGGTAAGTTGTTGTTGTTGTTGTTGATGTTTGTAGCTTTGGAAATCTAAAATATAAAACAAAAACTAGTTTGCCTTATTTGCCATTAACCCTGTAAGGCCAGTAGAATAGTATTAATAGTTAGAAGCTAATATTTCTTTAGAGGATTAATGCCTGGTGATAGCAAAGAATTTTGATTTGTTTTATTCAAAGCTCTGGGGAGA
Organism: Calliphora vomitoria; assembly: GCA_942486065.2. NCBI lineage: Eukaryota > Metazoa > Arthropoda > Insecta > Diptera > Calliphoridae > Calliphora > Calliphora vomitoria. Next base: position 119,828,916 of record OW818030.2, on the reverse strand, counting down.
GAGTTTGCAAAAGCTATCATCAAATCATTTTCATTCTCTCCTTGACAAGTTATTAAATTCTTTTGTAACTAGATTTAGAAATTAAAACACACACACACACTCAGTTGTATTCAAGTTTTCCTATTTTAATTAATCCTTTGAGATTTGCTAAACATACTGCAATTTAACAATTTCTTTTCTCTCTGCTTCTCTCTTTGTATTTGTTTGCTTTAGGTACTGAATTGGGTTCGGTTATTACCACCATCTCCGCCAATGACGTTGACACTTATCCAGCTTTAACCTATCGTTTTGGCTCTGATTTGCCAGACCAGCAAGCTAGCAGTAGAAGCACCAGAAGCAGCAGCAGCAGCAACAGCAATAGTGCTTTGGAGTTGGCAGAATTTGACATTAAATCCATATTTGCCATTGATCGTTACAGCGGCAAGGTAGTACTCAAACGTCATTTGGATTATGAACAACGCCAAGAGTACCTATTGGAGATAATAGCCTCTGATGCAGCACATGAGGCACGTTGTACGCTGACAGTACGTGTAGGAGATGAAAATGATAATGTGCCTGAATTTGAGCAGCCTACTTATTTTGCCATGTTGCCGGATATGCAGCTAACATCAACGTCATCTCTGACTACGGACATAGAATTGTTGCGCGTTAATGCCACTGATTTAGATGCCGAAGATAACAACAATTCAAAGATTGTGTTTAGCATTAATCCCCTGGTGAAAGGCTTCACAGTTAATGAGCAAACAGGAGCGGTGTATGTTAATATTAGCCGTCTGGCTGGCGCGGATGGTGAAGGTCTTTCGGAGGATTTATTTGTTACCATAGTGGCCTCGGACAAAGGTACTCCTGCTTTGAAATCAACGGCCACCTTAAGAGTGCAGGTTCAGGGTCACAATTCTGCGAGAGCACAATTCTTGCAGTCTCACTACAGAGCTCATATACCAGAAGATGCTCCCTTGGGTTCGGTGGTGTTGAAACTCAGCCAGGAGATCTTGGATGCCAACACCGATTTCAATGATGCTAATCTTATGTTTAGCATTGTGTCTGGTAATGAAGAGCGTAAATTTGAGGTTTACCAATCCAAGGCTATAATACTGGTTAAGTCGCTGGATCGTGAACAAATGGATTTGTATAAGCTGCGTTTGGTTATCAGCGATCCTTCAGCCTCTCCCCAGCAACTGATTTCACAGGCTGCCGAAAACTCCACCTCGGCTATAAATGTTTTTGTTTCCATAGAGGATTTCAATGATAATGCTCCTGAATTTTCCAATGACATTAAATACGAGGCAGAGGTTAGTGAACTGGCTCCTTTGAGGTACTCTATAGCAGAAATTGTAGCTAAAGATATGGATGCCGATAATACACCCAACTCGGAAGTGGTGTATGAAATTATGTCGGGTAATGATGAAGGCATGTTTACTATTGATTTGGTTAAAGGAGTTTTATTTGTCAATAATAAATTGGACTATGATACGGGCTCCATGTGTTATGAACTGATAATAAGAGCCTGTGATAGTGCTCCACAGCCTTTGTGCTCCTTGAAACCATTTCGCTTGTCTTTGCGTGATGAAAACGACAACAATCCCACCTTTCCGGTTTCGGAGTACATTGAGTTTGTGGCAGAAAATGAGCCGGTGGGCACTAGTGTGTTTCGTGCTAGAGCTACTGATTTGGATCGTGGTACTTATGGCTTGTTGAATTATACCATAGAACATGAAGCTTCGGGTTCAGATGATATAGCCTGGAAGCTGTTTAGAGTGGACACACAATCGGGTATTGTTACCACAAATTCGGTGTTTGATTTTGAGCAGCGCAGTCGTTATGATTTCATTTTGAGAGCCATGGATACGGGAGGTAAATCTTCCAAGGTTAAGGTGCGCATACAAATAGATTCTAGAGATGAATATGCACCACAATTTACCGAACGTACTTATCGCTTTGTCATGCCTTCACCCTCAAGTGGTTATTTGCCTCTGGGCTATGTGGTGGGTCAGGTGTCGGCCTCAGATCGTGATAAGGGTCCTGATGGCAGGGTGGTATATCAATTGAGTTCTCAACATGCCTACTTTAAGGTTAATCGCACTACGGGCACGGTGGTGTTGAAAAAGAAGCTGGATGACAATTTTGATGATGGTCGTGATATTAGTTTGGTTATTTCAGCCAGTTCGGGCAGACAGGGTTCATTGACAAATATGACTGTGGTGGAGATATCTTTAGATCCTTTGGCAGATCCTGGCACTAATTTGGCTAGCAGTGTGGGAGTTGGTGGTACCGGATCCACGAGTGGTGGTTTGGCAGACTGGATTTTGGGTTTGATTATAGCGGTAATGTTATTGCTGTGTGCGGCCGCTGGCATATTCCTCTTCATACGCATGCGCCGCAGTAAACCGCGCAATGTGGTAAAGCCTCACTTGAATCAGGAAACTGTGGGAAATTCCAATAGTTATGTGGATCCTAGTGCTTTTGACACCATACCCATAAGAGGTGCCAACATAACTACCACTAGTAATAATCCGGGTCCCTCGGGAGCCATGGCCACTGCACAATTTGCTCCTCCCAAATACGATGAAATACCACCCTATGGTAACCATGCGGGGAGTTCTAACTCTGGAGCAGCTACCACTTCAGAACTTTCAGGCTCCGAACAGTCGGGCTCCAGCGGCAGAGGCTCAGCAGAAGATGATGGTGAAGATGAGGAGATCAGAATGATTAATGAGGGCCCTTTAAGAGCAGGAACCAATGGCGAGGATGGTCGTTTATCAGAAATATCTGTGCAAAATACACAAGAGTATTTGGCACGCTTGGGCATAGTAGATCGCGATAACAATCCCACAGGAGCAGCCTCTAGTACCAGTATGGCTGGTTCTAATAAAGAAGCTCATATGCATCATCCTTTGCCCATGGTGGACTCTTTGCATATGTTTAGCGAAGATCCCAACAATGAAACAGACATTACAAATCTAATATATGCCAAACTAAATGATGTAAATGGTGGGGCTTCTGATCGAGCCAGTAGTGCCGATGAAGCGGCCACTACAGCAGGAAGTATAGGTACGGCCGTAGACCATGTAATGGGCTATAGCAATCATCCAGTGGTAAGTGCCGCCAATGTAGGGCCCTCTATGACGGGCTCTTTAAGTTCAATAGTACACAGTGAAGAAGAGTTAACGGGTAGTTATAACTGGGATTATTTGCTGGACTGGGGACCGCAGTACCAGCCCCTGGCTCATGTATTCTCCGAGATAGCAAGACTGAAAGATGATAATATATCGGTAAATAGCGGCACTAGTGGTGCCTCCTCCAGTAACAAAAGTAAACAAAGTCTGGCTCATTCCATAGCCAGTGTGGTAAAGCCGCATATACCCCCTCCGCTGCTAACAAATGTGGCTCCCAGAGCCATTAACCTACCGGTGCTATCGGGTTCTGGTGTTAATATGAGAATGCCGCCAAACAGTTCACATCATGGTACTTCCACCACCCATTTAGGAGCAGGAAATCAATACATGTTACCACGTTCTCCCATAAGTCATGATGCTGCCGGAGGTTTTTCCACCTCCTCGGCCATGTCACCCTCCTTCTCACCCTCCCTATCACCTTTGGCCACCCGATCACCTTCAATATCACCTCTAGGGGGAGTGTCCACAGGCCATCATATGGTAAATATGCCAAGACATCAACCACAAGCCTCACAAAGAGCCAAGAATATGGTAATAGATCAAGTAAGAATGTAAATGATTAAATCCACAATAACAGCAACACAAAGTGATTTAGTTTAAGGTATATAGGTTTTAAAAAAATACTAGCATTGCAAAATAAGTTTAGAGAGTGCTGGAAATTTCAAACACATTCTCGGCTGTGTTAAAAATCATAAATGTATAAATAAAGTAATCACCATATCCCCGCCCCTTTTAAAAACAAGAAAACCTGTACAGTTTTAGTTTGTAAGTTGAAAATTTACAAAAAAAATGCCATTAATTTTAAGTTTAAATTTATTGAAAACAAAAATTCACCTCTAAAATACTCAACATATAGATTTTCACTGGAGAAAAAAGGAAAGAATTTCCAACAAACGAAAACTTGCCAATTTCATTTAGTAATAATTGTATTTAATTTAGTATTTAACAAACTGTGTAAATATAAAAAGAAATTTGTTAAAAACAAGACTAAACACAAGCCAATAAAGACTCTTTTTTTTTATGTTAATATTTACTTATTGTAATCATACTTACTTACTTACTTACACTCACACAAATTTTAAACAATAAATTAAATTTACAAAGTTAAATGAAAAACAAGCCATAAATTTTAAGCATTTAAAGATGATTTTTTTTTTAAATACATTTAGGAGACTTAAAAACTTAGAAGTTATAAGTTATAAATTATATTTAATATATTTATTATTTGTTTTATTATTTCGCTAAGTGTAAGCTTTAAAAACATTTACCATTTATAAACGAAAAACACATCTTCCATTATTTTTATTTTTAACTTTAAAACATAAACATCAATTTGTACAAATTCTAACACCCAAACAAAACCCCCCCAACAAAATAATTTCTTTAAGTGTAGCTTTTAAACGAAATGTATGAAATATTAAAAACATCAACAAACAAACTTTGTACAATTGTTATTAGTAAATTTAGTTTTGAAAACATTTATTATTAAATTGTAATTTTTAATTTCAAATAAGTATGTAATTAGTTTCTATATGCAATTATGTACATTTTTGTAGTTTATTTTTTTGTTAAAAAAAATGAAAAATTTCATAAAGATACTTTGTTAATAGAACAATATGGACCATGTTTATAATTGTCACAGTGTTTAACATAAGAAAATAGCCAGAGTTAGTTGCACTTTTTGTAAAAGTGTTTAAGTATTGTTGTAAATTAATTATTTGAAGTTTAGCAATTAAGCCAGGAACAAAAAAAGAAGCAACAAATTTTGTAAATGTTTTGTTTTAAGTAAAACTTAATTACATAAATAATAATAACGTAAAATAAAGGAAACAAATTGTTTTTGTTTTTTGCAAGAAAAGCATGAAAATATAAAAAAAAATAATGTTGGTTGGATTTAATTTTGAGAGATGTTAGGAAAGTAAGTATAACATCAATGATTTAATCAAAGTTGGTTAACGTTACCCCTAAGCTATCGTTAACCCTAAATACCCATTCAGATCAACTACCGTTACTGCCAATATAAAGTTATCGATATTATTATTACAATTACCTCCAACATACAATTACTGCTAAAATATTGTTACCTCTTAAATAGCGTAATTCTGAAATCTAATTTAAATTATGAAAATACAAATGTCTATATTCCAATAGCGTTTATTTAAACAGAAATTTAAATATTTTCGTAATATTGTAATGCTTGTAAAAATTATTATTATTATATAAGTCGGATACCGTTTCCGAAATAAATCACTGTTGCCTTTCAACCGTTTCGAATCGTTAAACAACTTTGGCTTTAATGATGTTTATAGGTTTATAAATTATCCATTCTATACCCTTCATCATGTATATAAAAGGTTGCCATTCTGCTTATAATTTCAAAATTTTTTTAATTGTGACCCCACAGAGTATGTGTGTATTTTCTCCATCGTGCATATTTTTTACTAATAAAATTTTATCTTGAAAAATTTTCCAAAAAATATTTTTCACAAGATTTTTTAATTTTTTCACCAACAATTTTTTAAACAAAAAATTGTTTTAGCTTTAGTTTAAAATTTGTTTAAGCAAGTGGCAACTCTCAAATTTGGCAGCTGTCATATATGTTTATTCCGATTATTAACAAGTAAGAGTGCTATATTCACCAAATTATACTTTAAAATACAAAACAAACTAAATTAATTTTTTTTTTCAAAATTTTAAAAAAAAAATTTTTCAAAATTTAAAAAATAATAATTTTTTTTTTTGAAATAGTTCCTTTTAATTTTTTTAAACATTTTTTTTTTTAATTTACTAGTGAAAAAAAAAATTATGAAAAATATATTTTTCCCGATTTTGACCCATTGTAGGTCCATAGCCTTATATAGACCGTTGCAATGGACTTTGAAATATCTTTCATTAGATATCCATATTGTCTATATTAATGACTTAGTAATCCAGATATAGATAAAAAAAGGCCAAAAATCGAGGTTCGCCCGGTTTTTTCCTTATATCTCACCCATTTGTAGGCCGATTTTAAATAGAACCGAGTCGGAAGAATTCCTGATATATTGACGTATGAATCAAGTTTGTAGGTTATTTGGGATCTTCATAAAATTGATTTCAACAGACAGACAGACAGACGGACATGGCTTAATCGACTCCGCTAAGGATCCAGAATATATATACTTAATAGGGTAGGAAAATTATATTGTGGAAATTACAAACGGAATGGCAAACTTATATATACCTTTCTCACGAAGGTGAAGGGTATAAAAATGGAGCGCTTTACGAAATAACATTTTGAAAGTTATGCTTAGACAACTCGCAAACTACGAAGAATTTTCAGTCGAGAAAGTGCACCTAATGTGTCAGCCATTCGAAGAATGGTCAACAAATTTGAAGAAACTGGGTCGGTTACGGATAGTAAGACACTTGTGTGTCAACGTACCGGCCGGTATCTTGAAGACATTACAGCTGTAAACGAGAATGTCGCCGAAAACCCGAAAACATCTCAACAACTTCAAATTTTACGAAGCACTACGCAGCGACTTTTGACAAAAGATCTGCACCTTCATGCGTACAAAATTCAGCTTACTCAGGAGCTCAAACCAGCTGACAATGGAAAGCGCCGGCAATTCGTTCAATGGGTAATGGAGCAAAGTGAAGTCAATGCCAATTTTTCGAAAAAAGTCGTCTTCTCTGATGAAGTGCATTTTCATATGAATAGAAAATCAGAAAATCCTCATGCAATCCATGAGAAACAAATGGATCCACAACGAGCAACTGTCTAATTCGGATTATGGTCAGAAGGCGTGATTGGTTCATAATTGTTTGAAGATGAGGCCCAAATTGCTGTGACTGTGAACGACATTCGTTACAGGAGTTCTTGTGGCCTCAACTGGACGGCATGGATCTGGACGACATGTGGTTTCAGCAAGTCGGCGCCACCATGCCGCGCGTCTTCGTTGAGATACAGCCACATACATATCTGTGAAAAATTTCATAAAAAAGTAATGGCCAGTAATAAGAGACGTGGGGGCCATTTGACGGATATTTTATTCAATACTTAATCGGAACATGCCTTCTTTACAATCTCATAAAATATCACAACTATTTCACAAAATACGTGTTTTTATATGGAAAAGTGCATTCTTAATGAGTGCATTAGCTTCAAACAACATTTTCAATGAAAAGCAAGACATTAATTTTCACCTGTAAAAAGTTCACTTATAAATTGTTTTACCAAACAAATTTCACTAACAGCTTTTACCACCAACAAGTTTCACTTATATTAATTCATAAATTAAATGAGGTAACTTTTTATTTGAATCATGTTTAATTGGATAAGTAATTATTGTATACACAGGCGAGGATCCGAAGGCGTAAAAAAACGCAAAACTGAAAATTTTTAATATAAAAAATACATTTTTATTTATTATAGGGCTTACTTTTGGACCAAATGGACTCGAATTACTAAATTGCCATTAATATACAAAAGATTTCAGAGCAATATCAATTATGGATCCAAAAATAAACGATTTTCAATATAAAAATTTAAAAATAGAAGATTTAACTCTTTTTTATTAAAAAAAAAAAAACTTTCTTTAAGAACATAAGTAAGTATAACAATTTTATATTTTTCTGTAAGTTATCTTTAGGGAGAAGATTTTAGTATAAAAAACATGTCTTATTTTTCGAATGTGTTCGAGTTTATTTGATCCAAAAGTACCAAAAGAATTGCAAAATTTTTAAATTTCAATTTTCAAATGCCAATAACACGGAAAATATAAGAGTACTCGTTGGCTACGCCCACATCTAATTTTATTCTGATTTTTTTGATTCTGCCCCACTGTGCAGCGTTGAATTTACTCCTTCAGTGCATTGGTGGTTGTGGGGTTTCTAGCATAGACCTTTGACATTATAAGAAGTACAATGGTGTAAAATCACAGTTCTGATCACCGAAACGAGAGAGTATACGATCAGAAATTGTCTTCTGCCGTAATTGAATTGCTTCACAAGCGTCAATACCATACAATTTAGAAAGAACTTAGTTGTCATGTCGCGATATCGAGCTCTGCTTGACCAGTCTTATTTTTGAAGAAATATGGTCCAATAATGCCTTCAGCCCAAAATACGCACCAAAAAGATACACGTTGTGGATGCATTTGTTTTTCGACGATCAAATGTGGGTTATCTGAACCCCAAATGCTGAAAGTTATAAAGTTAAACATCTGCTTCATCGCTTAAGATTTTGCTAGAAAAATTAGCATTCACTTTTTGCGGTTCAATAAATCATTCAACCAACTCTTTTCGTTGCGCATAGTCTTCGGTTCCTGGATCAATTGAACTTTGTGTGCATGGATGATATTAATTGATCATACGCTTTTTGAAATTTACAAGGTGGCGCAAAAGTAAGCTTCCGAGGTTTTTTCGCTGTAATTAAAAAAAAATTATAATCTTTGATTCTTCTTGTGGATTATTTTTATTTGGTCTTTTAATTTTTTTTTACATCAAGTCGAGAATATGATATCATGTAAATGGCAGCCGCCACAGTTGATTGTCACTTGAGCCCTTTTTATGGCATTTTCCATCATTTTGGCCAAAACTTCCGGCGATAGGTCCTCACATTCTTGACGGATATTGTATTTAAGAGCTGCACGAGTCTGATGCTTGTTGACATAAACCCGCGACTTCAAAAAGCCCCACAAAAAGAAGTCTGGAGCGGTCAAATCAGGCGATCTTGCTGGCCAATGCAAATCGCCAAAACGGGAGATTAGGCGCCTGGGAAATGCATCCTTCAGCATATCGGTTGTGGCACGTGCAGTGTGTGCCGTTGTACCGTCCTGTTGGAACCACGTGTTTTCCAATCCCAATTCATCAAGTTGCGGTAAAAAGAACGCGTTGATGACTGATGACTCCTCCAGCGAAAACAGCACACCATACAGTGACTTTGAGCGGGTGTAATGGCTCTTCGTGGGTTACACGCGGATTTTCAGTGCCCCAGAAGCGTTAATTTTGCTTATTTACGTAACCGCTAAGAGGGAAATGGGCCTCATCACTCATGATTATTTTTGATGAAAAATCATCTTCCTCTTGGTGGTGATTAAGGATGGCTTGAGAGTATGTTAGACGCGATTGGCGGTGAGCAGGTAACAGCTGTTGCACCGTCTGGACTTTGTACGGAAACATCTTCAAATCTTGTACCAAAATTCGCTGTAAAGACCGTCGACTGATACCCATTTGCGATGGGTATCACGGGTACCCCTGGGCTACAGCAGCAATATTCTCTGCAGAACGGCTACTCCGGGGTCTGCCACGCCTGGCAGCATCTCGTGTTGTGCCAGTCTCTTCGAGGCGAGCGGCTAAACGTCGCAGTGTTCCACCAGTAGGCGTTGGACGGCCAGGAAATCTGCGACGAAATTCACTTTGTGCCAAAGTCACCGACCGATTATTGGTCAAATAAATAGTCAGCAATATTCCGCGTTCTGGAGCAGTGTTCCTGGATTTCACCAACACTCTGACTCTATAATAATCTTTGTCATCCGTAATTGATACCGAGTCCCTGAATTTAATAGTTTAATCTCTTCACAATTAACAAAGCCAAATCAATATTTCTACCATATTTTGTACGAAATTTTGTAACATTGTTAGCTAAACTTTCAATGTTTTTGAAATATTGTTCAATAATGAAAATGCGTTCTCTCATGTAAGGATGATCTGGTGGTTCATTTTAATACATTTTGTAACAACTCTGTTTAAATACAAACTGTTTAACAGGGTGTTGCAGCTGAACACTTTTGCCTATAAAATTGCTTTAAAAGCTTAAATTAGCTAAGGACTGAAAACTGTTGTTGTAAGTTTATCCCCGAAAAAAACTTCAGCTTGCAACAGCTGTCAAACTGGACAAGTTTTACTCGGGTCAAACTGGAGCGAAGATCCAATTGAAGTGGCAAAACTCCATTATTTTGCATATGTTTTTTTATAAATGGCACAAGTTAGTTCACATTCGTTGGATAGATTGACATTTAAATTTAAATAATTTAAGATTTAAATTTATTTATTAATTTAAATTTACAAAAAAAAAAAAAATTCCATAATTCTAGACCCAATTTATTATCACCTATCACTATCTGCCACCTATCAACACCCGTAACAAACCATAACAGAAACTCAACCTTAAACTAATAAAGACTTCATCTGGTGATCGTAATATAAATTAAGTTTGACTTAAGCAATGATTTATTTCCTTCATCCTTGTTGTTGTCCCTTTAAAATTTATGGATTTTTTTTTTAGCATACATTTTAAAGACAACAACGCACTCACGACGATCTTACGTACACACATTATGAAAATGTTACAATTACTGACAAATATTTTATGCAACATTGTTGCACAACACTCAACTCATACTCATACTCACTAACATAAACACACACCCAGTCAGTCACTCACTCACGCTAAGATACGTTACGATAATCAACACAGTAGTGTTGAGTATGAGTAGAAACGATGTAAGGAATAGAATAGAACGGAATTAAGAACACTAAACCTGACCCAGAATGTCAATATTTCACCACTTAAACTATTAGTTTCCCTTGGCAGTGCTAGAACAAAACCTGTGGAGGGGGTATGGGTAGAAAGTAGAGAATAGATTTCATCTAAGGTACGCCATTTTAATAGAAGAATCAGCCTGAAATTGCTCCAAAAGCCATTTCATTCCAAACAACATCGCGTATTAAACTTTGTTTTTTAGTTTTTTTTTTTGTGTCAGTTTTTCTTTACTTGCTGCCTTAACATCAGATGATAATGACAACACCAATTCTTCTAGACCAACTAGCTGCATTTTGTTGTACGAGTATCTTGTGGCCGGTTGTTGGGCTGCTTAAATTGTTTTATTTTTTGTTTCTGTTTTTGTTTTGCTGCCAAGACATTGAAGTCGTAGAACGTCCAGTATATTTACTGTGATACCAACCATACATCATCCATACAAGTGAACAAAAGAAAGTCATCTTTAAATGTAAGAAAATCCAACTAGCAATTGCTTTTAAGTTGTTACTATTTTTTTTTCTTGTACTCCTAAGATATTCTTTTATTTTTTGTTTCGAGAATTTGTTTGCCATCATTCATCTCTAACTCTGGTGTGTATTTTTTATGACCACACTAAGCCAGTAGAAGACAGGTGGTAAGTTGAGTTTCAGTGGTGGCTTTGTAACTAGGTTGGCTACTGTTACTGTAAAGCTCTCATTACCTAAAATACACTTTCAGCTTGACTACTATAGATTCTAAAGTACTGTTTCTGAAATTGAAGTTAACATTAAAAAGCCGTTACCGCTAAATTAGCCAAAATAGCTTTAGATCTAAAATACCGTTACTCAAAAAATCAAAATCTTGTAGCCAACCTTGTTTTGTAGGATCCCAGCAGTTAAGCAAGTAGTCCATGTATCATTTATAGACATTAATTGGCACTTGAATAACTCCAATTGATATATTTTGAGTCATTTGACACGTATGTGCTATGTTTAGTCCATAGGGAAGACAACTGGTTACTTTATACATCCCAAGTAATCTAGCGTTAAGACAATTGTCACTTAAGTGTCTCTAAGTAATCTAAGATGTAGTCACTTTAAACATTTATTTTGATTTTATACAAATTGTGTTGATATATTTCTCACACAGTTAATTTTGTTTTGCTGAAGTATACTGTCCAACGTAACATAAGCCTGAAGTCAATAGTCACTTTAGTGTCCCTTAGTAATCTATAGCGAAGTCACTTTAAACGTTTATTTTTTGCTGCACTTAAGAAAGTATTTATTATACCCTCCTATTGGAGAATTGTCGTAGTTTTGTTAACAAGCAATTGGTTATTGGACTATCTATGATATGTTTTTTTAACTGACTATTTGATATCAATTAGCACCCGTACATGTTAAAATAACTAGTTATGTAGCTTATCAAGTAACCAGTTAGGTAGCTAGTAAGGTAACTGACGTTATGTAACCAGTATTGAATCCAATGTGTTGACTACTTTGGAACAGCTATCATAAAGTCTAATTGTAATCAAAAAGGGTCAAAATATTTTGAAAATAAACTGGCTAGTTAAATTGACATGAAATTTCCCATAGATGTAAGATCAAGTTTCTAAAAGGGACCCCACACTGCCACCAGGACCGGAGCTGGTTGGTCTCAAAGTAGGGCACCTCATTTTTAAAAGCCATTTGCAAATGGTTCTTCCAAACTCAAAGATTTTACATAGTCTCCTTTGAGCTCTATGCACTTTGTCCAACATTTCTCCAATTTTGTTATCCCTTCCAAAAAATAAGACTTGTAGAGGTCATCAAAATAGATATTTGTTTGTGAGATGATTTTATCGTTGGAGTCAAATCTCTTTCCGCCAAGACATTTCTTCAGGTTTGGCAACAAGAAAAAGTCACTCGGGGATAAATCTGAAGAAAAGGGTTATTGATGGAGGAATTTGTAGCCTAATTCATGGATGAACTTCACATGTGTTCACCCGATTGTAGGCGAACTCGGCAACCATCTTGCGAAAAGCTTTCTCTTACCCAAGTGATTATTAAAAATTGAAACCACTGAGCCATGTGAGATGCCTATGTCTTACACAATCTCTGGCACATTCAATCTCGGATCGGCCAACACCATATTATTGCATTTTTTCTATTGTCTCAGGCCAACAACATGTTATTGCATGTTTTCTATTGTCTCAGGTGTAGATACCTGAATTGGGTGTCCAGAACGTTCGTCATCTTCCGTGCTTGTACGGCTATAATGAAATTCAGAAAACCACTTTTTTACCATTGATGGTGCAGAGCTCCCAGTATTTATCAATCTTAACCTAGGTTTGAGTGATGGTTTTCTTCCGCAAAAAATAATGCTTAATTAACACACGAAATTCACTTTTTCTCATTTTCATCTCAAGTCACACGGTAGTCTACTATCAGTGGATGTCACACACAAACTAAATTAAGCAGCCTGTTCAAATTTTGACAGGAGTCAACTGACTGACACCTGTTGACAGTAGCAATGAGTATTTTAATTTATTGCTCTATAAATTCTAGCGTTCTTAGCATTATATCCCACCAATCATTTAAAATTTATATTTTCAGCTCTTCAACGGAAATATACTAATGGTTTTCAAAATAAAGTTGCCGCTCAACCAGTCCTCAAATACTCTCCATTGAATTAAGATCAAGTGAGTGTGCCAGTTGATCTGAAAACATTGATTCAAAAATGATTTGAGAACACTCCTGTTATTTCGATATATTCATAATAAGTAGGTGAAGGAAACCACATCTTTAGGGTTCTATTTTAGCTAAAGACAACCCAAACCATTAGGGAACCGCCACCGGATATTATAATATAATTCAAATCTCTAAACCGTGTGGGCCATTAAAACTGAATATTGCCTTATCTGAAATTTGTTTTTTCAGAACAAATACTTTTACTTTCTTTTAACGAAAATAATGTATTGGTACCGGTTCCCAAATTCCAAGATTTCAATTAGTTTATGTAGAGTGCTTTAATGACTCTAAAACCTGTAACTTTGACGTATTCAAACGCAATTCTATCTTAATCATATTAGCGCTTCGTACATTGTTTGATTTGGATTCTTTAAGCTTTGCGAATTTCGGCCACAAAAAAGACTTTGTTCGACAAAAATTTAGAATTTTCGTATATTTTGGCTGAAAAACCGCTTTAGACTTTGCTTCCTAGAAAAAAAGGTTTCTTAAGGAGCTTGTAACGTGTTTATATATTATGTGTATGACTTACAAATTCGGGATTTTTCAGATTTTTAGTTTTTATTTTGAAACATTTGTACATAGAGAAAACAGATGCGTAGTAGCAACCGAATTTGCTGCCAATCGAATGATTTGGTTGCACACATAGAATTTTTCGGTTCTATCAACAGAAAGTCAGTTGATAAACAAGAATTTCGTTTGAAGCAAGCAAACTTTTGTTACCTCTTCTAAAATTGTTTAGCCACAACTGTTAAATTCGGTTACCAATTTAGAATCATTCGATTGGCAACAAATTCAGTTGACACTTCGAATCTATTTTCTCTGTGTACAATATAAATCTACTCAAAGTATAGGCCATCACTACACTTCCGTCTTTCTGGCAACCATAATAACTGACCATCTTTTAAAGCCAAGAAAGAATGAAGACAATATCGGATACTCTGTTCCAAAGAGAGCGTTCTGCATCGATCGAAACAAATAGTAGTCGGACTAGGCACGGTCTGCACTTCAAAGCGGGTGAGGTAAAACTTTCCAACCACTTTATTCCAAATTCTTTTTAACAGGTATTGCAACATGTGGCCGAGCGTTTACATGATGGAATATTACGGTTTGATGTCTGTCAGCCTATTCTGGGCGTTTTTCGGCCAATGCTCGCTTCATAGGTTCCCTGTGATGGTCTGGCCAGATTTGAGCAGCTCATAATAGATAGATAGGACCCTTTTGGTTCCACCAAATACATATATTTGGCTTTGGTGCCGATTCGGCTCGATGGCCGGCATTCACATGCGATCTCTTATGCTTCGGTTTATCGTATCAGAGCAATTTTGCATCTCAAGTACACCCAGAGAAAAAATATAGTTGCGTATGTTTACAGTAACCATATCAACATTTTTACAGGTTTTTAACACTATTATAGTCACTGTGGCTATTTTTATGATTGTGTAACCATAATATGGTTAGTTTACGATTCACATAATTGTATCAATCATATATATGGTCGCATTAAACAAGTTTATGTTTGTGACAACCATTTTTATGATGAATCATTATATTACTCCCAGAGAATATAGTGCAATGTTTTGTAATGTCACAGTAATATACATTCCATAACCTTTCCGACGATACCAAACACAAGTATTTCTGGGCAATATCTTGCTACAATATTAATGGCAATTTGAAAATCTTTGAGTCTCTAGCCTATCTCTAAGTAATCTCTAATGTATTCTAATAGTAGCTCCTCAAACTGTCCCTTTTACCGACACATCACAATTTCTATTTAGTGTTTCTTTCTTGTGGTTTCTGTTATTTTTGTTAATGTTTCATTATTTCGGTAGGTTGAAATGATGTTGTTGCTATTATTCTTGCTGCAGTCTATCTAAAGGCCGCCTAGTATCATGAAATTGTTGTATGAACATACAACCGACATCAGTGGTAGCAGCAGCATCAGCATCAGCAGCCACAGTAATTGTAATTTCTCAAAACAACTTCAAATAAGCAACAACAATAAGAACGTGCTTCTTGAAGCTGATATCAAAAGGTACAAATCTGACAAACAAAAAAAAAAAATGAGAGAAAAAAAAACAAACTTTTGTGGAAATGATTTTATTTTTAAGTTTGTTTGTAGTTAAATTTAATTTTTAAGTCAAATCTTATGGATTAATGAACATGAAACATTGAAGCGAAGGAGCAGCAGGGAAAACGATTCTTTGGAAAAGGGTTTTGTCAACATTCAGCATTTCAATGTCATTGCCAAAAAGTTGAATAAACTTTGTTCTTTAGTTTCTAATTAATCAAAAACAAATGTCATATATATTATATACTGACCGATTTTAGCTCTATGCTATGACATTACTAACGAATTTTCTCTTTAAAAAGATTTGCCAACCTTGATCCTTTTTAGTTGCAAATACTCTAGACATTGACTTAGTACTTACAATACTTAAAACCAAAATGCAGTTCCACGAACTTTTCTTTCTTAAATTATACATGAACAACGTTTTGGGAAAATCCATGTTAATTTAAAATGAACAATCAGTTGCCACAAAAAAAAAAAGAAACAGCATCTTTTTAAACATTTGCCAAACATTTAATCATGCGTTTTATTCCCCTCTCTCTCTCCCTTGATCATACTTTAGTTAAAGTTCTTTAAGTTGTAACATGATTAATTTGTGATCGTGTATTAAAATAACTG
This sequence comes from Calliphora vomitoria, assembly GCA_942486065.2. Lineage (NCBI taxonomy): Eukaryota > Metazoa > Arthropoda > Insecta > Diptera > Calliphoridae > Calliphora > Calliphora vomitoria. Next base: position 119,812,818 of record OW818030.2, on the reverse strand, counting down.
AAAGCCATAAAATTAAACGCCTGGTTATTATTGTGGCAAGGAAAAAAAAACAACAACAAATACTCAAATGCTAACAACGTCTACAACTGCATTTCAGTTGCAAATGTAATTGTATGTTTGAATAAAGAATGAAAGAACGAACGAACGGAGAAATACAAATGAAGGTTTGTTGCAACATTTATTGAGAAGTGTAAAAACATTTTGCTGATTTTCATTTAACAACAAAACGTAGCAACCAAAAAACAAAAAAAAAAAAAAAAAAAACCGAAAGCGTTTTTACAAGAGCAGCAGAAACAGAAAATAACTACCAGAAAAAAAATCAGACATGTAATTTATAATTCGAAATGAAGAACAAAAAAAAAAAAAAAAAAGAATTGAATAAAGAAAATATATTTAGAAATATAAATTATATGAAACATTGTAGAAGCCAGTAGTTAAAGAAGGGGGGAAATAAATTGTGGGTTCCATTAGGCATACCATACAAATTGAAGCCGAGAGACCTTGAAAGACGATTTTGTATGTCCAAAATGATGCTTAAACGCTATGAAAGAAAATCATTTTTACACCGAATCATTACTTAAGACGAAAAATGGATCCATTTCAATATCCCGAAGTGTAAGAGATCGTATGTAAAGCCCGGCCAACCAGCCGAATCGACACTGAAGCCAAATATCCATGGTGCTAAGGTAATGCTCGGTATTTGACGGGACCAAAAATGTCCTATCTATTATGAGCTGCTGAAATCTAGCCACACCATCACAAGGAACGCAACTGTTTTCTTTGAAGCGAGCAATATGCGGCCAGACATGAAACCGTAATATTCCATAATGACAACGCAACATGAAAGTCTATTTCCTAGTCTTACAGATAAGAACTAGTATTAACCAATTCTTCAGCAAAATGTCTTCTTCAATCATTTATTGACAACCATTGATGAGCCTAAATATCTTGCAGACATCATATAGAGATTTAATAGGAGGTATACTGTTGGCACTTCTTCAGATACTCCCACTGAATATCATTTAGTACCTTCCCTCTTTATAGTCAAGATATCCGCATTGATCCGTCAGCCTAAAACTGATGCACCCTTCCAAATGCAGTCCAATCAGTGCTTATATAATAATTATGTTATTTTCTTTATAGAGAGGATAAGAGAGAAGAAAGGAGATGAAGTTAAGGGAAGACGGGTTTTTGTTACATCTGTAATTGCCCGTCATTACTTCCGAATTATCTGAACAGTAGTGCGATTCACTAACTTTTAACGATCCGAGAATCGCAATATTAGTCGACAATTTTTGTTGTTTGCAGTAACGATTATATGCTTTACTAACTTATTTTAAACAATAGTAGACACCTTCATATCATATTGATATCTAGTGGCATCTCCATCAAAAAAAGCGAAAAACACAAAGAGGAATGAAAAAAAAAAACAATTGAATTTATGCAATTCAAACACTTTAGTTTGTAAATTTTATTAATTTTACATGATAAAAGTGTAAATGGCTTGGCATGGATTGGAACATTATTATTAATGCATACATAAATGTTTTCCAACAAGAGGAAAGAGTGAGATTTTTAATCACCCGGTATTTCGGTAGCTGTCCCCTTTGAAGCTTTTCTCTGACATTTGACAAGTAAAAACTACACCATTACTAAAAATGGAACGATACACGCTTCAGCAACGCATTGAAATTATTAAAATTCACTAGAAAAATTGTGAAAATTTTGCAGTCACAGTTCGCAAACCTAAAGCATTTTTGGGTCGTTTAATCACCTTGTCGGACCGCAATACAGAAATTGGTGGAAAAATTCGAGCTGTTGGGACAAGTTAGTGATGTGAAGAATAAAACCCGTACACGTAGCTTAAGAACAACTGAGAATATTTTTGCTGTAGCCCAAAGTGTTGAAGAAAACCCAGGTTTGTCCATTCTTCGTCGTTCTTTGGAAGTGGACATTCCACAAACGTCATTACACCGTATTTTGCATAAAGACTTTGGTCGTAAGGCTTATAAAGTTCAGTTAACACAAGAACTCAAGCCGGCCGATCATCAACAACGTCGTGTATAAGGTCTACGTTAACAGCCCAGCCACAGAGTATACAGAGGTGTCACGAGACAGAAAATAATCTCGTTTTCTATTCGTCTCTTTCTTTATAAACTACCCTTTTCATTGTTTTGTTTTGGTTATTTGTTTGTTTTGATTACATTACTTTGTCTACCATATTCGCGTTGTATATAGCGTTTTGCTTTAACACATCACTGATATTGTAGTACAAAATATTTGCTATCCTTTTTTAAGAGAACTGCCCTTTCAACTGATTTTGAGTTTTTGAAACGTCAAATTTGACACCTCTGTATACTTTGTGGCCCAGCGTCGATTCAAGACTGATGGCTGATGTTCTTTTTCATTATTAACGGCATACCTTCCTCTTTATTATCAAATAAACATCCGATTGTTTATCTCAAAAAATGTCATTTTTCTTTGAATACCAAAATAACACCTCTTGTTGGAAAACCCTATACATAAATGCCTTCATTATTGCATCTCAGTTGAACAGCTGACTATTGTCGATTTTGTAAACAACACAAAAATAGTTGTCGTTTGGTTTTGTCGATAATCGTTTATCTAACAACAAAAGCCTACTTCAACTGACAGCTAATATCGTTAAAAATGTTACTGAATAGCAAATTCGATAAATTTTCGTTATATTTATTTTAACGATACGATTATCGTTATATAAGTTAGTGAATCGCACTACATATCATCAAACTTCCCGCTGTATAGACGACTTACATCATGAAAACAGCCAGCATCCATTCCATTTATTTATCTTGTAGAGTAGAACCATTTATATGCAGTTCAATATTATTTCCAGGTACTTCAGCATGTCCTTACACCTAGAATAGCTCCAGATTAGCATGATATTATATTCTCACCGAGTTTCTTGTAGTACGACAGCCAGTAATGTCAAATTTCAAGAGACTGCATATAGCGAAGATTAACGTCTTCATGCCAACAAAGTTCAATTGGCACAAGTTCGTTGAATGTGTTATTGAACACCAACAACTGGATGCTTATATTTCTAGAAAAATCATCCAAAACGATGAAGCATATATTCATCTTTATGGCTTTGTTAATCTACATTTGGGTTTCGGCAATCAAATGTAGGTTTTCTGAACAACAAATGCTTTCACGACGTGTCACTGTTTTGCAGGCAACATTGGATCATACTCCTTCAAAGATTAGGCTGGTCAAGCAGTGACTGTTACTGGTACTCCATAAATCGATAATGGAGTTCTTTCTGACAAAACTGTTTGGTTTTGATGAGGAAGTCATGTAATTTCAACAATATGTCATAAACCCCGTGACATAATACAATAACTGCATGAGACATTTCATGGTCATGTACTCTCTCGTTTCCGTGATCAGAAATGGCCCCTAGATCGTTGCCTTTTTTATTTTGGGTTATTTTAAGACTTCAAATTTTTGTTAAAAGTCTATGCCAGCAAGCCTACAATCACCGGTGCATTAAAGGAGGAAATTAAAGATGTAAATTATGCCCCACAAGAGGGTTCTGTGATAAATTCTACTAATAAGTATTACAAACTGATCTTGTTTTCTTATTGGTAGCGGCTAAGAATCGAAATTAAACCACTCGACTATTTCGTGATTAATGATCTAAGACACTATTTAATTCAAATATAAGTACTTAGCACTTTCGAAAGCACCCTTTTATTGAGGGCTATTGTGTTGAAAACTTTGAATATCTTTCTAGTGTTTTGTATGTTTTTCATGTCCCTCATGATTTTTTGACGGTAGTTAAGGGGGAAAACTTTTGGTGTAACTGAAAGCTGACTCCAATCAAACCTTTTAGAACGTAGCAATCATTTTGGATATCCTGTAAATAAGGTGCTGTAAATACAAATAAAACTGTTTCATCTTCTTAATCCTTTTAACAGACTGGCCAATCTTCCTATTAAGTGTTTCTTTTTTGAACATTCTGTTATTTTTCTTAATGTTTCATTACTTCGAATTGTCGATTTGAATATAACGGTCTGTAGAAACTTCTACTTATCATCAATGTTGATAACACACAGTTATTAACATTGTTTGTAATGGCAACATTAAATGCTAGAGCTGCTAACATTAACATTGATGCTGCTAAAAGCTCTAGAAATAGAACATTCCAGTTTTGTACTAAACATACCGGTTGCAGTCAGCTGAATTTATCAAAAGCTCTGTTAGAATTAACATAAACTGTATTACCAGTGTATTTCTCTACATTACCAGTGTGTATGTATTAAAAGAGAGTGGCTACTTATTTAAATCTATATATGTATATTACAAGTAAGAGTGCTATATTCGGCTATGCCGAATCTTATATACCCTTCACCTTTGTTGTGGATGAATTAATTGCCCACTTTCAGCGTATATCATCCTAAATATATCAAGAAAACGATTAAAAATGTAACATTTAATTGCTGACGAACAGATTATATTGTGGAGTTACAAACGAAATGACAATCTTATATATACCCTTCTCACGAAGGTGAAGGGTATAAAAACAACAACGTCAAACGAAACAAATTATCAAAAAAAAAAACGCAAAGCAATGAAACCAACACACATCCAAACATACGCTTTGTTGCTTTTTTGTCAAAGCATGCAATAAATTGTTTTTTTTTTTTGATGAAATTTTCAGAGGTTGTCTCGGATTTTTGCTCATATCTCCGTTATTTATGGATGGATTTTGCTGATTTTAAATAGGAAACTTCTCGAAAGCATGTCTGACAGGGTCTTCAGAAAATTGATTTCATCAGACAGACAGACGGACATGACTCCACTATCTATAAGGATCCAGAATATATATATTTTATAGGGTCGGAATATTATATTGTGGAAATTACAAACGGAATGACAAACTTATATATACCCTTCTCACGAAGGTGAAGAGTATAAAAAGAAGTGTACACTTTGATGTCACTACTAACTGCGGAAACGGGTCGACCGATTTCAACCGATTTCAGGGTACGTTGGAGATGGTCTGTAGATGGTTTATGTGAAGTTTGCACGAAATGCCCCAATGGTTCCGAAGGTATGGCAAATTTAATGGCAAAACAATGATTCCTCTTCAACCACATTGAAGGCAAAACAACGTTTGCCGGGTCAGCTAGTTGTTGTATAAATTTAAATATATAAAGAATTGTTACAATTTTAAGCTACTAAACTGCTTTTAGTTGCAATCAAAAGTATTAGGATTATTTAAAGGAAATAAACCACCGTTTTTAAAAGGTAAAAACGTGACAATATTAATGTTGCTGCAGTCCACGCAATGTTATTGACAATACATACAATTATTGTCAACATTTTAATCTCTATTTTACCTTCATTTCAAAAAACGTACGTTGTATAACATCGTGTGTTGTTTTCCACAAATACGGTATGTCTACGTCTCTTTTGTTATCTATTACTTCAAATTAGATTATTTTCCACCACACTTACATATTACACTTGTTTTTTTTTGGCAGAAACAGCACATTTGACAACCAAGTATTTGTTCATTATGTAAAATACATAGAAATTAGATATGTGTGGAAAACCACACACCAGGGTATGCAACTTCACCTTTTAAATATCACCTTAGAAAAATATTTTTTAATAAATTAATGCATTTTCTATGCCAAATTGACTGTAAAGAAATTTTAATGAACATTGCTTAATTAATTTTTATAGAAACGTATAAAAAATGCTCACTTTGTGTGGTTTTTCACACCAGGATTAGCTGGGGATTAGTAGCAGAGACTTCATTTGCTAAATTCACTATCACTTGTTCTTAATATTTTCAGTAAAATATCTGTGTTTTAAGAAATTTATTTGGAAGTTTCCAATAGAGAATAAACATTTGATAAAAACTATTAAAAACACTGTTAAAAACTTTAACGATTTTCTTTAATGACCATTTTAAAAGCAAAAGTTTGTAGGTATTAAAAATTTGTATTTAGAGTAATAAAGCATTCACAATTAAAATAAAAAATTATCTGAGAAACTCTTAAGAAAGTAATTTGTCAATTTAAAACTTTTCACACAAAGACCGCAATACAATTTCCAATTTAATTTTTTAAAGTTTTTTTTTTTTGGTTAATTTAATTAAAGATTTTAAACATAAAATACAAGCTCATATATAAGGGGATTTACTCAACATTGTAGTATTATAATCTTCACAATCTTTTATTGAAGGCAAATAAACACAGCACAACAAATATAGCCACATTCATATGAAAATGTTTGTTTCTGTAGTATTTTTCTTTATTTTTCGTTTAAAAAAGAAGACAAACATAAATTAACGCAAAAGAGGCACAATTCTGTAGCTGTTCTGTATACTTTTTTTTTCTTCGTAAGTTGCAAATGTACAACCCATTCATATAGTCTTACTATGTGCAACACTTGAAGGAAAATAAAAAGGATGAATTCTGGAAAAAAAATAAATACAAATAAGAATAAATGCCAAAAGGTTTTGAACGTTTACAAACAAAACCAAAGAAAGAAAAAAAAGTAAAGAAAACCTACCAGCCTTATGTTTGTAAGAAAAGGAACTAAAAGGAAAAGAGGGCCTGGCTTAAAGATGTCATGGTATGGCTAAGAACTGTCGAAACTATTTGACATTGAAATAAAATATGATTTTAAAACTAAATCGAATGGGAAACTGAAATAACAACAAAAACTGCCACATACGAGTACAAAAGAAAAGAAAAATAAACATAGACTATAGCTACAAACAACCTCAAGAGGATGACTTAAAAATAGTTAAAAGGACTTCCAATCTTTATATCTATGATATTGAACTTGAAAAGCAGCGGTTCTCTATATGTTATTTATACACAAATTACTATGTTGTTTTAATTTTCCTTTAAGGAATCCCTGCTTTTTAAGATTTTTGTTAATGTGAGGGCTGTCTATTTTTATGTATTGTTTTACAAATTAAACCTTTTCACTTTTTCTTAAGCGTTTTTAACATACTCACTTTTGAGTCTATATGTTTGGTTACTACCACTACCTCTGCTCAAGTCACTTACTCTCGCCTTGGTGCACACCCCAATTTTAAATATTTTACGTTTCGATTTTTTTCTTATTTCTTCGTTACGATATATTATTACATTTAGACACACGGATGGAGGGACGGACAATTGCTGCCCAACATCAACGCGTTAATATTTGTTGTACAACATAAATAGTATTAAAAAATCATTTAAATGTTGTTGTTTGGTAGTATCTATACCCTACACTAGACTGAGGGTAATATATCGTTTTGAAGCAAAATATCGTAATTTTAGCATAGTAATTTGAGTTCTAACAGATGGATTAGAACCGATGTTATTAGCATCCTTAGGTATTATAATTTATCAAAATAGTCTAATTGAATATTTATTCACTGTTTATGGAATCCAATTAATTTTCCCAGGACTTTTTTCACTTCGAATGAGATACCAATACTTGGATTTTGTTCGACACAAAGTATTGGATGTATGACTTAAAAATGTGAAAGTTTTTTAAATGTGTACAATATAAATTTATTCAAAGTATAGTCCTTTGTTAGCTATAACTTTTTCCCATCTTTCTGGCAACATATGAATTCCGAGCCAAAATAACTGCTAATCCTTGAGGCCAATAACGAATCAAGTCAATATCGGATAGTCTGTTCCAAAGTGAAGCGTATCATAGAGAGAGCATTCTGCATCGATAGAAACAAAATGTAGTTGGACTATAATGAGTGTGAGCCAAAACTTCCCAACCACTTCATTCTAAATACTTGTTAACAGGTATTCCAACATGTGGAACAGTGTTGTCGCAATGGAATATTACAGTTTCAGGTCTGGCCGCATATTCCGGGCATTTTTCGCCCAATGCTCGTATCAAACGAATCAATTGCGTTCTTTACATTTTGCTCCCCATTTTGCTCCCACCAAATACAGATAATTACCTTAGCGTCATGCATACTTGGCTTTGGTGTTGATTCGGATGGTTGACCGGACTTCACTTACGATCTCTTACACCTCGGGTTATAGTAATGTACCTATTTTTCATCGCAAAGTTTTTCTTTTATAGCGTTCAGGCAGAATTTTAGACGTTTAAGCATAATTACAAAGTCTCTTTGCTTCAAACCATATGGTACCCAATTTTATTACCTTTACATGAATCCTGCTGCTTGCCAACATTTTGAAATTGCTGCTTGAGCAAGCTCTTGTTGAGTTTTAAAACAATATTTATGGTGAAATGCCTCCAATTCTTGATCTTCAAAATCTTTGTGGCTGGGCTGGCCAATTTTTTTCTTCCGCGTTAAAATTATCACTTTTGAACCGTACAAACCATCTCTCGCTCATTGAAACCGATGAAATAAATTCACCGGTTTGGTGAGCAATCAGTGTGCTTCAGCGGAACTTTTGTTCAAACTAAAGAAGTAAAGCAAAACTTCCTGCATATGACAATTCGATAACTCAGTGAGAATAAATGACAGATATGTACCCTTAAAAATGACATACAAGTTATGAAAAACAAAAACCGTTTTCAAAAGATACGCCATATATTATAAATTAGAGTTTCCAAAAAACCGAAAAATTTCAAAACCGCGTTTTTGGTTTTAAAAAATTGAAAACCGATCGGTTTCTGTCCGGTTTTGTTATAATTTATTAACTATTAAATCAGTTGATAATATAGGAAATGCTTTACAAATTTAAAGTTCAAACTTGGCTCGCGTTCAAGAGGATAAATTAAAATTCGTACTTTTTCTTTTAATGGTACCTTTTTAATACATTAAATAATTAGCTTATATACATTCAAATTGGCTAACATGCTTCTCAGTAAAGAAATAATCATAGGGTGCTCAATTGTATTATTATTCCAAAAATGGAGAACTAAACCAAACTAAGGAGAATTTTTTCGTTCTTCAAATAGTACTTTTTGAATTTTCTATAATATTGAACCTAGAATCAGAAAATTACTTTGAAATTTAAAAACTTGACAGTGGAAAGTGTGGAAAATTGTTACTTTTTCTTCTAGTGGTACTTTTTATTATATTAAATTATATTGCATCTAAGTAAAGAAAGAATCAAGGATAGAGGGCATAATGATATTGAGGTTACAGAAACTATTAATGAAATTTCTATGATAATGAAACAGTAAGCAGGAAATTAAACACAGATGATCCTGATTGAGTAAGAATATAAAGAAGGGATTTGCAGGTACTTTTTCCAACTAATAGTACTTTTAGAATATTTTATAACGATGGACGCGAATTCAAAAGGGATAATTAATGTTATTATTTCTTTATTGCAAAGGTACATTTTGAATATTTTATAATAATAAACCTTAAAATTAGGCACACATGATTCTGAATGAGTTAGAATTTTCAAAAGTTGATTATAGTGGTACCTTTCTTTTGTATTTTCTATAATAATGGACACAGAGTTAGACATTCATGATGCTGAGTATAAATACATAATGTGGGTCTTTATGGTACTGAATCCATATTATAATGAATCAATAAACATTAAACTAGAGACATATTTTCCTGAATTAGTATTAATTCACAAAGGGAGACTTAATAGTACTATTTCTTTCTTCCAATTGGGATGACGAAGTACTGGGTCAGCTAGACTCCATACTTTTATCGGATATTTGAAAATAACAAATCTTAAGATACTTTTACCGATTTGTTTTTAGAGATATTGTATGAATAATTGGATGAAAAAGTTTATTTCTCATTTCTAAATTTTGAATTTTTCTATTGAAAATAGATTAAAAGTCAAAACCGAAGAATAATTGTCGGTTTTGGTTTTAGGCCTTGAAAAACCGCGGTTTCGGTTTCGGTTAAAACCGAACTGGAAACTCTATTATAAATCCTGCATTTTTATGTCATACATGCAATCATTTCTGAAAACATCCGACGCGTCTTTATTTTGTTAAAAGCACAATGATTACAGCGATGCCATTAGCTTATTAATAATTTTTTCAGAATTTCCATTTGTTTATATTTTTTATGCATATAATACAGATAAATTCACTTAAACACAAGACAAATTATATTTTTCTGTCTTTGAGAGTTGCTCGTTCTGACAAATCATAAACAAAGTTGCGAGCTTCGCGCATTTTAACAACCGAAAACTAGCTTTTACGTCAACAGAGTTTTTTTGGAATAAAGATTGTTGCGTTTCAGTTTCACTTTACGAGACTTTTAAGCTTCAACTCTTAACCTTTTTATATTTCAGGCGATAAATTTGCTTTGCTTTTATAGGAATATGACTTATTTTAAGGTCGTCAAGTTATCTAAATTGTTTGCATGGCCCCCAGATGTCAAATAAATTTAAAGCAGCAATATTAAGGAATCTTGCGGACAAATGAGAAACTTATCTATGGGAAAACGAGTTGTCCTCCAACCATATCTGTGGACTTTTGAATTTTAAATTTTTTCAGGAGTGCGCAAAAACTGTTGAATTGATTGATAATTATTTCATTATATGGGAGCTATGAAAAATTATGGACCGATCACCATGAAATTTGGTCATGTGATTAATGTCTATATGAAAGTTATTTATGTTGCATTTTATGTAGATTTATGCTCGTTAAAGTGATTATCGGAAGCAGGCCTTATATGGGAGCTATGACTAATTATGGACCGATCATAACAAAATTTGGTGACATAAAATTGGTATATAAAAAACTTTTTTTGGAGAAAAAGTTGTGTAGATACATGTATAAATTAAACATTTATGACCGATAAAGTCCAATTTCGGGAGGACATTTGTATGGGGGCTAGGTGAATAATGGACCGATTTCAGCCAGTTTCAATAGGCTTGGTCCTTGGGCAGAAAAAATGATATGCACTAAATTTTATCGAAATATCTTCAAAATTGCGACCTATACTCTGCGCACAAGGTTTACATGGACAACCAGCCAGCCAACCAGCCAGACGGACGGACATCGTTTAATCGACTCAGAAAGTGATTCTGAGTCGATCGGTGTACTTTAAGGTTGGTGTTAGACTAATATTTTAGGGCGTTACAAACATCTGCACAAATCCAATATACCCTCCCCACTATGGTGGTGTATGGTATAAAAATTACACATACGAGTGTTGTTTTTGTTTTTACATAGATTTTTTTACTAATACATTCTAACCACTTAGGTTTTTGACAGGAGAGTTTCCGATCTATGTGTATGCTAATATTTTCGTCTCAAAAACTCAATTTTACAAATTTGCTTAAATTAGCTTAACAGAGAGAAATAAGACTGGTTGTGGCATTCGAATTCGTAGCCATTCGAATATTTATCGAATATTTTTTCTCATTCTATGTGTTGGCATTCTTGTTCACGACTCGAAAGGGTAACATAATAATTTAAGTTCACGAATGAAACTTAAAATCCTAATGAGAAAGGTGTTGCAAATGTTAATTGTAATGAGTATGATACCGCCGAGTATCCTCATTCTACATCATTCTTTTAGGTGTAATCATAAAATATAGGCTCCTAGGTTTTGAGCTGCAGCCAACATAATCTAGACAGCATTACACAGAACGTACTGATGGCATCTATAACCATCCCATACGTTTGCTAAGGTCTCCCTAGTAGCGCGACATTGCCCTTGGCATCGTTACAAAATAAATCCTGTGTCCTAGATAATTAAGGGATGCCGTAAAATAGAGATTTCCCTAGCATATCCAAAAGAGATATCTAGTTATCTAGATATCCCCCCTTATGTTCCCAGATCGATTTTCATGGCCAAATATCCAGCACAATGTTGATTTATTGGACATTCCTAGTTAGTTCAGTGACAATAACACCCTGAGCGAAGACTGACATTACTATATCACATGAACTTTTGGACACTTAACCTTATCTTCAAGCACTATTTAGAGCAGATTGAGATATTAACGTAAATTGCTAATCATATTCGTCTATTAGTGTCGACTAATTCTTCAAGCAGAGAACACGTTGAACTCGCAATGTAATCTTAATGTTTAAGAAAAAACCAAGTCGCCAAAAGCCAAATCTGTCAGTCGATGTATAATTTAAAGAATTTTGAGTTTTTTTAACACGGCAATTTTTCGAGGGAATCTTTTTGCTGTAATAGCTGAAATTATACAATTTTCAGTTTTGTTTAAATGTGAAGTCTAAGTAGTGGGACTATTGGGTATGTGGGGGTGAAATGGGCACCCTAGATACATGCTGCCCATAATACATAAGGAAGACACGGTATCTATGGTGTCAGAAGGCATTTGGTATGTTGCTCTATCATCACCTCAATCGTGGCAGAAAGATTCCTGTTTTCTAATTTCATTGGGTTGGATAGTTGCTAAATCAAGAATTAATTCAAAAGTGGAACTTTGTACTTATATTGTAATAAATTTTTGTACCGTGTAATAGAATATAAAATTTTACATTGTATATGTCAAATTTGTTGTTATATCGCTCATTTGCTGCAACAACGACATAACTCAAAATCCGTGTGTTTTGAACTGAGTAATACGAAATATGCGCCGTTATATAGTCTTTCATATAGTTTTATCAGTTTTCAAAAAAGTCAATAATTTTTTCCGTGAGAGTGTTTTTTTGTTGTAAATGTGAAAATCAAAATTCATGTTTTCTCGTATATTTGACAAGAAAAAATTTGGGTTAAATACAGATTAGAAGGATATTAACATCTATTATTCAAATCAGGTTTTATTGCTAAAATCTCGTGATTTGTTGAAAATTTATTTAAGAAATAGTCAAATGTCAAAGCCGTTTTTCTCAAAACGACTTTTTTTGGATTATGACGTTGTTGCAGCAAATGAGCGATATGTATATTTTTTTTAAATTAAACATAAACTGAGAAGCTTGTCTGCAAATACACCCAGAGTCTCTAGCGGGAATCGAACCCGAAACCCCCAGATTAATAGTCCAGCACACTATCATGTAGTCTATCGGGGCACCCATATATGTGGAACTTTAAAGGGTTATTGGGTGAGATTTCAACTTTTGTATTCCAAAACAAATTTTTGACAATATTTTGCTATAAGTAAAATATTCAAGATTATTAAAAAACAAGTCAGAGAGCTGCTGCTTACGAGGTTGGGTCAATAAGTCCCCGACTTTGTGAACTTTCTGGCTTTTACATGAATGGGCAATACTGCTCCTGTCAACAGGCATCTGTCAGTTGACTCCTGTCAAAAGTTGAACAAACTGCGTCATTTAGTCTGTGTTTGATAACCATCGAGGGATTTGAGGAGAAAATGGAAAAAAGTGAATTTCATCTGCTCATTAAGCAGATGGTGGGGAAAAAAACTATCACTAAAATAAAGGCTAAGTTAAATACTAAAAAAGTGGTTTACTGAATTTCGTTGTAGCCGTACGCTCGGAAGATGCCGAACGTTCTGGACGCTCAGTTGAGGTCTCTACAACCGAAACAATTGCAAAAGTCAAGATATGGTGTTGACCGATCGGAGATAATAAGTGCGAGAGATTGTAGAAACCATAGGCATCTTACATGGCTCAGTGGTTTAAATTTTGAATGATCACTTGGGTATGAGAAAGCTTTCTCCACGACGGCTACCGCGTTGGCTCACAATCGGGTGCACAAATAGGTTACATGGCAAAAATCCATGAATTAAGCGTCCTCTTCCGCCATATTCTCACGATTTAGCCCCGAGTGACTATTTCTTGTTTCCACACCTGCAAAAATGTCTAGGCGGAAAGAGATTTGACTCCAACGATGAAATTATCTCACAAAAAATACCTATTTTATGACCTCGACAAATCTTATTTTTGGAAGGGATAAAACAAAATTAACGAAATGTTGGACAAAGTGCATAGAGGTCAAAGGAGACTATGTTGAAAAATAAAAAAATATGTTGATACATCCTCGTATCTTTCACCAAAGTATACTTTAAGAAAAATATTAAAAAGTGTTTTTGGGGAAAAAAATTTGGTGAAAAAATATGGTAAAAATAAAACTGGTGTATAAAAATTAATGAAACAAAATTTCGGGGAAAAAAAATTCGGGTTAAAAATATTTTTCCCAATTTTGGAAAAATATTCGGGTCGAGGTAGTCACGGTTTTTGGTTATATCTCAGCCGATTTCCTCGATTTTAAATAGCAACCGAACCGGCACTATATTGATGTACGAATCATGCATGTAAGTGGGAGCTTCATAAAGTTGATTTCAACAGACAGGCGGATATGGCTATATCGACTCATCTATCTAAAATAAATATATTTTATGGGGTCGCAAAGAAAAGAATTTGGAATATATGTACAAACGGAATGACATACTTATGTATGCCACTCAGGATGAAAGGTATAAAAATATGTAGTAAAATGTAGCGTACAAATAGTTCAATATTGGCTTGTCAATAATTGTAGTACTTAATTTCAGCATTATTTGATATAAAATAATAAAACGTTAAAAACAAAAGCAATCAAAACTTTGCTGATCAATACAGCCAAAGATTTGGTGCAACACTGTTTCCACAATTAAACAATAACCCCCATATGTATAAACATTTTATAAATTTATCAAAGGTTTATAAAACAAATTTTGTATAGAAATTTTGTTTGATAAACCTTTGATACATTTATAAACTGTTTATGCATATGAGGGTTAGACTTTTACATTAGTTTGTCTATATATAGAACAATCTATAGGCATATAAATTATTTTAGGCAAAAAATTACTTCAGCATAGCTAAAATAAGGAAGCAATCAAGGTGTTTTACGTTCCAAAAGGTTTCCAAGTAATTCATAAACTAGATTACACAAAATCCGAGTTTTATGGGATAATGTTGTCAACTGACTCTATAAGATCACGAAAAATGCGGAGTAAGATCGTAGCAGACTAAAAATTATGACTAAAAATTATTAAATATATTTTTGGAAACACTATAACCTATCTATGAATGTAAAACCAATTTTTCTTCAGCCAATACGTAACCTATAATCAAGTGGCAAAACTCGACATCATCGTAGTTTATAGACCAAAAACAACAAACGAAAAATAAAATAAAAAAAAAAGTAAACGTCATACAGCATCATTTGTTGCGAACGGAATGTCCATGTTGTACATTCATGTTATTTTTCGTTGTTGTAACATATTGTGGTCTATAATAAACCAGGTGAATATGTAATGGGTACTCCATATGTGGAGTACCAAATGAATGTCGATGTGTAAGATGATGTGGGATTTTTTGTAGCAGTTTTTTTTTTTTTCTTTTGCCAGGTAACGAGTATTTTTTGTATTTTTATTTTTTTGGTTTAAAAATAAGAAACACATCACAATGCAACACAATATAAATTACTTTAAAAGCATTTTCATTTTATTTAGACAATATGTGCTGGATGTATGTATTTGCGAATGAAAAAATCAAAAGAGGAAGTTGCTGTTACGAAAGTTTCAATAATTGAAATTTTAATTTGCTGTTAAATAAAAATTTTTTAACTAAATATATTAATTTGCTATAAAAAGAAGTCTGATTGCGAAGGGGGAAAACATTTTTAAGTGTAAATGAATTTGAAAGTTTGGCGTCGTACAAAATATGTTGCGAATATTGAGTTAACTTCGTCAACTGTAGATGCTGATCTTTCCAGCCATATTATCCTAAACACTGAAGTGCATTTTCACCTTGATGTCTTTGCTAATGGTCAAAATTGCCGCAGTTTGGATTCAAAACAAATGTTTCCACAGCGTGCCACTCTTTGGTGCGGATTTTATGCTAGAGGCATCATTGGACCATATTTCTTCGAAAATAAGGCAGTTTAAATAGTGACTGTTATTGGCGCTTGATATCGCAACATGACCTTTCCGCCTAAATTGGGTGATATTGAAGTTTACGACAAGAGCTTTCAACAAGATGAAACAATTCAATTACTGCAGGATGCATTTACTGGTCGTGTACTCCGTTTCTGTCATTTGGGGGATCAGAATGTAACCCCTAGATTGTATGATTTAACACCTTTGAATTTCTTTTGATGGTATTATTTGAAGTCAAAGTTCTATGCCAACTTAAAGGAGAAAAATTAACGCTATAAAAAAATTGGAATCTTAAGATTTTTGCTCACTAGGGCCACATATGGTTCGATGCTCATAAATGCAATATTATATAGAATACTCAAAACATAATAGGGAATATGAAGCTGTATTCTGCTGGTGCTACCCTGCTTTGGGATCGGATTAAATTTGAAAGGGCTAGTGAATAAAAAAAAAAATTTTCAAATTGTTTTTCAAAATTTAAAAAAATTATTTAAAATTTTTTTTTTCCAAATTGTTTCTTTTTTAATTTTCTCCAATTTTTTTTTTTAATTTTTTCCAGCTTTTTTTTTAATTTTGTTAAAAAATTTTTTTAAATTTATTAGTGAAAAAATAAATTATAAAAAAAATTTTTTGTGGAAAAAAATTCGGGTTAAAAAATAATTTTCCCGATTTTGACCCATTGTAGGTCTAAATTACTATAGCCTTATATAAATCGTTGCAATGGACTGTCAAATATCTATCATTAGATCCATATTGTCTATATTAATGTCTTAGTAATCCAGATATAGATCAAAAATAGGCCAAAAATCGAGGTTGTCCCAGTTTTTTCCTTATATCTCAGCCATTTGTGGGCCGATTTTCTCGATTTTAAATAGTGACCGAGCCGAAAGAATTCCCGATATGTATCAATTATGTTTGTAAGTTATTTGGGGGCTACGGAAAGTTGATTTCAACATACAGACGGACATGGCTATATCGAATTCGCTATATATAACGATCCAGAATATATATACTTTGTAGAGTCGTAAATGAACAATGTAGAAATTACAAACGGAATGACAAACTTATATATACCCTTGTCACTCATGCTGAAGGTTGACCAGTATCTGCAGTTGTCGTTTTTGTAAATCCAGCTTTGGGATTTTGGAACACTTAGCCTTAATTTAATTTAATTTGTACAATAAAATAAAATTGTTAAATTAAAAAATTTTGACGTTTTCTATTTAAAAGTTGTCTTTGTTAAAAAACGATTCAAAAAAATCATTATAAAATCATTGTAAGTTCCTTAAGAAACTTTGTTTCTAGAAAGCAACAAGTTATATTCAATAATTTTTGTTCAAATAGATATAGTCAATAGAACCTTAAGTTTTAGTTTTCAGGCAAAAAAACATACTGAACGAAATCGAGCTAAAAAAATTGTGAAGACCGTCTTTAGACGGATCAGTGTCGATGACGGGCGGTCACATTTGTTATCCTTCCATGATACAGTATTCACATCCACTCCATGGATAGAGGTCATGTATTCTACGCAAAATCATCTCTGCTCTTTGTTTATGTCGCTGTCGGTCGGCAGCTTACACAAAATCAAATCATGATTAACAAGAAATATGACAAAACAAATTAGTACCTCTCATTGTGCCCAAACCATAAAATCCACTGGTTCGTAAATAGACTAACAGCGGCTTCGATTTGTAAAAGTTATCAAAATACAGGATGTGATGCACGAATTAGGAATCTCGGAGATGGTGATTCGTCTTTGAAACATAAGTGAAATCAGCAACACTGTCATCGCTATCAATACTTTCATCTGTGCTGTCTACAGATCTCTACAGAATCGGTGAACTCTCGAATTGTTCATCAGACATTTGCTCCAAATTGATATCTTTCTTATAGATACATCTTTAACACAATAGAAAAATAAAAGGATACAAGTAATAGAACCATAAGCAAACAATAGTGTTTTATGAACAAAAGGTGAAAGAGAGGGGGGACATTTGTGTACACACAAACCGACAAGACAGTGTTGAAGAGGCCTTCATTGTTTCGTTTTAAAATTATACTTTTTATTTTTTTCACTTCAAATACATTATAAAACTCAAATATATAATGTCATCTACTTACCGTAAAATTTTTGAAGTCGATCATTTTATTCTAAACTAACTGACCCGTTGCGCTCCGTCACCCCAATTGGATGAAATAAATAATACTATTAAGTCTCCCTCTGTGAACTAATACAAATTCAGGATAACATGTCTCTAGTTTCATGTTTATTAATTCATTACAAAAAGAACCATTCGAATAAAGAAAAAGTACCAAAAAGTCTCCCCCTAGAATTCTCACTCACTTAGGACCATATATGCTTAATTTCATGTTTCTAAGTTCATTGTCATAGAAAATACAAAAAGTACCATTAGAATAATAAAAAAGTACATATAGTTCAGTTCTCACATTTTGGTACCTAAATATTATCCCCTGTTCCTAACACTAACTTTACTCAGATACATATCAACTAACTTTAATGTCGATAAGTGAAATAATTTAAAAGATTAAAAAAGTACGACTAGGAGAAAAGTACCAAGTTTGAAATTTAAAAATATTCCATTTTGCCAAAATTGTTTATGCTACAAACATCTCTCAAACGATTAAAATCTGTGTTAATGTGCCTTAGAAAAAATATGTTTTAATAAAAGTACTAAACTGTTTACCCGGATTTGGCCCAATATAAACCTTGGCACTTGAGTTCCAAATAACAACGTGTTAGTTAATTTTTGTATGAATCCAGGAACCAATGTTAAAAAAATTATCAAAATTGGCTTAATAATTTCAAATAAAATGTATTTCCCGATTTTATCCCCTTTTTGGTACCTTTTTTATCCCCATTACGGTGGTAAAATCATATTCAAATAGATTTCTGTATCGTGGTGGGAGCTTATAATAAAATATTCGTATCTCTACGCAAATTCTAAAAAAAAAAAACATATTTTATTAATAAGTACCAAAAATAAACACAATTTTTATCCCAACTTTGTATCCAAAAAGTACAAAATTTATATTTTTTATTTTTTGATAAGTAAAGAATACGATTTAAAATTTGTTTCTATGTTTATTAGTTTAAAAGATACATAGGGTGCCAAAAAAGTACCTAAATAAAGATTTTACCCGTTTTCTCCCCTAAAAGGTTCGAATTTCGAAAAAGTACGAAACACCTGTCAGCTTGTTTTTTAAATGGAGTAACATGCAATTTGAAGTTTTTTTTGTATCTTTATTAGTTTTGAAGATATAAGGTTACTAAATTTACCCGTTTTTACCCTTTTTTACCCCCTAAACGTTCGAATTTTCATAAATCCCTTCTTATCAGAATGTTTTGGGGTTCCTCACAGTTAAAATTTTATGATTCTAGCTTCAGTCGTTTCATAATAATAATTTCAAAAATATGGTGTCTGTAACCCTAAAATTTAATGTGTTTTCCAATATATATCCAAAAGCTTTATGCACCTTTGAATTGACCAGTGCGTCATAAACTCTAGAAGAAATTTCCGTTTCAGTCCCATAAGGAATTTCAGCTATATCTATAATTTGCTTAAGCATGGAGCCGAGGCAATTATAGCCAACCGATCTTGCACGTTTCCTGTTACTGTCAATTAGAGTTTAGTATCCCAATGTATTGTCAAAGTTTGATATTTTATATTGTTACGTTTTCACCTTTTGAAAACTGTGGTTTATTTCCTTTAAATAAACAGGATACTTTTGACTGCAAATAAAAAGCAGTTTTAGTAGTTTAAATTTTGTAACAACCCTTTATTTATTAAAATGTAGACCAACAACAGTTCAAGTATTCACTCGGTGTCTTTATACACGTTTAGCAATTCGCAGAAATGCACACGCGCTTTATAATGTACAAACTCAAATGTACACGACAGTTGAAGTTATTTCTAACAACGCCAATGACGAACTCACTCACGACTGCAACTTCTGTCACTATTTATTTTATTCGAATTCTAGAGCTTTCGATGTTAATGTTAGTAGCTTAAACATGCAGTGTTGTTATTCTTACACTTTTACCCAAAGAAGATATAAGGGTTAATCTCCAAAAGATTTATTTTACTGTACTTTTCATTAAAATAAATAAATCTACATATATCTGTAAAATAATGTACAAAGTTAAAGAGTTTCACAGATTTATGTCATATAAATATGTAGTAAAATTTGCATATATATGAACTTTGACCTCAGCACTGAACTTTTAGACCTAGTGTCCCAATATTCCGGCCAGCACCCTTCAAGATTCGAACAAAAATTTTTTCCATACAAATGATTGTCACTCTAATAACCATATCCTGTGAACTTTATGATTCAATTAAAGCTAGCATCAATTATGGAACACCCTTTATAATTATTATGTACTTATTTGTTATATTTTATTTTACATTTATTTATATTAAGTACTTGTCTCTTTCACAAATGTGAAAACATGTTTGTTTCCTCATAATTTAGACAATAATTAGAATTCTTTAGAAGCACTTAAATAATAGATTAGCTGTCATAAATGCTGCTGCTGTGCTGTGTTGTCGGTATTTTATGCCAATTTTAATGATGAACAACAACAGCAACAACAATTCACACAAATGCAATTTGGCACTAATACCTTCATATAGCACAGCAACAACAACAATAAAATAACAAAACAACATCAACAATATAATAAAAATAATAATAATAATGATAATAACAATCATGCTCATAATAAAATACTAATAACAATAATTCGTATTAAATTTCTTTATTATGAATAACAACATTTCTTAAGAAAAAAGGAAGTTTTTTTTTGTACAAAAAAAAAACACTACAATAAAGGAACAACAATAAAAGGAAAAAAAACTACAGAAAACCGCCATCATTTATAAAAAGACTGATGAAAAAGAAGACATCAAGATGGCCAATCAACATGCATTTATTACACACACACACACTCTCACACACATACGAACAAATAAGTATATTTATATGAAAATGTCTACTTTTGTTCATTTGTATTTGTATGATTAAGAACAAAAATCAAAAAAGTTGAAAGAAAAAGTTTTAAAAGCTGAAAACAACAACAGCAACAAAATCGTCTACAAAAGGATGCAAAAGTAAAAAACGCATTTGCTGCAACAATTATTTTCGCATTTGGCTGCAAGTTAAAATGCAAAGAAGCCACAGAAATAACAACAACACCAACAGCAACAAAAAAAACAAAAAAAAAAGAAGAAACATAAAACGTTAATTCTTGAAAAGCTTATTAGTATGAAACAACTTTATTTATATTCCAACACAATTATACATCCTCTTATAGTGCAGCAAATAATTGTATGGTCATAAAGAAAAAAACAAACGTTAATTTAGGGTGAAAGTCCACTTTTTGATTTTAGTTTAAAAAAGGTTCAATTTAATGTGAAATGAAACTCTATTGCGGGAATTATAATGTGACCAGAATGTTGAAAAAATTACCGACTAAGTGGATCTTCTTCATATGTAGAACTAGTGGGATCTACATGCAGAAAAAGGATAGTCGATTGGTTGTGGTAAACATAATCAAAGAGCACAATATTATGATAAGATTTATGTTTGTAGTCCAAACATATTATGATCATTATTAGTATCATAAAAATATTATATTGCTACGAATGTGCAATAGCGATTTGAATTTAACGGTCTGTAACGACTGCCTGCAACATTCATCATGTTTGTAAACACGTCCATCAGTAGAAGCTTCTACTTATCAACAATGTTGATAGCATGCGGTTATTAGCAATGTTTG
Source organism: Calliphora vomitoria (assembly GCA_942486065.2). Taxonomy (NCBI): domain Eukaryota; kingdom Metazoa; phylum Arthropoda; class Insecta; order Diptera; family Calliphoridae; genus Calliphora; species Calliphora vomitoria. The sequence goes on along the minus strand of OW818030.2, from coordinate 119,791,239 downwards.
TAAGTATGGCAACACTAAATGTTTAAGCTGCTAACATAACATCGAAAGCTCTAGAATTCGAATGTACTAGTTTGTCCGTTAAGATCATTGTAGAAGATTCACGAAAGATGGCGTGTGTATAAATAGTGGCAGAGGTTGCAGTTGTGAGTTGAGTTGATCATAGACGCTCTTAGAGTTAACATCAACTGCCTTGTACATTATAAAATGTGTGTGCATTTCTGTGAATTGATAAACGTGTATAAAAAAACACTGATTTGAACTGTTGTTGTTGTACATTTTAAATAAAGAATTCTTACAATTTTAAATTACTAAACGGCTTTTATTTGGTTTATTTAAGGGAAATAAACCAACGTTTTAAAAAGGTTAAAACGTAACAATATTATGATAGAATATAGTCGTACTAACATTGTGTATTCGTGTATGACTTAAAAATGGGGAATTTGCCATAGATGGCGTGTCTTTTGAACGTGGTTTTTTGTTTTTAATAACTTATATGCCATTTTGAAGGGTACATATCTGTCATTATACTCTTCACCATGAGTGGCAAGGGTATATACAATTTTTTCGTAATTTCTACATTTTTCATTTCTGACCCTACAAAGTGTATATATTCTGGATCGTTATATATAGCGAAGACGATATAGCCATGTCCGTCTGTATGTAGAAATAAACTTTCCGTAGCCCCAAACCACTTACATACCTAATTCATACATCAATATATCGCGAATTCTCTCGACTCGGTTGCTATTGGCTGAGATATAAGGAAAAAAAAGGAACAACCTCGATTTATGTCCTATTTTTAACTATATCTGGATTAGTAAGTCATTAATATAGACAATGTGGATATCTAATGATAGACATTTCAAAGTAAATTGCAACTATGTATATAAGGTTATAGTAATTTCGACCTACAATGGGTTAAAATCGGGAAAAATATTTTTTTAACCCAAATTTTTTTTCCAAAAAAATTTTTTTTCATACTATTTTTTCATTAATAAATTTTGAAGAAAAATTTGGAAAAAATTAAAAAACATTGAAAATTTTTTTTTTTTTAAATTTTGAAAAAAAATATTTTGTTTACCTAAAAATATTTGAAATTTTTATTTCAAAGTATAATTTGGTGAAGGATATATAAGATTCGGTACAGCCGAATATCGCTCTCTTACTTGTTTATTCTCAATTAGTTATTGATTGCTCACCGAAACTTATGGTGAATGTGCTTCATCGATTTCAACGTGCAAGAGATGGTTTGTGCGGTCAGTAGTGGTGATTTTGACACGGAAAAAAAGATCGCTCAGGACACCCAAAAAAATTTGAAGAGCAAGAATTGGAGGCATAACTCCGTGAAAATTGTTGTAAAATTCAACAAGAGCTTGTAAAATCATTGGGAGCTACTCAGGTAGCAATTTCGAAACGTTTGCAAACAGCAGGAGTCATCCAGAAGCAGGGAAATTGGGTACCATACGAATTGAATCTGAGAGACCTTGAAAGATGATTTTGTATGTCTGAAATGCTGCTTGGATGCTAAAAAGAAAATAATTTTTGTACCAAATCATTATTTGCGATGAAAAATTAACCCATTACTATAACTCGAAGCGTAAGAGATCGTATGTGAAGCCATGGCGCTAAAGTAATTCTCTATTTGGTGCACGTATTTGGTGCACGCAGAGAAAAAATATAGTTGTGCATGTTTACAGTAATGTTCACAGTAACTATTTACATGATTGTGGTAACCATAATATGTTTAACTTACGATTCACAAGACTATAGTACTGTTAAAAAACTTTTAAAAATGTGGAAATGGTTACTGTAAACATGCACAACTATATTTTTTCTCTGCGTGTGGGAGCAGAATGGTCCTGGAACAGAGTATCCGATATTGCCTTGATTCGTTCTTGGCCTCTAAAATGAGTAGTCTCAAAAGATGGGCAGTGTTTTTGGTGCAGAATCAATATGTTAGCCAGAAAGATGGGAAAATGTCATAGCTAACAATGGCCAATACTTTGAATAAATTTTTGTTGTAGAAATGTTTCATAATAAAAACTAATAATTTTAAAAAATCCAGATATGTCGAACAACTCATTCGAAGAGCACTGAACACTTCTATCAGAAAAGCACTTCGTAAAGTTAATCTTTTCACAACATTCGGGCCAAGATTTTTATGTGGCTGATGGACGAGGTAATGTTCAAGAACAATACCGATTAAAAAACAAACAAAATTCCCCAAAAAGTTTCTTGTGTAGCAAGTAATTTAAAGTTGTGGAAAAAGATGACAATCAGGCGTGGCTTTAGCACGATAAACACAGAAATATATATTACGGAGTGTCTACAACGGCCGTTACCTTTCTTAAAACAGAAGGCCAGAGTGCCTTAATATTTCTGGCCCGATTTGGCATCATGAGTGGTATTCAAACGAAAATGTCGATTTTGTATTACAGAAGGCATTTCCACTCAATTGTCAAAAACTTAGGCCTGTGGTATTGGGATCTTGTAAAAAAAAGTATTAAAGAGCACAGAGAAGGTGTCCCAGAACATGTCCGATTTTAATCGTTCAAAAAGATAACGGAAGCATCTATAAAATCTTTAATGAGAGGACTTCCGGAAAAAGAGGATAAATTTATAAATACCGAGTAATATTTACATATTTATGTTTAAGAGAATAACTGTTTTACTAAAAGCAAGTAACAGAGCTATATTTGGCTGTGCCGAATCTTATGTACCCTTCACGAAATTATACTTTAAAAAAAGGTTAAATATATTTTTAGGTAAACAAAATAAAAAAAAATATTTTTCTTAAATTTTTTGTTTTTAATTTATTTTCCAAAAATATTTTAGGGCAAACATTTTTTTTAATTATTTTTTTTTTTTTTTAAAAATGTTTTTAATTTATTTGTGGAAAAAATTTTATAACAAAAAAATTTTTTTAGTGAAAAAAAAAATTCGGGGTAAAAAAAATGTTTTTCGATTTTAGGTCCGACTTACTGTGGTCTTATATACGCCGCAAAGTTCTTTGAAATATCTATTATTGGATATCCCATATTGTCTATATTAATGACTTAGTAAGCCAGATATAGATCAAAAATGGTTCAAAAATCGAGTTTGTCCTGGTTCTTTCCTTATATATCAGACATTTGTGGGCCGATCTTCTCGATTTCAAATATCAACCGAATTGGAAGAATTCCCGATATATTGATGTAATCATGTTTGTAAGTTATTTAGGGGAATTTGGAAAGTTGATTTCAACCGACAGACGGACATGGCTAAATCGACTCCGCTATCTATAACGATCCAGAATATATATATTTTGAATGGTTGCAAATGAAAAATGTAGAAATTACTAACGGAATGGCACTCATGGTGAAGGGTATAAAAATATGAAAATTTTATTTTTGTGTATGGATTTCCTTATAAAGGGTGATTCATCGTGAGGTTTGATTTTCAATATGCTTTTTTTACAGATCACGCGTGACTCAGATCAAACTGTTTTGTCAATTTTGTGCAGTATCATTTGGCAAATCCTCATGGAAAGACTCACACCTCAACAGCGTCTCCAAATTGTTCAGCTGTATTACGAAAATTCGCGTTCTGTGAAAAATCTTTTTCGATTTTTGCGATTCGAGGAACTTACGGTGCGCATAATCGGCCTACTGAAACCACAATTGCCAACTGCATTAGCAAATTTAAGTCCCAGTTTACATTAGTGGATGATACTCGACCGGTTAGACCACATTCAGCATGCAGTGATATAGCAGCTGTAGCTGAGAGTGTACGCGAAAACCATGACGAATCGATTCGTCGTCGTTCTCAGCAGCTTGGCTTGGCATATTCGCGAACTTAGCATATTCTATATCACACCTTTTAACTATATTCTCTGGGGATATGTAAAATATGAGGTGCTCAGGAATAAGCCTGCTACGGTTGACGCATTGGAAACCAACATTACTCGTGTTATTCGCGAGATATCAGTCGCTATGCTCGAACGAGTCGCCCAAAATTTTAGAACATGTTTCAACTCATTTCCAGGTGTCCTGCTTTACATTGTCGACTGCATTTATCCAGTTTTTCATCTTGATGAAAAATGTTCTTTGTGGAAACAATCATTACTGGATCCTGTGACATTTTACAATAAAATAAAACTTTTAATTTGGTTTATTATTCTAAAAACTAGCTTCTCTTTTTTTCTTTATAAAATATACTGTATTTTGAATATTGAACAGAAAGCGCTGCAACACTGACATACATAGTTCTGTAAGGCAGCTTTTATCCTTTTAACATAACCCTTAACAATCCTTTAGTGATTAAATTCCTTCAAACAACTGCTCACAACTATAAAATTCATCACTATTTAGTATACAATAATAGTTTAAGCTTTTTATACCCATTCTACTACTTAAAGGGTAATCAACTAAAACAAAACACAAGAAATCAAGTAAAATAAAACAAAATGAAATGAAACGAAAAATCAAAAAAAAAAAAAAAAAAAAAATTAAACACCAACAAAGATTTCAGAAAACTAGCAAACAGTAAAAGCCTAAAATCAAAAAGCAACAATATGAAAAGTATGTTCATATGAATGAAGTATATCCCTCTACCAATCGGTTTTTAGTAAGTTTTTTTCTTCTTTTCTGATTTCCTACTCCATTCCTCATTTTAAGCATTTTGGATAGAGGGATTAAAATGTTTGCCAAGTGTGAAACTGACATGCGAAGTTTCTGTGGCCAACAGATTAAAAACAACAGAAATACTTATGTACATAAGTACAACAGCAGTAAGTATGGGAAGAGGTTGGAAAAACTTTGAGCTGTTTATATTATGAACAACATATTTAGTGCTTAACTGCTTGAAAGAGGCTCACTGACTGAATGAATGAATGAATGACTGAAGGACTGACTGACGGACGCACTGCACTGCACTGCTTTGAGTTAGTGAATGACGGACGGAGTTTAAATTCTGCCACCTGCTTTAACTTTATTGTAGCGAGTGTAGAGTGTATTTACTCATTTACTCTTTTATTTAGTTGAGTTGTAGACATTTTGCTTGAATAATGGGGTTGCAGCAGTTCTTCCTTTTTGTACACAAAAGAATTAAGAACAACAACAAAAAGAAACAAAACAAAACAACAACAAAATTAAAGAATAAAATGAAACAAAACTGACACTGGCCATAATGAAGACATTAACGTTAATGAAATTGTTATTAAGGCGTTGCAATGGATTGATGTTTTTGAAGACTGGCATTTGCAGAGTTGAAGTGTTACTTTACACTGGTATTTTTAGAAAATCAAATTAGTGCTTCTTATCATATATATAGAGACTTCATTCAGACTTCAATATAATCTTCATGTACACTTTGTATTGGTAATCAAAGATACATTTTCATTTCCGTCAGAATGGGTGGTGGTTTCATTTCTGTAATTATTTTTTATTTATTTTTTTTTTTATAGAAATTGGAAATTATGAGAAAATTATCTTTAGAATAAAAGCAGTTTGGTTGTAAACTCAGTTTATCTTTGATTTTAACAAACATTTATAAGCAAACACTTTATTTGATTTTGATAAAATTGCAAATAATTTTGTGCGTATGTAACTTTTAGCAACAAATTTACAAAATTTCAGGATCCATGGTCTATATTTGTATTAGTTATAGTTAGTTTCCTTGAGAAAACTATAAAAAAAAATTATTGAAACGAATAAGATTTTTGGAATTTTTTTTACACAAATTTAAATTTTTTGACCTAGAGATATATAATGGTGTTATCTACAATATTTAATGCGATCTTTAAACTAGGAGTTTTTCCGACAAATTGGAAAACTGCTCAGATAATAATGATACCAAAGCCAGGTAAAGACTTGATCGTACTATACTCCTACAGACCTATTGGCTGTCTTTCTTGTATGCCAAAGCTATTCGAAAAAGTACTCCAAAAGAAAATCATATCATTTTTAAATGAGAAAAATATTTTCCCAGTTCATGAATTTTGTTTCCGCGAAATATTTTTGGATGTTGCTCAAACCTTCGACAAAGTGTGGCACAATAAACTACTGGAATCTTATCTAGGTGACCGTTTATTTACAGTTAAGTACAAAGATCATGTCAGGTGTCAAGAAAATTGGAGCAGACGTGCCACAAGGAAGAGTTCTTGGACCTACTTGCCTATGAGCGATATATTAACTATTTCTACATTTGCTGATGATACCGACATTATTAGCACGCACAAAAATCCACACATAGCTGTTATACAAATGAATGACTACCTCATATATGTGGAGATATTGTTGAAAAACAGGCGAATGCGGGTGAACAAGTTAAAAAGTTTCCACCTGTCATACTTAACAATGTTAATATACCTCAGTCCAATTATGTAACATACCTCGATATTCACTTGGATAAACGTCTTACTTGGCGTCGTCATATAGAAAACAAGAGGCTTCACATGAAGTTAAAAGCCTCTATTAAGCCAAGAATATAAAGTCATACTGAATAAAATCGTTTTTGAATCAATTTGGACATATGGAAACCATTTATGGGGAAAGGCAAGCAATAACATTATTGATCTTATACAGAGGGCCCAATCAAAATTCTTAGGACAATGACGGGATGATCATGATACATACAAAAATTAAACATGAGATTAGATTAAAAAAGTCAATGATAAATATATAGTGATAAATGCCACCCGATTTCGCTTACTCGATTTCGTGCACAGAGCCAAACCAGATCATGGCTTCGTAGAGGCGATCTACCACACCGCTAACATGAGGTTCATTTATAAATCAATGATCTCATTAGAGACCAATTAGTTTTAATTTTAGATATAAGATTTGAACACTTATTGTTAGGCCTAATGATATACAGCATATTCAATAAATAAATTTAAAGTTAAAAAAGATATAGAGGAGCGCTATTGTTATATGCGTTATTACTTATTCACCATTAGGTACAAAGTTATAAGTTGCAAAATTTTGAAGCCAATATTTTAGAAATTTTCAATTATAAAACCAACTGTTAACAGCTGAAATAATTATGTTTCGTTTACTAATACATATATAAATAATATGCCCTCATTAACAACAAAATATGATCGCTCTAAAAAGTGAAATAATTACCGTGAGTTTTTTTAAAAAATAAATTCTTTGCGAAGCACATCCATAATAGAATCGGCTGGTTTATTGCGTGCATAGAATTTGTTTTTTGTCTATAAAACACTATGCAAAAATTTTAAAGGTCCCTAGAAAATTTCACAGAATCTGCTACTTTTTTTCCAATAACTTTTATTACCAAAATACGTTTTAAGATAAATATAAAATTATTTTATTATTTACAAATTATTTAAGAAAAAGTTTGTAAGTGGAAACGGGATACTTTTATCGCAACAAATTTATGAAATTATTTAAAACTGACGGCAATAATAAGAATTTGACAAACTTCATACTAAAACCGAGGAGGCTCTTAAACAAATTCGAAGTTGTGGCATCTCGATCTATATAGAGAATAAAGTTTTTAGAATGCATGTAATATTGAAGACTAGATATTTTTATTTTTATTCTTAAAACTATCGTAAATAGGAATACGTAGAGTTTCCAAAAAACCGAAGAATTTCAAAACCACAGTTTCGGTTTTAAAAAATTGAAAACCGATCGGTGTCTGTTTTTTTCGGTTTTGTGATAATTTCTTAAATACTTATTAAGTGTTATAGAAACAAAATCAGTTGATAATATAGGAAATGCTATACAAATTTAAAATTCAAACTTGAAGATGTGTTCGAGAGGATAAAGGAAAATTTATTTTAATAGTACTATTTTAACATATTAAATTAGATAGCTTATGTAAATTAAAGTTGGGTAATGTGCTTTGCAGTAAAGAAATAATAAAGAATAGGGGGCTCAATGGTATTATGATTTTTAAACCAAACTAAGAAATACATTTTCGTTCTTCAAAATTATACTTTTTGAATTTTCTAATATAAATATTGAACCTCGAATCGAAAATTACTTTGATCTAAAACTTGACGGGAGTTCAAATGTGAAAAATTGGTATTTTTTTCATCAAATGGTACGTTTTTTTATAGTTTCCAAAAAACCGAAGAATTTCAAAACCGCGGTTTAGGTTTTAAAAAATTAAAAATCGATTTTTTCTTCTAATGGTACTTTTTATTATATTAAATTATTTAACTTATATGTATAGATATATAGGAAATTATACACACATGATTCTGACTGAGTTAGAATACAAAAAACGGACTTGCAGGTACTTTTTCCAACTAATAGTACTTTTTGAATATTTTATAACAGAAACATGAAATTAAGCATTCATGGTTTAGTGAATGGTTTAGTGAAGGTACTATTACGCGCAAATGATTCTGAATGAGTTAGAATTCACAAAAGGTGATTTTAGTGGTACCTTCCTAATGGACACAGAAATATGAAATTAGACATTAATGATGCTGAGTAGAAATACAAAATGTGGGTGTTTATGGTGCTGTTTTTATTCTAATAATACGTTTCGAATGAGCTATAATCCACATTACAATGAATCAATAAACATGAAACTAGAGATATATTTTCCTGAATTAGTATTAATTTACAAAGGGAGACTTAATAGTACTATTTCTTTCTTCCAATTGGGGTGGCGAAGCGCACCGGGTCAGCTAGTATTCCACACTTTTATCGGGTATTTGAAAATAACTTTGACTATGTTACAAAAATTTTGATTATTTATTATTATTTTTTTTAATTAAAAAAATAAACAGTCATTTGAAGTTTAATTGTCAGGAAATACTCGTAGATCAATATGTTGTGTCATGCTTTATTACTTAACAGCTTTCCCTGCCTAGCCAGCTACATACATCATCTGAAGCAATTATTGTAATATAATTTAAAACATTTAAAGAAATCTTAAGATATTTTTACAAATCTGTTTTTAGAGATATTGGATGAAAAAGTTTGTTTCTCATTTTTAAATTTTGAATTTTTCTACTGAAAATAGATTAAAAGTAAAAACCGAAGAATAATTGTCGGTTTCAGTTTAAGGCCATGAAAAACCGCGGCTTCAATTAAAACCGAACTGGAAACTCTACATTATTGTAATAGATTTAAAAATATATTATTATCATTTAAATATTAAATCAAAAACATTTTTTTTAAATTGAAAAAACTTTTGAGCCAACCTATTTTACACGCTGAAGTGCCACTTCTTGTTCATACAAAACACTGAGCTAAGAAATAAAAATCGTAAAACTATGTACTTAGTTTTTCTTTTTACATGGATTTTTGGATAATTTCTTTAGGTTAGGTTAAGCCCATTTGGTCCAATTTTTTAATTGTTTCCTTTCTAATTTTTGACTTAGTTTCTCAGTTCACGTGGTCTTTTTATAAACCAATGCTATATACAAAAATTCAAAGATCTGACTTAAAACAGGACTGAGAAAAATAAGATATTACGAATCTTAGGTTAAGGGACCATTTGGTCCACAATATATTTTTCCCGGTTTTCTTTAATTATTTTACATTTATTTAAAAAAAAAAAAAAATATTTATTAGTTTGTTTTCTGTGTTTTCTGAAACATAATCAACTTCCGAATCTGAAATATCGGAGTCAATTTCTGCATTGTGCAGTTCTTGTACTTCATCTTCGTTCAAGTTTACCATTTAGTAAGTAAAACAGGTCTGTTTTATTGAAAAAACTGCACACAAAGTGAATCAAGCATTTTCAAATATTTGCGCTTCTTTACAATAAAAATCAAAAAAGGGGAATCCCACATTATCTATTACATATTTAATCTATGTTAATTAAAAAAATAAATAAAAAAGTGGAATCCCACACTTGTTTTTTACATTAGCAGTTTATATGAACCAAATGGTCCATTCATTAACCCAACATACGTTAGTTTTTTCTAACCTAACAGCAGGGTTAAAAAATACTTTCAGAAACAAGTTTATTAAAAGTTTTTTCTTTTAATAAACTTCAGCAAAACTTTTTAGTAACACTTTTCTGCAAACTGTTTAAGCTTTTTTCTTAATACAAAACTTTTTTATTTCAATAAACATTTTTCAAAAATGTGTGAAAGTCTCTTAAAAAACTGCGGTTTACAATATTTTCAAAATAATATATTTATCTAACCAAAGTTTTGCAAAAAAAAAAAAAACATAAACGATGACTTAAAAATATATAATTGTTTAGCAAAATGCCAATAGATGCCAATAAATATTGTTTTAAAGACTATAGAAAAGGTGGTTAGTAAAGTGACCACTAATTTATAAAATAAATAAATATAGAAAAAAAAATTTTTTCAATTTGATCAAGTTTTCTTAAAAAAAATCTTTTTTAAAGAACTAGCTTTATGATAATCTTTACAAGCTTGTTTAAACTAAAAAACTTTGCTGACAAACTAAATTAAAAAAGCGTTTTTCTCACAAAAAACTTCAATAATAAAAATACAAAATAAATACAAGAATTTTTCACCAAAAAAATGTTCTCTGTAAAAAACTTAAATAAAATTTCTTGCACTAATAAAACTTTATAAACCAAAAAGCGTTTTGTATTAAACAAACCTTTATCATTAAAATAATTAATAAACTTTCTCGAACAAATTTATTGCATCTAAAATTTTTTTTAAAAATTTTATTTCACTATTAATAAACATTCTCCATTATAAAAATATTTGAAATTTCTTCTCAAAAAACTATTTTTTTTTTAATTTTTGATTTCTTACAAAAAAAAAAAAAGATTTTTCGTAAAATCTATTTTTAACTAAAAAAAACTTATTTGCAGGTGAAGCTAAAACTCTTCTGAAGCCTGAAAATTCTCAAAGTAAATTTTTCATGAAAGCTTTTATTACAGTAATAGAGTTTAGAGATATTTCTATACACCAAATGGCTTTTTGACTCAAACCATAAGAACCATAAGTATTTATTACTTTTTCAAAACTCACCAGCTATTTTATAGACCAATTCATAAAACATTGCAATACGTACCTGCAATTAGAAGAAAAAAACACTCGATTAGTCAAAAATTACATAAGAAAATATTCTTGGAAAATAGAAATAAATAACAATTCCCATACATATGGGTTTATTGTATGACAAGTTCACGGGTTAATAATAAATTGGATACACATGTTCTGTGTAACATTCATTAAAAGATTTAATTAAAAAAGCTACTCTCAATTAATAGGGTAGACAAGATTCAGCCTTTGACATAAAGCATTTCAAAATATAAATATAAAGATTAAGCTGTAAGGCAGGAATTGAACCTAACACCTCTTGACTAACTAAGAGTAACTACATTCGTTCTGTACCATTCCAAAAAAACAAATGATATATTCCACTATAACATGTTATATTCATTTCATGATTGCATATAATTATGATAAATATAATTGCTCATATTTTCTAAATTAAATTAAAATTTCAACACGTTCCATTCTGCAGTCACCACCTCACTGCTACGAAACGAAACGACAGACAGACATTTACATAAATCTTAAGGTGTGAAATGTTACATTACGCAGCATTTATACGATGAAGACAACAACAACAACAACGACTACAGTAACAGTAACAGAAAAAGAAACTCGATTTCAATGTAACTTTAATCGATAAGAAATCAAATAGTTGTGGAAAATAAATAGAAAAAATAATTCAAACATGAAATCGTAATAAAATAAAATAACAGCAACCAAGTTTAAATGTCAATTTGCATTTAAAGTAATAAAATCATCAGACAATTATTTTTTGCAATTCACACGTTTCACTAACAAACAATATGAAATGAATATTAAAAAAAAAAAATTATATATAAGAATAAAAAATAATTTCAAATGACCACAAAAGTTGTTTTTACTTTTTTGTTTAATAATATACAAGTTTTAATTTAATAAATAAATACAATTCAATAAAAAAAATACAATTACAAATACAAATAACTGGCGGTTGTTGTTTTGTATGGCATGCCAGCTTTACAGTGCAATGTCGCCAAGGGGACTTTGTATAACCAATAAATATGGAGTAAAGAAATCTTTATAAAACCACAAACAAATCTTTAATAACTTAAATAAATTTAATTGAAATTTAATAAAAAAAAAGAAGCAAGAGCAACAGGTGTTTTAAGATTAATCTTTTGTAAAACAAATATTAAAAGTATTTCACTCATATTAAAATAGATAGAATTTAATAAAACCAAAATAGCGGTTGATACAGGTAGAAAACAGAGTAATTTCTTATTTCTTTGAAAATTGTTAATTCTATGAAAGAAAGTTTTTTCCATAGAGTAGAACTAGAGGCGCAACTGGAAGTAAAAATAATTACTCTCTCCCAAATTTGACACATAAACAAAATACATACATTGATTTACATGAATTTTGTTGTTGCAAGACTTAGGTTTTTGACAACAGACATAGGTTTTTTGTCTCTCAGTAATGATTCTATGTATATTTTATTCTATGAGTTTTTCTATGACATCGTTTTTCTCATTAAAAAAAATTTCTAAGGCAAAATGTTTTTCTATGAAAAAAGCTTTTTCTATAAAAATAGCTTCTTTGAGGTAATGGTTTAGCGATTTATTCTATAAAACAAGTTTTTATGTAAAAAGCATTTTTTTATAAAAGTTTTACTAATTTGTTTATAAAATTTGTTTCTATGATAAAATCTGATTTTCTATGAAAAAAGCTTTTTCTATAAAAAAAAACTTTGTTCCAAAAAAAAATTATAAAACTAGCTTTTTTAAGGAACAAGTTTTGAGACTTTTTCGACAAAACAAGCAGTTTTTATGTAAAAAGCTTTTTTATAAGAGCTATACAAATTTGTTTATAAAATTTATTTCTATGATAAAATCTAATTATACTAATTAAAAAGCTTTGAAATAAAAGCTAAAAAGAACTGTAAAAAATTTCTTTTATGCAAAATGTTCTCTCAAAGTGTCTCTTCAAGCTTTGAAATATAAAAAACATTTTTCGATCTCGAAAAGAAAAAAACTGTTCTCAAAAAACATTTTTAAATAAAATGGCTTTTTTATGAAAACAATCTTTTTAATGACAGCCTTTTCGACATAAAACTAGAAATAAAAGCTTGTTTCACAAAATATCACTTCAAACTTTGCCTATAACAAAAAAAGTTTAGAGGTTTTCCTATCCAAAATAATGATAAGCTTTTTTGATAAAAAAACGAATTTTTATGTTCTTTCTATTTAGTTTTGTCTATAAAAAAGATGTTCAAGTTTTTTCCTATAAGAAACGACTTTTAAGCTTTTTCTATTTGGTTTTATTTATAAAAACAGCTTTTCAAGATTTTTTTAAAACTTTTAATTTATTATCCTTTAACAAAACTTTAGCTATAAAAACTTTTTTAAAAAGCTTATCTCTATAAAACTCTTTTTAAGCTTTTTTCTATATACAATTTGTTTAAACTGTTTCTAAAAAATCAGTTTAAATAGCTTTAACTAAAATTAAAGCATAACAAGTAAGAGAGATATATTCGGCTGGGCCGAATCTTATATACCCTTCACCAAACTATACTTCAAAATAAAAATTTTAAATATTTTTAGGTTAACAAAATTAATTTTTTTTCCAGTTGTTTTTTTTTAATTTTTTGAAAAAAAAAAAAATTTTTTCGATTTTTTTTTTATTTTTTTTATATTTAAAAAACTTTTTTTTAAATTAAAAATTTTATTTTTTTAAATATTTGGCCAAAAAAACTTTTGGTGAAAAAAAAATTCGGGTTAAAATTTTTTTCTCGATTTTGACCCATTGTAGGTCCAACTTACTATGGTCTTATATACGTCGTTGCAAAGGTCTTTGAAATATCTATCATTATATATCCATATTGTCTATATTAATGACTTAGTAATCCAGATATAGGTCAACAAATAGGTAAAAAATCGAGGTTGTCCTGGTTTTTTCCTTATATCTCAGCCATTTGTGGACCAATTTTGCTAATTTAAATAGCAAACTTCTCGAAAGCATGTCTGACAGAATTATTCAAGATTTGGATCCCGAAGATATCTGCGGTCTTCAGAAAATTGATTTCAACAGACAGACAGACGGACATGGCTAAATCGACTCCGCTATCTATAAGGATCCAGAATATATATACTTTATAGGGTCGGAAAATTATATTGTGGAAATTACAAACGGAATGACAAATTTATATATACCCTTCTCACGAAGGTGAAGGGTATAACTAGCTTTTTCCAAAAAAAAAAATAAAAAATTGTACATACATGTAATAATATTTGTCTATATAAAAATAGAAAACAAAGCTTATTCTACAAAAAAAGTATTTAAAACTTTGTCTATTAGAAAATCTTTTTGAACTTTTCCTATCAAAAATAATTCTAAGCTTTTTCTATAAGAAACGAATGTTGTTGTTTCTATTTAGTTTTGTCCGTAAAAAATCTTTTAAAGTTTTTTCTGGATGAAACTAATTTTAAATTTAAATAAGCTTTAAAATTTTTTGGTATAAAAAAGTTTTTCAAGTTTTTTGTATAAAAATGCTTTTCAAGTGATTTCCACAAAAAAGCGTTTACATTTTTGTTCTATAAAAAGCTTTTAAAATTTTTTGTTTATAAGAGCTTTTCAAGTTTTTTCTAAAAAAAAAGTTTTCAAGTTTTATCTATAAAAATCTTTTTATATATTATCAATTAAAAAGCTTTTCATTTTTTCAATAAAAAGATATTCAATTAAAAAGCTTTTGAAATTCTTTTAAACAAATTCTTAAGTTTTCACCTATAAGCTTTTTATATAAAATTGATTTTTAATTTGTATCCTTTAACAAAGCTTTTTAAACCTTTTCTATGAAAACATTTTTCTATAAAAACCTTTTTGATATTTTTTCTATAAAAAGCTTTTAAAATTTTTTCTATAAAAAAGTTTTTTAACTTTTTACTATAAAAAAGCGTTTGCAACTTTTACTATAAAACCCTTTCTGAACTTTTTACTATAAAAAAGCTTTTTAACTTTTTACTATAAAAAAGCGTTTAAAACTTTTTTAATAAAAAGCTTTTCAATTTTTTTCTATAAAAAAGCGTTTTTTCTTAAAAAAAAAGTTTGAAACTTTTTTCTATAAAAAAAAGTTTGAAACTTTTTTCTATAAAAAAGCGTTTAAAACTTTTGTTCTCTAAAGTTTTAAATTTTTTCTATAAAAAAGCTTTTAAATTTTTTTCTAAAAAAAAAACGTTTTAAACTTTTTACTATAAAAAAGCTTTAAAACTTTTTACTGTGAAAAAGCACTTAAAACTTTTTCTATAAAAAAGATTTAACTTTATTCTATAAAAAGCTTTAACTTTTTTCTACAAAAAAAGCTTTTTAACTTTTTTCTAATAAAAAGTATTTAAAACTTTTTACTATAAAAAGCGTTTAAAGCTCTTTCTATAAAAAAGCTTTTCAACTTTTTTCTATAAAAAAGCTTTTTAACTTGTTTCTATAAAAAAGCTTTTTAACTTTTTTTATATAAAAAAGCTTTTTAACTTTTTTAAAAAATAGCGTTTACAACTTTTTACTATAAAAAAGCACTTCAAACTCTTTTCTATAAAAAAGCTTTTTAATTTTTTTCTATAAAAAATCGATTTTAACTTTTTTTATAAAAGAACCTTTTTGAACTTTTTTCTATAAAAGAGCTTTTTAAATTGTTTCTATAAAAAAACGTTTTTCCATACAAAAACGTTGTTTAAATAACTTAAACTAAAACCCAGTTAAGCTTTCATCCAAGTAGTTACATATTTAAGAAAACGTTTAGCTTTTTTTTTGTAAATAGTTGTTTTCCATGTAATGAAAAATCTTTTACCTCTTTTACAATTTTGTTGTCTGGGAGCTTTTAGAAATGTATTTCTCTGAAGAAATCTTGGATCGAAAACAAGCAATCGCGGTTCTTTGCTCATTGCTTTACAACAGATAGAACCCTAGGTTATCTGGTATCTTCGGAGAGTTTATATCAATAAGCACATTAAAATGGAATTCCCTATCGATAATAATACAAAATTTAATGAATTCTTAGAAGTTTTCCAACAGATATGACTTGTAATTTAATGCTACCATTACAGTAACAGCTCTCGTAATCCATTTCAATAAGTTTTTACTGTGATTGAATTACACATACTCTAACACATGAGTAATTATTGTTAACTTTTAAGCTTTAAAGTAACATTGTTTCTCTCTAACACATTTCTATTGACATTTTTCATTTATCGTAATGGTTTCTAACTTATTTTTGAATTAAAGCTTTAATTTAGTTAACGATTTAATTCAATAATTTTTATATATGATTTTGTTAAAGATTTTTTTTCTAGTGAATTCAAATGTTTTATCTAAATTATTGTACAAAACAACACAAAAGCTTGAAGCTAGAGAGAGAGGAGAGCAACCTATAATGAAACAGCAAGTAACAAGTATTTTAATGACAGCTGTCAATATGTCAATTGATGTGAATTGTTTGTTTGTTAGTTATTTAGTTGTTGTAGTTGTATTTGTTATTATTTTTGATTTAATAATCATAAAATATATGTATATGTATATGGAGAAACTATACAAAATGTATTTATTTGCATACACGGCGGCATTTAAAATGCAGCTTAATGCACATATGCAGTATTTTGAAAAGAAAAAAATAATAAGAATTAAATAAAATAAATGAATACATAAATAATGATTGGTAGGTACAAAGATCGATAAAGTTAAATCTTAAAAAATAGATAAAACGAAACAAGTTATCTGGTTTTGGGGTGGAGGCTATAAATCATTTTAATTAAGAAGGAAATAAAATACAAAATTATGTCGTATTAAAAATATATTAATTAATACAAATCGAGATACAAATCAAGGTAATGACAATTATAAAGAAATATTTTAGATTATTTATTGTACATAAATGGAAGCATAACGGGTGGTTGTTTTTATAAACATATAAATAAAATGTAAATTTTAAAATATTTTATTTTTTTAAATTGTAATATTTATAATTCCTATTATACAGTTTTTTGCTCTTAAAATAATTTAATTTTACCATGATTTCTTTATTTTCATTTTTTTCAAATTCTCATAGTTTAATTTTTAGCTTAACAAAAGAATTTCATTATGGCGGTTTGGCCAAACAAAAATTATTAAGAAATTTTTACTGCTGTACTCATAGTTGCAGCAGCAAGTTGCCGCCGCTGTTGTTGCTGAATACATTAGCATCATCAAAAACTCTACTTAAACTAATCTTCATCAACATTTTTGCTTGTCGCCATTTATTTTACGAAAAAAAAAAAAGAATGAGCAACAAAACAAAAAAATCAGCAAACAACAAAACAATCAAACTACTCAAAAACTTAAAGAAACTCATCATCATTCTCCACCAACAACAATAGCAAAAAAAAAATACTACTACTCTATAGCAACAACAAAAACTACAAAATTTTTTAGCGGCAACATTGTAAAGTATGGATGAGACCTAAAGATCCATTCGCATTAAGACGCACTCATACAACGATACGATTTTTAAAAGGGGAAGTATGTTGTCAGGAAAATCTGGATTCGATTAACATATTTTTGAATTCCATTTTCAATCGCTCCAAATAAAAATTTCATGATTTGTAATATTTCTCTACATTTCGTGAAAATTCGAAGTCTGTGTTGAAAACAAACCAGAACAAGTTTCCAAGCAGTTAAGCATGTAGTCAATGTATCCCTTAAAGGCAGTTATTGTCACTAATTAGACACTTATGTGCTCTTTGTAGTAAAGAGATAAGTTAATTGGTTACTTTATACATTCCATGTAATCTTGTGTGAAGATAATTGTCACTTTAGTGTCTCAAAGTAATCTAGAGTGTAGTCACATCAACCATTTTGTGAGTAATTCATACGAATTGTGTTGATACAGTTCATTTTCTTATTGCTTAAGTATACCGACATCCCATTTAAACTAGCCTGAAGTCAATTGTCACTTCAGTGCCTCTAAGTAACCTAGGGTGTAGTCACTTTAAACGTCTATTCTGTATTGCACTTTAAAGAGTAATTATTTTACCCACCAGAAGCAATCTATTGGAGAGTTGTCGGAGGAAGGTTTGTTTACAATCCATCGGTTATTGAACTGTCTATGAGATGTTTTTTGAACTAACGTTTTGAGGTCAATTAGCTTCTGCTTGCAACCCTACATGTTGAAATAACTAGTTGTGTAGCTTATCAAGTAACCAGTTAGGTAGCTAGTAAGTTAACTAACTGTATGTAACCGGTATGGTAATCCAATGCGTGGACTACTTTGGACCAGCTATCAGTCTCGTTGTAATCCCAAAATGGTCAATTGAGCCCGTGCTTAGAACATGTACATGTTAAAATAACTTGTAACATGGCTAATTATGTAACTAGTTGTCACCCTAAATTATAGGAAAAATTAATATTTCGGGACCGTATCTTAAAACTGCCGTCTTATCAGAGTTGATAACATTATAATGTGTTCTAAGCACGTCAGATATTCGGTGAAAAACTTGCAAAGAAAAATATGATTGTGGTGACTATATTATTACTAACATAAGATCTTACTTAACAATAATTCAGTACCATGTTATAGCATTATGATTCAACGATTATATTATAATAGTAGCACAACGATAATATGATTATTTCCAACCATATTATGATATAACCTCTATCATAATAAGCATATGTAAAAACATGATATCTTATATTATAATATTATAGTTGTATCACAATCATTTTATGGTTGGGTATAAACATATTATGATTCCAACTCTACAGACACAGGATATTATGGTGCAATCAGAATATGAATGATCACATCTATATTATGATTTCAAGGCAACCATAATATGGTTATAAGCTGAATTTATTTTGAGTCAGGTTTGCATCCACATGTCTATGCAAGGCGACAATATATACACCAATTGTTAAGTTATTGTCTGGTTACTGTTATAGGGGCCATGATTCAATGGATTATGAGAAACTTAAAAAGTCACCTTCTTTCAGTTGAAATGTACGGCTAGTTTAAATGTTCGAATCGAGTACAACTTGTTCATAAGTATCTTCTCAAATTTCTTTGATATATTAGATCATATCCAATTGCAAAATTATGTATAAACGAATCGTAGAGGAGGACATAGCCTTTAAGAAAATTAAAGTTTTGATCATTCTGTTAGAATACAAGGTGTCAAAGTCGACCACCTTTAGTTAGGAAAATGTTGTATAGCTTGTAACATTGCTCGAAGTAGGGTACATGTCTATATCGATTTAAAAATTTCTTATTAGTGATTTCTAAAGCAAGTTCTTATCTTACAAATTTAATTTTCATAAAGCCTATATCCTCCTTAACGATTTGTTCATACCACATTTTGCAATCAGACTAGTAGGTTAAAAGATTCAGATTTATTACCACTTTTTCTGCGATTGACCTCACTGTGCACCACTTGAGTTCAGGGTCTTTTAAGGCAGTCAAATATGCGGGTAGGCTCGCACTCCCTTTCAATGAATATTGTTTCGCCTTGATAGAGAGATTATCAGGGTAGATGATAACTAATTATAGGAAGACCACAGAGAGAGGGACAGTTTTCCATATTTTTTTTGAATATCATTTCATTTTTAACAAAACTTATATAGCCTTTGACAAACTTATACTATATGCCCTGTCAGGCATTGGAAACTCTACTGATGGACCTTATTAGACATCTCAATGCCACAGATTGAATACATTACTTTTTCTAGGGGATCATTTGAGTTCATTGATATTTTTCATAGACTTCCTAAAAATTTACCAAAATTTTTAAGTGTAAACAAAAATTCGATATTCCCTTTAGAGAAATTGTCTTTAAAGTTGTTTTGCGTAAGTTTTATTTATTTCTAAACATTTTTTCAAAAGTTTGCTATAATTTTTAAAATTTCCCTTTCATTTGAAAATCTCCCCTCAGGGTAAAATTTAGTTAATTGATATTTTTCTTCTTTTTATAAATTTATTGATATAATTAGAAGTTAAAAATAAAAATTTAATATTTTTTTCAAAAATTGTCTTGAAGTTCAAGAATTCCTTTTTGGAAAATTTTTTATTTAAAGTTTTAGTTAGTTTTATTAATTTTAAAACTTATTTACTAAAGTCAAATAAAAATTTGCCAAGATTTTAAAAATTTTCCCTGAGGGAAAATTTTAGTTAACTGATAATTTTCTAAGATTTATCTATTATTTGATATAATTACTAGATAAAAAACCAAATTTTATATATTTTCTCAAATTCCTCCTGGTATTAAAAATATCTTAGCTTTATCTACTATTTGATATAGTTTCCAAAATTAAATAGAAATTTAATGCTTTTTAAAAAAATTTCCCCTTAAGTTTAAAATTCCCTTTTGGGGATATTTTCATACGAATTAATTTTCGTTAGTTTCATTAGTTATTATTTTTTTTTCTAAAAATAAATAGAAATATGCTATAATTTTTAAAATTTCCCTTAGGGGGAAATTTTGTTTAATTGTTAAATATCTTAGTATTATCTTTTATTTGATATAGTTACTAATTTAAAAAAAAAAATTAATACTATTTAAAAAATACTCCCTTAGAGTTTAAAATTTCCCTTATGGTTAGAAAATTTACACTTAAGGGAAATTTTAGTTTTTTTATAAATTTCTTGGTTCTAGCAATTCTTTTTTTAAAAATTTCTCTTGGAGTTATTTGATATAATTACTAGCTTTTTTTAAAAATTTCTCTTGGAGTTAAATTTTTTTTTTTAAATTTTTATTTTATTAATTTTTAATTATTTTTAATAACAATAAATAAAAATATGCTATATTTTAAAATCTCTCCTTATATTTGAAAATTTCCCCTTAATAAATAAAAATATGCTATAATTTTTAAAATTTCTTTATATTTGAAAATTTCCCTTATATTTGAAAATTTCCTCTTTGGGGAAATTTTGTTTAAGTGATAAATCTAACAAAGCGGTGGATCCATCATGATATGGGGGTGTTTCTCTTCTTCTGGTGTCTGTTCAATATTTTGAATAATGAACAAAATATGCGCCCCGGACTACGTAAATATATTGCAAAGCACAATCCTTCCATTTGCTTAGAAAGAGATGTCCTTGAGATGGGAGTTTCAGCTGGACAGTGATCCGAACCACTCTTCAAAACTGGCAAAGGATTGGTTTGCCGTCAACAAAGTACCTCTTATGGAATGGCCTTCACAGTCACCGGACCCTAAACCAATAGAACACCTTTGGGGAGTGCTCCAGAGGAAGCTGGAGGGCATCAGTCGGAAAAAAAGGACGAATTGTGGGAAAAAAACAGGAAGAGTGGTTTTCCATTGACAAGGAATTTTTCAAAAAAATTGGTTGATTCCATGTGTCGCAGATGCAATAAAGTTGTGAAAAACAAGGCTAGTGCCTCTAAATATTAAAATAAAACAATTTCTTAACAAAAAATTAAAAGATATGCCTCTAAAAATTCAATTCTTTTACGCGTTTCTATTATTTTTTCCAGCTAAAATATTGACTCTTAACATTGTTAGTCATATAGTGTATTAAAATATTGATTAAAAGAGGAATGATTATGTTTTTTCTAATGTTGTATGTCTGATAAACAAAACTGCATATAATTTTTTTTTAACAAAACTAAACTTGACAAATATACGTACAAAATTGGAAAAAAATGCTATCGTTTCTATTATTTTTTCCAACAATGTAGTTACTAACTTTAAATAGAAATTTAATACTTTTTAAAAAATGTCCCTTAAAGTTTAAAATTTCCCTTTGGTTAGAAAATTTACACTTAAGGTAAATTTTAGTTTATTTATAAATTTTTTTGGTTTTAGCAATTCTTTGATATAATTACTAGATGTAAACAAAAATTTTATATTTTTTTAAAAAATTTCTCTTGGAGTTAAAAATATCCCTTTAGGGGAAATTTTTCTAAAAGTTCTATTTTATTAGTTTTATTAATTTTTAATCATTTTTACTAACAGTAAATAAAAATATGCTATAATTTAAAAATTTCCCTTATATTTGAAAATTTCCCCTTAGGGGAAATTTTAGTTATTTGGAATTTTTTTAGTTTTTCTTAAATTTTTAGCATACTTCCTAACAGTAAATAAAAATTTTATATTTTTAAAAATTTTCACCTCAAACTTAAAAAAACACTTTTAGAGAAATATTCTTTAAAGTCTGCTTTCGTTAGTTTTATTAAGTTTTAACAGCAAATTGTATACCTTTCAAAATCTTATGTTCCTTTTGAAATATAACTACTACACTTTGAAAAGAAAATTGGAACATCATCGCATTTGGATTCGATAGAACAATGACATGTGTTTTAATTAAATTAATGAACTTGTTATAAACGCTTCATCTAAAAAAGTTTAGATTAATTTATGATTTATGATCGACTGGCCAGTGGATCGCACAACTCATTATTTAATTTATTCAAACTTATTATAATACAAAGAATACCTTAAAAGGGTAATTTTGAAACCAGCATTTTAGCTAGAATTCAAGTTTAAAGTAAGTTTTATACCAGCCTTGTGTCCAGTGTCAAGCAATTCCATTATAGTTATATAGTATTCTCCAGTAGGATGGAAATTTTAATTAAAGTAAAATAATTTTTGTTTGGCAGGAAATTTTAAGAAATTTATTTTTATTTCTAAGTATAAAAATATGAATTTTGTGTGGTTTCCCACACAAGGGTGAGATGATGGTTAACTTCCCCCCTTTAAAGTGTTTGCTTTTATTTTGATGCAATATTTGTTGTATTTGTTTTTTTTTTTTTTTTTTTTTTTTTTTTTGGTTCCCCAGTTGAAAACATTGAAATAATCTTAGGAATAAGAGATGATAAGATGTGGTCAGTAGTAGAAAAAAAACAAAATTAAGATGAAAAAACACAACAAAAGACATGTTCAAATTGTAAATGTATGGAAACAATATGACCAAGTTGGAGCATGTGTGTCTAGGCTAAGGTGCAATAGTGTGTGGTGGTGTGTGCACATATCTAGATATCTGATGGATAATATTAGGCCTACAAACCGAATTAAAATCAAAGGAATAGAAAAAAGAAGAGAACAACTACAGAATGAAAGGAGTAGGGTAGAAAGCAAATGGACATACAAAGATTTTTAGATGATAATTCGTTTTTGTTGGCAAGGTAACATGTGATTTTTTTGTGTTTGTGGTTGTTGTTGCTGTTGTTTTATTGTTTAGAAAATGTTGTAGTTTTGTGCTGCTGCTGCTGCTTCTGTTGTTGTTGCTGTTGGTAGTTGTGCGGTGGCCGTGTTTTATTGTGTGATTTTGTTTAAGCAAAATTGCATTTTGTTTAGAACCAAAGAGCCATGAAGTTATTGTTGCGTCTGGGATTATGATGAGATTCCATCACCATATTCTGATGATGGCGATCATCATCCACATCATCTTCATTATTGCGCAAACTTAACACTGAAAAAAAGATTTTGCAGTGTTGCAGTTGTTGCTTTAACTCTATTTCCTTGAGTTGTAATGATTTTTAGGGTCTGTGGAAGAAACAAATAAAACCAGCATAGATCAATTCAAAAACTATTGTTTTCCTTTATTTTGTTTTCTCGCAGATTCTGCGGTTGTTTGTCGTCATTTCAAGCTTTTGTTGCAGTTGCTTGTTTTTTTTCGGTTAGTTGTTGTTGCTTGTCGTTTTCCTTTTCTTTTATTTTTTTCGCGGTTGTTGTTAAAATTGTTGCTGTTGTTTTTGTTATGTTGCTGCTGCTGTTGATGATGATGATTCGTGTGGCTTTTGTCATGATGAAATGAAAAGATGTAGTAGCGTTTTTTCCTTTTTCTTCTTTTGTAGTTTTTTTTTTTTTTGTTTATTCTTCCAAATGTTCTAAACCGCCGCTGATGCTAATGTAGTTCATGTTCTTTTATAAGCTTTTATGTTGGCTGCTGTTGTTCTTTTTTTTTTGCCCTTTTTTTGTGTGTTTTGTTCCTTTTTAGCCAACAACCAATTTTATTTGAGCATAGATTATGGCATGTTTTAGGTCTGTTTGGTTTCGGTTTATTTGACTTATTTTCCTTTTGCTGTTTTAGTCTATTAATATTTGTTAATGGACGCTTTTGTTCCATTCTATGATAATATAACTGCCACTGTGTAAAAGTTTTATTGTGTTTCTGTTGAGGTTTTGTGTGAAATTATATTAAGTAATAGGGGCCAGCAATCATGTAAGCATTTTATTGGTTTAAATCTCGTTTAACCATCAAACGAAAAATTTTAATTATAAGGCACAGATGCTTCATATAAAATCTGTAAGTACTCCTGGAATCTTTTCCATTTGAGCATACTAATTAAACCTCTATGTTTATAGATGAGGATTAACTCAATAATCCTTTGGTTTCTCTGTTCATTAGCATTGAATCATGGTCTTGATTATCTTCAGCACAAATTTCGTTTTGGATCAACCAAAATCTTTTGTTATGCCAGAAATCAAAAATGTCTTGTCTAAAAAGTTTCTTGGTTCTAAAAAAGTAAATTTCTACGCAGCAGTGCCTTAGAGTAATTCTCAAAGATCGTAAATCGCCACAATACTATGCACATTGGTTTAGAATGTTTTAATTAGGTATCTCGGGAACGAAATTTCGAGTTGATTTACATTTCTTCAGCTTCATAGCGCCAATGGGGGCCGGTTCGTGACCCTTAAAAGTTGGTTAACTCGGGTCTCAATTTTTTTTTTTGTTTTTTGAAAAATTGCCAAAGTCCATTTATGATCCGAAAGAGCTGAAGTTTAAAATATAAAAAATACTTGAGATCTACAAAAAATATGCTTACACGTATAGGTTACCCTTTAATAGTTGAAGATATATTTAGGTTTATTGATTTTTATTTTAATTTTGCCGAGGGAGGGTCAAAATTTATTTTTGAAGTATTAACTATTGTTACGAATGTGCAATGACGATTTGAATTCAACGGTCTGTAACGACTGCCTGCAGCATTCATCATGTTTGAAGGCACGTCCATCATTGACATTGTTTGTAAGTATGGCAACACTAAATGTTTTGGCTGCTGGCAATGACATCGAAAGCTCTAGAAATCGAACATACTACTTGACCGTTAAGAACAATCTCGACTACTCGGCAGTGCGTGTATAAACAGTGGCAGAGGCTGCAGTTGAAGTTAAGTTGATCATAGGCGCTGTTAGAGTAAACATCAACTGTCTTGTACGTGTATACTTGTACATTATAAAGTGTGTGTATTTCTGCGAATTGATATACGTGTATAAAGACACTGAGTGACTATTTAATTCTGTTGTTGTTGTACATTCTAAATAAATAAAGAGTTGTTACAATTTTAAACTACTAAAACTGCTTTCATTTGCAATCAAAAGTATCCGGTTTATTTAAAGGAAATAAATCCACATTTTTAAAACGTAAAAACGTAACACTATATTGGCGTTAAAATTCTAAAAAAAAAAATAACCCGCTACAGTTATCTCGTCCCTATCCAAACTTTATAACATGTAAAAAGGACCGTATTTTTCGTTTTTTTTTTCCAAAAGCCTATATAAATTTTCTTTTGTAGAAAAATATGTTCCTCGGGATTATATACAATTTTTATATGATTCAAAAAGAAAACTTAATGGAAAAACGTATAAAGTATAATTTGGGTCAATTAGGCGGACACAACACCCCCCAGATCTATCCAAAATTGGACAATTAAAAAAAAAATTTGTTTGATTAAAAAATTATAAAAATGCAAAGCAAAGATCCTCAAAAAAACTCAATATTTCTATAACCTCAAATACTTAAAAAAAATTGTTTACTATCACATTGTAGACAACGACACAATAGGCACTTTTCTAAAAATACTCAGTTTTGGAACACATTTTCTTCATTTTAAAAATGTCGGTATTTGAAAATAAAAAATATCTATAACTATAATGGCATTGTTTTAAGCACATTTGGGTCTATATTGGTTTCAAATCTAGTTATGAAATCTTTAACTGTTAAAATTTTACATTAATTCAAATTTTTAATTTTTTTTCATGGAAAATCACCATATTATTTTTTTTTTAGTTGCTAAGGTAAATTACGTACAAAAAATTTATAAAATTATTTCATTTTAATAAAATATCAATCTTCAAGTCCTAAGGTTTTCACCAATATCAAATACTTATATAAAAAGGCTTTATTTACTCCTCAGAAGTTCCACAAACCTTTCCCCCTTTGACAAATTTCTAAATTTTTTATAAACTTCTAGCAAAATGTGTATACTTACATGTAAAATGTAACTTTTGCATGCAATATATGAAAAACATTCAAATTTGTCAAAGGGGTAAAGGTTTGTGGAAATTAACATGATCAGTGCACATGACTCGGGAACTAAACAGCAGTAAGTAGTTCTGCATCCTAGTTCAAAGCATATCTTCAATACCTCAAACTCTATAGAATTGTTGTGTATTCATTCGTATTTCATTTTCAACTTATCATGTTGGAAAGTATTTAGAAAAAAAAATCACAAGAAATACTTCTTCTTTGAAGATTTCTTAATAAATAATTGTTGGTAAAAAAAAATTTTGTTGAAAAATTTTGAGTGAAAAATACGAGATAGTGGTCTTATATCTCAGCCAATTGTGGGCCAATTGTTTTTATATTTATATCCTGCACCATCATAACGGGGAGGGTATTATGCGTTTGTGCAGATGTTTGTAACCCCCAAAAATATTAGGCTAACACAGAATAACTTTTTGAGTCGATTAAACGATGTCCGTCCTTCCGTCCGTCTGTCCATGTAAACCTTGTGCGCAAAGTACAGGTCGCAATTTCAAAGATATTTCAATAAAATTTGGTACATACAATTATTTCGGCACAAGGATAAAGCATACTGAAACTGGCTGAAATCGGTTCATTATTTCACCTAGCCCCCATACAAATAGCCTGCCGAAAGGGGAAAGAGGAATGGAAAAAGGTACTTTGTTTCATGTACATGAAGTTTTTGTTGTGTATGTCATCCACATTTATTCATTCATATTCGTTCTGTACAGAAATGTCAAAAACTGAAAAGCATAAAATTCACTGTGTGGACACGAACGCAGTTTCAAAAGAGAATTTAAAAATGTTTTTCACCAAATGTTTTACAGTGTGGACCGGGACTTATGGGGTCGCAAACGAAAAAAACGGAATACAACCCTATTGTTACGTTTTCACCATTTAAAAACGATGGTTTTTTCCCTTTAAATAAACCGTATTTTTTTAATTGCAAATAAAACCGATTTGTAACAGCTCTTTATTTAAAGTTACACAACAATTTAAATAGTCACTCTCTCTTAAAAACACACTGGTAATGTACAAGAATACATTGGTACTTAATACAGTTAATGTTAATTCTAACAGCATCTACAATACACTGACTGACTGCAAGCCGCTGCTACTATTTATATACACAGTGACATCTTCTAATAGTTTCATAAATTATCTATCTAATGGTCAAAACAATAATGTTCAATTTCTAGAGCTTTTAGCTGCTATGTTAATGTTAGCAGTAAATGTTGTTACACTTACAAACCATGTTAATAACAGCGTGTTATCAACATTGTTGATAACTAAAAGTTTCGAGCACTGGAAATGTTTATAAATGTTGACTGTTGCAGGCAGCCATTACATGCAACTTCATAACAATATTTATACCCTTGTCGCTCTTGGTGAAGGGTATAACAAAATCAAATAACATTTAGAACGAAATAACCTAAGCATACAAATTTAAATTAAGCTCTAATAACCAAATGATAATATGAGTCTGTAAAGGCAAGCGTTATATTTAAGAGTGCTGAATCACACATATCCTGTATCATATTAAGATAAAAAGGAAAAACTAAGTCTCAAGTATTTCTTATGTTCGTAATTTCAACAAATAGATACCTATCAGAGCTTAGTTACTTATGGAGTAAAAATATTTGGTAATTTTTACTCGTAGATATTGATTTGAAATTAATGTCAAGTTACCTTTTAGATAAATTTATCTGCTGGGTATTTTACACCGTACATATTTATTTTTTGAAGTTACGGGCATTAGTCTCAAGTATGAAAAGTTTGAAAACCCACGAACGAGTTTTATTTATTATATTTATCAAATATATTTTGATATATACGTTATAATTTTAAAATTATTATTACATGTATGCTTAGGTTACTTCGTGCTGATCTTATAAATTGCCTACAATTTCCTCAATATTTCTAAAATTTAGCTCAAAATAATCCTCCCAGCAAACGTCGACCAGAATTAGCATTGTCTTGTCACAGATTAAATGCAACAATGTTTTTGATGCTGATGATAATGTTGTGTTGTATTATGTCAAATTAAACTCTTAAAAATTGTTTAATCATGTTTAAACGGTTTTTTTTTTTTGTTAAATTTCCATAAATGTTGAATGATGTACTCTAATGTTTAGTGAAAACTTTTAAACATGACAGGAATTTAATGAATTGAATACAAAAAAAAAAGCTCGGCATTTGCTAAAAAGAACAGCGGTATCAAATTTCATATTTTTAATAAACGAAAATTTGTTTTTTTTTCAGTCAACATAAAACGTTTTAAATACAATTGTTTAATGAACATTTTTTTGCATAAATGGCATAAATGCCATCTTTTTGGAAGATTGTGTTGAGGTAACAACATATTTGCATAATTTATAATTTTGTCTACAATAAGGGGTAATGTAAAGGCAAAATAATAATTTGGGAAAATGTTAAGATTAAATAAAAAATAAAGGGGTTTTCAATAGAAACTACCGAACTTTGACAATTCCAAATCATCATGGACAACAACAAGTTCAACTACAGTTCAAGGATTACTAACTTATTTAGGCCTGAATTGGATGATATGGACACCAGTGACATGTGATATCAACAGCACGGCTCATATTGGTTGAGGTTCATAGAACGAGCGGCTAAAAACAGAAGAAGTTGTCGAAGGGCAATGAAACTTGGCATATACCCATTTTTTATTTGAATTAAGAAAAAAATGGAAAAATCAAAATGATCCGCCCACTTTTACGCCCACCTCCCATACAAAGTGAATATTAAATTTTGACCTACGGCATTGTTTTTTGGCACATAGCATTTCTAAACACTCAGAATCATTTGTTTGAAATTTGAAAAATATCCGCCCACTTTTACGCTCACCTCCCATACAAATTGTATTGAAAAAGTGGCATAACTTCCTTGATTTTTAATGCATCAACTCAATTTTCACATAAACTAAATATTATAATTGTAGAATGGGCTCCTGAAAATATATACCTGATCCGCCCACTTTTACGCCCCTCTCCCATAGAAAAAACATGAATAAGCAATTTAAGCATAGTCTTTTAATAATTTTTTAACATCATTATCGTACTCCAATTTTTATGATTTGCAGCTTTGAGCGAAATCTATTTATAAATGAGTCTGAAGACAATAAAAGATTATACATTACGTATTTATTAGTGGCTACACGTCCAATTATTCACGACTGATGTAATCTATATGCTGTATAGTCTTAATTCCTCGCTTCCTGAGCTTGTAAAAAATAAAAATGAAGTCATTGAATAAGGACCTTTAGATAGAGAAAAAAGATTGGCAGAATAGCTTCTTGAATAGTATGTATATTACATTATGTAATAATTTTAAACAGTAAAGATGGCAACAACACCATGAATGAACGAAAATTCATGTTTTGTTACTTTATCACTTTATAGATTTACAGCTTTTTTTTGGAAAGGAGCAGGTATGATCAGCTGAATTTTTTTTAGCTTTTAGCTGAGTCTTCAAGCTGTAATTTGACATCTTTCGTTAAACAGCGCTCCACAGCGCTAAAAAGATGCAGTCCACTGAAGTTGATGAACATTGAAATTTTGATGTTGTTTATATTTTGTTCTACAAAATTTTTTATACGGCACTTTTTCCAATTTTTTTTAATGCCTAATCTCATCTATGATAATTGTCATTTACAAAAATATACAATAAAGTCAAATAGTTAGTTAGTTTAGCAAAAGATAGAATATACAGTAAATTTGCATGCCATTTTAAACAAGCGAACATATATGAACTTCGAGCGTGTCTGTCCAAACAAATAATAAATATATCAGCCTAATATTACGGAATCATAATATTCAGATATCTGATAACAAAATACCAAAAAATTATCCAAATCAGCGAACATGAAAAAAATGAATTTCGGCGACTCTACAACCAAGCGAGCTTCTCCGTTTTTACGTTGATGACCATTTCTGGATGAATGGGTACGTCAACAAACAAACATGTAATGATGAATGTGTTCCATAGGTTTCAACGTGCGAGAGATGGTTTGTGCGGTTTATAAGTGGTGATTTTGACACGGAAAACCAAGATCGCCCAGGCCAGCCAAAAAAGGTTGATGACCAGGAATTGGAGGCATTACTCCATGGAGATTGTTGCTACTTAAGCAGCAATTTCAAAAAATTTGCGAGCAGTAGGATTCATCTAAATGCTGGGAAATTGGGTACCATACGAATTGAAGCCGAGAGAGCAGCTTTTGCTTGTCCGAAATTATGCTTGAACGCTATAAAAGAAAATAATTTTTGCAGCGAATCATTACATGCGATGAAAAATGGAACCATTACGATAACCCGAAACATAAGAGATCGTATATGAACCCCGGCCAATCATCTAAATCGACACCAATGGCAAATAATCATGGTGATAAGGTAATGCTCTGCATATGGAGGGACCAAAAGGGTCATATCTATTTTGAGCTACTGAAAACTGGTCAGACCATCACAGGAAACCTCTTCCTAACAGAACTGATTCGTTTGAAGAGAGCATTGGTCGAAAAATGCACAGAACATGCAGTCAGAGATGAAACCGTAATATTTCAAAATTACAATGCTAGTCCACATGTTGCAATAGCTGTTAAAAGCTATTTAAAAACAAGCGGTTGGGAATTGTCTTTTTGCTTCACCCGCCTTATTGTCGAGAACTACATATTTGTTTCGATTGATGCAGAACGATCTCTCTGGGATACACTTTACTTCAGAACAGAATATTCGAAATTTATTCGTTTTTGGCCGCAAAAGATGAGCAGTTCTTTTGGCTCGGAATTCATATGTTGCCAGAAAGATGGGAGAAAGTCATAGCTAACAATGGCCAATACTTTAAATAAATTTATATTGTAAAAATGTTTCAAAATAAAAGCTAAATATTTGAAAAAAAAATTAGTGTATTTAATTTGAGTTCACTTTAAAAATTAAGGAATTTTTGAATTTAGTATTAAGTTTTTATACCCTCCATCAAAAAAGATCGGGGTATATTGATTTTGTCAGTCGGTTTGTAACATATATAAATCTTTGTCGCAGATCCATAGCTATGTCCGTCCGTCTGTTTAAAACACGATAAATGGACATACATGATTTCAACAGGACGGCGCTACGTATCATGCCACGTTGTACCATCTGCCCGAGCGATTTTAGGGCATGGTCATCTCACGCGGACGTGATGTGAACTGGCCACCGAGATTGTGCTTTCTTAAGCCGCAGGTCTATGCGAATAATCCATAAATCACAGCGGCCCTTAAAGCCAACATAACCAATGCCATCGGTCAAATCCAGCTTGATTTATTCAACAATTTCATAGAAAAGTCGACATTTGGAATGACTAAGAAATGTGTGATTTACAATAGATGGCGGTTTTTGTTTTTAGTAACTTATACGTCATAAGTTCCTAAGACGATCTATCTATACCCGTCCGTTTATCTGTATGTTTAAAACACGATAAAGCCTAAAAAATACACTCTGTTGATAAGGTTTGTTTGGTATTGAAAATGGACACTATCGGTCCATGATTTCACCCATTTCACTGTTTGAGCAGTCATAAATATGATGATTATGAGGTAATCCTGATAAATTTCCTGATAAATTCGAGCACAAATTAGTTATAAGTATTCTGAAATTATACTGTAAAGTATGACGAAAATAGGCTAACATTTGTCCCTAGTTCCGATATTCATTATTGTCTCAAACCCTGCAGTTCATTGCACTATTTCGCCGACGTCGAATTAGTTAGCCACTGAGAACTACTACAATTGAATTTTCAACCCCCTCGCAACGTTATTGACTGGTGAATTTAACGCGGGGATGTCATTGCAGGTGGCCGATTGGCACATTCTGCATAACGCTTCACTATTAAATTTAATAGTACGAATACTATCTAGCATTTGAGAAAAAAAAAATAAAAATAAATTTCTCAGAGAGCGGGGTTGAACACATAACCCCTCATTTTGTAGTCAAATTCGCTAATTAAGCCACAGAGCTCTTATTTGTGCTGCTCTCAATTTGTTATTAAGAATTACATGTGAGTCTACTCTCAATTTTTGCTTTTTTTCATCATCAGGGAGAGAACGAAAATACCAAACGGTCACATTCAGCATTACATGTGGCCATCGAAGTGGTATGTGGACTTTATTTTACTTGAATTTATTTTAAAAAACTTAAGACGAATATCCGACTATTGTTTGTTACTGAATACGCTGGCGAAATGTAGTACAAGCGATAACCATGTAACTACCACTTTAGCAGCCACAGCGAACTAGTTTCTTGTGCAAGTAGTAATGTAGCTAGTGTAAGGTTTCGAAACTGCTGGGATAATTATTGTCTTAAATTTATCAATATCGATTCAGAAATATATGTATTTTATTGTAAAATAAATTTCAACATAAGTCATTTAAAGTTTTAAGAAATTAATCACTCTAACAAATGGTGTGTATATAAGATTCGCCACAGTCGAATATAACAGAGTTTCTTGTTTGTTTTTACATTGTTACATTTTCTTATTCAAATAACCTTTAATGTAATTCCCATACATTATAAAATATTTCAAATTTTTTTCCCTGGTTTAAATCATTGGTTTAATGGAAAATTATTTTGCTGAACAAAAAAAAAACAAACCAACATCAAACAAAAGACAAAAACTAAAACATGTTGTTTAGTTAATATGTTCACAACAAAAGTTAACAATATGTTTTAAGGTTTTAAACCAACATTTTTAAGACTTACACCCAACATAAAAAAAACATTAAGGGAACAAATATCCACAAAAAAACATAACTCCAAAGCTTCAAACCCAAAATAATTCTTTGGCAGCCGCAGCAACTCCTTGTGTTCCAAGCCACACAAATACAAAAAGCCACAGCTAAAACCCAAAAATAAGACAAAAATTGGCAGATGAATAAGAAGAAAAAAAACAAAAGCCAGAAACATGCATTTTAACAGAAGCATCATAAGACATCAGTAACATTTCCGCCTGCTGTGCCAAACTTATCCAAATCAATTTATAAATCAGCTCAACAGCACCAGCAACAACAATAAAGTATAAAACAAAACGAATTAAAACAAAAAAGAAAAGAAACAACAAACGCTTTAAGGTCAACAATATCAACACCATAAACTTTTTGCAAGTGGTCTTCTCTGGCTTTTCGGTGGTACGAGTACAGCAACAGTAACAACAACAACAACATTAAGCAGGAGCAAGCAGCACAAAATTTGGCAAATGTTTGTGCAAGAAAAAAAAAAAAAAAAGCCAAAAATTATATATAAAATATTTCATAAACTTCTTTGTAGGAGACCCAAATGTTTGAACCCCACCACCAGCCAGCGAGGCAAACAACCAAACCAATTGAAACCACAGCCGCCTCATCGACAATGAAGTCAATGACGACAATGTTGGAGTTGCTGCTGCCGCTGGAGATGATGATGGGGACTACGACGACAACAACACAACATAAACATGATGAGCAATTTATTGTGTCAAACTCAATTATATTCGTGTGATATTTCTTTAGACCTCATACCAAACTTTTATAAACCCCCCCCCCCCAAAAAAAAAAAGAAACATTTTATATTGGTGCCCCTTTTCTCTTACTCCCTTTAAGGGTCTATGTTTATAATAAGGGGTATTGGGTGGGTTAGAAAGTACATTGTGAGGTGAATGGAAATAAATTAGAGCAATATTCAACCAAAGTAGTTTACGAAAAACATCATCTAACTAGCTCCAAAGTTTTCACTCTTTTTGGCATTTATGTCTCTTAATAATAGGTGTGCCTTGTCGGGGATTTTGGATGATTCAATAGCTTTACCATGTTGGTAATACTGGAGTCCTTGATATCCTCTTGAATTGTTGGGACATTGATATCCTTCTGGATGTTATCCTAAAAGTCCGTCATTACTTTGAAGAACCTTAATTGATTGCTATGCACTTTTTCAATGTTGCGTGAAGAGGCTTTTCCGCAAGTCTAGGGCTGACCGTATACCAAGGGCCCAGTTCATTGCTGCAGACTTTAGTTTTATGAGTGTTACACCGAATTCAATAGAGTGTATCCATGTTAAACAGCACTCAAAATGAATACAAGGGTACCTTTCATGGTTTCTGGAATCCTGGTATTGTTTATCTATATGGAAGGATTCATTTTGTAGCATAAACTTTTAAGGACTAAGATCGAAAATTTTTAGCATACATATATTTGTTAATAAAAACGAATCCACTAAACTTACAGTTTTGAATCTTTTTTTATTTGATTGAAATTATTATTACAATTTAAAAAAAAATATATATAGTTCTAATCACTAATGATGAAATTTTGAACATTTTTCGATTGCTTTGTTCGAACAGGTTGTACATCTCCATTTAAAATCTACTACACTTTTGCAAACCTTTTTGTACTGTTCATTTCTCTTTTAACAAGAGCCCAATATCTCTCCACTGGCCTTAGCTCCAGGCTGTTTGGAAGATTTGTCTCTCTTGGTACAAATACCACATTATTGGTTTTGTACCACTCAAGACCTTTTTTACCATAGTGACAGCTGCCAAATCAGGCCAAAAATAAGTGGACACATTACGAAGTCTTATGAATGGAAACATCCTTTTTTGTAAACATTCCTGTAAATTTCGGTATTTATAAAGCCCTTTGTAACAAATGTTTGGATTTTTTGTCGCAACTGCATATTGCTTGTCATACCAAGAACTTTTTGGGAAATTTTGTTTGCTTTTGGGTCCTCAACTTTTCTTCAACATTCCATGAAGCATCTGAAACATAAAAAAATTGACCCAGAAACTGCGAAAAAGTTTCATACGTACATTTCGTCATTCATTATGCAGCAGGTATATTTTTTGTATACAATTTGACTTCAATTTCCGTGCTCTGTCTTTGGCCTCTAAGTTTTTAGCAGAGTTCCTGTCAGGAACTTTTTGAGCCTTGTATGTTTTTAAACCTGCATTAGATTTAACTTTTCGTACCAAATAGTCCGAGTACTGACCTAACCGGGCTGCTCTCCTACAGGAGGTGTAGGAAGCTCTTATGAAAATTCATTCTATTTTTTTAGCTTTAGAAACATCATGTGGACCATTCCTTCTACCTGGTTTTCTATCAGCAGACAAGTTCTCCCGGTACTGTTTAATAACATTGGTAACAGTTTGATAGCAAACCTTTGAATGCTTGGCCAACTTTTTGTAGGACCAAGTTGGGTTTTGTTGAAAATATTTAGTAATTTTAGTACGCACTTTTTTCTGGTCTCTCATTTTAATCTGATTTACAACAACTGAACATAATTGACATTAAACATAATAACAGACATGCTTCACAAAGGTATCTTGATAAAAAAAAACAATCAAGTAATACTTGGGTTGAAAGTTGTAATGAAAAACGTGTGTTAAGAATTTTACGATCTCAGTCCTTATTTCTATTTCTGCAACCATTTCTAACGCTCTGAAGACTGGACGCACATTTTTCAAGATAGTTTTACACAAATGTGGCTGAATTTCGTTGATGCACTTTTAAATCGCCCCCTTTAATGAAAGAAAGGTTGTAAGCTTCTTGCCGTAGACTATTGACTTTGAATAACTCTATAAAATTAATTTCAATGGTGACAGTACATGACCAGGAAATGTTCCATTCAATAGTTTAACGAGCTGTTGAGGTTTGTTAAAGTTACATTTTAATATCAATCAATATCATCCAGTTCAGACAGGAATAACTCTGTTATCATGTCGCAATATCGGTCACCAGCAACATTCATTGCTTGGCCAGTCTCAGTTTAAAAGAAGTATGGTCCCATGATGACTTCTGCCAAAAATTTGCACCAAACAGTGATAGGTTTTGAATGTATTGGTTTTTCGACAATCACATATGGCTTCTCTGAATCCCAAATGCGTAAACTTTTTCACAATTAACAAAGCCATTAAAGTGAAATTGTGCTTCATCGCTTAAGATAATTTTCCTCGAAAAATCACAATCCACGTTTTGATGTTCAGTAATCCATTCAACGCCCACTCTTCGTTGTGTATGATCATTAGGTTTCAGTTATTCTGTCAGTTAGACTTTGTAAGAATGAAGCAGCAGAAGTTCAGTGACTTCCAGCGTAGTTCTTGAAATTTGCATTTCTTATCCACGATGCACAGTGATTTAGAAACTTTATATTTTGGTAATAATTAGTTGAATCGTCAACGATTGGTGTTATCTTAATAATATCTTACTCAGTAAGTGTTGAGGTGTATTCGTGTTCATATGTATTTACATGGACTCTTGGTTGCATTGGGGGCTAGTCAGCGGTCCCCCAAAGTTGCTCGCCTAGGGCCTACAAAAAATTACACCAAAAATTCAATTCCTATTCACGAAATTTTATTATTGTACTTAAAAATATCCAAAGATATTTTTGTTGAAACATTTTTTCTTAATTTTTTTCGTCTTTTTTGATGTGGGAGACCTGAATTTTTTATAAAAATATCTGCATTGTATGACTTAAAAATGAGGTATTTTATAAAATTTTTAGCTTTTATTTTGAAACATTTGTACAATATAAATTTATTCAAAGTATTGGTCATTGTTATCTACGACCTTTTCCCATCTTTCTGGCAACATATGGATTCCAAGCTAATCGAACTGCTCATCATCGGATACTCTGTTCCAAAGTGAAGCGTATCCCAGAGAGAGCAGCTCATAATAGACAGTACACTTAAGATACCACAAAATAAATAGGGGTTATCTTAGCGCCCTGGATATTTGGTTTTGGTGTAGATTCGGCTATATTCTTATTCTGTTGTGTTTAGTCGACATTGCGAGAACAACGAATGCATGTTGGCCGGGCTTCACATACACTCTCTTACGCTTCTGATTATCGTAATGGATCCATTTTTCATCGCAAGTAATGATTCGGTGCAAATATGATTTTCTTTTACAGTATTCAAGCAGCATTTTGGATATGCAAAATCATTTCTCAGGTCTATCGGCTTCTATTCGTATGGTGCTCAATTTCTCTGCTCTTGGAGAACGCCTCCAATTCTTAGTCTTCAAACTTTTTTGTCTGACCTGGGCGATATTTTTCTTCAGTCTCAAAATCACCAATTCTCGAACGTTGAAACCGATGGAACACATTCACCATAGGTGAGCAATCAGTGTGCTTTAGCAGCACTTTTATCAAATTAAAGCAGTGAGGCAAAACTTCCCGCATATTACGCTCTGTTGGCACAAAATTCGACAAATTCGAAGCAATACAACTTTGTTATTTACATTATAATGTTCAATAACTAAGTGAGAATAAAGGACCCTTCAAATGACATATAAATTAATGAAACCCAAAACCACGTTCAGAAGATATGACATCTATTGTTAATTCCTCATTTTTAAGTCATACATCGAATAATAAGATATCCAGCGGCAGGGCGATCTTTATTACGAAAAATCCAAAGTTTTGGATCATATTTTCCCCGTTTTAGGAATTTCGGGGTCTATTGATTAAAATAAATTTCGATAACATTGACATTTGGATAAGGAGTGAGATCGAAAAATTCTTAAGATACATATATGTTAATAAAAACGAAACCACTAAACTTACAGTTTTGAATCTTTTTTATTTGAATGAAATTATTATTACAATTTACAAAAAAAAAAATATTTTTATCGTTCAATTAACGTTTTATAGTGTTTTCTGTCACTTTGCTAGAACAGCTAGTCCAACCCCGATTATCTGCCACACTTTTGGACACCTTTTTTGTGCTCTTCAAGTCTCTTTTAATAAGAGCCACTGGCCTTAGCACCGGGCAGTTTGGAGGATTTGCCTCTCTTGGTACAAATACCACATTATTGTTCTTGTACCACCCAAGACCTTTTTTACCATAGTGACAGATGCCAAATCAGGCCAAAAACAATTGGACACATTAAGAAGTCTTATGAATGGAAACATCCTTTTTGGTAAACATTCCTTGA
Source organism: Calliphora vomitoria (assembly GCA_942486065.2). NCBI lineage: Eukaryota > Metazoa > Arthropoda > Insecta > Diptera > Calliphoridae > Calliphora > Calliphora vomitoria. Next base: position 119,753,064 of record OW818030.2, on the reverse strand, counting down.
TGTAAATTTCGGTATTTATAGAGCCCTTTGTAACAAATGTTTGGCTTCTTTTGCCGCAATTGCATATTGCTTGTCATACCAAGAACTTCTTTAGAAATTATGTCTGCTTTTGGGTCCTAAACTTTTCTTCAACATTCCCTCGATCATCTACAACAGAAAAAAATTTACCCAGAAATTTGACTTCAATTTGCGTGCTCTGTCTTTGGCCTCTAAATTTTTAGCAGAGTTCCTGTCAGGAACTTTTTGAGTATTGTATGTTTTTAAACCTGCATTCACTTTAACTTTTCGTACCAAATAATCCGAGTACTTACCTAACCGGGCAGCTTTCCTACCGGAAGTGTTGGGAGCTCTTTTGAAAATGCTTTCTATTTTTTGCTTTAGAAACATCATATGAACCATTTCATCTACCTGAACCAGGTTTTATATCAACGGACAAGTTCTCCCGGTACTGTTGAATAACATTGGAAACAGTTTGACGACAGACCTTTGATCGTTTGGCCAACTTTTTGTAGGACCAAGTTGGATTTCGTTGAAAATATTTAATAATTTTAGTACGCACTTTTTTCTGGTCACTCACTCAGATTAACAACAAATGAACATAATTGAGATTAAACATAATAACTGACATGCTTTTCAAAGGTAACTTGATAAAAAAAATAAAATTAAGAATTTTACGATCTTAGTCCTTAACGGCAGAGCGACTTCCGTTATGAAAAATCTAAAGTTTTGGAACATATTTTCCCCGTTTTAGAAATTTCGGTATCCATTGATTAAAAGAAATTTCGATAACATTCGGATAGAACTAAATGATCGAAACGTATTATGTATTTCCAAAAAATTGATTGATGTTTCAAAACTTTTACCAACACTCTCAGGCACAGCATCGATTTGAATGGCTTATTGATCACCAATTTCCTTGAATCATCTAATTGGGTAAATTACTGTATTCACAGTTGATAAGTTAAATCAATATTCGACTTTAATTATTTTTGAAATATTATTCAACAATAAAAATGTATTCTTATCTAGTGCAATATTCCATTTTTACCATTACTAAACTGCCAACACTTTTCTGCATAAATGGCACCAAATTTAAATAATGAAAACGCTCTATAAAATATAAACTGTCTGACCAAAAGTCCTCTCGATTTTTATGATATAATGCCTTGCCAGTCTACTGAAATATCCGTAGTTTGCAAAACCTTACTTAGAAAGTCACAAATAGCTAAACAGTTTTCTTATTGTATAAATACTTCATTAAAACTGTCATTATTTTAGTTAGATTATTTTTCTAGAGTACGAATTTACTTTTTCACCCACCCAACAAGTGTAAGACTTTCTATAACAAGATGTGTGTAAAGAATATTTATTTTTTTTTATTTTTTTTTTGGTAAAAATATTTCTTACCAAAATTAAAGATAAATACAATATTGTGTGTGTGTGTTTTCTTTTTTTTTTTGCAACCACTCGAATGTATTTTGAAGTGGGTTTTTAGTAAAATTCTTTATATTGTTGAAATCGTTTTTTTTAAAGTTCTCGTTCAAACAAATGTATTTTTATAGTACGAGTATAAGGAAAAAGCATAAGAGAAAAAAGTATTTTAAATTGCTGAAGAAATGTTTAAATGATTATTTTCTTTTCTTAAATGCAGTGCCCTACTAAGATGTAGAATGATTAAAGGGTGTAGTGTTAGTTTAGCAAGAGATTGGTAATATTTCAGAGAAATAAAAATACCAAATTCCATTAGATATATCATAAAGAAAACATTGACTTGAACAGAAATCAAGACAAAATGAATATACATATATCTAAAGATAATAATAAGTTTAATTAATTTTATTTTGCAGAATTTTAGGTTCTACTTTTTCGCTTCTTTGGAAGTCATCACCTTTTCAATTACAATTCTCAAATAGTAAATTTTTTCCAATATATTTAAATGCAGACTAACACCCTCATTTATTGTAAAATGTGTAGTTTATCACAGGTTTAATAAATAAATTTTGTATAGAAATTTTGCGCCATAAATCTTTAATCAAATAACAATATGTGGGGACTTAAGTGTGAAATTAAATTTATACGAGAATTAAAAGAGCTGCCGAAATTCCTTACAAAAATTAATATATAATAAGCAGGAAACAGATTTAATTGGAAATAATTCTTAAAATGTTTAGATCACACATTTTAAGAATTATTTACACAATTTGAGTTATTGAAAATAGGAAGTCTGGGATCTATATATCCTGAGAAGACACGGAAAATTTGCTGAAATTTTATATTTGTCATATTTCATAGATAAATATTTTAACTAGAACAAGAATTTCCTTATTAGTTCACATATAGCTTGTTTCGATTTAAATCATTGTTGTCCATTTCAAAGCACAATTAGACAAGGTAACCACACTCATAAACTTATTCTGTTTTGTTTTGTTAGTCGTCACTGCGACAGCAACGAATGCACATGCTAAGTGGGTGAATTGCTATTTTTTCATGACCACTGAAATAAATATTTTGATTGATTAATATATTTCGAACTTGAACAAATCAGTAAAATGTTGTTTTGCAGACAATTTTATTAAGATTTTTAACTCTTCTTTCAGTGGAATTCTCTTTCGATCACCAACGCAAATACTGTTTTATCTTTGGGCATATATTTCTAAATCAACCAGTTCTTATTAGAACTCTCTTCATAATACGAGTATGAAACCTACTGGATCGTACTGAAATATTCAATCTATAGGGTATATTGCAAGCGCTTTCCTTCTAAAAATGTTAAATGTTATTATACATTGTCTTTGTTTTCGTGTCGAGCATAAAGACAAACAAAAAAAGTGAAATGAGAAACAAAAAGAATAAACAAAAAAACAAAAAACAGTTTGCATTTCATGATGACACCTTCAATTGATGATCAACGTAGGATTAAGAAATTGCATTGTATTTTTTAAAAAGCCAGGGAAACTGAAACTATTGTTGTGGTGGCAAACAAATTATAAAATAGTGATTCTGGAAGCAAATTTGAGTCAATAAACCAAAAATCAATACTTTATATTTTTTGTAGTAAACATTAGTACAAAATATTTAAAAAAAAATTTAATGTAACAATTTTAGCACAAACATAAATTTTAGGGAAATTATTACAACTTGCCTTTATGTTCGTAATAGTAAAAGTTAACTTTAAAGCTAATTTTTTTTATTACTTAAAATTACCTTTTACTATTACGAACATAAAGGCAAGTTGTAATAATGGCCATTAGAGAATTTAGTAAACAAAATTTGTAAATATTCTAAGAATTTTTTAGTGCTATTTTTGGTACCTAAAGTTACATTTAATACATATTTCGTACTACAAATTAGTACTATTCAGAAGTAAAATTTAGTACTATATTTGTACGAAAATTTTGTACTATTTCTACTTCTAACATTTAGTTCGGTTTCTAATACTAAAATTCAGTACTATTTTAAATAATAAAATTTAGTAATAAAATTAAGTACTATTTCTACTACTAAAATTTAGTACTACTTTTTGTACCAAAATTAGCTATTTTTGGTTCAATTATCGGATATTCGGTATTTATATTCGAGATCACGAGAATTTGATATTTATAGTTCAATTCTCAACATTTGTACAATATAAATTTATTCAAAGTATTGGCCATTGTTATCTATGACCTTTTTTCCATTTCTCTGGCAACATATGGATGCCGAGCCAAAAGAGCTGCTCATCTCGTCGTCCCGAAGTTATCTTCACGTATATCACAAAATCAAAAAGAAATTGAGTTAAGATCATTTTCTGGGGTAAAATTCTTAGATCTATCGATCTGTTTGATCCCCAGGTGTATATCTCTTATAATTTCTGAGATATTGTGGAGCTATTTTGATGTACATCCATTTTTGCTAAAAATTTAATGTGTTATAATTCCGTATGTACCATTTTTGTGGATATACAATAATTTTGTAAATATAAAAATCTTGCCTTATCTTGCGTTGACATGTTTTTAAAAAATTTAAAATTATTTTATTTTTATTATAATAGGCATTTCGATTTCGTACTATGTTCATGAATTTTACAGCATAGAATCTATATATGAAAGGTATAAAATTAACATATTTAGAACAGATTTGTTTAAATTCATTTTATTGTAAATAAATTAAAGTTTATTCTAACAATATTATTGTAATGGACTAAAAAATGGAAAGAAGAACATAACAACTCAAAATATATTACTCGAGTTTAAAATTTCGTTTTAAAAATTTAGCTGAATATTACAAATTTACATTAATAGATCAGAAAAGAATTTAACAGCATTGTCTGGAAGATGTATACCTTCCAGATAATGCTGTTAAATTCTTTTCTGATCTATTAATGTAAATTTGTAATATTCAGCTAATTTTTAAAACGAAATTTTAAACTTGAGATATATGTTTTGAGTTATGTTCTTCTTTCCATTTTTGAGTCCATTAGAATGGCGTTTATGTTTCGGGGAAAACTCTATTTCTAGCTAGTTTTTTAAAACATGAAAATTGAAATTCGTCTTCACTTATGATGTTTTTAGATTTTTTAAATTGAGCTTTTTGGATTGATTTTGTTATCGAAACTTAAGGGGTATGGATTTCTTTTAATTTTAGGAGTCGGTCTATTGCACCATGTACAGTATAAATCTCTTGAATTTGCTAATGTCCCGGCTCTGAACATTTTTGAACAATTGTTTTCAAGTTACTTCTTTTATACAAAATGTCAAGGAAACCAGACATACTATTTTATTTCCGTTTGGCGGCACATAGTAGTCGCTTCTAAGAATGATATGCTCAATATTATAAAATCTTGCAATACATTTTCCAAAACTTTAAAAATAAAGGGCTTTTTTAAGCTCGTCAGAACTTGCGAAAGCTGTTAACCTTCAAACGAACTGTCTGTCATACTGCGCTCACTCTGCCAAATAATAATAATTAGATTGACAGTTGAACAACGCATCCAAATTTACTTTGAAAATCAGTAATTGATTTGCGCAACTTGAAGTCAGTGGTATATGCTGATAAACCAACAACAATTGAGGCATTGGAGGCCAACATAGTTCATGTTATTCGTGACATACCATCAATTCAATGCCACAATGCTCGTAAAAGTGGCGCATAATTGGACGTCCATAATGCGCTTCGTCAAAACCAGCCATATGCACGAAATCATTTTCAAATATTTGATTAAAATTTACTTTTTTGTGTTATTTTTTACAATTTCAATTCTTTCGGGTTTACAAAAACACACTTTAGAACTAGCTATATCCTTTCCGAGAGACCACTAATAAAGTTTGGTAGTCGCTTACTAATTAATGTTAATTTAGCATACTGCAAGTATAACCCATATAATGGAAGATAATTTTGGAGAAAAAAATGAGAGCAGTTTTTATTAATACATTTTCACGCATATGTCATAAATTAACAAATATTTCGTAAAAAGTGGCGTATACAATAAAAAGGAAAATTTAGTTTGGAGCTAAAAATTCTTATAACTTGAAAAATTTTCTCCATGACTTTGGAAATTTTTACACTAATAAATGTAGAATTTCAAGCACCACATCATACAAAACTAGTGAACCACTTTTTTTGGCTCAATAAATCGTTGAAACTTTAAATTTAATTTCCCAAAAAAAATTTTTGTGCAGTTACGTGAAGATAACTTCGGGATGACGATCGTTTGAGGCCAAGAATGAATCAAGCCAATTTCGGGTACTCTGTTCCAAGGTGAAGTCTATCCCAGAGAGAGCGTTCTGCTTTGATCGAAGCAAATAGTAGTCGGACGGTGAAAGATCTGGACTATAAAACGACTGAGGCAAAACTTCCCAACAACTATTTTCTAAATAGTTTACGGTTTCATGTCTGGCCGCATATTCTGGATGTTTTTCGGCCAATGCTCACTTCAAACGAATTAGTTGCTGCTTGTGTAGCTCCTAATGATTTTGCAAGCTCTGATTCGCCTTCAATTCTTGGTCTTTAAACTTATTTGAGAGATATTTGTCTTCTACGTCAATATCACCTCTTCTGAACAAACCATCTCTCCCACGTTGAAACCGACGGAAGACATTCACCATAAACTTTGGTGAACAATCGGTGTGCTTCACCGGCACTTTTTTTTCATATTAAAAAAGTAAACCAAAACTGTCCGCACATGACACTTTGTTGGCATAAGATTCGACATTTTTGAAGCAAAAAAACTTTGTTGTTGACACTATTGTATTCTATAACTAACTGGCCTACCTAAATAAAAGCGTAAGGCGGAACGTTTCTTTACGCTTAGCTTTAACGCTGAAATGTCATACCTAAATAAAAGCGCCAACGCTACGTCAAACAATAAAAACAAGGTTATCAAAAAAATTAATATAACAACCCGGATTATTTAAACAATAAAGTACATTGCAGTATTGGTGTTTCTGATTTTTGTTTCGTGATTTGTAAACTAAAATTTTATCAAAGAAACTAAATATTAAAGTTTAAAAAATGTGTTTCTTGCATATTTGTTTCTCCTTTTGTATGTATGTGTTTACATTTGTTGTGTTTTGCAACTAACTTCACTATTAAACGCGCTGTCAAAATCGGATTTTCCAATTGCAAAGCGTTGCCGCCGCGCTATTTCGGTATGCTGCATACAAATTGTATGGGCATGAGAATTTTTGACAAGTAAAAAACGCCTTACGCTCCAATTTAGGTATGCGTGTAAGTGAGGATAAATGAAAGATATGTACCCTTCATGATCACATATAAGTTATTAAAAACAAAACATCGTTCAAAAGATACGCCATCTATTGTAAATGTCGCATTTTTAACCCTCCGGCGGGTGAGGGTTAAAAATGCGAAAGGTCCGCTGGGACCTTTTCATTTTCAAACTAAAAGTACTCCTCAATGGTCCATGGGAAGTATCGTTTAAAAAAATTAAAGCGATCCGACCAATAGTTTAGTTTCTATTGAGATTTAAATATGTTTAGTACAAAAACTGAAATTTCAAGAAATCGTTTATAAATGCACTGTCTTTTGGCTTGTTTTATTGTTTGAACACATCACAAACGTGTTCCTTAAATTTTTTCTAACATTCATTACACATGTATTATTAGTAAATAATAACAATAAATCAAAACAAAAAAAAAAAAAAAAAAATGTAAAACAAGTAAGAGAGATATATTTGTCTGGGCCGAATCTTATATACCCTTCACCAAACTATACTTCAAAATAAAAATTTTTAGGTAGTTTTAGGTAAACAAAATTTATTTTTTTTCCAGTTGTTTTTTTTTAATTTTTTGGAAAAAAATATTTTTCGAATTTTTTTTTTAAGTTTTTATGTAAAATTTTTTTTATTTTTTTTTAAATAAAAAATTTTTTTTTTTTTTTATTTAAATTTTTTTTAATATTTAGCGAAAAAAACTTTTGGTGAAAAAAAAATCTTGTTAAATTTTTTCCCGATTTTGACCCATTGCAGGTCCAACTTACTATGGTCTTATATACGTCGTTGCAAAGGTCTTTGAAATATCTATCATTAGATATCCATATTGTCTATATTAATGACTTAGTAATCCAGATATAGGTAAAAAAATAGGTAAATAATCGAGGTTGCCCTGGTTTTTTCCTTATATCTCAGCCATTTGTGGACCGATTTTTCTGATTTTAAATAGCAAACTTCTCGAAAGCATGTCTGACAGAATTATTGAAGATTTGGATCCCGAAGATATCTGGGGTCTTCAGAAAATTGATTTCAACAGACAGACGGACAGACAGACAGACGGACATGGCTTAATCGATTCCGCTATCTATAAGAATCCAGAATATATATACTTTATAGGGTCGGAAAATTATATTGTGGAAATTACAAACGGAATGACAAATTTATATATACCCTTCTCACGAAGGTGAAGGGTATAAAAATGCGTTTTCATATAAAATTCCATACAAATAGAAATAGGTTCCTGTGGACCTTGTACTTCGTATAAGGACAACGGATGACTCAACCGTCGGAGGGTTAAGTCATACACCCAATATATTTAATGAACTTTAGTATTTTCTGTTCAATTCTAGAGAATTTGTTATTTAATGTTCAATTCTCGTGAATTTCATGTTTATAGTTCAATTACCCGGAATTTGCTATTTATAGTCAATTGTTTATTATTAGTACTATTTTTATTAAAAATATTTCGTAATATTTCGTATTATTTTTAGGACTAAAATTTTGTACTTAAATTTATTCTCAGAAGTAAAATTTAGTAATTAGTACTAAAATTTAGTACTATTTCTAGCACTAAAATTTGGTACTAATTCTAGTACTAACGTTTAGTACTATTTGAAGTACGAAAATTTAGAACAATTTTAAGTAGGATAGAAGGGGGACCATACGCCACTTTTTTTTAAGGCGATCTCATATTACAACCACAATAGATATTCTCAAATTTTTCCTTGTTTCGGATACTTAAATATGTTGGTTTTAGTTTTATTCATTTCATAGCTCATCTTAATATAAATATTTTTCTTACATTTCTAGACTGACCAAAAAACACCCCACCCATGGGCTAAATAGGCCAAAGGAATGGGGCAGATTTGTCATTTGTAAAATACAACAAAAAATCCAATAATATAAACGTATTATACTGTTTTATACCTTAGTTCACAAAACAATGTATAATAAACTGGATATTAATGGTTTATTTCACATTACTTAAAAAAAATTCACTGATTTTTTCTATATTTCATTAACATTTTGCTCTACACCATAGGGATTCCTTGTAACTGGGGTATGTGCCCCAGGGGGAGTTTTTAGGTTTGATATACATTTTTTTCGTACTTCTAATTAAATTATGGGAAAAACGTTTGTCACTTATTGTTCACTATTATTGACATTCTATCACCAACCAATAAGAATTTAGTACAAAAAATTCAAACTCTGAAATATTTTCACAGCATTTAGAAAAACAATCGCGGCTGCCTCAAAACATATGTAAAATTAAACTTTCCAACTTTCTGAAATGATAAATATTCGATAAACGAAAACATAACTTGATAATGTAACAAAATCGATTACTCGGTTCTTAAGTTATTCGGTGTTGGCAGATGTGCCCCTCTGGGGAATGATCCTCCTTTTACCCTACAACCAATTTAGTACTAATATTTCATACTTCTTTATGTACTGAAATTTAGTACTATTGCTATTACTAAAATTGTATACGATTTTTAGTACTAAAACTTATTACTTTTTTTAGTATTTAATACTATTTTTAGTACAAACAAATTAGTACTATTTATACTACTAAAATGATGACCATTTTTAGTACTAAAATTTAAAAAAAAAATGTCAGTACTAAAATGAACTGCTAGCTCGAAATTACTCAGTATTATGAAGACAAATATGACTCCACAGTAGCCACAGTCTGTCTTAATCCCCCTTAACTTTAAGACTCTCTGGCTGTTACAAATATTTCTACCCATTTCATCAGAATCGCAAAAAAAAAAAGCTAAAAAAATATTCTTTTGAAAGTTTTTGTTTTATTTTTCATTAATTTTATTTTTTGGCAATTCACAGCTTATCGCCACAATATGCAGCTAAAGCGCTAAAAATAATGATGAAGCATGCAACAAATTTAAAAAGGCAACTTACACGATGCATTTAATGCCAATGACAAAAACACAACAACTGCAACAATAACAACAATAACAACAGCATACACCGCCAAATGACAATGACAGGCAACGACTATAAAAACAAGGAATTTGACATTTGCTCTTCTTAAAATAACAGCAACAACAACAATAACAACAAAACATATACTACAAAACCAAATGACAAATGTATAGTACAACAATATGAAACAGTCAGTACAGGCAACACCAGCAACAGCAACAAAAACAACAACACTAACGACAATGACAATGAAAGAGTTAAAACTTCTAGAATATTCAAGACAAATAATAAGTAAGAATAATAAAGGATTTCTGTTGCTTTTTTTTTTTTTTTTGTTCGTTTTTATTTTTCTTTCTTTTAATTTTTCTTATTTTTTTACTTTTTTTGTTCCATGTGACTTCTTAAGAATCAAAACTCTATACAGAAAAAAGGTCAGAATGTAATTTTTTGTCAAATAAAGTAAGAACAACACAGCAACAATAAACAGAATTGTAAACTTTAAAGCCCCCGAAATACAACATGCAACAACAGCATTGCAGCTATTGAAACCAAAAAACATTTACGGAAAATGTTTAATGTCAATTTCTTTTTTATATTTTTTTTTTTTAGTTTTTTTTCTTGCAATTTGGTTTTTTATTTGTTTGTTTGTGTTAAGGAGAGCTTTATAATTCTAAATTTCTTAAGCTTAAAACTTTTACAAAAGGATTCTTGGCCATAATCAAAAAGTCATTAGTACAGTTAAAAATCCATCCAAAATTTCTCGGCTACAGGTAACGAGGGTGGCTGTTAATGATTGCTATTGAAATTTTAGGTTTGACTTTCAAAAAATCCTCCAAAAAATCTTAAAAATTTAATAGAAATTGAGATTTGATTACTAATTAGCTTAAAAATTATATGTATTTAAAAGAGATGCCTTAATCAACAAGGTTTATACATATAAATATATAACCCGATATTGCGTTATATAGAGGAAGGTAACTGAAATTTTCATAGAGAAGAAGGGAATTGGACTACAATAGTCAATGTAATTTTGTATAATGCAATAATAATAACATAGTTCAGCATTGTAAAGAAGGACTTCGTCGTTATTCTTCGAAGGGCATTCATTATCAGGATTGCCCTTCACTTTAATACTCTCTCAAAAAGAATACTATTTGAGGAAAGGACTAGATTCGCTTTACTGAACACATACACCGTTAACGACATAAAATCATAGATAGTTGCGCTTTATGCCGCCCAATGTTTACGCTAAAGTAACATGCCTAAACAATAGTGTCAGAGTTTTGTCAACAATGACAAATATTTTATTTGCCTTTAGATCAGCGAAAGGCATTGAGCTCTCAAATGAGCTCTCTTGTTTTTGTTTTCACATGTACGCAAGCACACACATTGTATAAAAACAATCAAAACCAGTCAGTCTCGCATGAGCATTGATGGAAGCAGGTTGTTTTACGCTTTTCGCTTTTTATGGTTGTTTATTTCAGTTATTGTTTTTGTTTTTTTTCTCAACTTTTTACTCAACTCATACAACTACAATATCTAAAAACTGTAGTGGTGTGAGTTTGCCTTTCGCTGCTTTAGATAGTATATACCACAGATAAATACACATAGATCGGAAACTCACCTTTCAAAGACCTAACTCAGTTGTCAAAAACCTAAGTGCTGAGAATGTATTATGTGAAAACAAAAACAACACTCGTATATGTGATTTCTCTATGGTATATACTAAGTTTTTTTTATTGTACAGAAAACAACAAAAATCGGAGAACCAAAAAATAAACAAAAACTTAAATAACACCACATTCTTCATCCACTAGACTAGATTTTAGGTCATGAATAAAAACCAAGTATTTAAGCTGTCCGAAAATGTAAGTTCAGTACTGTTCAATGGTGTAAATAGGAATATTATTACTAATTTGGCCAGTCTAGAGATTGAAAATGTTCTCAATATCGAACGGATGCTCTTTTCTTTTAATGGGTTCATGATGAACCTAACAAACAAGTGATCCAGTTCTAATTCGAGAATTTCACATTGTTAAAAGCCCCTACTATATCCAGAAAGAATGCCATTTTGAAATTTCCAAATTCAAGTAATTTCTCTATATATTCCTCTTTATATAGGCGTGTTAAGAGGTTAGTAGACCAAAGTCTCTTAGTTCACTGACACTCGATTGCATCCTCTTCGTTCTTGACCTAAAACCATTTGGCATGACACTTTTGCTTCCCGTAAAAAAATGTCACAGTGCAGTTTACCGAAAAATATTGGGTGTATAATTTAAAAATGCTGGATTATTTTTTTAAAATTTTTAGCTTTTATTTTGAACATTTGTTCAATATAAATTTATTCAAAGCATCTCTTGCCATCCTTCTGGCAACATATGGATTCCGAGCCAAAAGAACTGCTCATCTTTTGAGGCCAAGAACGAATCAAGCCAATTTCGGATACTCGATCGAAACAATTAGTAGTCTCGCGGGACACGGCCTGCACCATAAAGCGAGTTAGGCAAAACTTCCCAACCACTTCATTCTAAATACTTTTTAACAGGTATTGCAACATGTAGCCGATCGTTATCATGATAGAATTCTACGGTTTAATGGCTGCATATTCTGGGCGTTTTTCGGCCAATGTTGGCTTCAAACAAATCAGTTGCCTTCGGTACATGTACCCGGTGATGGTCTGGTCAGATTTCAGCAGCTCAATAATAGACAGAACCCTTTTGGATCCACCAATTACAGAGCATTACCTTAGCGCCATGAATATTTGGCTTTGGTGTCAATTTAGTTGGTTGGTCGGGCTTCTCATACAATCTCTTACACTTTTGGCTATCGTAATGGCTCCACTTTTCATCACAAGTAACGATTCTGTGTAAAAAAGATTATCTTTGTTTTGAAATTAAAGAGGTAAAGCTAAACTTTCCGCATATGACGCTTTGTTGGCACAAAATTCGACATTTTCGAAGCAAAAAAAACTTTATTGTTTACAATATAATCATAGAGAAATATACAGGGACTCACAGCTTAGTTGATGCAGTCACAAAAATTTAATAAAATTTCAAGTATATTGAATGGTATATCCATTACGGAGAGAAATAGTACGTTAAAATTATGTGCAAAAATTAACACAAACAAGAAAGATATATTAAATTATTTAAATTAGTTACAGTTTTGAGCTCACAGCTTAAATTAATATTCCATTAATATTGCGAACTTATTTTGCTTTTTAATATTTAGTAGGATATCCCTTTTGATGAAAAACAGCTTTTAATCGGGAATTCATTGATTCTGCCAGTTTTGCTGTATACTCGGAACTAACTACATTCTTCTTGCAGTACCCGTTTTAGATCAGAAGCATTAGAAATATTGTGTTTTCTTATTTTATTTTCTAGCACTGACCACAAATTCTCAATAACTTTGAGATCTGGACTCTGTGCATATCTTTATTACATGTGGTTAGTTCCAGATAAGCCAAGTCTTTAGGTCCCGGTAAAACCTAAGATCGTTGTCCTGGTAGAACCAAAGTTTCTCCACACTTTGCACTAAATTATCTTTTAGGAGGTCCAGATACATCTTTTTATCCATGTTTCCTTCAATAATTGTTAGATTTCCAACCCTTGAATAGGACATACAACCTCATACAATTTCACTGCCTCCTCCGCGTTTCAGTATAGAGCGCAAATTACGTTATTGAAGCTCGGTGTTTGGTTTTCTGCAAACACAAGACCTCCCATCAGACCCAAAAATAACGGACTTCCAGAATGAAATATCTTTGTTCAAATGTTAACGGCAAAACTCTATTCTTCGTCTTCTATTAACAGAATTTATCAGCGGCTTATTTCGGGCAGTCCTTCCATGGAAATTTGCCTGGCGCCGAACTCTTCGAACAGTTTCATGCGCTTAAATCGGGGTTTTCTCTAACTTTTCGAACAATCCATCTCTTTCTTATCTGCATCATTAAATATTTTATTTGGCGCAGATCTGCCCTTATCTTTTATTATATCTTCGTGGCGAAACCTTTGTATAATATGCTGGACAGTTGAGGAACTAATTGCAACAATTTCTCCAATTTGTCGTTGGCTTTAAAATCTTTAAAATGACGAATCACGTCTTTCCTTTTTTCCAATAGAGGTTCGTTTTCCCATTTTTTTAATTTAATATATTTTAATCTTTTTTTTTATAAAAATTGTTTAAAAATGACTACATAGCTTACTGTCTAAACAGAAAAGAAAATACATTAAACCGTTAATTCATTGTCAGAAAAAGTATAAAATACACTGCATCATTTAAGCTGTGAGCATATTTTAACGAGGAAATTATTTGTTTCATTAATATTACTTCAATTAGCTTGGTATTTGTTATTGTTTCTTTCTCAACATTATAACAGGATATATATCATTACATTTTATATACGATTTGTTTGATAAATTCAATGAACATTGACTTAATTTCGCTTTACTAAAAAATATATTGCCTGCATCAAATAAGCTGTGAGTCACTGTACATTAGAGTGACAATCAGTTGTATGGAAAAAAATTTGAGTTCGATTTTTGAAGAGTGCCGGATGGAATATTGTGACACTAAGTCTAAAAGATAAGTACTGAAAATTTTAGCCAAATCGGACAACGATTTCGGGACGCGCATCGAGGTCAAAGGTCAGATATATGTAAAATTTTACTATTTATATGAAATAAATTTGTAAAACTCCTTAACTTTCTGCATTATGTTACAGAAATAAGTAGATTTATTTATATTAATGAAAATTACAGTAAAAAAAATCTTTTTCAGATTAAACCTATATCTCCTTTGGGTCAAATTGACCCACAAACTGTATTATCGCTAAAATACGGAAAAAATTCATATTTTTCAGTTTTTGTGAAAATTTTGCTACTAAATAATTATTTTTGCAATCGAATGCAAAATAATCGAAATGTGCACGTAATTGTCGTTCTAATGAGATATAAAAGACAAAAATTGGTTAAAAAATTTTAAAGTTATTAAAAATTCCCCAGACCATTAACGTGTCTCAGGCCATTTGAACAAGAAATGCAGGAACAAAATTAACATATTTTAAGAAATATTAAAATAAAAGCTAATTTTTACTTAAAATATATCCGTATTTACATTCGTATGAGTTTTTGTCTTTGTAGAATACCGTTAACCTATTCGCAGGGATGGCCAAAAAAAATAATTTTTTTTAACGGCAGTTTCAAACCTCCATTTTCAAATTTTTAAAAATTTTCTTAAACAAATTTCAGAATTTTTTGATCATCACATTGGGATTTATTAAGATCATAATAGAGAATAAAAATATGAAAAAATTATGTCAATACCTCTTACAGTTTTTTCGTACCTATGATTTAAATTTTGTGATTTTCGGGAAAAAATATTTTTTTGGTCATAATTTGGCGAATGAGAGCAATTTCCTTACCGTTACAAATTTTAAGTAAAACCTATACAGAATCTTATAACTCAGATAATTTCAGATATACTATGAAAGTTTTACTAAAATCGGAAAACGTTAACCCTAAAATGGTGAAGGTCAAAAGTAAAATTTAGAAATATTTGGAATTTCTAAATGAAAGATAGCGAAATATTATACATTTTTGAACAAATTTTAAGGAAACTTGCAAAAAATATACCTTAAGGTCTTAAATATACAATAACTGTGCAAAAATGGAAATTAACCCTTAAAAGCACTTGGGGTCAAACTGACTATATATTTGACTGTGGTTTTCGCGATTTTAAAAATTTGGACCCCAAATTATATTAAGGGTTAATTTCCATTTTTGCACTGTTATTGTATGTTATAGACTTTATGTTATATTTTTCTCAAGTTTTATTAAAATCGGCCCAAAAATATATAACATTTCGGCATCTTTACATTAGAAATTCCAAATATTGAAAAAGTTTACCTTTGACCTTCACCATTTAAGGGTTAACGTTTTCCGATTTTAGTAAAACTTTCATAGTATATCTGAAATTATCTGAGTTATAAGATTCTGTATAGGTTTTACTTAAAATTTGTAACAGTAAGGAAATTGCTCTCATTCGCCAAATTATGACCAAAAAAATATTTTTTCCCGAAAATCACAAAATTTAAATCATAGGTACGAAAAAACTGTAAGAGGTATTGACATAATTTTTTCATATTTTTATTCTCTATTATGATCTCAATAAATCCCAATGTGATGATCAAAAAATTCTGAAATTTGTTTAAGAAAATTTTTAAAAATTTGAAAATGGAGGTTTGAAACTGCCGTTAAAAAAAATTAATTTTTTTGGCCATCCCTGCGAATAGGTTAACGGTATTCTACAAAGACAAAAACTCATACGAATGTAAATACGGATATATTTTAAGTAAAAATTAGCTTTTATTTTAATATTTCTTAAAATATGTTAATTTTGTTCCTGCATTTCTTGTTCAAATGGCCTGAGACACGTTAATGGTCTGGGGAATTTTTAATAACTTTAAAATTTTTTAACCAATTTTTGTCTTTTATATCTCATTAGAACGACAATTACGTGCACATTTCAATTATTTTGCATTCGATTGCAAAAATAATTATTTAGTAGCAAAATTTTCACAAAAACTGAAAAATATGAATTTTTTCCGTATTTTAGCGATAATACAGTTTGTGGGTCAATTTGACCCAAAGGAGACATAGATTTAATCTCAAAAATATTTTTTTTACTGTAATTTACATTAATATAAATAAATCTACATATTTCTGTAACATAATGCAGAAAGTTAAGGACTTTCACAAATTTATTTCATATAAATAGTAAAATTTTACATATATCTGACCTTTGACCTCGATGCGCGTCCCGAAATCGTTGTCCGATTTGGCTAAAATTTTCAGTACTTATCTTTTAGACCTAGTGTCACAATATTCCACCCGGCACTCTTTGAAATATAAAAAAAAAAATCGGCTGTCACCCTACTGTACATAGAGTGGAAGGAGAGAGAAATATCAATGGAAAAAAGTACTCTCTTTTTACACATACGGGTGATAGAATATCAAAATACATGGCAATACATTGTTATGAATTAGGTTTTTGACAACAGACTTAGAATTAGTTACCTATCTATGACTATAATGTCAAATAACTAAGTGAGAATAAATGACAAATATATATCCTTCAAAATGACATATAAGTTATAGCTATGTTATAATTATGTTATAAACCCCGCATTTATAGCAATAAATACAAATAGCAAATTTTCGAGAATTGAACTGTAACAGCAAACTCTCTTAAATTTAACTATAAACAGCAGGGTCTTGAGAGTTGAACTATAAATATCAAATCCTTTTTTACTCCATTACCCCTCTTAGGAGCATATGGCTTCCACAAACCATCTCCATCTTAATCGGTTTGCTACTGTTGTTTTGGTGCCTTTCGATGTAAGAGTATCGTACATTCTTGAGTATCCTGCGTTTCCAGGTGTTCTTGAGTCAACCACGACTTCTTGAGCCTTGGGGATTTCAGTCTAGCGCCATCCTTGCAATACTATCGGGAATCTTCCTGATAGTATGGCCCATCCACCATCATTTTCTGCGTTTGGTTTGTTTCAGTATATGTTCCTCATTGGTTAAGATCCGTGTTGCTGATGGTGTTGGGCCAGAATAAACTACATCATATGATTCTGAGGCACTTATTGATGAATAGCTGTAATTTTTGCATAATTAGCCAGGCTTCACTACCGTACAGATCAAAAGAATGATCCATAAATAGCGAATTTTCGAAAATTGAACTATAAATTGCAAATCCTCCAGAAGTTATCTTCAATGAATTTAATTTAATTTGTTTTAATTTCCCTACCCATCCTCGGTCACTCATAAACTTTACACTTTAAACAATGGGATTTCAATTCAAGGGAAAAACAATACCAATATTAACCCCCATTGCAGACCAAAAAAAAAAAAAAGAACACAATACAAAAATTTAACAATTTCTATATCAATTGTTTTTTAAGAAAATTGCCAGCAAAAAGAATTCTACCGAATTATTTCAATAATTTAAAAGAAATTATTGCAAATGAAACAAAACAAAAAACTTACACAATTTTAATCCGGTAATAAATCTTGCAATTCAGGCCAAATTGTAAAATTAATTATGCGCAAATGTACATGTACAGCCCAAAAAAAAAAAACCAAAAATAAAAGAAACCAAGATGAGGAAAACTTAAAAATTATTAATGTTTTGCAAATAAAGACAAACGTTTATGATTTCACAAGTTCTTTATATTGCTTAAATTTTTTTTCCAAAAGAGGGAGGCCAAGCAACAGTTTGTCGTTGGACTTATAAGCAAAAAGTGTCATATTACATTTCCTGTTAGTTAAATATTATTTTCTGCTGATTTTTCAGCTCTTTTTTTTATTGTTTTGTTGGGTTCGCATTTTGTGAGCTTTTTGTTTTTCGTTGGCCATATAAATACGTAGTATTGAGGCGATACTCATGATTATGATTTTTAATAATGACAAATTTACACAGAAAACTCAAGATGCACATACGAACCAAGAAAAAAAAAACAGACCTTAAAGGCAGCAAAAGCTTAATATACTAAGAGGTATAAAATGAAGAAAACAGCGAGAAAAAATTGTCCCAAACAGCAGAAAATATTAGTGTTTTTTTTAATGGTAAAACAGATTTTTACAGTGGGACAAAATAGGAAATTTTACACTGAAATATTTGTTGCTATTTAGTACATTTAAATATCAAAATTTATACATCGCAAGGATATGGACTTACTATAGAAGTATGTTGGAAAAACCCCTTTAGATTGCCTGGAATCATAGAAGGATAAGTTTCAGATCTTCAACTTTTTAAGAAAATTTTTTTTATTTTATTGAAAACTTTAAGCCTAACCACTGTTTCATCCATAAATATGTATTTCAAAAAACAGTTTAGTTTGTTAGTAAGTAAGTTAGTTAGCCCAAAAAAAAGTATTGTTCCTTTATTTCATAAGATCTTCTTGAGGAACAAACATCAACGAAGCAACAGCAACCAAAAAAACAATGAAAAATCATAAAAACAACTACAGCTAAATTTATTTGAAATCAGATCCTGGTAATCTTACTTTCAAGATCGTAACGATTTCTCATTTTAATCAATTAAAAAGTCATCGACCGCTCCTTTTTACTTCAAACAAATGCAACAAAAAAGCATTTCATATGCTGACAACGTAAAACTTTTTTTTTTTTTTGGTTGATGTTGCTCTCTCTCTCAGCTCTGCTCTGCTCTCTGCTCATTGGTTTATGCAGTTTGAAACAAAAGTTCTTTCTGTATTGTCTTTTTGTCCGCTTGCTCACAAAAAAAAAAGAAAAAAACGCTTGACAGTTGTTGTGGCCAGTTCAAACAAAAGCTAACGAATGCAATTTTTTAAAAAAAAAAAACATACACACACATTCATAATAAGAGTTTGTTTTTTGGAGGGCCTTTTTTCCGCCGTTTTTTGCTTGATTAATGAGGTGAAATGTTAAGAAAAATGTGAAAAGTTTTTGGTTGACAAGAAATCAATACGTTCAAATCAAATGATACGGGGCAAGGATGAGAAAAAAAGAACAAAAACAAACAAAAATAAGATCGAGAGAAAAATGTATTCACTGCAATTGCATTGTGAAACAATTAAGTATGAACAGGGCCGTTAGGCCGGTCAAGACAGACTGATAAACTACCGTTGCCACTGTAATAAATAGTTCTTAGATTGGGTTAAGCTGATTTTTGTTGGTTTTCTTTTTTTATCACACCCTTTTTGCTTTTGAAATAAGTATAATGATTAACAAGCCAGATTAGTAGTTTTCCCGGTAGTCATGTGATAATTTTGAGGAGTTTAAAATAGGAGACCAATATAGGCGCTATGGAGAGTTTGAAACAAGCATCCCCCGTATACCCCTACTTTTATGGGAAATTGAATATCATTAATTAGAACCCTTCCGTTGGCACCAATAGATCTCAAATTCAGATCAGTATCTACATATTTCTCACTATGAGTAGCTTAAACACAATACCGGAAATGGAAGCAAAAGTAATCAAAACGAGATGACTTTGTCTTCAATACCAGTGAAATTATTTTGAAATTTTTCGAAAAAATGGCCATAACAAAGCAGCATACCTCTCCTTTCAGTTTATGTGTTTTTACAGACCCAGCAGTTAAGCAAGTAGACAATGTATCCCCTAGCTAACTCCAATTGATATATTTTGAGTCTCTTTTCATTAATTGTAGTGCTGAGAGAAGTCAATTGGTTACTTTATACATCCCAGGGAATCTAGCGTGAAGTCAATTGTCACTTAAGTGTCTCTAAGGAATCTAGAGTGTAGTCACTTTATAAGTTAATCGCATTTTGTATGAGTAGTTCATGCAAACTTGTTTTATATAAATTGTGTTGGTATAATTACCATACAGTTTATTTTCTTTTCTCATGTAAACTAGAGTTAAGTTAATTGTCACTTTGGTGTCTTCAAGTAACCTAGAGTGTAGTCACCAGCTATCTGACAGTATCATTGTTATTCAAAAGTGTCAATTGACCCCCTGCTTAGGACTTGCACGTTTTAAAATAACTATTCACGTAACTAGTTATGTTACTAGTTGTCACCCTAAATGATAGGTAAAATCACTCGTTCGGGACAGTCTCCTAGAACCACTTAAATATCATTACAGCGCCGAAGTTAGTCAACATCGGTTTCTCTCATTGGACAGCTTTACCCATAATGAACAGTTGAGGCAAAAATGAGGTGCCAAATTCAGACAATACCAGAGAAGATCATTAAACACAAGTAAGAGAGCTATATTCACCAAATTATACTTTAAAAAAAAATTTAATAAAATTTTTTTTTTTTTCGAAATTGTTTTTTAAAAGTTTTTTCCAATATTTTAAAATTTTTTTTTTTAATTTATGACAAAAAAATCTATGACAATAAAATTTTTTGGTGAAAAGAAATTCGGGTTTAAAAATATTTTTCCCGATTTTGACCCACTGTAGGTCCAACTTACTATAGGCTCGTTGCAATGGACTTTGAAATATCTATCATTTGATATCCATATTGTCTATATTTATGACATAATAATCGAGATATAGATCAGAAATAGGCCAAAAATAGAGGTTGTCTCGGATTTTTGCTGATATCTCCGTTATTTATAGACTAATTTTGCTGATTTTAAATAAGAAACTTCTCGAAAGCATGTCTGACAGAATTATTGAAGATTTGAATCCCAAAGATATCTGGGGTCTTCGAAAATTGATTTCAACAGACAGACGGACACGGCTTAATCGACTCCGCTATCTATAAGGATCCAGAATATATATAATTTATAGGGTCGAAAAATTATATTGTGGAAACTACAAACGGAATGACAAACTTATATATACCCTTCTCACGAAGGTGAAGGGTATAAGAAGAGGAATAAAAATTAAGTCCATACATTGATGGAAATCCACCAAATCTGCTGATCGCTTTTGTTAGTTAACTAGTGAATTTGTTGGTTTCTGCTCTGGAAGGAATATCTTATGCAGATATTTGATTTATAGCTTTTCTTTTTTATTTAGATTGTATACTTTTCCGGGCTTGTATCGCTCTTAAAGTTACATATATCTAATAAAGAATCGACGCTTTATATATAGCTTTTTAGCCTCTAAAAGGTTTAGTTACAACTAATCGTCCAAAGCAGCTGACTTTTGGCAAAAAGTCAAAGCTTTTATTTGGGTAAAATAGACGTCTACATAATGTCATCGAAATAGAATTTGTTCGAGTAAATTTTCTTGGAAGTTCTCAAATAGAATCAAATTCAAGAACTGATAATATCTGTCAAATAACTTTAAGATACAATGGCATAATAATGTATTTAAATTTGAGCTTTACGTAGTCTATGTGTCCTGCATTGCTCATTGATATAGATGTTACAGCCTTAGTACAAACTGAAATAATTTGAATAAGTTTTCAAGTTGGAAATCCAAGCTCACCCACATACAACGCGAAAGGAAAGAAGTTCTGCAAATCCTAAAGATCTTCTACAAGCAGAAAAAAAATATAGTTAGGCATTGTTACTGTAACCATTTCAACATTTGTGCATTGTTACTGTAACCATTTCAAAATTTTTAGCAATATTATAATCTCAGTAACTATATATATGATTGTGGTAACAATAATATGGTTAATTTACGATTCACATGAATATTTAAACCATATATATGGTTACAGTAAACATGTATATGTTTGTGACAACCATATTATGATAAAATTATTCATCATATAAATGGTTGTCACAAACATATACATGTTTACTGTAACCATATATATGGTTGAAATATTCATGTGAATCGTAAATTAACCATATTATTGTTACCACAATCATATATGTTATATCTACATGCACTCATACAGATATTAAGAATAGATTGAACTAAATGAACGAGACCATGACACAAAGATTCTTCTGAGCAACCCTAGGGTTCACTATAACATGATTGAGTTCACGAGTGATGCTCAAAATCCTGTTTGCTAAACGATTGTAAGCATCATTTCGATCCAATAGAGCCAAGTAATCTACAAAATCCTGTCATAGCGGACTGTTCAACCGCTTTGGGGAATTACTGCTCGTTAGCGAGACAAATAGCTTTGCTTGGATAAGCTCATACTCAGCAATGGCGAACAAACTCCAAATTAACCAAGGATCCAGTTTTTCTCCGATATATCCATTAAGAATACAAAAATTACAGTCCTACAATGATACAATGAAGACTCCGGATCTTATCTCATTCGATGGTAAGAACACAAGTGAAGATTAGATATGCTTCATCAAAAGAATACTTGTATTACCCCTTAATCACGAGCAAATGAAGATGGTGTAAATTTCAGCTGGTTATTTTCCCCCATGGCGAAGATCGTTTGAATACCTGCTAGGTTTCACCATTCACCTGGTTGGATCCGTCTGCTCCTTATTCGGAATAAGAACATTAAAGTTTATATACAATACCAAAACCTCTTTGTTCTGTGATTTTTTTATTATTAATTCCGGAATAGGTAGAATACCAAATGTAAGAACATCCTACATTCCATTATCGCTTTGCAATCTTTGATCAGAAAAGATCAGCAAGATATTGAGACTGCTGTAAATGCAATATCTGTCAGTGCATGTTTAAAAAATAAATCTCTGGAGGAAACCAAATGCACACAGAGACATGTCATCCAGGCAGACCTCATAGCGAACACTGAAAACTAATTTAAAGAAAAGGTTACAGACAAATACAAACTGGTTTGTCAAACGTTCTTAATGAATGAGCTCAATAATCACAATAATTAAAGTGAATTCCGGAAGGTTTGGATTCTAATAAGAAAACTGCTACGCAAAGCAACAGGGCTGACACGTTGATTCAAGAAAAACTAATCAAACGAGCTATATCTTCTTATAGGAAACTATAGCAACCGAATTTATTGCCAATCGAATGATTCGGTTGCACACATAGAATTTGTCAGTTCTACCAACAGAAAGTTAGTTGATAAAGAAGAATTTCGGTTGACGCCACCAATCTTTTGTAACCCCTTATACAATTTTGTGGCCACAACTGTTAAATTCGGTCACTAATGTAGAATCATTCGATTGGGAACAATTTCGTTTGCTATCACGAATAAGTTTTCTCTGTGTGACTATAGAAATTCATCCTAGGAAGAGAAACACATAAAAAGTTCAACTAAAGGCTCTTTCATTAAGCGCTTCCTATCTTTAAATTTAAGTAAAATAAAGAGTGTGTGAGATATCATCGAAAAGCTTATGTCATGTATGGATTATCATTATGTATGGAACATTGTGCAAATTTCTCACGATGGAGAGGGCACTCATACAAAATGTAAAATTTTCCATGACTCTGGCTGAATTTGACATGGTATATGTTGGCTTTGAGGGCCGCTGAGGTTTATAAAGACCTGCGACTTAAGAAAGTCCTTCATAAAAAGTCTAACAGGGTCAAACGGCACGATATCATTGGACAGTTCACATCACCTGTCATGCTGTGTGTAGCGCCGTCCTGTTGAAACTACATGTCGTGGGTATTCATATCATCATATTCAGTCCTAAATATGGAAGTCATCGACCTATAGCGCTCGCCAACGTCGTTCTATAAAAATATGCACCGATGACGTCGTCAGCCCATAATCTCCACCAAACAGTGACTTTTCCGGTACGCATTAACTGTCAAAATTCGGAAGTCTCTATTGGAAGACCCTTTATAACTTCATACAGGAAGCCGATCCCTGGGCAAATGAAAATGTATAGGATCTTCTGTAGCAGTATGAATACAGTTTTGAAATATCAGAAACTTTGTATAGATTAACTACCCCAACTTCCTACCAAATAAATTCCCCTATGCTCCAGGTTCTTACTAAATATTAGGATATTAGAGCAGTAAGCTCTAAAATAAATCCTCTGAATTCTGATTGCATCCACTGAAACATCCTATCAGGGAATACTGTAGGGTATCGATTTATATAATGAGTTTGCCACAAATAATAAAAAATATTTACTTTTTTTTTAGTTGTATTTTATTTTGTTAAGTTTAATGTTATTGCTGCTGGTACAACCAAATCAACCACCATGTTGTTGGCAGCAACTGACAGGTTGAAACCTTCCAAAAAACAAAAAGAACTCCAAAAGGAACAAAAATTAAAAGCAAAATTAAAGTAACAAATGTGAAGTTGGTGCAAAAATCTTAACGAGATAAAACAAGGTGTCAACTGCTGGGCTAATTGAAGTTGATTATGAGAACATTCTTGTTTAGCAAAAAGAGCCTTCATTTCACACCTTTAAAATGTGAGTGCTTTCAGCATACACACACACGCAGACAGACAACCTGCTACAAGATACAACCGTATTCATTAAAGTATTCATGTATTGATTTTAATTTGCAACAAGGAAAAATGTTTGTTTATCAATTAAATCTTAATCTGCATAATATTGTTTAATTTTATTTTTATTATTTAATTTTCTTTTAAGATTCATCAACTTAATTGTGGCCATTGTTATCGGGCTTAAACATCCATCCATCCATTTATCCATCGAATGGTTGTAAGTATTGTAGAACTTTATGGAACGTCACTCCTACTTTTAACTGGCCAACTTAATAAAAACTCTTAGCTTTTTATCGGTTTTAATACTAAATGAGTGAGGTTGCTACAAAATATTATTATCTTTTTTGTTAAAAAATATTAAATATTATCATTATCACATCTAATCAGTTCATATCGCCTTTGGGTTGTTGCTGGTGTGTTGTTCTTGTGATTTTTTATTTATTTTTTATATTTTTTTTTGTTGTCCCAATGCCAGTTTACAAAAATATACAAGCGCCTTGATGACAATCAATATTGCTTATGATTTTTTTTTTTCACACAAAATAACGACAACTACTACATTGGACTCCCTTTCAACGTTCAGCTGATTTTTATTGCTTTACCTCCAACGGAAAGAATGTGAAGTGTGAAAGAATAATAATAATGAAATACAAAATTAATAATAATAAAAAATAAAAAAACTAGTTAATAAAACTAAGAACAACCATGTATTCCCAATTACACGCGATCAATATAAGTTAAAGACAAAATCGATAGTTTGAGGAATTGCTTGTGCTTTTGTTGGTCTTAGACACAGACTCGTATACATTCAATACCAGCATTAACCGTTAGATGTTGATTGGTTGCAATGTTCGAATTGTTGTTTCAACAAAAAGAAAATCAAAGTGTTAATACACTGGCAGAAAGAGAATTTTAAAGATTTTTACAGATAAAACGGTTAGGATAGTCTCCATCTCCACGAAGATGAATGATCCGCTTTGCTAATACTTTGAACTCCATTGGAACTTTAATATTGCGGCATACTGAGTAAAATAATCCAAAGGAGCTTATTGCTTGCAAGCTTTACTACCTTCTAAGGGTACAGTTCTTGTAGCCAAATTAAGTTACAAAAAGGCCAGCATATTAAGACTTTCGAATGTTTTCAAGGCGTTTCTCTTTTTACAGGAGAAAATTTAATTACCAACAGCTCATCACAAGAACATACATGTCAAAGCCTTCTAAGAACACACTCAACTGGCATATGTTTTAGATACTGATCCATTATTGCGATTCTGTAAAAGTTAAACCTGATCTTTGTCTATGTTTCTCACTCTATTCTAGCAACACGATGAGATTGTCGCATATGAAGTTTATAATCACTTTAGTAAAATCCCATCGATTTTAACAAGACGTTTCTCATTGCTAAATGTTCCAATAGCAATTGATAGCCAGCCATTGTAAGAATTTCGTACTAAACGTATTTTTTCGTGCTAGATTTCCCTTTAAAACATATTTAGTACTTCTTACTACACTTGCGATTTGTTTTCATCTTTATAGCAAAGCCAAGACTCTGAATATTTCTTCATCTCATAATAAGCATCTCAACCTGTCAACCGTCCTAAAAACTCCACCGTTTCAAGAACTGCTCCACCGTTTCATCATTTAATACCACTGAATAGTTGAATAACTTCGTAGATTCAAGTAGTGTATATGTAGAACAAGGTTTCGTTAATAAAATAGGTACAAGTTACACAAGAAGCTACTCAGTCCCGACACTTTTTTATACGAATTCAAAATCCAACCTAAAACCGAGTTAGGAGCAATTCAGTCTAGCTGAAAGTCGTATTCTCCTAGCCACCTTAGTTTCTTTCAGGAGAATAACAGTCGTAAAAGGATTCGTAAGCTCTTGTGATAGCTTCACATCGATATTTATTCCCGTTTTCCGAACTGAACGATATAAACCAGCTCACACTGGAACATTTTCAGGTCTTAAACCCAGACTTATCCTCAGATAATGATATCGGAAAATTCAATAACAGTCATCAATATAGAGTGAGATCGAAAAATTCCTAACTTCAATTTCCGTGCTCTGTCTTTAGTCTCTAAATGTTTAGCAACGTTCCTATGAGGAACCTTTTGAGCCTTTTATGTTTTTAAACCTGCATTAGCTTTAACTTTTCGTACCAAATAGTCCGAGCACTGAGCTAACCGGGCTGCTTTCCTACCGGATGTGTTGGGAGCTCTTTTAAAAATGCTTTTTATTTTTTTGGCTTTAGAAACATCATGTGGACCATTCCTTCTACCTGAACCAGGTTTTCTATCAACGGACAAGTTCTCCCGGTACTGTTTAATAACATTGGAAACAGTTTGACGGCAGACCTTTGAATGCTTGGGAAACTTTTTGTAGGACCAAGTGGGGTTTTGTTGAAAATATTTAATAATTTTGTAAGAATCCTCGGAGAAAACAACTTCCTTTGCTTTTAAAGAGTTCCGGGTGTCATTTTATCTGCAGATAATCAAAATCAACTATATTCGAACTTTAGAGAATTTCCTCACGTTCATCAAGGAGGTTAACCTGCTTCTAGAGAAAATATAGTGCGATCAGTCTTACAATAAGGCACCCAATTATAATCTGAATTGTTGGTTGCTATTCTAAACGTACGGAGAAAGTCAATGACATTAAAGTTTAGTTAATTCTTTGCAAAACCAAGCCAATTAAAGAGACCTTCCTGGACTCCTTCGAAGAACATCACAATAGTTTTCAATACCGAAGACGATAAGAGTAGATTGGATTAAATGAAAGAGGCTTTACGCATGACGACCCCAAGAATCTTTTGTGCAGCCCTAAAATTCTGCAATACAGGTTGAGTTCACGAATAGAGCAGTGATGAGTGATTAATAACATCCTTTGGAGCCAATATGAAAACTCCAATAAATTTCGTTTTTCTGGAGGGCAAATGCAATTACTGGCTTCTATTCTAAACGTCCGGAGAACGTTAAGGACATAATTGTTTTGTTAATTCTTTGCAAAATCAAGCAAATTAAAGATACCTTCCTGGACTCCTACGAAGAACATCACAATCGTTTTCAATACCGAAGATGTAAAGAGTAGATTGGATTAAATTAAAGAGAACTTACACATGACGATCCATAATAGGTTGGGTTAACGAATGAAGCAGTGATGAGTAATTAATAACATCCTTTGGAGCCAATATGAAAACTCTAATAAATTTCGTTTTTCTGGAAGGCACTCACAGAGTACAGAATTTGAGGTAATGCAACCAACTATACTTCGACTTTCTGTTTGCTATTCTGGATGTTCGGAAAACGTTAAGGCGATAATTGTTTTGTTAATTCTGTTTACAACCAAGCAACTTAAAGATGCCTATCTGGACTCTTACGAAGAACATCATAATCGTTTTGAGCACTGAAGATGTTAAGAGTACATTGGATTAAAGAGACCTCAAACAAAGGATCTTTTGTGCAGCCCAACAATTCTCCACAACAGGTTGTGTTCACAAATTATGCTCAAACAACGCTCTGCTGAGACATTAATAACATCTTTTGAAGCCAATATAACCTTTCGAAAACATTTTTCATAGGTTGAGTTTTCGTTGTGTAACCTACATAATCTTCACAGTCCTATGCCAGTCTTAGCCAGAGCGATCTAATATTATTTAATATTACAGTGTCGAGTAATTAATACAATAAGTTTCCTAAGGCCGACCTTATAAAGCTTCAGTAGCTTATCTGAGTCCATAAATAGCTCGCCAATGGCGAAAAAACTCAGACAAAACCCCGAATCCAGTGCTTTTTCTGACATATTTTCTCTAAAGTGGATAATTTTTTTACTTTATCTAACCTTCAGTTATCACCATTGATGTCATTGGCAAAATGTTTCACTGAAGGAATTGAATTACACAGTCTACATCACTGAGTAACAATCAGTATATAAATATTCAAAGGTCTAAAAAGTCTTCTCTAAAGATCCAAGGATACAAATTATGCTAAAATACGCTCTGCTGAGAGACTAATAACACCTTTTGAAGCTAATGTCACCTTTCGAAAACATTTCGTTCTTCTGGTGTGCAGTCACAGAGTTCATATGTTAAGGTTTCGTTGTGTAACCTACAGAATCTACACAGTTTTATCCAGAGCGATCTAATATTACCTAAGATAGTGTCCAGAAAACAATCCCTTAAGTTTCCTAAGGTCGTCCTTATCGAACTTTAGTAGCTTCTCTGAGCGCATATGTATGTTGCTCGCCAATGGCGAACAAACTTAGACAAAACCCAGAATCCGGTGTTTTTTCTGAGATATTTTCCCTAAATTGGATAATTTTTCAAAACTATCCAACCTACTGTACCATTGATGTCATTGGCAAAATGTTTCACTGTATATATGAAGGAATTGAATTACACAACACTGAGTAAATAAATATTCAAAGCTGTCCAAAGTCTTCTCTAAGTATCCAAAGACACGGGATGCCTACAAATTTCATAAGTACAGTTTCAGTACAGTTTCACTATTGACATTTCATGCAGGGTAGCTTTAAATCTATGTATGTATATGGAAATGAAAGCGACTTTCAATACCTTATTTATATAAGCATAATTTATTTTATTTTTTATTTTATTTATTTCCGTAACAGCTGTAAGCCCAAAGGGCCAAATAGCTGCAGATTAAATCCATATTTTGACACATATATTTAAATAAATTTATATACATATTTATAAAAAATATTTTACAATTACCCCCATTTTTTCTATACAAACACAACTGACAAGCAAGAAGAGTGATGATTAGCATCAACCTTAATGAAAGGAATTTGATAATTTATATAAAATAAAGATTTCGTTCAAACTTCAAACTGAAACACTATGTGAGAATCTTCTTTCAGTATATGGAATAATCGAGTTCCATATTCTCGCCACTTTCATAATATAAGATCTGTGCATAGTAAGAGTAGAATGCATTGGGTAGATTATCGTACTCGATCTTATTGAACCACCAAAAACAAATTTATCAGCCAAGTATGATGGTCAATTGTTCTTTATGATTTTGAAAAACAATATGATCTGGCTGGAACATATGTAGTGTTCAAAGTCATATCCTAACAATTCCATTCTAAAAGCTGACACACTCTGTTCAAACATAACTTAAATCTAGCTAAGTTATCACGAGAAGTGCAGCCATACATCTCTAGACCATATGAAAACATGGGAAGACACAAAGCAACTTCTACTCGTGTTTTCATTGCAAGTGGCAAATAGCAACTCATATTATATAACCTCCGTAATGTCTATGATACCTTTGAAATAATAGAATTAATATGGTGAGAAAAATTTAATTGATGGTCAATAATGAAACCAAGCGATTTGTAAGTACTCACCGCCTTAATAGTCACACCATTTAGAAATATATTTAGACGATAGTCCGAATTCCCTGAAAATATCCTAATTTTACATTCGCAGGATTGAGATCAAGGAAAATTTTTGTCCCTCTCAAATGTAATCAAGTTATCAATTTGAGAGCTTGCCAATAACTGAATATTGTCTGCGCAAGTGAAACACTTACAAATGGAAAAAATCGTAAAAATATCATTGATATTGTTACGTAGTTTAAAATTGTAACAATTCTTTATTTATTTAGAATGTACAACAACAACAGAATTAAATAGTCACTCAATGTCTTTATACACGTTTATCAATTCGCAGAAATGCACACAAACTTTATTACGTACAACCTTATATGCACAAGACAGTTGATGTTAACTCTAACAGCGCCAATGATAAACTCCACTGACGACTGCCAGCTCTGCCACTATTTATACACGCGCCATCTATCGGGAATCTTCTACAATGCTCTTAACGGACATACTAGTACATTCGATTTCTAGAGCTTTTCGATGTCAACATTTAGTGTTGCCATACTTACAAACAATGCTAGTCTCCACTAATGGAAGTATTCATAAACATGATGAATGTTTGCAGGCAGTAGTTACAGACCGTTAAATTCAAATCGTCATTGGACATTCGTAACAATATACAATAAAAAGAACAGTGGTCCCAAAACGGCCACTTGCGGCACAGCCCTGTACAGACTTACGACACCAGAGTATTGATTTCCTATTTTAACAAACTATGAGCGGTTACTTAGAAACGAATACAAAAGCTTGCTAGATTGCATACTGAAATTAAACTGGTCAATCAATTTTCTAGGTAATAATTCGTGATATAAAGAGTCGAAGGCTTTATGGAAATCTAAAAACACTAACTAAATGTCTATCTAAATTTGGTCGAATAGATTCAATGATATTTCACATCAAGGTCGATGTATTATAGCCTTTCCGAAATCCCAATTGAAATGGACTGATAGTGCTAGATTCATCTAATAATTATTCCATCAGGTCTTTTAATAATATTTCAAATATCTTCGAGCAACAAGACAAAATAGTAATTGGACGAAAGTCCTCTAATGAAATTGAATTTTTAATTTTAAGAACAGGAACCACTCTACCAACTCTCCATACCAAGGGGAAATAGGATGTAGTAATACACGAGTTTATGATAAATGTGAAGTGCGTTACTATTTCTGGAAATATTAATTTTAAGAATTTCACTGCATCTGATTTAAGCCTTAGTAATGCATTTAAGACTTCCGATTCATTGACATTTCTAAAAGAAAACCCCTGAACCTATGGCATTTTTGCATATTCATTAAATGTATTTGGGTCAATTTCCAAGTTATTTTGATTGTCCCCTAAGGCACCATTCCATATTTTCGCCTGATTACAATTTGAAAAAAAAAATGTATATAAAATTTCCTTCTAATTTTTCGGATGATGGATTTAAGCCTATTTCTAAAGATACAGTAAGTCTTTACGGTTTGTTTCGACCTAATATCACGCATTGCCCGAAATGCCATAACTCTGTTTTCCCTAGCAACACTTATATAAGGATGATTCATCCAATCGTGGGGACTCCTCTTAACAAATTGTCGACTCCTCTTAACATGGTTGTCATACAAGCTATAAATCATGGCATTAAGAATTTATATTTGTAAATCAGACATATAATTCTCATATATGGGCAAGAAATCCAAAGAAATTTCTATAGTAAATAGGCTCTCATTTACTGAATTAGTTTCCAAGTCTACAGAAAGGCATATTACAGCATGATTGGAATTTAATGCAGGAAGCTGAAATTGTCCTTTGAGGTTCACAACATCAATATTTGAGACCAAGAAATAACCGATAAGCGATGTACTATATCTAACATCACAGAAATGTGTTGGTTGCGATTTGTGAACTATGGGAAGAGAAGAGTGGTTGCAAAAACTTCGAACTTCTTCAGTCTAGAAAAGATATCGACGTTAATGTCACAAAGCTCTTGTTTGCAAATTTATAAGAAATACTCCAGGCTCCTTACCAGGCTATAGGTTTCTGGTTTCTCACATTCAGTTAGACCCTTACTGCGCTTTAAAAGGAAATTTGTGTACATTGTAAATTCTTTTCAGTTATATAATTCAATCAATCGTCCTTGTATCCTATAGATTTTTGTTGGAAAAATCTTACGTTCTTCTTTCTCGCAGTGTCATTTGTGTGACCATAAATTGTTTTAGAATTTAATACACTTTCCAATTTATAACATTTATTTAATATTTCTTCTTTTCTCACTCTCTCACACTAAAAAAAATATATTACAACGCTGTCTCTTTTTTTTAAAAAAAAAAAAAAAACAACAACTAAATATAGTAAAACTATATATATATATAAATATCATGGAATCTCAATTATGGTTTTTAATATTTAATTCTTACGATTGCCACCGTTAATACTGCGTTAAGGTGCGAAACAAGTGCCTTGGGGATTATTTGGCATTACTCTACATAATAAACAATAAACAGGAACAACAAGAGCAACTGCAGCAACCGCTGATTCTCAAGCTCCGGCATATTTTGTCTTCAGTTGTTTCTTAGTTTTTGTTGTTTGGCAATTTAGACAGGTTGTACTCGTCGTACTCGTACTCATACAAAACTTTGCCATAAAATATTTATTATACAATAACTACTGGTTTGTTTATTGATTATAAAGGAGGGTGAACACAAAAATTATTTATAAACCAAGTTGGTTGGTTGGTTGGTTGGTTGGTGTTGTGCTCTTTTGTGTGGCTTTTTCATAAATTTATGGACAAATACGAATGAAAATTGGAAGGAAGAAAAAAAAACCAGCTAACACTCTAAATAATTTAGAGACAAGATTATGCAGAATACTTAATCTTAAACACTTTGGGAATAGTCAGGGAGATGAACAAGTAAAACTGTAATTTCGAAACAAAATAATAAGTGCATGAATTAGCAAAGAGAGTGGTAGAAAGAAAAAAATCCCAGCAGAGAATTGATTATTATTTTGAAATGTATATATATATATATATTAATTCCTGTTGTTCTTATAAGGAGCATAGGGTCGTGCCCTATGACGAGTCATTGGCGCCATCCAAAACTAATAGCTACTGCAGCATGTTGACATTTTGGTACGTCTGCAAGCGGGCGTCTGTTCTTGCATCAAGCGGCTGTTCTCCGTGCCTGTCTGGTAGACTTAGCTAGCAGCCCTAGCTCCAATCAAGGATGCTAACGCGCTAATCATCCGAAGATTTAATGATTAATGAAACTTTTTTGAAATGTTTAGATTTTAAGACTGAGACAAACTTTCATATAGAAGTATTACTGTAACCAACTTCATATGGAGCCTGTAAAATCTTTATCTAATAAAAGTGGGACCCATAGTCCCTCCTTAGCTCGCAAGAGCAAGCTCTTCCATATCAATTCTAACAGGAACTTTAACAATCAACTTTCAGTATTCTTTCAAGAACATCATAAGGAGTGAGATCGTAAACTTCTTAACATACGTTTTTCATTAAAACTTTTAACCCAAGTATAATTGGATTTTTATTTTTTGATCAAGTTACCTTTGTAAAACATGTCAGTTATTATGTTTAATGACAATTATATTCATTTGTTGTTAATCTGATTAAAATGAAAAAAGTGTGTGCTAAAATTATTAAATATTTTCAACAAAATCCTACAAAAAGTTGACCAAACAATCAAAGGTCAGCCGTCAAACTGTTTCCAATGTTATTAACCGGTACCGGGAGAACTTGTCGTTGATAGAAAACCTGGTTCAGGTAGAATGAATGGTCCACATGATGTTTCTAAACCCAAAAAATATCAAGAATTTTCAAAGGAGCTCCCAACACATCCGCTAAGAAAGCAGCCCGGTTAGGTCAGTACTCGGACTGTTTGGTACGAAAAGTTAAAGCTACTGCAGGTTTAAAAACATAAAAGGCTCAAAAAGTTCCTGAAAGGAAGTCTGCTAAAAATTTAGAGGCCAAAAACAGAGCTTGGAAATTGAAGTTAAGAATTTTTCGATCTCACTCCTTAATCTAGGTCTTTCCCAATCAGCCAGCTTTTAGATCACTGTTGTTTATATAGATTTTAACTAATTCTCATAGGCTCCAATAATTTTGCTGGGTTAATTTCCAACTCAAATGCTATGCATTGATCTCAATTATGATTTAGTATAATAAATGAAAAAGATTTAATGTTTAGGATAAACATAACCATCAACACCACGGAAAAACAATGTATTGAAAAGTCGTTTTGTATTTGGAAGTGGAACAAAAAGGTGGAGTTTTATTGAACCGACAATAAAGTAATTTATTTTTATATGAATCGTTGGCCAAAACTATGAACAACTTTGTACAAATTAATATTATTTATCATGAGAAGATAAAATTAACCCAGTGACCTGTATTTTTAAAGAGTAAAAGAAGAGGAAATAAGTTTCAAATTAGAGCATGCTAATTGGGCAATAAAGAAATTCATGACCCTAAATTAAATAATGGATTGTCTTAATGAATACCTAAAGAAGTCATTCAGAAGTCTGATGTGTTTACTTTTCACTCACATGATCAGTCCAAAGATCACTTAGATCTTCAAAATGTAATTGAGACATTTGTAAAGAACAACAAATTGTCTCTTGTTGCGGCAACATTTACTTTTACTTATTATAATGAAAAATTCCCATGTCAATTGCAGTTATTCATTTAATAAATTCATCAACCAACAATTAATAAGCATATAAAATTACATAAAATTATTAAATAGTTAATAATTCTTAAAATGAAAGAAATAAAACCAACCTTCATCAATTGGCAATTATTTTTTGTTTATATTTATTTATTTATTTATTTATTTATATATTTTTTTAATTTTTAATGTTGTCTTGTCTCTAGTTTTTTTTCTTTTTTTTTTTTTTGGTTTTCCACTATACAGTTGTTAATTTTAATAAATTTGTCAAATGTTAAAAAATATTTTTTTGTAGTTAATAAACCAACCAGCATTTGATCTTATCATTGTCACAGACTCGCCTTTTTATAACATTTACTATATATGTTGTATGTTGTTTTGTAGTTGATTTTTATTTTATTTTTTTTTTTTTTTTCAAATAATTTTTTCTAAATGAACTCTGCATATGTTTACTTACTTAGTTTTGTTATGAAATAAAGTATTGTTTTCAAAATAAAGCTAGAAAACAAAAAAAAATTAACCAACATATGAATACTTAATGGTTAAGAGCTAAGAGTTATAGTCATACATTTATGTATATGTAATACATATTATGTATACATTTAAGTATTTACAGACACTTCTCTACTTAGGCGAAAGGTCTTAAAAGTTGGAAGTTGGGGGCGAATTTCCAATACGCTTCTGAAGATAGATCTGTGATCGTAGGTTAGGATTTTTTACGATCGACTTTTTGTAGTTTGTTAAAATAAAACAGCTTATATATATTAGATCAACATACCAAGCGTTGACCATTGATAGCTATGAGATTTTCCCATCTTTCTGGTAATATATGGATACTGAGCCAAGAGGAGTGGTCATCTTTGGAGACCAAGAACGAATCAAACTAACTTCCGATACTCTGTTCAGAAGTGAAGAGTACCCCAGAGAGAGCGTTCTGTAGCGATCGAAGCAAATAGTAGTCGAACGGGGCAAGGTCTCGACTATAAGGCTGGTGAGGTAAAACTTCCCAACCACTTCAGTCTACATAGTTTTTAACAGCTATTGCATAATGTAACCGTTGTAAGCGTTGTCATGATGGAATATTACAGTTTCAGGTCTGGCCTTTTTTTTGAGCGTTTTTCGGAAAATGCTCGCTTTAGTTGCGTTCGGTACAGGTTCCATGTGATGGTCTGGTTAAATGTCAGCAGCTCATAATAGATAGGACCCTTTTGCTCTTACCAAATACAGAGAATTACCTTAGCGCCATGGATATTTGGTTTTGGTGTCGATTCGGCTGGTTGGCCTTGGATTCATATATGATCTCTTACACTTCGGGTTATCGTAAGGGATCCATTTTTCATCGCAAGTAATGATTCCGTGCAAAATCGTCTTTCGAGTTCTCTCGGCTTCAATTCGTATGGTACCCAATTTCCCAGCAGCTGGATAAATCCTGCTAATTGCAAATGTTTCGAAATTGCAGCATGAGTAGCTGCCAATGATTTTGCAAGGTCTTGTTGAGTTTGACAGCAATCTTTGTGGAGTAATGCCTCTTATTCTTGTTTTTTTTTTTTTGGCTTGGATGAGCGATATTTGCCTTCCGTGTCAAGATCACCACTTCTGAATCGAACAAATCATCTATCGCACGTTGAAACCGATGGAACACATTCACCATAAGCTTTGGTGAGCAATCGGTGTGGTTCAGCGGCACTTTTTTCAAATAAAAAAAGTAAAGCGAAACTTCCCGCATATGACGCTTTGTTGGCACAAAATTCGACATTTTCGAATCAAAAAAAAAAAACTTTGTTGTTTACACTATAATCTTCAGTAGCTAAGTGGGAATAAATGACACATATGTACCTTTCAAAATGACATAAAAGTTATTAAAACCGAAAACCCCCTTCAAAAGTTACGACATCTATTGTAAGTCCAGTATTTTTAAGTCACAGATCCAATATTAATTGTGTTAAATGCAGGAGTCCCACAACAGTTGCATCAAGAACTTGTCACTTACTTATCAGATCATTTGGGAATGTTCCGCAACTTGTCATATAATGTCTAGAACAACGCCCAGTGAAAGGTCCTTTTTATATAAAGTGTTCCCAGCTGTTCCAAGTAGTCAATATATGCCTTTCACTAATTTCTAATCACTTCGCTGATTCCAGTTTTTTTTTTTTTTTTTTGGTTAATTTGACACGTATGCGCTCTTTGTTATGCAAACAGAAGGCAATTGAATACATTGTACACTTTATTGTCGCTAAGTAATCTAGGGCGTGGTCACTTTAAACTTGTTTTACAACACTTTAGAAATAGAAGTGATCTTTAGGAGAGTCAATTGTAACTATGTTTCCTTTTGTAATCAGAGGTTTAGTCTTTGTAATATATGTGGCGTAAATTGAATTTTGCCGAGTACAAACAATTGTTAGAATAACTAGTCTCATAGATAATTCTATAACCAGTTGTTACACTACAGATGCATAAATTCACTACTTCGGGATAGTTAGCCAGAACAAAACAAGGGTTATAACAAGAACCGGTCTCTACTCCAAATCACGATACGGAAATAATCGAAGAAGTATTTGTACAGAATTGCCAACCGAAGTCACCGTATCAAACATAGACATAAATCGCTAAATATAACAGTATAAAATCACTTCATTGAATTGAGGACTATGAGCATTACATTAAACAATTTAGCCATGTTGTACTGAGTTGACAATTGTAGTTGATATATTGAACATTCGAATGGTGTTTATGTATTGAACAATCGACCAATGTCGCCGTATTGATGTAGATGTATTGAACGCAGGACTAAGGTTGGTGTATCGAAGAATCGATCCATCTTTATGTATTTAATAAACGAACGAACTCTGTAGTGAACATTCACCAGTAGTCGATGAATAGAAAAACTCAACAAAGTCGTCTCAACAAACAATCGGCATAGGTTTGATCATGGATCATTTGAAGGTATTTTATTGAACAGTATACCGAAGTCGCTGCTTTACTTAAATATCGGAAGACGAATTGGTGAAGTCGCTATATTGAGCGAAATCGATGCGCTGAATAACGAACCGAACTCAGTACAGAAGCTTAAATGCTTTAAGCATTCTTTTTCAGTATAACAAATGTACTACTTTGGTCGAATTAGGAGTATCGAAGACAGGACAGAAGACTTTGTATTCAACAATCGACCTAAATGTTGAATAACTGATTGAAACATCGTATCGTACATTTGAAGCTGTTGTCTCTACTTTGAATATCTGAAGTCGGAATTGCGTATTGACAGAAATCAAAGCCATGAATAACCAATCGAAGAATGAGCTTGACACTGTATTGAACATTTGAAGCTATTCTCTACTTACCGAGGTCGCTATTTTAAAGGTTTATCAAAGTGAAGGCATTAACCTGTGTTCAATACACCCTCTTCGATCGACTATTCAAAGTAGCGATTTTGGCATACAGTAGATTGGAACTGCTTCAAATGTTAAATACATTTCCATAGGCCGATTGTGAGACCGGCGCCTTCAGTCGATGCAGCACAGCACGTTCAGTAGATTATTATTATATATATCGTCATTGGTAGGTTGTTCAATACTCCAACTTCGATTTAACGTTCAAAGTAGCGACAGCCTTCAATATACAATACAGTGCCTTAAGCCGATTGTTTACTGAAGATTTGTATTGCCTTCTCAACACTATGATTTCGGTTAATTCAGTGACTTCACGTGTTGAAATCTGTGACTTCGGTAGACTGTTAAATAAAACAACTTAAAATGTTCAATACAAAAACTTAAGTCGACAGTTTGATATGGTCAGTTATTCTATTTTTCGCTTTTGCTTGATTCAGTAGAGTGAATTCATTATTATATATCATATCATATGTTTAATACAGCCACTTCAATCCTGTGGTCAATACTCTAATTTCGATCGAACGCTCAAAGTAGCTTCTTCGCTATACTGTAGAATGGAACAGCTTCAAATTTGTAATTCTATTGTCTGTTGCTTCAGTACAGTGAGTTCAGTAAATAATTATATTCACTATCATGGGTCGATTGTTTAATACAGGAACTTAAGTGCTGTATTTACTGTGCTGAATCGACTGCAATTGCCGGTCTAACAATCGGCAACATTTGAAGCAGTTCTAATCTACTGTATGTATACCGAAATCAATACTTTGAATAGTCGATTGAAGTGGGAGTATTGAACACAGGACAGATGATGTTATATTAAATAGAAGCTCCTATATGATTATAGTCTTCGACTGAACTCACTACATTAAACATTAATTTTCTTAAGCCGATGTGTAGAACAGAGAATCGAATTTGTGTTTATATTTGTAGAGGTATCAAAGACTTGTATTGCTAATTCGAGTATATTTTCAACCACGATTCACGTGTGAATAGTCATCTAAAGGAGAGATACAAAGTGTTATCTAAGCAACAAAGACCAGTGTGGGTAGCTCGTTTGAATCTCAATCACACTATGCTAATATTAAGATCTTCAGAATTCTTGGAAACGTTATGTTAATATAATGGGTTTTTTAATACGAGCGCATGGATGTTGAAATGAAATAAAACAATCTGTGTGTGAGTTATTAACAAAATTTGTTTTTGAAAGTCCATGTATTATAGTATGTATGACATCGTTTAAATATCCGACGCATCTTTGTATGGTACAACTAATCCAAGAGTTCCAATTTCCAATGAATCTGCCACATCTATCCAACAGAATTTGGGCGTTGGCTTGAGTTATTGGCTCAGTATACTGCAGCTTCAAAAAATTGCACGATCTTGGTGGCTCAATTCATGTCATCTCCGTAAGAGATAACTATACCTTCAAATGGTTCATGCAGAATATCCATTGTGGCATTTGCTGCCCTGCTGCGTCCTGCTAGAACAACATATTGGCAACGTTCAAATCGTTTAATTTGTTCCAGTAATGCCGCACCACACAGTAATATTATGTGTATAATTTGCCACTTGCTGAACCTCGTTTGGATTGGCGTCATTCCATATACGGCAATAAGCTTGTTTATATAGTCATTCATGCAAAAAGACTGTACATCATTTAAGGAGGATATTTCTTATACATTTTCATATACGTCTCGAACTGCATTCGTTATTCCTACCTTAGAGTCAACGTGTTCGAACCATAATAAAGTTGATCGGGTAAAATAAACGATATATAAAGCATAGAGAAATACACATAGAGCGGAAACTAGAAAAAAAAACTCAAAAACTATGTTTTTATTTTCACATAGTATTTTTACTACTTAGATTTTAGACAACTGAGTTAGGTCTTTGACAGGAGAGCTTCCGATCTATGTGTATTTATCTATAAGTCTCAGAAATGAAACTGCTCATGACCACATTTTTGCATAAAAATCAGTTTTCTAGCAATTTGTTTTGAAAACTATAAACTCAAGCAAAAACTTATAATAACTCCTTTGTACTACTACCACTCCAGCCGTAGGGTATTCAAAATCTTTTCAAAGTTGAAAAGGTAATTTGGTAAAACATTCATAACGTGTCATTTTTACGCTTTAACACTTTGTTAAAATTGTTAGATTTTTTTTTTTTTTTGCATTATAGTATTTTTGGTGTGGCAAGGTTTTTATGGTTTTTTTGCTAAGCACCTGCATTTAAATGGTGAGTTACTTTTAAGATATTTTTGTGGAGATTATGAACAAAAAACAAAAAGACACAATCAAACGAACAACAAAAACATTTGAAAACCAACATCAACAACAACAACAACATTTATAAATACAGTGTTAAGTTCTAATAAAATCTAGATTCTTTTGACAGATATTTTAATAAGCAAATGGCAACATGTAGCCGAACATGTACAAATACACACTCGTAAACATGTTGCAAGATCTAAAAAATTTTTTAGTAAGATAGGGGTAAAAACTAAAGCATTTGAGGAAAAGTATGTGGCAATGAACCATGGCAAATGAATTTCTTATAAATACAATAATAACTTTTCATTTAAAAGAAATATTAAAAAAACCAGTAATATTTTTAATAATATAACAATTTGTCTAAATAGTTTTTGTTTAACCTAAAACTTATGCCTGGTAGACTTTTCTTAAAACGCCTTGTGTGTTCTTATGAAAATCAAAATAAATTCAACATTTCCCAGCTACTACCTCTGTTACCCAGCTACTAACTTGAGTTATTTTATTTTGTTTTTTTAATATTTCTATAGAATTGTCAGCTTCTTGACAAAATTACTTATAAAAATTAATAAATATAAAACAAACAAACAAATAAATATTTATTTATAAAAAAAAAGTCTATTAAATACACGATTCCATGTATCATTACTTGTAGTTGGTTGCAGTGGGAATGTTGGTAGTTGGTTTAGGACATGTTTACAGTCAGCTGTCGCTAAGAGCATAAAACGTGCGATTTGTCAATTTGTTTAAAAATATATATACAGAGAGCAAAAAAAAAAAAAAACACACGCCAAATATTTTTATGAAAAATATAATTTAACCATGCAAAAGTTATAAATAAAAATATATTTTTTTTCAAAATAGACAATAACGAAAATAGTGACCAGCAATGGAGACACATAAAATATCCTAAAAAAGACACTGTCTTTAGTATAAATACACTGTCTTTTGTATAAATACACTGTCTTTAGTATAAAGTGACACTCTCTTTAGCATAAATAGACACCCTCTTTAGTACAAAGAGACACTCTCTTTAGTATAAAGATACACTCTCTTTAGTATAAAGACACACTGTCTTTAGTATAAAGATACACTCTCTTTAGTATAAAGAGACACTCTCTTTAGTATAAATAGACACTCTCTTTAGTAAAAGAGACACTCTCTTTAGTAAAAAGAAACACTCTATTTAGTATAAAGAGACACTCTCTTTAGTATAAAGATACACTCTCTTTAATATAAAGAGACACTCTCTTTAGTATAAAGAGACAATCTCTTTAGTATAAAGAGACACTCTCTTGAGTATAAAAACACACTGTCTTTAGTATAAAGACACACTGTCTTTAGTATAAAGACACACTGTCTTTAGTATAAAGACACACTGTCTTTAGTATAAAGACACACTGTCTTTAGTATAAAGAGACACTCTCTTTAGTATAAAGGGACACTCTCTTTAGTATAAAGAGACACTCTCTTTAGTATAAAGGGACACTCTCTTTAGTATAAAGACACACTGTCTTTAGTATAAAGACACACTGTCCTTAATATAAAGACTCACTGTCTTTAGTATAAAAACACTGTCTTTAGTATAAAGACACAGTGTCTTTAGTATAAAGTCACACTGTCTTTAGTATAAAGTCACACTGTTTTTAGTATAAAGACACACTGTCTTTAGTATAAAGACACACTGTCTTTAGTATAAAGACACACTGTCTTTAGTATAAAGACACACTGTCTTTAGTATAAAGACATACTGTCTTTAGTATAAAGACACACTGTCTTTAGTATAAAGACACTGGCTGTAGTATAAAACACTGGTTTTAGTATAAAGACACTGGCTGTAGTATAAAGACAGCTTACATATTGTGCAGGCAATAAAGTAATTGTCTATGGTATTGCCTCAATTGAATCCCCACTCCGGAATGGATTGTTAACTCATTGACAGCTGTATCAACTGGACACCAGACCTGTTATAACATCTACTACATGATGGGTCTGGCTTGACTTAGAATTGACAAGTTTATGTTTGTTTATTTAGTAATTTTTCAAATCTCAGATTGATCAAATCCAATTGATGAGAGATCAATAGAATCCGACCGAATAATCGATTTCGGAGTAGGCCAAAAATCGATCTAATACCAGTATTCGTTTATAAGATTTACGAATACCGAATACCTTTATAAATGGAAATAACATAGATTAAGGAATTTTAAAAGAGAACTATTCCCTTGTCCTTTTAAAGATTGTACCAAATCCTTAGGTTTATTGCCATATTTAGTAATTTTTTTCCCCCATTACCCCTCTTGGGAGCATATGGCTTTTACAAAGTATCTCCATCTTACACGATTTGTAGCAGTTGTTTTCGCGTCTTCTTATGTAAGATTGCACTGTCCTAGATCTCGGAGTATCGTGTGTCGCCATGTGTTTTTTGGTCGACCACGGCTTCTTGAACCTTGAGGGTTCCACTCTAGCGCCATCCTTCTTATACTGTCAGGATTCTTTCTGATAGTATGGCAGATTCATCTCCAATTCCTACGTTTTATTTGCGTTAGTATGGGTTCCTCGTTGGTGAGGTTCTAGAGATCTGTATTGCTGATGTTTTTAGGCCAGAATATTCTGCATATGATTCTGAGGCACTTGTTAATGAATACCTGTAGTTTTACAGAGTAGACTTTACACATGCGCTGAATATTCTAAGCTTGATTCGTCTGGATATTTGTGAGTTTCTCCATACTGGTTGTAGTCTTCCTAATGACACTCTCGCTTTATTGAGCCTTTTACTTACATCTGTTTCAGCGCCGCCATTTGTTGATACTGTTTTGCCTAGATAGCAGAAGCTTTCTACGTATTCAACTGGTTGGCCTTGTAGCATGATGTTATCGGTGCTAATGTTGTTGATTCTCATAGCTTTGGTTTTCTTGATATTTATCTCAAGTCCAACATTGCGTGCTAGTCCTTCCAGATCATCTATCTTTGCTTACATGTTAGAGATCTTATGCGAGAGTAGACAAATATCAGCCGCATAATCCAAATCCACGAGTTGGCGTGAGAGGCTCCATGTTATTCCTCTTCTCTCTGTACAGACTTCGCTCATGATGTCATCCAGCACTATAGTGAATAGCAGAGGTGATAGGGGACATCCTTGTTTTACACCAGCGTTTGTGTGAATTGGTTGACTTATATACCCGTTGTGAAGAACTGATAGTTCTGCGTCCTCATACATAGCTCTGATGATTCGCGTTATTTTCTGGGGTACTCCTTTTCTTCTCAATGCTTTCCATATGGCAGTCCTTCTGATGGTGTCCAAGGCTTTTTTGAAATCTACGAACAGTAGGTACAGGGGGGTACACCATTCTAGAGATTGTTCTATTATAATGCGTAGAGTGTTGACGTGGTCTACGCAGCTCCTGCCTGTTCGTTTCGTAGGATGTTCTCCATTTTAATTTGAAGCCTTCCCTGTATTATGACTGCTAGTATCTTGTATATGGTGTTAAGCAGAGTAATTCCTCTCCAGTAATTTTTTTTTTTTTTTTTTTTTTAAAAGAGATGTAACACTCAGGCAATTAATATGCCTATATATAATTGTGTTACTTTCTTTGGAAAGGGGATAGATTGTAGAAGGAAAGGTGGTGAAAGGAGGAAAAAGGCTTTTATTGACAACTCTGCAATTGCGCGTTATGCTTGTTATTAGTGCAGGTTGCAGCGCCTCTGGTGGAGAGATGGCGCATAATTCAAGCCAACAACCTTTATTTATTTATTTTACTTCGGTGGCGTTTTAGTGTTATACCACCGAAGGAGGGCGCTGTGATAAATATTACTTATTAGTAAACTAATAATTATTATAAACTGATGTTGTTGATTGGCAGCGGCTGGGAATCGAACCCAGGCCGCAAATACCATATCATGCTTAATGATCAAACGCGCTAACCAATTAAGCCACAGCATCCTCCCAGACAGATGTGATGTGTGGTCGTAGAAGTTTAGCTGTGGTTTCGATGTTAACCCGAAGAATTTCAGCTGGTATTCCATATTTGCCTTGTTATTTCTTAACTTCCCGATGGCCTCCCTAATCTCACTTATATTAGGGGGGCTGCTTGATATTCTTAGAATATTTTCTGCAGGGCTGTAGTTTTCAATTTCGTTGACATTAGTAGTTACATCCGAGGATATTTAGTATCACCAATATGATCATTATCTACAGTGTAGGGTACTTTTCACAA
This sequence comes from Calliphora vomitoria, assembly GCA_942486065.2. Taxonomy (NCBI): domain Eukaryota; kingdom Metazoa; phylum Arthropoda; class Insecta; order Diptera; family Calliphoridae; genus Calliphora; species Calliphora vomitoria. Next base: position 119,708,636 of record OW818030.2, on the reverse strand, counting down.
TCTTTACTAAATGACGAATTAAAACCACCTTTTTGTCTATTTTATATATTCCATAACTTAAAGGAAAATGCAATTTTTCAAAATTTTTACACTTGAGTAACATGCTGTGCCATAAGGTAAATGAAATGTTATAAATTTTTTTAAAGACAACAACAAAAAAATTGCTTTAAAAAACTGAGACATTTATATGAACAAAAAATGAATTTTTACTTAAACATTTTCAAAAAAAAAAAAAACGAAATTAAAGCAATTATTAAATCACGCACCAAAATATTATTTGTATTTTATTTTATTGCGTTTTTTTGCCAGCTGTAATGATTAATGTCTAAAGTGTCTGCAGCTTATAAAAATTTTTCTTGAAAATAATAAAAAAAATTTAAGCGAAAAATTTAAACTTTTAAATGAATTTGCATAATAATATTATGACATGTAATTTTGGGTTATTTACCACAAATAAACACCTTATAACCAAAAAAAAGAAAAAAACAAACTCTTGAAAAACATTAAGAAGAAATATTAAAATGTTTTCGGTTTTTTTTCGATTTCAAACTTTAAAAATAACAATATTTGCATATTAAAGACAAAAAAAAACAAAAATGAAAAGAAAAACGTTAGTGCTAAAAATTTGTTGATTTGCATAACAAAAGTTTATTATTGGTAGTAAACAAATACACAGAATAATACAACAACAAAAAAAAAAATTTTTTTTTTTTTTTGTTTCCGAACAAGTTGCATTGTTTAGACTTTATTAACTAAAAAAGACAATAATGCCTGCCTGCTAGTTTACCAAAAAAATGAAACGAAAACCAACCAAACGTTTTTTTTTTTTTTTCTTTTTTTGGGGAAAAAACTCATTTTTGAATTGAATTCTTGCTGTATGATCATGATTTTTCATTTTATGAAAAACAAAAGTGTAAATAAAGTTGCGCAAAAACCAACAAACCTTCCAAAACGAAAAAAAAAAATGTTACAGTAGGCAATATTATGTCGTCGACAAACTATTCGCATATACGAATATAGTGTTGATATTTGGTGTATTTACTTAAGTGCTCAAGAATGAACTCTAAAGTGGAACAATTGATCAGGTGCTGCAAATTCCTTAAGTAAATAGATCGTTTAAATGCTTTAGCTAACTTTTGTTACAATTCTATGAATTTAGTTATTTACATCTGGTGCTGCTGGGATTTCAAAATGATAGCTTTGTGTTTAAAACACACTTTTTATCCCGATTTGCCCATATTTTGGACATTTTTTAAGTGTTATTGGGTTTTAAAACAAGGGTGGGAGTTTTGGAAATTTTTAAAATGTTTTTGGGAATTGAAAATAATTCAATTTTTAAGGACTTTTTAATAATTTTAACATATTTGACAAATTTATTTCATTATAACATAAAAAGAAAAATAATGGAATTTTGGGTATTTGTAAAAATATTTTTGGGAATTCAAGAAATCTTAAAAGTTTTACAAAAATGTTCTTATCAATAATAATATTAAGCAAATGCAATGATTTGTACTTGTTTTCTGTAAGAAATATCACATCCCCAGTTTCAATATATTTCCCATATTTTATTTTATTTTTAAGCTCAAAAAAAAAAAAATTCATACAATTTATTAGCATATAAAACCAATAAAAAATTTAATTTTTTCCTCCCACCAAAAATGTAACATTTAGGAGATTTTGGATATTTTCAAAAAGTTCCTGGGAATTAAAAAAAAAAATTAATTTTAGAAACCATATGGTAATAACAACAAAATTACATTTAAATTTGTGTGAAAATATAAAATAACAAATTTGAGATTTTGGTGATTTTAAAACATAATTTTGGAAATTTCAGATAGCATAATATTATCAACTAACTAGTTGAACTAATTGAAATTACTGTCCAAATAAAGAGAGTCTTCGTATTTTTTTTAATGAAAAATATAACTTCCCCACAATTACATAACTTCCCTACTTTTGTAGACATAAGTCAAGTTATTTGGGAAATCAATAAAAAAAGTTTCACACCTTTATTAAAATGCAAAAGCTAAGATTTCTAACTGCTAAGAATTTATACCTAGTGCAAAAATTAACCTTTTAGGAGATTTTGGTTATTTTCAAATTGTTTTTGGGAATTGAAAAATTTGTCATATTGGTAATTATATGTTAATAATAACAAAATTACATTGACATTTTTTAAACAAACAAAATAACATATTTGGTATTTTGGTAATTTTTAGAAATATCATTGGGAATTCAAGAAATCATTATAGTATGAACTAACTAAATGGAATAGAATAATTATGAACCAAATTAAGAGTATTCGATTTTTGTATGAAAAATATCACTTCCCCACAATTCTACTTTTGAAGACATTTTGTCAAGTTATTTGGGAATTCAATAAAAATAAGTTTCGCATATTTATTAAAATGCAAAAACAGATACGTCGAAATGCCAAGATTTTATCGTTAGCGCAAAAATTTAACTTTTAGGAAATTTTGGATATTTTCAAATATGAATTTGGGAATTGAAATAATTGTTGTATTCGTAATTCTATTTTAATAAAAACAACATTACATATATTTCAAATTTAAAAAAAAAAAAACATTAAATAACTTATTTGGAATTTTGGTAATTTTTAGATATATTTTTAGGAATTCCAAAAATCATTATAACATTAACAAACTAATTGAAATATGAAAAATTATTAACCAATTTTTGAGTTTTCCTGATTCCCTTTATGAACAATTTTACTTCCCCAGTATAACCTTATTTCCGTTTTTTAAGCATTTAGTCAAAATATTTGGGAGTTCAAAAAAAAAAGTTTCGCATATTTATTAAAATACAAAAGCAAAGATTTCTAAATGCTTAGATTTTATCCCCGGACCAAAACTTTTACTTTTAGGAGATTTTGGTTATTTTCAAAAAGTTTTTGGGAATTGAAAAAACTCTTATTTTCGTAATTCTATGTTAAAAATGATGAAATTACGTTAACATTATTTTAAAAACCATAAAATAACATATTTGGGATTTTGGTAATTTTTAGATATATTTTTAGGAATTCCAAAAATCATTATAATATTAACAAACTAATTAAAATAAGACAAATTATTAACCAAATTTTGAGTTTTCCTGAAACCTTTTATGAAAAATATTACTTTCCAGTATAATTTTATTTCCCTGTTTTTAGCATTTAGACAAAATACTTGGGAATTCAATAAAAAGTTTTGCATATTCGTTAAAATACAATAACTGTTTTTACGGGTTAGAGGGGGATAGATCGCTTGGGTACTTACGCGGGGATTAGGGAAAGGGTAAATAAGAAAACCATGTATTTTAGGGTAACGTTATAAAATGTATGTGTTTATTTTATATATATGTACAAGTTTATATGGGTATGTAAATATTTTTACTTTAAAGTTTTATTTAAATAATAATTATAAATTTGAGTTTATTCGGGTAGGTATTAGATTTTAGTTCTTTTAATTAGTAAGTTTTAACTTTATTTATTTCTCACAATAATATTTAGTTTATTTTTAGGATTACACTTTAATTATTCAGTTTAGTTTTAGCGCACTTATTGGTCTCAAGACAGTTTAAAGAGAGAGTGATGACAAAATATGAGGCTGCAGCTGACATTTGTTTACAAACAGAAGTTGGCTGCAGTTGCGATGCGGGTGATGCTTGCTATCAAGGATGGGTATAATATATTGTTCACTGATGTGAACAATAACAAAGATATCAAAATTTCAAGGTTTTATCACCAGCGCAAAAATTTAAATTTTAGGAGATTTTGGATATTTTCAAAAAGTTTTTGAGAATTTAAAAAAACTCTTATTTTCCTAATTCTATCTTAAAAATTAGAAAATTACCTTAAAATGTTCTTAAAAACATAGAATAACATATTTGGGATTTTGGAAATTTTTAGATATATTTTTAGGAATTCCAGAAATCATTATAATATTAACTAATTGAAATAATACAAATTATTAACCAATTTTTGAGTTTTCCTGATTCCTTTTATGAAAAATTTTACTTCCCGAGTATAACCATATTTCCCTTTTTTAAAGTATTTGGGAGTTCAATTAAAATGTTCGCATATTTATTAAAATAGAAAAGGAAAGATTTATAAATGCCAAGATTTTATCACTTTTGGGAGATTTTGGTTATTTTCAAAAAGTTTTTGGGAATTAAAAAAACTCTTATTTTCGTAATTCTATGTTAAAAATTACAAAATTACCTAAAAATTTTCTTAAACAACATAAAATAACATTTTTGGAATTTAGGTGATTTTTAGATATATTTTTGGAAATTCCAAAAATCATAATATTAACTAATTAAAATAAGAAAAAATATGAACCATCTTTTGAGTTTTCCTGATTATTTTTATGAAAAATATTACTTCCCCAGTATAACCTTATTTCCCATTTTTTAGCATTTAGTCAAAATATTTGGGTATTCAATAGAAAAAGTTTCGTATATTTATTAAAATGCAAAAGCAAAGATTTCAATAAAAATGCCATGAATTTATACACGGACCAAAAATTTTACTTTTAGGAGAAAAATCCGGTTAAAAATCAGAAAAAATTAGAGAAATTTTGCAAAAAAGTTTTTGGGAATTCAAACAAATTTCTATTTTACTATTATTTTAGGTAAAATTAACAAAATTATAATATTTTTTAACAACTTTTGTTTAGTGCAGCAAAAAATATAAATTGGGAATTTTGGTAATTTTTAGACATATTTTTGGGAATTCCTGAAATCATTATAATATTAACTAAATAATTGAAATGTGTAAAATTATTGACCTAATTACCAGTTTAAGGACATTTTTATGTAAAGTATAACTTCCCCAGATTGTTCATATTTTCCCTGTTTTTAAAATTTTGTTTAAAACATTTGGGAATTCAATAAAATGTTTCATATAATTTAGTGCAGTATAAAATAATACTGAAAATATTTGCTTTCCGGCAATAAAATCTGAAAAACAATAAGAGAAATTTTGGAAATTTTTAAACAAGGTTTTGGGAATTTAAAAAAATAACTTTTTTACTATTATTTACTTAATATACACGAAATTACAATATTTCTTAATAATCTTTGTTAATTACAGCAAAATATATAAATTGGGAATTCTGTAAATTTTGTAAAGACATATTTTTGGTAATTCCAGAAATCGTTATAATATCAAATTACTAATTCAAATTTGTAAAATTATTGACCTAATTAGGAGTTTTAGGACTTTTTCATGTAAAATATCACTTCCCCAGATTGTATTTATTTCAATTTTTTTAAGAATTTTTGGCAAAAACATATGGGAATTCATTAAAAAGTTTCGCAAAGTAAAATACCGCTGAAAACATTTGCTTTCCGGCAAAAAGCTAGAAAAACATTGAGAGAAATTTTGGAAATTTTTAAAAAAGTTTTTGAGAATTCAAAAAATTTTTTATTTTACTTTTATTTACTTAATATAAACAAAATTACAATATTTCTTAACAATTTTTGTTCATTGCAGCAAAAAATATAAATTGGGAATTTTGGTAATTTTTAGACATATTTTTGGGAATTCCAGGAACCATTATAATATTAACTAACTAATTGAAATGTATAAAATTATTGACCTAATTACCAGTTTAAGGACTTTTTTATGTAAAGTATGACTTCCCCAGATTGTTCATATTTTCCCTGTTTTTAAAATTTTGTTTAAAACATAAGGGAATTCAATAAACTGTTTCATATAATTTAGTGCAATATAAAATACCACTGAAAACATTTGCTTTCCGTAAAAAACCAGAAAAACAACGAGAGAAATTTTGGAAATTTTTAAACAAGTTTTTGGGAATTCAAAAAACTAACTTTTTTACTATTATTTAGTTAATATACACGAAATTACAATATTTCTTAACAATTTTTGTTAATTACAGCAAAATATATAAATTGGGAATTTTGTAACTTTTAGACATATTTTTGGGAATTCCAGAAATCGTTATAATATCAAATTACTAATTCAAATTTGAAAAATTATTGACCTAATTAGGAGTTTTAGGACTTTTTATGTAAAATATCACTTCCCCAGATTGTATTTATTTCAATTTTTTTAAGAATTTTTGGCAAAAACATATGGGAATTCATTAAAAAGTTTCGCATAGTATAGTGCAGTATAAAATACCACTGAAAACATTTGCTTTAGGGCAAAAAGCCAGAAAAATAATGAAAGGAATTTTGGAAATTTTTAAAAAAGTTTTTGGGAATTCAAAAAATTAACTTTTCTACTATTATTTGGTTAATATACACGAAATTACAATATTTCTTAACAATTTTTGTTCATTACAGTAAAATATAAAAATTGGGAATATTGTAAAATAGGTATATTTTTTGGGAATTCCAGAAATCATAATAATATTGAAAAACATTTTAAAATTATTAAGCAAATTCCTAGTTTTAGCAGTTTTTTATGTAAAATATCACTTCCCCAGATTGAATTTATTTCCCATTTTTTAAGAAATTTTATCAAAACTTATGGGAATTCATTAAAAAGTTTCGCATAGTAAAGTGCAGTATAAAATATCACTGAAAACATTTGCTTTCCAGCAAAAAGCTAGAAAAACATTGAGAGAAATTTTTGAAATTTTAAAAAAAAATTTTGGGAATTCAAAAAATTTGCTATTTTACTATTATTAAGGTAATATAAACAAAATTACAATATCTTTTAACAATTTTTGTTCATTGCTGCAAAAAAATATAAATTGGGAATTTTGTAATTTTTAGACACATTTTTGGGAATTTCAGAAATCGTTATAATATCAAATTAATAATTGAAATTTGTAAAATTATTGACCTAATTAGGAGTTCTAGGTCTTTTTTATGTAAAATATCACTTCCCCAGATTGTCCTTATTTCCCTGTTTTTAAATTTTTTTCAAAACATTTGGGAATTCATTAAAAAGTTTCGCATAGAATAGTGCAGTATAAAATATCACTGAAAACATTTGGTTTCCGGCAAAAAGCTAGAAAAACATTGAGAGAAATTTTGGAAATTTTTAAAAAAGTTTTTGGGAATTCAAAAAATTTGTTATTTTACTATTATTTACAAAATTACCATATCTATTAATAATTTTTTTTCATTGCTGCAAAAATAAAAATTGGGAATTTTGTAATTTTTAGACATATTTTTGGGAATTCCAGAAATCAATAAAATTAACTAACTAATTGAAATTTGTAAAATTATTATGCAAATTCAAAGTTTTAAGACATTTTTATATAAAATATAACTTCCCCAGATTATTTTTATTTACCTTTTTTGAAATTTTGTCAAACCATGTGGGAATTCAATAAAAAAATTCGCATTTTAAAATAACACTAAAAACGTTTGCTTTCCAGCAAAAAAAAACAGAATAACAAAGACAGAAATTTTGAAAAAAGTAGTTGGAAATTAAAAAAGTTAAAATTGCTTTATTACACTTTTCTCTAACAACTCCCAAATATACCCACTTTACACTTAATGTTTGCCACTATTTTTTTGTTTTAGTTTTTAGGTTTATTTATGCAGTTTTTTTTGCTGCTACACGTATGTTTAGTTTTCAGAATCTTGCGCACATACAACCAACCACCACTGACAAAAGCCACACTCGTACACGAAATCCCCCCTCTCCATATTTGGTTAAAAATGAATTTGTTAAATGCCACCATTTGCAAATATTGTCTGGAATCGATTCTTTGTCTTCCATTATTTTATGATATTTTTGGTTTCGTTTCCAATATTTTTTTTTTTTATTTTTTATTGTATATTTTTGGTTTATCGCAAAATTTTACGAAAATAAAAAACACCATAGACAAAAAAAACAAAAACTACTAAGTAAGTATTTTCTTAAGCATTTAAAATGCTTGTGGCTAGAATGTGGCCCCATGTATTGTATTACAGTTTAGAGCTCCAAAACTAAGCCCACACACATGGTGCCACAAAAAACTGCACAAAAAAACTACAAAACGCAGCCAAAAAATAAAACTAATTATATACACACCTACATACATGTGTGTGTTTGTTTTTTGCCAACCAACCAGCCAGCCAGCATCTAGAACATGTTGCAAGTATGATTATGGTATATTATGAGTTTTTATAGCTGTAGGATGTTCACAGGTACGAGCTATGAGCGAGAGTGTAAGGTGCAAGATTTGTAGCACAAATTAGCATAGATAGTCAAAAAGTATATTAAGTTTTGTAAGTATGATTTTTATTATTATTTCTAGAGGATTATGGTTAGGAAGTGCATTAAGCTGTTTGGCAGCCAATAAAAATAGTATGTATGACAGCCGGGGCTTTTTCAAATTAAATTATAATAAATTTATTTGAAAATTTAATGTTTTAACATGAGAGTAAGGAAGTGCTTGCAAGTGCGGAATAACATTCCGAAGTTGAGAAGAAAAAACGTTTTCATAAGAACTTAGAAATCACAGCAGATTGTAAAAAATTCTTCATGCAGAGCATTTCTTAGATCATTTTTTCAATATAAAATTTTATATTGGTTGAGCCTGTACCAAGAGGATTTCATGTACATTCGGAACTTTCTTCAAGACATAAACACCATTCAACCTTTTCAAGAAAAACATGAACAGGGGAGGCGAAGCCCCGATCTACTTACACTTTGCTCACGGGTAATAAGTATAAGTAGACGAGGATAAAATTCTTACTTCGTACTAAAAACTTTTAGTTAGCCGATGAGACCTGAAGAATTTATCTCCTTGGATTGCATGCGTTGCATTTACTTTATAATAATATAAGCCGTTAGCCGACAGCTAGCTGAATCCTCGTCAAATCCTCTATTAGAATCTTCGCCCATTAACAAACATATTCAAAAGATACAAGACTGCTCTGTGATAAAGAAGATTTTTCAGACCTTTGAAGAACCTGGACAGACCCCGAATGCAAACAAAATGATGAAATGTTTTATATGAAATCAACTTTTCTGAGGATAGAAACAATATTTTATTGTCTCAATTGACGGTGGATATACATGATTCGGCACAGCCGAATATAACTCTTTTACTTGTTTTATATTTAATATTACTGGAAAATTTCACCTGTATTGTGGTATGTCCGAACAAAGTTGTTCAAATATTCTGATCCAAAACTTGTTCAACATACTTATTATGTTCAATCCGTAAAGCTGATTTGTCACAGATCGAATATGGAATCCCTTGCCAAAAGACTTCTTTGTTTTAGTTTTACTTCAGGATTTAAATCTCTTAAGCTGGGTTTCCGCATACACCGTAATCGGCGTCGATAACGAAAACTGAAAAACGTTGGTGTTCGTCTCGTTTGTGAATTGTTTTTGTTTCAGTTGGGTGCGTTGCGGCTCAAAAGAGAAATTTTTTATATAGATGTGTTATTGCTGTTAATATTGAAAGCAAGAAGAAAAGAAAAAATATTCAATATTCAGAGAAAATGCACACAATATATTGGTTGCTCGATATTTGAGGGATGATGATACGAAATTTAAAGAATATTTTCGTTTAAGTCGTTATCTTTTTGAATTCGTGCTGGATATTGTGATATCTGATTTGGAAGGAATACCTACCACCTGTAATAGAAAACCAATAACACCAAGATACAAATTATGCATTACCTAAAGATAAGAAAAATCATTTTATTGAATGAAAATTGCTAAAATATGGCCAATATTGGAATGTTTAATTAGAAACATCATTACCCACAATCTATTTTTCCCCTGACTGTCACGGAATTTCGGATGTCACACATTTAATAGAATTTCATTATTTTTGACAAAATCTATTATTTTTTTCTCTTCCAATAAAGAAAATTTATTTTTTTATTCATTTTGATTTTCTTTAAATTTGAAATAAAAAAATAATTAAAATAAAAAGAATTACCTTGAGTCGACCATTCAATATTTTATATTTTTTGTATACGCTCTCTTTTAAAAAACATAAAAGATATTCTTAAATTTGTTGTTGTTTTACTTATTTAAATTTTGCGTAGCTCTTCTTATTATGTTTTTTTTTTTAAAACATTTATACAGTGACCAAAAACAGCGATACCCCCCCGTCCATGGGGTATATACGCCAGTGAGATGAGACAGAATTGTCAGAAGTAAAATAAAACAAACATTTACAAATATGTAACCATATTTTATTGCTTTATACATTAATTAAACCAAAAAAAGTAAGGTAAGTCATTTTAATTACACATAACGAAATAAAAGCAAGTAAGAGAGCTATATTCGGCTGTGCCGAATCTTATATACCCTTCACAAAATTATACTTTAAAATACAAAATTTAAATATTTTTAACTAAGCAAAAAATTAAAACAAAAAAATTCAAAATTTAAAAAAAAAAATTTTTTAATTTTTTTAAAATTATTAAAATTTTCTTTTAATTTATTAGTGAAAAAAATATCTGTCATTAGATATCCGTATTGTCTATATTAATGACTTAATTAATCCAGATATAGATCAAAAATAGTCAAAAATCGAGGTTGTCCCGGTTTTTTCCTTATATCTCAGCCATATAAAAGAATTCCCGATATATTGATGTATCAGTCATATTTGTAAGTTATTTAGACGGACATGGCTACATCGACTCCGCTATCTATAACGATCCATAATATATGTACTTTGTGGGGTCGCACATTTGGACCACTGTGCGACCCCACAAATCTAGCCGGAAAGATGTCATTTTTTAAATGCTTTAAAAGCAAATTTTTTGTATGGTTATATGTTGACAAGTGCCCATAGCACATAACGGCATATTTTTTTCTTTAAATAGCTACATAGCATTGATACATTGCTTCAAAATCAAGTAATTGCTTCTTTGTTAAAAAATTAATATCTCAATAAGAGAAGAGAAAAATGTTTCAACATAAATCCTAAAAAAAAACAAGTGAGAGAGCTATTTTCGGCTCTGCCGAATCTTATATACCCTTCACCAAATTATACTTTTAAATAAAATTAAAAAAATTTTTTTTTTTTTAATTTTCTTTCGAAATTGTTTTTAAAAAGTTTTTTCCAATTTTTTTTTTAAATTTTTTTTTAATTTATTAGTGAAAAAAATTTATGACAAAAAATGTTTTTTGTGAAAAAAAAAATTCGGGTTAAATAATATTTTTCCTGATTTTGATCCATTGTAGGTCCAACATACTATAGCCTTATATACATCATTGCAATGGACTTTGAAATATCTATCATTAGATATCCATATTGTGTATATTTATGATTTTGTAATCTAGATATAGATCAAAAATAGAGGTTGTCTCGGATTTTTGCTCATATCTCCGTTATTTATGTACGGATTTTCCTGATTATAAATAGGAATCTTCTTGAAAGTATGTCTGCCAGTATTATTGAAGATTTGGATCCCAAATATATCTGTGGTCTTCAGAAAGTTGATTTCAACAGACAGACAGACGGTCATGGCTATAACGACTCCGCTATCTATAACGATCCAGAATATATATGGGGCATTTCACGTCAAGTGAACCAACTTTTAAAATCGATGTCTTCCGATCGGGATGAAATTTGCACCAATGTTAGTTCTATTGGATAGTAATTCGGACACAATTTTTCAACAAGATCGGTCAAGAACTCTCTGAGTTATAGGAGGTCAAAATTTGACATTTTGGCCAAACAGGTGTTTTTTCTTATCCATATAACTTATTACCTATTGTTCTTAGCAAAATGTGTCTCAAATAGTTTAGATAGCTATTTATGCAATCTTTGGAAAAAAAAAATTAATAAAATATTTTTGACTTTTTTTTTTAAAATCAAAAACATTTTTGACTTTTTTTTCAAAATGGGCCCTTTTGATTTTTTTTTTTTATTTTTTTTAAGAAAGCTTAGGTCTTTTCCTAAGCGACCTATATGGTCGCTTAGTGGGATTCGAGTGGGATATCTATAAAAAAAAGTATTTTGTAACTCAAGATATGAAATTTTTTTGCAAAATCAAAAACTTTGTTGACTTTTTTTAAAAAAATGGACCCATTTTTTAATTTTTTTTTTTGCTCAGAAGAAAGCTTATGTGTTTTTCTTTAACACCTTTTTTGTCGCTTAGTGGGATGCGAGTGGGATATCTATAAAAAAAATGTTTTGTAACTCAAGACATAAATTTTTTTACTTTTTTTTTTTTGCAAAATCAAAAACTTTTTTGACTTTTTTTCCAAAATGGACCCTTTTTTATTTCTTTATTTTTTTCTCAAAAGAAAGCTTAGGTCTTTTCCTTTAAAACCTTTATGGTCGCTTAATGGGATGCGAGTGGGATAACTATAAAAATAAATGTTTTGTAACTCAAGACAAAGGTTTTTAAATTGATTTTTTTCATATTTTCATATTTCAAACCTTAAAAAAAAACCACTACAACTGACCGATAATAGTCACTGGAGGGGTGCAATGTGAGGCCGACCGCTATTAATTTTCCGCCCCCAAAATTTGTCTGAGTTTTGCATCTTGCGGCTTTTTTATTCAATCCTATAGGTAGTTTTCAGCGCAATAATTTATATTCGTGAGCGATTTTTGGAAGTGGACCTTATATGGGAGCTATGTCAAATTATGGACCGATCATCATGAAATTAGGTGGTGTTATTAATGTCTATATGAAAGTTATTTATGTTGCATTTTATGTGTATACCAACATTTTTAGGAGATTTATGCTCGTTAAAGTGATTATCGGAAGCAGGCCTTATATGGGAGCTATGACTAATTATGGACGGATCATAATAAAATTTGGTGACATGAATTCCGTAAATATAAAACTTATTTGGAGAAAAACTTGTGTAGAGACATATATAAATTAAACATTTGTGACCGATAAAGTCCACATTCAGGAGGACATTTGTATGGGGGCTAGGTGAAATAATGGACCGATTTCAGCTAGTTTCAATAGGCTTGGTCCTTGGGCCAAACAAATTATATGTACCAAATTTTATCGAAATATCTTCAAAATTGCGACCTGTACTCTGCGCGCAAGGTTTACATGGACAACCAGCCAGCCAGACGGACGGACGGACGGACATCGTTTAGTCGACTCAGAAAGCGATTCTGAGTCGATCGGTATACTTTAAGGTGGGCAAGACTAATATTTTTGGGTATTACAAACATCTGCAAAAATGTAATATACCCTCGCCACTATGGTGGTGTAGGGTATAAAAAGTGATTTTTATTCCTGAGGTTAACATATTATGGGTATTACAGTATCGAGGCTATGAAATTTTAGTTAGGTTGTTATATACCATCGGAAAGGCTAATGTGTCTAGTTTCTCTGCGTAAGTTTAATTTTTAAGGTTTACACACAAATATGAAAAAATCAAAATAGTGCATATCCTAAAAATTTAAAAACCTTTGTCTTGAGTTACAAAATATTTATTTTGATAGATATCCCACTCGCATCCCACTAAGCGACCAAAAAGGTTTTAAAGGAGAAGACCTAAGCTTTCTTTTGAGAAAAAAAAAAATAATTAAAAAAAGGGTCCATTTTGGAAAAAAAGTCAAAAAAGTTTTTGATTTTGCAAAAAAAAAGTAAAAAATTTTATGTCTTGAGTTACAAAACATTTTTTTTATAGATATCCCACTCGCATCCCACTAAGCGACAAAAAAGGTGTTAAAGAAAAACACATAAGCTTTCTTCTGAGCAAAAAAAAAATTAAAAAATGGGTCCATTTTTTTAAAAAAAGTCAACAAAGTTTTTGATTTTGCAAAAAAAGTCAAAAAATTTCATATCTTGAGTTACAAAATATTTTTTTTGATAGATATCCCACTCGCATCCCACTAAGCGACCTATATGGTCGCTTTTTTTAAAAAAAAAAAAAAAAAAAATAAAAAGGGCCCATTTTGAAAAAAAAGTCAAAAATGTTTTTGATTTTAAAAAAAAAGTCAAAAATATTTGATTTAATTTTTTTAATTTTTGTTTTCCACAGATTGCATTAATAGCTATCTAAACTATTTGGGACACATTTTGCTAAGAACAATAGGTAATAAGTTATTTGGATAAGAAAAAACACCTGTTTGGCCAAAAATTGTGTCCGAATTACTATCCAATAGAACTAACATTGGTGCAAATTTCATCCCGATCGGAAGACATCGATTCAAAAGTTGGTTCACTTGACGTGAAATGCCCCATATACTTTTTTGGGTCGCAAATGAAAAATGTTGAAATTACAAACGGAATGACAAACTTATAGATACCCTTACCACTTATGGTGAAGGGTATAAATATGCTTTTCTAACAATATTTCTCAACATTTCATATTTGAAGAATGCGTTTACAGGTCAACTAATAACGGGGTTTCCAACAAGATGTGTTATTTTGGTATTCAAAGAAGAATTGCATTTTTTGCGATTAATTATCGGATGTTAATTTCATAATAAAGAGGAAGTTATGCCGTTAAAAATGGAAAACAACATCAGCCAAATGGCCACCACGACCACGCTTACAGGACCATATCCATTTCATGAAATTTTCCATAACCAAATCGCAAAATTACTGCCCTATGTCCTCGATAGCCTCAGGAATTCTATCTTTGAGGTCTTGAATCGACGCTGGGCTGTTGGCGTAGACCTTATCTTTCACGTGGCCCCAAAGGAAGAAGTGGTAAGGTGTTGAATCGCAAGATCTCGGTGGCCAATTGTGATCACCTCTTTGAGGGATAACGCGGTCCGGAAACTTTTCCAGTAAAAGAGCAATGGTTTTGTTGCTTGTGTGGTTCGTAGCACAGTCTTGTTGAAAGTAAACGTTGTCCAGATCAATATCATTCAACTCCGACCATAAGAAATCATTAATCATGTCTCTGTAGCGCAATCCATTCACCGTAACTGTTGATCCAACCTCATTTTTGAAAAAGGAAAGTCCAATGACCCCAACGGACCATAAACCGCACCAAACAGTCATACGTTGAGAATGGAGAGGCTTCTCAACAATAACTCTTGTGTTTTCCCCAGATGCGACAATTTTGCTTGTTGACGTAGCCACCAAGGTGGAAATGGGCCTCATCAGTCAAGATGATTTTTTGATTTGTGACTGCAAGAATTTCCCGATTTTTGTAGTGAATTTTAATAGTTTCAATGCGATGTTGAAGCGTGTATCGTTCTATTTTTAGAAATGGCATAGTTTTTAATTGTCAAATGTAAAAGAATAAAAGCTTCAAAAGTGAGAGCTACCGAAATACCGGGTGATTCAAAATAACACCTCTTGTTGGAAAACCCTTTATTTTGTATTGACAATTTCCAGTTTAGTATTTCTTATTCAGAAGAATAACCGACAAAAGTACAATAACTAATCGACTGAAGTATTTGGTTGAAAATGCAATTATCTCTAAAATTTTTTTGATGTAATTTTAATTAGTTACCTGATACTCATTGCAATTTCTTCAATATTTATTTTCCTAAGTGTTTTATTTTAATACATTAATTTTTCAAACAAAACTAAAATTTGTATAATTTATTTAAAATTCTATGATCTTTTGTTATAATTTACAAACAAATGATCGTATTTCAACACATTTACACTCTTGCCTCCCCAGCAATAAAAAACATCCCATTGAGTTTAATAACAAACATTTAATAATTTCCTCAATAGCCGCCATTAAAAGGCTGTAAACTAAACAATGGCAAAAACTAATAGCAAAAGAAATACAAAATACCAACTAATTGAATTCATTATTCATTGCCAACGCAATTTTCAGGCTCATAGCAGATTTGCAGTTTGTTGCACAAACACATACTTACTTGTACATACATAGTTAGTTGTATGTGGCATTAGTTCTCTGTTGCCATATTTGTTAATGTTATTTTCACGTTCAAAGGTTATGACGTTGTCGTGTCAACATTTTATTATTTATTATTTCCTAATAAAAGGGTTCTCCTTCTATTCACATGCACACAACACAACATAACACAACACAACATACAATAAATACAATCAGTACAATTTGTAGTTTAAATAAAAAATAGAAAAATAGATGAAGTCTAAAATCAAAGCAAAGCAGAGAGTTTCACAAAAACACTCCTTCAATCAGTTGTAAGTATGAGGAAAAGAAAAATACTTGGCAACTTAGATTATTAATAGCTCGCTAATGTTGCTGTATGTTTAAACGAGTATGAATAAGTCTCAATGTACTTGTATGTTTGTTTGTTTGTCTTTATTTTAGTTTTTTTTTTTTTCCTGAATTATAATTCGTGCTGTTTTTTTCTATTATATCTTCTATTTAGAAACTTATAACGGGGTTACATTTGCTTGCAAAAAATTAGCATTCAATATGATTTCTAAATGTAGTATTTTCTTTGGTTTATTTGTTTGATTGTTGGCAAATACAAAACATTAAGCCGCCTTCTTTTGAGGTGTAATAAATGTTTCCCCCTTTTTTTTATATGATTTCTTTTTCGGTTTTATGCTGATTTTCTTTTATAGAAATTTGTTTTTTTTTTTTTTTTTTGTAATAAACAAATTGTTTGGATTTATTAAGAATAAATTGCAATTAAATTTACAAATTTTTCACACCTTAGAATTAGTGTATTGCAGGAAGGGAAATCTGGTTAATGTTTGGCACTTTAGAAGAGTTTAATTTTTAAAATATTTTTCTATAGTTAGAACAGTTGTTTATTTGCATGCAGCAGCATGCATAACTTAATTATATATAGAACAAGTAGCAGAGCTATATTCGGCTGAGCCGAATTTTATATACCCTTCACCAAATTATACTTTAAAAAAAAGTTAAATATTTGTTTAGGTAAACAAAATTAAAAAAAAATTTTTTAATTGTGTATTGAATTTATTGGCGAAAATAATTTTGGGGCAAAAAAAAAATTTTTTATTTATTTTTAATTTTTTTTTTATTTTTAAAAAAAAATTTTGTTTTAAATTTATTTGAAAAAAAAAAAAAATTAAAACAAAAAATGTTGTTGGTGAAAAATTCGGGTTTAAAAATAATTTTCCGGATTTTGACCAATTGTAGGTCCGATTTACTTTAGCCCTATATAAGCCGTTGCAAAGGTCTTTGAAATATCTATTATTGGATATCCATATTGTCTATATTAATGACTTAGTAATCCAGATATAGATAAAAAATAAGCCAAAAATCGAGGTTGTCCGGGTTTTTCCCTTATATCTAAGCCATTTGTGGGCCGATTTTCTCGATTTCAAATAGCAACCTAACTGGAAGAATTCCCGATATATTAAGCATGTTTATAAGTTGTTCAGGGGATTTGGAAAGTTGATTTCAACCGACAGACGGATAGACGCACATCGACTTCGCTATCTTTAACGATCCAGGTACAGAATGACAAACTTATATATAACCTTGCCACTCATGGTGAAGGGTATAATTAGTCTGTCGGGTCATATTGGAATGAAGACAACACATAGATGTTCGCTCCTGAACGTAACGAGTCAAAGATTGTCAACTCAGCGAGAACTCTATCAACAGGAAGTTTTTCCTCTGCAGCAGACAACGCGTCCAATGAAGTGCTCTGTTCGAAAGTAAAGCATATCCCAGAGAGAGCGTTATGCATCAATCGAAGCAAATAGTAGTCGAACGGGGCAATGTCAGGACTATAAGGCGGGTGAAGCAAAACTTCCCAACTACTTATTTTTGAATACTTTTTAACAAGTAATGCATAATGTGGCGGAGAGTTGAAATGATGGAATATAACGGTTTCAAGTCTGACCGCATATTCTGTGTGTTTTTCGGGCAATGCTTGCTTCGAAAGAATCAGTTGCATTCGGCACAGGTTCGCTGTGATGGTCTGGTCAGATTTCACCAGCCCATAATAGATAGGACCATTTTGCTTTCACCATATACAGAAAATTACCTTAGGGCCATGAATATTTGGCATTGGTGTCGATTCGGCTGTTTGGCAGGGCTTCACAAATGATCTAAAACGCTTCGAGTTATCTTAATAGATCCATTTCTCATCGCAAGTAATGATTCGGTGCAAAATTAATTTCTTTTATAGCTTCTTTCAAGGTCTTCATATGATACCAAATTTCTCTGCTTTTGAATGAATACTGCTGCTTGCAAGCGTTATGAAATTGCTGATTGAGTAGCTCTCATTGATTTTGCAAACTCTTGTTGAGGTGCCCCGATAAATTAGTCTATAGTGTGCTGGACTATTAACTTGAGGGTGGTGGGTTCATTTCCCGCCAGAAACTCTGGGTGTATCTGCAGACAAGCAAAACGCTTCGCAGTTTTAAAAAAAAAATCTTCATGGAGTAATGCCTCCAATTCTTGGTCTTCAAATTTTTTTTGGCTGGCCTGGGCGATATTCGTCTTCCGTGTCGAAATCATCACTTCGGCACCGCACAAACCATCTCTCGCACGTTGCAACAAATTTTCTTTTAAGTTGACAACATGGATATAAGTTGTTCTCCATTTATCATCCTCAATGCATGCTCACCAAGGTAAATTAATGGAGATTATCTGTAAATCGAAATCGAGAATTCGGTATAATAAAAGACCAGATAATCTTTAGAATTGATTTGTTCAGTTTCAAATTATAAAGCTCTCCAATGCGTGCCTCTGATACACTCAAGATAAAAGATTGACTTTATTTGAAAAACTTAATTTCATATATTTGCACATCTCCACATGAACATCAAGACAAATCATCCGAGTTTTTCCTATCTTCCGAATATCACTATAATACAGCTGATAGAAGACATTTATAACCCTCTTAAGAAGTGATTTGTTCAGTTTGATCAGCTTCAGTATTTTAGTCCCAATACAATGATAGTTGTTTTCTGCCCGACTTAAGCCGAACTTCGTTTTCGATTGCCTGAAATGGTTTCGTATAATACCAGTTGATCTTTCCTCGGTTTAGGACCCTTTATTTAATCTATGATATCATAATCATTTAGTATCCGAAAGATTTCAAATTTGCTGGTTTTGAAAAAAGGATTTGTCTTGCTTTTGCCTCATTATAGTTCTAGATCTTACAATTGCTCTAATGGCTACTCGGTTAATTTGCCTGCTGATACTTTGGTTCTTTAACCATTTAATCATTTGGTGATCGTCAATATTCAAAAGAACTATTTCTTATTTAGAAGGCAAACGCAGTTTTCTGCTTTCTGACTACCTTATTTATTTTCTCTCCCAATCATTTCACCTTCGTTAAAACATTCAAAGCTCTGATCTCTTACTGAAACACTTGAGTTATTCCATGATGGAAAAAAAATCCGGTTGGTACAGCTGTCGCTGAGTTGACAATTATTGACCGAGTTGGTAATTCCATTTCCATTACAAGATTCCATCATGTCTTTCATCAGTGTTTAGGTTAAGTTAGATATAGAATATTCCTTGGTGTCAGTATTTAAAATCGCATTTAAATACATACTCCAAAAAGCATTAAGTGTAAAAATAACAGAGGTTGCACCGTATTTCTACAGCCGTTCATGCTCTAATTAAACCCTTCACCTTCGTGAGAAGGTTATAAGTATATAAGTTTGTCATTCCATTTGTAATTTCCACAATAAACTTTTCTGACCCTATAAAGTATATATATTCTGGATCCTTATAGATAGCGGAGTCGATTAAGCCATGTCCGTCTGTCTGTTGAAATAAATTTTCTGAAGACCCCAAATAACTTACAAACTTGATTCATACATCAATATATCGGGTATTCTTCCGGCTCCTTTGCAATTTAAAATTAAGCCCACAAATGGCTGAGATATAAGAAAAAAACCGAACCAACCTAGATTTTTGGCCTAATTTTGATCTATATCTGGATTAGTAAGTCATTAGTATAGACAATATGGATATCTAATGATAAGTAGATATTTAAAAGTCCATTGTAACGATCTATATAAGGCTATAGTAATTTGGACCTGCAATGGGTCAAAATCGTGAAAAATATTTTTTAACGAATTTTTTTTTTCATAATTTTTTTCACTAGTAAAATTAAAAAACATTTTTGAAAAAAATTAAGAAAAACTTTTTCGAAAAAAAAAAACAATTTTGAAAAAAAATTTTTGAAGTTTTGAAAACAATTCTAAAAAAAAAAAATTATTTTGTTCACCAAATAATATTTAAAATTTTTATTTTAAAATATAATTTGATGAAGGGATATAAGATTCGGCACTGCCGAATATAGTTCTCTTACTTATTTAAGTTATGAATATCTGAAATTGTTTAGTGTTATCCAAGTAAACTGTGTTCATTGTTAAGTTCTTTTTAGATAAGGATTTGCATTATAAGTTCCTAGTTTCCGGGAATGTTTCTTATTACCTACTGGCTCCTTGGGATAATTATGAATCTTAATGTTTCCTTTACAATTTCGCTGATGTATTTACTTATATTCTTTATGGAATTTAATAATTGTTTTGATAATAATTCGAATATCGTTAAATATTCTAACAGTCCAGCTGACACTGCGGCTCCTTTACCATTTTATTCTTTCAGCGATTGTCACTCTAAAGTTGAGGCTTAGACTGTAAAAACATTTTCCAATTTCATGACAATCGTTGATATTTCATCGTGTCCTTTAACTGATTTTCGAACCATCAAAAGCATTCAAAGCTAATCTACGTTCCGGAATTTATTTTCACTCTGTACTTGAGAGTCTAGAACTAATTAAAATCACTTATTTATTTACTATTGTCTCCATAAGTTAAGACAACGAACACTTTTCATCTATTATCCTAAAGCAATTGGTTTAAAGCGTATTTCACTAGCAGCTTGATTGGTGGCACTTGGAACTAATTTGTGCAAAATTTTCCGAAATATCCGGAGGGACATTTTATGGGGGTTAGGTGAAATCATGGAACGATATTGCCCATTTTCAACACCAAACAAATCTTATTAACAGAGAGTATTTGTGAAAAATTTCAGCCAGCTAGCTCCTTTTGTTTGGGCACTATTGTGTTTTCAACAGACAGACGGACGGACATAGTTAGATTATCCTATGAGGACCAAGAATAACATACTTATTGTAGTCAGCGAAAAAGTTTGAAGACCAAGAATTGGAGACATTACTCAACGAAGATTGTTTTAAAACCCAATAAGAGCTCGCAAAAAACCGAGAGACCTTGAAAGACGATTGTGTATGTCCGAAATGCTGCTTGAACCTTATAAAAGAAAATCATTTTTGCACTAAATCATTACTTGCGATGAAAAACGGATCCATTACGATAACCCGAAGTGTAAGGACTGAGATCGAAAAATTCTTAACACACGTTTTTCCTTAAAACTTTTAACCCAAGTATTTGAATTTTTTTTTTTTTTATCAAGTTACCGTTGTAAAGCATGTCAATTATTATGTTTAATGTCAATTACATTCATTTGTTGTTAATCTGATTAAAATGAGTGACGAGGAACAAGTACATACTAAAATTATTAAATATTATCAACAAAACCCTAATTGGTCCTACGAAAAGTTGGCCAAACAATCAAAGGTCTGCCGTCAAACTGATTCCAATATTATTAAACAATATCGGGAGAACTTGTTCGTTGAAGCATGAGCTTGTGAGAACCCCTGTAATAAGGAGTGAGATCGTAAAATTCTTTACACACGTTTTTCATTAAAACTTATAACCCAGGTATAATTTGATTTTTTTTGATCAAGTTACCTTTGTAAAACATGTCAGTTATTATGTTTAATGTCAATTATGTTCATTTGTTGTTAATCTGATTAAAATGAGAAAAAAGTGCGTACTAAATTATTAAATATTTTCAACAAAACCCAACATGGTCCTACAAATAGTTGGCGAAACAATCAAAGGT
The DNA here is from genome assembly GCA_942486065.2 of Calliphora vomitoria. NCBI lineage: Eukaryota > Metazoa > Arthropoda > Insecta > Diptera > Calliphoridae > Calliphora > Calliphora vomitoria. The sequence continues at coordinate 119,686,942 of OW818030.2, read as the reverse complement.
CTGCCGTCAAACTGATTCCAATATTATTAAACAGTATCGGGAGAACTTGTCCGTTGATAGAAAACCTGGTTCAGGTAGAAGGAATGGTCCTCATGATGTTTCTATAGCCAATAAATAGAAAGCATTTTCAAAAGAGCTCCCAACACATCCGGTAGGAAAGCAGTCCGGCTAGCTCAGTACTCGGACTATTTGGTACGAAAAGTTAAAGCCAATGCTGGCTTAAAAACATACAAGGATCAAAAAGTTTCTGACAGGAACGCTGCTAAAAATTTAGAGGCCAAAAACAGAGCACGGAAATTGAAGTCAAATTTTATACAAAAAATATACCTGCTGCATAATGGATGACGAAATGTACGTATGGATAATTTTTCGCAGCTTCTCGGTAAATTTTTTTATGTTGCAGATGCTCGAGGGAATGTTGAAGAAAAGTTAAGGACCCAAAATCAGACAAAATTTCCCAAAAAGTTTTTGGTATGACAAGCAATATGCAGTTGCGGCAAAATAAGCCAATCATTTGTTACAAAGGGCTCTATAAATGCAGAAATTTACATCAAGGAATGTTTACAAAAAAGGCTGCTTCCATTTCATAAGACTTCATAATGTGTCCACTTATTTGTGGCCTGACTTGACATTCTGTCACTATGGTAAACAAGCCCTTGAGTGATACAAGAACAATAATGTGGTATTTGTAACAAGAGAGGCAAATCCTCCAAACTTCCCGGCGATAAGGGATCTTGTTAAAAGAGAATTAAAGAGCACAAAAAATGTGTCCAAAGGTGTGTCAGATTTTAAACGGAGATGGACAATCTGTTCGAACAAAGTGACATACAGCACTATAAAGACCATAATGGAAGGGCATTCAAAAAAAGGTTCAAAATTTCATCATTAGTGATTAGAACTATAAAAAATTTTTTTTTTTCTTTTTGTAAATTGTAACAATAATTTCAATCAAATAATAAAAGATTCAAATCTGTAAGTGTAGTGGTTTCATTTTTATTAACATATATGTATGTTAAAAGTGTTTCGATCTCAGTACTTATGTTTGTTGTATTGCCGAAAAATTGGTGTTTTTCATATAAGAATATTAATGAGCTTGTGAGAACCCCTGTAATAAGTTAATAAAGTAATAGAACATCTTTGGACTCATCTCTTAATCGTTCATTCTTAGCTTAGTACTTCAATTAGAGCCAAAAGCTCTCTTAAAAAGGTCCGTCTATGATTTCCCCTGACAGTCAGCAGTCTATAACCGGCGCTAGCTACTTTAGACTAGTTTATAATCTTTAAGAAACGTCTTTGGCGTTCTAAATATAAAACATCTAAAACCTTAATTGCTTTAAATGCTTATTTATTTAACAACAACAAAAAGCATAATCACGTTTCAGAAAACACTTCTATTAAATTCAAGACAATTAAGATTAAATGCCAATTAAAATTTTGAAAAAAACACACAAAATTTATCATAAAACAATAGACCTTCAAAATATCACAAGAATAATTTATATTGTAAATAAAAATAAAATAAATTTATAAATTAAATAAATAACTACGGATTGTAACACCAGCTAAATTTACCAAAATAAACAGTTAAAGTTAAATGGAATTGAAATTTATTTTTGGGGGGATTTGCAATTTAAGTTTTTTTTTCTAGCATTTTGGCAATAAACATGAGAAATATGAGCAGTGATAAAAATCTTCCTATTAAAACAGAACAAAACTGCTAAGAAAACCAACCAAACAAACACACATTTAAACAATTATTTGTGTTTGGTTGGTTGGCTGGTTGGCTATAAAACTGAGACAAGTATTTATGGTGAATAAACTTATATTGGTCACCCAGCCACATTTACAAACTGTTTAAGATTATTTCTAGCTAAAATACTAACTCACTTCCACTTCTTTACTATATGTACATATGGCCAGGTAATATTTTTACGATTACAACTATTAAGCGGTGTTCAATGCAGGTGTTTTTTTCTCACGTCTTCTGTCTTGTAATTATGTTAGTTTGGACTACTACTCTCATACTAGCTCTAAGTCTTTATAGTATATTGAATGCAACAACTTGCTGGTCGAAGATACTTGTTGTTGCTTATAGAATAAATGCTAAACATTTTTTTGTTTGAGATACATGTATGATATATATTTGTGGCTAATATCTTATTAATAAAAATCAATTTTGTGAGCTGTATAAGCCATAAAATCAATAAATCGCTTTAAAACGACCAACTCAAAAATTTTAGATTCTTTTTTTTTTAGTTTTAGTTTTCTGTCTTTACTATTAATGTCCAAACTATAATCTCAATTATATAAAATGTCTGTGGCAGTAGGAAAAAAAAGTATAAATAAATAAATATCATTAAATAAGTTTTTAATAGTGTCTTAACATATGACCAGCTTAATGTTACTCTAAAGTGTAATTTTAATGCTGAATGTTTGGAAGAAAAAAAAAACTGAAAACATAAAAAATGTGGTAGCCATTTTACGATAAAACTGAATTTATTTAACTTTTAATTTTAATTATTTTTAATTTTATTGGTTTCTTGTTTTGTTTTTCGGTTTCACTCTTGTTTTCTTGTTTATATAGTCTAATAAATATAAAAGGTTAAGAATTTTTGTAGACAATTAATGTTAAATTCTTGCCAGCGTAATGCCATGATTTTTTTTTTTTTCATAGTTTAAAGAACATTTGCTAAACATTAAGCTTTAAGGTCTTTAGCTAAAGTCTTTTGTTTTTATAAGCAATTATTATAAACATTAGTAGGAATTTGATATGTTTACCAGCTTTTAAACAATAGTGATTATTAAGAAAAATGTGGTTAAAAACACTTTGAGAAATTTAAAGAGCCTTGTAAATCAGAGGTCAGTGTTCATAGCCAGTAGAGAATGAACGTGATACTATAAAAATATGAATAGTAGAGGAAGAAATCAACTGCTTATTAGTCTTCATGTTCTAACATGTTCTTTTCGAGCTTATTCCTTAACTTCGTTTCAGAATGTCTGATATGAGCTTGTGCTATTCAGGGTGATCATATTTGAGATTCTGGCAATATCATTTCCGATTCCCAGAACTTATTTATCTCCTTCTAACTTCTAAGTATAGTCCTGGACATAAATGTTTAGATAATAGCTTAACACTGCGTCTCTTTAACTATTTTTTACCTCTAGAGATCACCTTTGCCCCTTTCCTCTCCCAGTTCTTTCTTATATTTTTGGGCAATTTTTTATAAATATTAGATCTTCGATTAAGCATCCAAAGCTTTGTTCTCTTCCTAGAACTCTCGTATTATTTCAACAATGATGTTGTCATTAAATCAGATATCAATTTATTGATTTAAGGTCCATTTCCATATATTTTTCTAAAGCATTTACAAAATTGAAGCTAAGTTTTCACAACTTGTCTTATTGGTAGCTGGTGTTGGCTTTAATTTATGCTTTAAATCACTGAAATCGCTTACAAATTGTGTAAATTATACACAACTTACCCAAGCATGACCGTATTAATATCAATCATACGCACTGTGGTTCGTACACAGGTTCCAGTTCTTTCTCATATTTTTAGATCTTCGATTAAGCAGCCCAAGCTATGTTCTCTTCCTAGAACTCTTATTACATAGCACATGCGATTATTTCAACAATGTCATTAAATCAGATATCGAATAAGGAGTGAGATCGCAAAATTCTTAACACACGTTTTTCATTAAAACTTTTAACCCAAGTATTATTTGATTTTTTATTTTTTTGATCAAGTTACCTTTGTAAAACATGTCAGTTATTATGTTTAATGTCAATTATATTCATTTGTTGTTAATCTGATTAAAATGAGTGACCAGAAAACACTGCGTACTAAAGTTATTAAATATTTTCAACTAAACCCAACTTGGCCCTACAAAAAGTTGGCCAAGCATTTAAAGGTCTGCCGTCAAACTGTTTCCAATGTTATTTAATAGTACCGGGAGAACTTGTACATTAATAGAAAACCTGGTTCAGGTAGAAGGAATGGTCCATATGATGTTTCTAAAGCCAAAAATAAATAGAAAGCATTTTCAAAAGAGCACCCAACACAACCGGTAAGCAACGCGGTTAACTCAGTGCTCAGACTATTTGGTACGAAAAGTTAAAGCTATTGCAGGTTTAAAAACATACAAAGCTCAAAAAGTTCCTGACAGGAATGCTGCTAAAAATTTAGAGGCCAAAAACAGAGCACGGAAATTGAAGTCAAATTTGATAAAAAAATATTCTTGCTGCATAATGGATGACGAAACGTATGTTCTGACAGATTTTTCGCAGCTTCCGGGACAAAATTTTGATGTTGCTGATGCTTGAGGGAATGGTGAAGAAAAGTTTAGGACCCAAAAGCACACAAAATTTCCCAAAACGTTCTTGGTATAGCAAGCAATATGCATTTGTGGCAAAAAAGCCAAACATTTGTTACAAATGGCTCTATAAATACCGAAATTTATATCAAGGAATGTTTACAAAAAAGGGTGCTTCTATGCATAAGACTTCTTAGTGTGTCCACTTATTTTTGACCTGATGTGGCACCCTGTCACTATGGTTAGAAAGGTCTTGAGTGGTAAAAGAACAATAATATGGTATTTGTACCAAGAGAGGCAAATTCTTTAAACTGCCTGGAGCTAAGGCCAGTGGAGAGATATTGGGCTCTTGTTAAAAGAGAATTGAAGAGCACAAAAAAGGTGTCCAAAAGTGTGTTAGATTTTAAACGGAGATGGACAACCTGTTCGAACAAAGTGACAGAAATCACTATAAAAACCATAATGGAATTGTTTCCGAAAAAGGTTCAAAATTTCATCAGTAGTGATTAGAACTATAAAATTTTTTTATTTTTTTTTTTTTTGTAAATTGTAATAATAATTTCAATCAAATAAAACAAAAGTCAAAACTGTAAGTTTAGTGGTTTCATTTTTATTAAAATATATGTATGTTAAAAATTTTTCGATCTCAGTCCTTATTAGATCTTCTCTTCCTAGAACTCTCATGATATAGTACACGCTATTATTTCAACAATGATGTTGTTATTAAATCAGATATCGATTCCATATATTTTTCTAAAGCATTTACAAAACCAAAGTTAAGTTTTTATGACCTTTCTCGTTGGTAGCTGGTGTTGGCTTTAATTTATGTTATACATCACTGAAATCGCTGACAAATTGTGTAAGTTATACACAACTTACCCAAACATGACCGTATTAATATCAATCATACCCACTGTTGTTCGTATACAGGTCGTATATACCTCTCACAGTTCTTTCTCATATTTTCGTAAATCCAAAGCTATGTTCTCTTCCTAGAACTCTCATGATATAGTACACGCGATTATTTGGTGTCTAGAATTAAGATCACTTTCCTTTTATTTTCCAAAAACATTTACATATTCAAAGTTAAGTTTTCATGAGCTGTCTTATTGGTGGATGGTGTTGGCTTAAATTTTTGTTATAAATCACTGAAACCGCTTACAAATTGTGTAAATTATAAACAACTTACCTAAACATGTCCGTATTAATATCAATCATACGCTCTGTGGTGCGTAAAATATATATTTTTAAATATCTGAGTTATATTTAAATCAAAATGTGAGACATTTTAGATGTAGTTAGATAATCAAATGTCTTGTCCTAATTAAAAACATTTTTCTTTTTTAAAACAATATCACCAGATAATATCACCAGAAATACACTAGAACTATTGTCTCTAACGTATCTCTACTCATGCTTAAAGGAAAATTGTCGACATTTTAACTAGTGCAATTGTCGATAGAGAAAGAGTGTTGACATAGCGACATATACTTCTATGCTGACTACAGAGCAATTTTTAAGATCTACATACACACTAGCTTGACCCGGTGCGCTTCGCTACCCCTGTCGTAGTCTATGTTGGAAATTTCAATAAAATCGTTTCGGCCGTTTAGTATATTAAAAACTAAAGGTTTTAATTGCAAATAACTTTTAAACTGCCTTACCAATTTTTACACTATTAGTCTCATAGTAATCCTAAAAATCCTTTTACTATGAACTACCATATGTACTCAATACAGTTTTGTTATGGATTTCTCACTGTTATAAAGTTCAGAATACGGGTATAAATATGAAATATCGTTTGTGCCAAATTTATTTTAATTCAATGCATTAGTTTTTTCTTTGATATATTTTAATATACAGTGTTGGAAAAAATAATAGAAACGATAGCATTTGTTTCCAATTTTGTAAGTATATTTGTCAAGTTTAGTTTTGTTAAAAAAAAATGTATATGCAGTTTTGTTTATCAGACATACAACATAAGAAAAAACATAATCATTCCTCTTTTCATTAATATTTAAATACACTATATGACTAACAATGTAAAGAGTCAATATTTTTGCTGGAAAAAATAATAGAAACGCGTAAACGGATTCAATTTTTAGAGGCACATCTTTTTATTTTTTGTTAAAAAATTGTTTTATTTTAATATTTAGAGGCACTAGTTTTGTTTTTCACAACTTCATTGCATCTGCGACACATGTAATCAACCAATTTTTTTTGAAAAATTCCTTGTCAATGGAAAACCACTCTTCCTGTTTTTTTTTCCCACAATTCGTCCCTATTTTTCAAACTGATGCCCTCCAGCTTCCTCTGGAGCACTCCCCAAAGGTGTTCTATTGGTTTAAGGTCCGGTGACTGTGAAGGCCATTCCATAAGAGGTACTTTGTTGACAGCAAACCAATCCTTTGCAAATTTTGAAGAGTGGTTCGGATCACTGTCCAGCTGAAACTCCCATCTCAAGAACATCTCTTCCTCAGCAAATGGAAGGATTGTGCTTTGCAATATATTTACGTAGTCCGGGGCGCATATTTTGTTCTTTATCCAAAATATTGAACATACACCAGAAGAAGAGAAACACGCCCATATCATGATAGATCCACCGCTGTGTTCGACGGTCTTCTTGAGCTGTGGTCAGACGAAACATAGATAAATTTGTTTGGATCCCATGGGAAACATTATGTTAGGCACCCACACAATAAGGCATATGATCCAAAATACACTAAGAATACCGTAAAAGACGACGGTGGATCAATCATGATATGGGCGTGTTTCTCTTCTTCTGGTGTATGTTCAATATTTTGGATAAAGAACAAAATATGCGCCCCGGACTACGTAAATATATTGCAAAGCATAATCCTTCCAATTGCTGAGGAAGAGATGTCCTTGAGATGGAAGTTTCAGCTGGACAGTGATCCGAACCACTCTTCAAAATTGGCAAAGGATTGGTTTGCTGTCAACAAAGTACCTCTTATGGAATGGCCTTCACAGTCACCGGACCTTAAACCAATAGAACACCTTTGGGGAGTGCTCCAGAGGAAGCTGGAGGGCATCAGTCTGAAAAATAAGGACGAATTGTGGGAAAAAAACAGGAAGAGTGGTTTTCCATTGACAAGGAATTTTTCAAAAAAAATTGGTTGATTACATGTGTCACATATGCAATGAAGTTGTGAAAAACAAAGGTAGAGCCTCTAAATATTAAAATAAAACAATTTTTTAACAAAAAATTAAAAGATATGCCTCTAAAAATTGAATCCTTTTACGCGTTTCTATTATTTTTTCCAGCAAAAATATTGACTCTTTACATTGTTAGTCATATAGTGTATTTAAATATTAATGAAAAGAGGATTGATTATGTTTTTTCTTATGCTGTATGTCTGATAAACAAAACAGCATATAACTTTTTTTTAACAAAACTAAACTTGACTAATATACTTACAAAATTGGAAACAAATGCTTTCGTTTCTATTATTTTTTCCAACACTGTATATATATTAACGAAAAAAATTGTTTTTATTGTTGAATTTTGTATTTTTTTACGTTTAACTAAAATCCCGAAGTCCCGAAAAATCTCGAAATCACGAAAAAACCCAGGATGCCGAAAAATCCCGGGGTAACGAAAAATCCCGGGATCCCGGGATTTACATTTCTAAAATCCCGAATCCCGGGATTTGTAAAACCCAGTCCCGTTTGCCATCCCTAGCTATGACGATGTTTTCATCAGCACTGATTAGTCAGCACTGACGATGTTTACATCAGTGCTGATTAATCAGCTATGACGATGTTTTCATCAGCGTTGACGATATTTTCATCAGCACTGACGATATTTACATCAGCACTGATTAATCAGCTATGACGATGTTTTCATCAGCACTGACGATGTTTTCATCAGCACTGATTAGTCAGCACTGACGATATTTACATCAGCACTGATTAATCAGCTATGACGATGTTTTCATCTGCACTGACGATGTTTACATCAGCACTGATTAGTCAGCACTGACGATATTTACATCAGCACTGATTAATCAGCTATGACGATGTTTTCATCAGCACTGACGATATTTTCATCAGCACTGACAATGTTTTCATCAGCACTGATTAGTCAGCACTGACGTTGTTTTCATCAGCACTGACGATGTTTTCATCAGCACTGACGATGTTTAAATCAGCACTGACGATGTTTTCATCAGGACTGACGATGTTTTCATCAGTACTGACGATGTTTTCATCAGCACTGACGATATTTACATCAGCACTGATTAATCAGCTATGACGATGTTTTCATCAGCACTGATTAGTCAGCACTGACGATATTTACATCAGCACTGATTAATCAGCTATGACGATGTTTTCATCAGCACTGAGTAGTCAGCACTGACGATGTTTTCATCAGCACTGACGATGTTTTCATCAGCACTGACGATGTTTTCATCAGCACTGACGATGTTTTCATCAGCACTGACAATGTTTTCATCAGCACTGATTAGTCAGCACTGACGTTGTTTTCATCAGCACTGACGATGTTTTCATCAGCACTGACGATGTTTTCATCAGCACTGACGATGTTTAAATCAGCACTGACGATGTTTTCATCAGCACTGACGATATCTACATCAGCACTAATTAATCAGCTATGACGATGTTTTCATCAGCACTGAGTAGTCAGCACTGACGATATTTACATCAGCACTGATTAATCAGCTATGACGATGTTTTCATCAGCACTGACGATGTTTTCATCAGCACTGATTAGTCAGCACTGACGATATTTACATCAGCACTGATTAATCAGCTATGACGATGTTTTCATCTGCACTGACGATGTTTACATCAGCACTGATTAGTCAGCACTGACGATATTTACATCAGCACTGATTAATCAGCTATGACGATGTTTTCATCAGCACTGACGATATTTTCATCAGCACTGACAATGTTTTCATCAGCACTGATTAGTCAGCACTGACGTTGTTTTCATCAGCACTGACGATGTTTTCATCAGCACTGACGATGTTTAAATCAGCACTGACGATGTTTTCATCAGGACTGACGATGTTTTCATCAGTACTGACGATGTTTTCATCAGCACTGACGATATTTACATCAGCACTGATTAATCAGCTATGACGATGTTTTCATCAGCACTGATTAGTCAGCACTGACGATATTTACATCAGCACTGATTAATCAGCTATGACGATGTTTTCATCAGCACTGAGTAGTCAGCACTGACGATGTTTTCATCAGCACTGACGATGTTTTCATCAGCACTGACGATGTTTTCATCAGCACTGACGATGTTTTCATCAGCACTGACAATGTTTTCATCAGCACTGATTAGTCAGCACTGACGTTGTTTTCATCAGCACTGACGTTGTTTTCATCAGCACTGACGATGTTTTCATCAGCACTGACGATGTTTAAATCAGCACTGACGATGTTTTCATCAGCACTGACGATATCTACATCAGCACTAATTAATCAGCTATGACGATGTTTTCATCAGCACTGAGTAGTCAGCACTGACGATGTTTTCATCAGCACTGACGATATTTACATCAGCACTGATTAGTCAGCACTGACGTTGTTTTCATCAGCACTGACGATGTTTTCATCAGCACTGACGATGTCTAAATCAGCACTGACGATGTTTTCATCAGGACTGACGATGTTTAAATCAGCACTGACGATGTTTTCATCAGTACTGACGATGTTTTCATCAGCACTGACGATATTTACATCAGCACTGATTAATCAGCACTGACGATATTTACATCAGCACTGATTAATCAGCTATGACGATGTTTTCATCAGCATTGAGTAGTCAGCACTGACGATGTTTTCATCAGCACTGACGATATTTACATCAGCACTGATTAGTCAGCACTGACGTTGTTTTCATCAGCACTGACGATGTTTTCATCAGCACTGACGATGTTTTCATTAGCACTGACGATGTTTTCATCAGGACTGACGATGTTTTCATCAGTACTGACGATGTTTTCATCAGCACTGACGATATTTACATCAGCACTGATTAATCAGCACTGACGATATTTACATCAGCACTGACGATGTTTTCATCAGCACTGACGATATTTACATCAGCACTGATTAATCAGCTATGACGATGTTTTCATCAGCACTGAGTAGTCAGCACTGACGATGTTTTCATCAGCACTGACGATATTTACATCAGCACTGATTAGTCAGCACTGACGTTGTTTTCATCAGCACTGACGATGTTTTCATCAGCACTGACGATGTTTTCATTAGCACTGACAATGTTTTCATCAGCACTGATTAGTCAGCACTGACGTTGTTTTCATCAGCACTGACGATGTTTTCATCAGCACTGACGATGTTTAAATCAGCACTGACGATGTTTTCATCAGGACTGACGATGTTTTCATCAGTACTGACGATGTTTTCATCAGCACTGACGATATTTACATCAGCACTGATTAATCAGCTATGACGATGTTTTCATCAGCACTGAGTAGTCAGCACTGACGATGTTTTCATCAGCACTGACGATATTTACATCAGCACTGATTAGTCAGCACTGACGCTGTTTTCGTCAGCACTGACGATGTTTTCATCAGCACTGACGATGTTTACATCAGCACTGACAATGTTTTCATCAGCACTGATTAGTCAGCACTGACGTTGTTTTCATCAGCACTGACGATGTTTTCATCAGCACTGATTAGTCAGCACTGACGCTGTTTTCGTCAGCACTGACGATGTTTTCATCAGCACTGACGATGTTTTCATCAGCACTGACAATGTTTTCATCAGCACTGATTAGTCAGCACTGACGTTGTTTTCATCAGCACTGACGATGTTTTCATCAGCACTGACGATGTTTTCATCAGCACTGACAATGTTTTCATCAGCACTGATTAGTCAGCACTGACGTTGTTTTCATCAGCACTGACGATGTTTTCATCAGCACTGACGATGTTTTCATCAGCACTGACAATGTTTTCATCAGCACTGATTAGTCAGCACTGACGTTGTTTTCATCAGCACTGACGATGTTTTCATCAGCACTGACGATGTTTTCATCAGCACTGACGATGTTTAAATCAGCACTGACGATGTTTAAATCAGCACTGACGATGTTTTCATCAGCACTGACGATATTTACATCAGTACTGACGATGTTTTCATCAGCACTGACGATATTTACATCAGCACTGATTAATCAGCTATGACGATGTTTTCATCAGCACTGAGTAGTCAGCACTGACGATGTTTTCATCAGCACTGACGATATTTACATCAGCACTGATTAGTCAGCACTGACGCTGTTTTCGTCAGCACTGACGATGTTTTCATCAGCACTGACGATGTTTACATCAGCACTGACAATGTTTTCATCAGCACTGATTAGTCAGCACTGACGTTGTTTTCATCAGCACTGACGATGTTTTCATCAGCACTGATTAGTCAGCACTGACGCTGTTTTCGTCAGCACTGACGATGTTTTCATCAGCACTGACGATGTTTTCATCAGCACTGACAATGTTTTCATCAGCACTGATTAGTCAGCACTGATTAGTCAGCACTGACGTTGTTTTCATCAGCACTGACGATGTTTAAATCAGCACTGACGATGTTTTCATCAGCACTGACGATGTTTTCATCAGCACTGATTAATCAGCTATGACGATGTTTTTATCAGCACTGATTAGTCAGCTATGACGATGTTTTCATCAGCACTGACGATATTTACATCAGTGCTGATTAATCAGCTATGACGATGTTTTCATCAGCACTGATTAGTCAGCACTGACGATATTTACATCAGCACTGATTTGTCAGCACTGATCAGTAATCATTCAGTGCAGCATCGAATAATAATTAAGTGTATTATTACATACTCAATCATGCAAGTTATTGTGACAATCATATATATGATTGTTTTAACCATATATATTATTGCGGCACTCTACTTGTACCATCACTCTGTTAAAGATTAGTTATATTATTGCAATTTTTTAAAATACTATTTTAATAGTATTTTACCAATTTTACCCGTTTTCCCCCTGTTTACCCCTTTCTGGTCCAAGTAATGAAAAAAGTTATAGCCTATTGGCGCTTCCAAGTAAGGATCTATCTACGTTCCAAATTTCAACAAAATCGATTCAGCCGTTTAGGCGTGATGCTCAAACAAACAAACAAATAAACAAACAAACTTACAAAGACATTTATATATTTATATAGATAAACAATCATTCTAACAGAGAACATTATAACCAAATTTCTAAACTTTTGTTGCATTCGCTGTAACGCGAATATGTTACATCAGGAAGCAATTGACGTTGCGTGTTTCATCAGTTTTTCGTAATCTAATATGTTCTATGCATTGTTAAGGTATTTTATAAATATCTGTCATGGTTTAGTTTGAGATATAATTTCTCAGTTCTGCAGAATGTATTTATCTCCTGCTAACTACTTAATATATTTTTTACAAGTGCTTGGATGTATTTATTGCTCTGAATGTAATTATCTTCTGCTTACTTCTCTGGATAATTATGAATTTTAATGTTTCTATCACTATATGTTGCTTTGATGTTAGTTCGAATTTCTGTAAATATCATAACATGATAGTGAACACGACTCAGCAACTTCCTGTTACCTGTATTCCTCCACAATATCACCAGTTTCAAGAAAATCTACTCTTCTTCCCAAAACATCAACTTTACCAAGGATAGCACCATACACCGAATCACAGCATCCATGAAATCAATATTCTCGTTTGTCATTTTACTTTAGTTTAATTTACAATAATGTAACTTATATATTAAATTAAGTCTGTATCTGCTGTCAGGCCACACTTCTGCTAGGGACGCAGTTGCTAATTTTAAAAGCTGGGCTGAGCGCTCTGTTGTTCATGCAGTTAAATATGGCCTTGGTACCAGCTAGCATCGCCATTTTGAGGGTATGGACCGGGATTCTCCCCTTTGAATTTTCCAATACACGCCTGATTCCTAACAATAATGGCTCTAACCAGTTAATTTCTTGCAACTTCACTGTATGGCCTATTGATTATCCGAGCCTCACCTTGCTTTGGACGTTTAATCCTTGGCTGTAAGTTTTGGTGGTGAGGTATTAAAAATATAAACGAAACTCATAAAAAAGGGTGGAGGAAAAGAAACAATACACGGCTTATTAGTTTTTCAACAAATCAGGATCATTTTTGTTATGATCTGTTTGCGTCAATCACTTCAGAACGTTTCAAAAGAACTGTAGTTCTGTTATAGACTCTCATAACAACTAAAAGCCGAACTTAATTGGCTAAAAGCATGAACACATTGTTCTAAACTCATAGAAGCCATCAATTACTTATTAGCCTTTAATAAAAGACAATCATTTTGCTCGATCATTTTAACAAATCTGGATTATATGCGGAATAATCTCTTTGTGACGATCATATTAATATATTTTAATAGTAAAAGGTGGCGCAAAAGTAATCCTCCTATCAGAAAATGCTATATATTTTGCGATTGGCCCCTAATGTCAGTTCTGTTTTGACATTTGTGTAGTAAACACTGCTTAACCAGACTTATTTTCGAAGTAGTATGGTCCAGCCCAAAATACACACAAAACAGTGACACTTTCTGGATGTATTTGTTTTTCAACAATCACATGTGAGTTTTCTGAACTCTAAATGCTGCAATTTTAAGGATAAACACAGCCATCAAATTGAAAATATGATTCATCACATAGATTGATTTTGCTCAATAAATTAGCTCGTACATGCTGATTTCAATAACCCATTTGACGAACTCTTTTCGCTGTACACAATCATAAAGCTTAAATTCTTGTATCAATTGAACTTTCTAAGCATGAGGACGCATAATTGCAGTCCTTCTAAGGCTTCTCGTTTTTCTCCTTTTTAGATAAAACCAGCGGACCAATTGAAGGGTTCCAAGTTATCGGTATGAATTGACAACTACCTGTTAAAGAAGACTAAACTACGACGTAGAGATCTGCATGAATGTTTTGAATTCATGACACCAAATTGACAATCTCACTTACTGCTTAGATATTGACATTTGAACGCCTTGATTTTGGACAACCAAAAATATTTAGCCCTCCAATTACACTCTCCATTGTTAAAGGCAAAGTCTAATTAATATTCCTACCCTATTTTGTATGAAATTTTCAAGCTTTCATTTTTTTTAATATTTTTCAACAATGAAAACGAGTTGTCCTCGCGTGTAATGTTCCAGTATTACTAATCCTAGACTGTCAGCTGTGAAAATGTTTTTCACAACACAAATGTCAGCCAATTAAATTTTTGTGTGAATTCTGCAAAACCCTTTATTTTTAAGTATGTTCAATCGGTATCAAAGGAAGATATCAACTGTGTCATCGGCAGAGTGAAAACAACCCATATTTATTAGATTAATGTGGCTTAAAGTCTGCGACAAACCTCACACTGGGAATGATCCTAAAAATAGTTTTCTACATTTCACCAGTTAAAGTAGGAGCTATGCTTTATGAAACTAATAAGATCTAGAATTGCTGTGCAATACCACTGTCTTCCTATAAACGGTATATGGGACTTGCATGTTACGAATTTGAACTGGATATATGGATGACTTATGGTCAACTTCAAGGACTTTGTGGCCTGGCCTAGTTAAATATCAAACAGCATATCTTTTGCGATTACATAACATATTTCTGTAACTTTTTAATGCCAATCACTGGACATTGTACAACAATGTTGGTTGAAGTTGTGTCAATAAGAGTGAGGAGACAATTATACGAGAGAGTGGCAATAAGTCCGTGACTTTTTGAATTTCCCGCCTCTTACCTAAAAAGACAATAAGTCTCCTGTCAACAGGCATCTTTCAGTTGACTCCTGTCAAAATTTGGACAGGCTGCATCATTTAGTATGTGTTTGAAACCCATTGATAGCAGACTACCGCGTGACTTCGTGTGCTCATGCCGAACGTTCTGGACGCCCAGTTGAAACAATTGACAAAATATACGATATGGTGTTTGCCGATCAGAATTGAAGATATTGTGAAAGGCATAGGCATCTCACAAAGCTCAGTGGTTTCAATTTTTACGCAGAAGTGTTTGGCGTTGTTCAATCGTAATATGGACGAGTTTTTGCTCCGTTTCATAATCGTGGAAAAAAAGTGGATCCAACACAACACACCAGAGACCAAACAGCAGTCGGAACAGTTGGTTTCACGAGGTGAGTCTTTGGAATACGCGAGGTATAATCCACATTGACTGCCTTCAAATGAGTAAAACAATCAATGGCGAATGTTATGCCAACTAATTGGTTCTATTTAATGAAGATATGAAAAAAACGACTGCATTTATCCAAGAAAATAGTCATTTATCACCAGAACAATGAAAGGGTGCACACATGTGCAGTTTCCATAGCAAAAATCTACGAATTAATCTACGAATTACTCTCTCATTCTGCAGACTTGTTGACATACCTGATGAAATGGTTCGGTGGGAAGAGACTTGACTCCAACGATGAAATCATCTCACAAACAAACACCTATTTTGATGACCTCAACAAATCTTATTTTTTGAAAGGGATAAACAAATTGGAGAAATGCTGGACAAAGTGTATAGAGGTCAAAAGAGACTATGTGGAAAAATAAAATGGTTTTTATCCAAAATCCATTCAAAACGTCTCGGTCTTATTGACCCGCCCTAGCAAAATAATTATAGCATTTTGAATTAATTAACGAAATTCCGAATTCATTGGCCTGAGTGAGATCTCTAAAAGAGCGGGTAGTTGACTGAACTAAGTTTCCTAATTTCGCATTTTCGATAGAACAGCGAAACACAACTCACATTGCGACTATGCTCCAGATAGACGGATACTCTTGCCCTCTCCAGAATGTAGATGATAAGCTACAAAATAACAGGTGGCGCAAAAGTAATCCACCTATCAGAAAATGCTATAAATTTTGCCGATTATTGGTCAGCAATATTCCGCGTTCTGGAGCAGTGTAGCGTAACATTGTTTATTAACGTGTATTTCGCATGTGTTTACTATAGCATTTTCTGATAGGAGGATTACTTCTGCGCCACCTTGTATATAAAATGCCGTTTCATATATAGGTTCTGCGTATCATTTTCAGTCTGATCTTGAAGCTTAAATGCTGAACAAGTCGCTCTACATTTTTATATGAAAACAAGCTACCAAAGTCTACTGAAATGAGTTCTTCCATTTAAATCATTTCTATAAAATTTAATTCTTCTGTTCTTGTTCTCAATTAGATTTAATCATAAAATTCAAATCTTTTCTATGATCATTTTCTCACAAACCAGTAAACGGAAAAAAACCAAAACAAAAACAGCAACAAAAAACACAAATTAGCATAAAATTAATTGAAAAACCCCTGTAGAAATTGTCACGATCATTTTTGTTTTGTTTTTTTTTTTGCACTCTCCTCCTTTTAGTATTTTTTAACAAATGTTTAAATATCTTGCCTTCATATACCCACCTTCTGCATAAACGTCATCATCATTATCATTGCACACTCACGAATATTTAAACAAAAACAGGCAACAGAAGATGGTTGTAGCAACAACAAAATAGAGGAAAACTCAGTTCAAACAAACAAAAAAAAAAAGAATATAGTGAACACATTAGAACACAACAAAATCTCGTTCTAAGTAAATTTTGTTGAAAACAACTCGTACAATGATTTTAACTACAAGTTGTACCAAGTTAGTGGTAAGTAAGTATTCTTAAATCATAATGCCACATAATGAATGCAAAAAAAATGGAGAAATTTGCGTCATACATAAATCAAAGTCAAATGGTTTGCTTCATACATACAACACAACACACTCATGCTTTCCATGAGTTTGGAGAATCATACAAATTCAAATATTCAAGCAAATGGCAACCAACGTTGCAATTGTTGTATTACAATGCATTTAAGTCAAAAGAATAGAAAAATCATAGAATTTGTTGTTAAAACTGTTGTTTGAGCTGGTTGCTGTTGTTGTTATCGTTGTTAGCGTCTAAGTATGTGGTGAATGAGCCAGTAACAACAACATAAAGTACCTAACTACAACAACTACTACGACGACTACTATGATTATTAACTGCCACAAGAAATACACACACAACAAAAAAAAAACAACAACAGCCAGCTACAGCAAGAACAACAAACAATAAAAACAAGACGATGAGATATGTTTCAAATACATCTGAAGTGAATAGAACGAATGCTAACATGGCGCTTAATGATTGTTATGAGCCTATAAAGCCACCCCCATGAAAATGTGAAAAAAGGTTGCAAAAAAAAAAATAAGAAAACAAAACATAACTTTTTGTTGTCGTTTTTTTTTATTCACCAGGAACAGTGGTGTAATGGAAGTTATTCCAAATTTCATAAAATAAACTTTCAACAATTATACGTATAAACTTTTTTTGTATCCATTGATTAATGCACCCGGAGTTTCTTGTGCCTCACTTTATGTTCAAAATTATCACTAAACCTATTTCATTTTATGAATTTCAAAAATCCATTGATTTTGTAGGATCTATAGTACTCCTTATAAATCTATTCATTTGTTGTTAATCTGATTAAAATGAGTGACGATAAAAATTAAATATTTTTAACAAAACCCAACTTGATCCTACAAAAAGTTGAGCAAACAACCAAAGGTCTGCCATTAAACTGATTCCAATGGTATTCAACAGTATCGGTTGAACTTGCCCGTTAATAGAAAACCTGGTTCAGGTAGAAGGAATGGTCCTCATGATGTTTCTATAGCCAATAAATAGAAAGCATTTTCAAAAGAGCTCCCAACACATCCGGTAGGAAATCAGTCCGGTTAGCTCAGTACTCGGACTATTCGGTACGAAAAGTTAAAGCCAATGTAGGCCTAAAAACATACAATGCTCAAAAAGTTTCTGGCAGGAACTCTGCTACAAATTTAGAGGCCAAAGACAGAGCACGGAAATTGAAGTAAAGTTTAAAAAAATATACCATCCATATACCTAATGGATGACGAAACGTACGTATGGAAAATTTTTCGTTCCGGGTCAATATTTTTATGTTGCTGATGCTCGAGGGAATGTTGTAGAAAAGTCTAAGACTCAAAAGCAGAAAAATTTCCCAAAAAGTTCTTGGCATGGCAAGTAATATGCAGTTGCGGCAAAAGAAGCCAAACATTTGTTACAAAGGACTCTATAAATACCGAAATGTACATCAAGGAATGTTTACAAAAGAGAATGCTTCCATTCATAAGACTTCTTAATGTGGCCACTTATTTTTGGCCTGATTTGGCATCCTGTCACTATGGAAGCAAGGTATTGAGTGGTACAAGATCAATAATGTGGTATTTGTACCAAGAGAGACAAATCTTCTAAACTGACTGAAGCTAAGGCCAGTGGAGAGATATTGGGCTCTTGTTAAAAGAGAATTGAAGACCACAAAAAAGGTGTCCAAAAAACTTTTCTTTTATAATAAAAAAGCTTTTTTCTTAAATGAGTGTTTTACAAAAAATATATATCACAAAAATAGATTTCTGTATACAAAAAAGCTTTTTGACTAAAGGAGCAATTTCCGCACAAGAAAACCCTCTTTCACAAAAATCTTTGTCCACTAAGAACAGAGTTCAAACTATTTTACAAATAGAACCATAAGTAATTATTACTTTTTCAAAACTCACCAGTTATTTTATAAAACAATTCACAAAACATTGCAATACGTACCTGCAATTAGAAGAAAAAAACACTCGATTAGTCAAAAATTGCATAAGAAAATATTCTTGGAAAATAGAAATAAATAACAATTCCCATACATATGGGTTAATTGTATGACAAGTTCACGGGTTAATAATAAATTGGATACACATGTTCTGTGTAACATTCATTAAAATATTTAATTAAAAAAAGCCACTCTCAATTAATAGGGTAGACAAGATTCAGCCTTTGACTTAAAGCATTTCAAAATATAAATATAAAGATTAAGCTGTAAGGCAGGAATTGAATCTAACACCCCTTGACTAACTAAGAGTAACTACATTCAAAAACAAGTAAGATCGCTATATTCGGCTGTGCCAAATCGTATATAGCCTTCACCAAATTATACTTTCAAATAAAAATTAATTTTTTTTTTTTTTTTAATTTTTAAAATTTTTTTTTCGAAATTTTTTTTCCATTTTTTTAAAAAAAAAAAAAAAATTTAATTTACTTTTTTTTAATTTATTAGTGAAAAAAATTTATGACAAAAAATGTTTTTTGTGAAAAAAAAAATCGGTTTAAAAATTATTTTTCCCGATTTTGACCCATTGTAGGTCCAACTTACTATAGCCTTATAGACATCGTTGCAATGGACTTTGAAATATCTATTAGGGTATTCAATTAATCGGGTTTCTGGTTTAATCGGTTAATCGAGCAAATAATTAATCGGGGCTTAGATTTAATCGGTTAATAATCGGTTAATTTTAAATTATTCGATTAACTGAATCATTTCTATCTTATTTTTAAATTGAAAATAAAACGACGCATTGTGTACTTATTTGAGCATTTCAACAAAAAAACAAGTAAGAGAGCTATATTCGGCTGTGCCGAATCTTATATACCCTTCACCAAATCATACTTTAAAAAATAATTAAAAAAAAAAAAATTTTTTAATTTTTTTTTTTCAAAATAGTTTTTTAAACATTTTTTTTTTTAAATTTATTAGTGAAAAAAATTTGTGACAAAAGAATGTTTTTTGTGAAAAAAAAATATTTTCCCGATTTTGACCCATTGTAGGTCCAACTTTGTATAGCCTTATATATCGTTGCAATGGACTTTGAAATATCTATCATTAGATATCCATATTTTCTATATTTATGACTTAGTAATCGAGATATAGATCAAAAATAAGCCAAAAATAGAGGTTACCTCGAATTTTTGCTCATATCTCCGTTATTTATGGACGGATTTTGCTGATTTTAAATAGGAAACTTCTCAAAAGTATGCCTTACAGAATTATTGAAAATTTGGATCCCGAAGATATCTGGGGTCTTCCGAAAATTTATTTCAACAGACAGACAGATGGACAAACAGACGGACATGACTATGACTTCTTAATACGTCCACTTATTTTTGGCCTGATTTGGCATCCTGTGAATATAGTAAGCAAGGTCTTGAGTGATACAAGCACAATAATGTATTATTTGTGCCAAAAGAGGCAAATTCTCCAAACTGCCTGGAGCTAAGGCTAGTGAAGAGATATTTGGATCTTGTTAGAAGAGAATTGAAGAGCACAAAAAAGGTGTCCAAAAGTGTGATAGATTTTAAACGAAGATGGACTATCTGTTCGATCAAAGTGACAGAAAGCTCAATAAAAACCTTAATTTAAGGGTTTCCGGAAAAGGTTCATAAATTTATCACTATTGATTACAACTATAAAAATAATAGTTCTTGTAAATTGTAATAATAATTTCAATCAAATAAAAAAAATCCAATCTATAAGTATAGTGGTTTAATTTTTATTAAAATATATGTATGTTAAGATTTTTTTGATCTCAGTCCTTAATTAGCAGTTCCTTTAACTTTCGCAAAGTTGAGTAGAAATATGTTTCACTGAATTACTTAAGTATTTGGATCCGCTTTCTAAAGAAAATAGAGCCGGAAAGTTCCACAGAAGTATTATTTACTAAAAGTTATTATTGTCTATCAGAAGAAAATTGGTTCTGGTCGTCAAAAGAGTCTTGGCATCCAAAAATTGATTGTTGTAGTAGTTTTCCATCTCGATACTACATAGTGAGACATTCGACAATGTCTGTCATATAAATGCGAGGACATGAATATATTTTAGACATCTACAATGCATCTACAATGTAGATTTACCACCGAAACTGAGATGGAATATTGAGAGTGAGTTTTCCTGTAAATGGTATATGGAATGTGCATATTATAACATGGCTCTTTAGTTAGCTTATCTGGGCTACTTCTGAGACTTTATGGCCTAGACTAGGTACAGATCGAATTAATATTTTTTGGGAATGCATCGCACACAATTATTGGATGGTGACCATCACTGAACTACAATGATTTTTGTAGAAGTTGTCTCAATATTGATGAAGAGCAAACTATAAGGCGCCTTCGGCATTATTTTCCTGCACTTAATTTAATTTTACTAAGTTCTACACATATATCTACGGAATATCTGGATCGCCTTAAAGATTCTGTCGGTTCGTTTCCAATGGATACTGTCTGCCATCACGTTAGGATATTTTACATACTATTAATTAACAATATACATTTGTTATTCGTTATCTTTTCTCCTGCCTTCCTCCTCTCTCACATATATCTTTATCTACCTTTACTTTGATCTTTCTTGCTGGATGGATATTGTTGTTAACAAAGAAACCTGCATTCACCCAAAAACTGTGTCAACGAATGATTGCTATTTCAACAGAATTGAATATTTCAATCTCCCAAATAACTTACACCAAGATCATATTCGATTTGTCCATAAAAAATGTGTATTGATTTCATACAAACCAAATTTTCTCAGACATTTATTTTTATTGAACATATATTTATTTCCTCACGTACCATACAGCTCAAAGTAGTCGCTTATGCAAAGCCATTACTTCAATGTACAAGAGATTGGATTTCATGTTTATTGATTATCTATTTGCTTCAAACTTTCCTTAGAAACATCGATTATCCTTTTCTTCAAAACAGCTTCATTTATAGCTGCATAAAATATTCCCGTATCGATGTCTGAATGGGAACGACATCTCATTGTTTTTAATATCGGAATTACGCAACAGTTCTCTTTACTAGATGTCCTTACTCCAAGATGTTTTATCAACATTATTATGTATGCTAACTAAGACATTCCATTTACTTTTACTCTAGATAACTTCGGAACTGTTTTTACATACCGATCTATACGTTGGCCATATCTCTTCATCCACTCTCTTTGGATTGATCTCGGCGATCAATTTAATAAATATACTTCGAAATCGAGCAACAATACTTCAGCTCAGAAACAAGTAGTGCAGCATTTTAAATATATCTGATATTGGGAACTACATCTTGCAGATTCATCTGAAAGGTGATACCAGAACCGAATCTGTCAGATATTACTATATGGTTATATGTGCATTCCTTAGTCTCACTGGTGTGATTTCCAAACACCGATGTTAGCAATCAGAGAAGTTGTAGGTTGGAACTGAATCCTTCCATAAGTATTCATTTATGAGAACATTAACAGATCTCGAATGTTTCTCACATATAAATGTAAGGGTGAAGCCAGTAATATCCAGCACAGTGATATACAGGTAACGAAAATTACCAAACGAATGTCTCTCATCTCTAAACTAGATAGTGAAACTGTAAGATGATCACACTGATCCTGCCATAGGAGTGTCCAGATAAACTCTTTGTCTGAGACGTACGAAATCGTTACTCTCAATATTCACTACTGAGAGAACTTACAGATACTAATATCGTTTACCTAGAAATGAAATGGGTATATGAATTTGATAAAAGAGATAATACCGAGTAATTGACCCAACGAATGTTTATCATCTCTAAACGAGACGGTTAAACAGTGTCCTGCCACAATAATATACAAAGAAACATTAGGGTGGCTAAACTTTGCTAGTTCTTCGGATAATACCTAATTGACTGAACTGTCAAGTATGATAGACGTAAGTCAAATATCTTTTCTAGAAAAGGTTTTCAGTGTCAGTGGTTTTCAAAGACTATCTGGCTGAATCCTGAACTCCTTTATTTATGAAGAACTTGTGAAGACAAGAAAGGGAGAAAAACATTGAGCACCATCTAAAATATTGCCAATTCTATTCACACCTATGATGATACTTTTTTTTACAATGTGTTTAAACTGGACATCTATGCAAGCTACACTTAACTTCCCTAGCTGTAATGTTCCCAAGTTTTTAATGATTACAACCCACTGTAAGTTTCTTTATTACATATTCGGTTAAATGGTAAAAGTAAGAAAGAAAAAAAAACGCTTAAACCGTAACAATCACTGAAATTGTTAACAACTACCACACAGATACACACATCTACAGACACTCTTATAAAATGAATATGGAGTTGAAGAATGACATTTAGAACGCATGTTTGTCGGTTTTATTCTTCTACTCTTCTATGTATAGATGAGTGTACGAGCTTTTCTAATGAAGTAGTTAGAGTTTTCATAAGATTTTTCTATCTTTTTTTTTATTTTCCACCACCAACAATACTTTTTCTTTGGCAATTTAATGTCTTCAAATTGTAGCTGCAGCAATTCATTGCTTTGGAAGTCTATGAAATATTTAATGTTGGCAACCAACATTTATGTAGGTTGCTTGCTGTTGGCTGAATGTTAATGTTGGTTGCATGCTTATGCGTTTTGTTGTTGCTGTTTGTTAGTTTCCTTGAATTTCTTTCTTTTTGCTTCTCTATTTCGTGTTCTAAACAATTTTTAATTGTTTTGCTGCTGTCTTCTCCTTTAAGCCTCATTTGGAGGGGCACAGCGAAAGAGAGAGAGAGAGAGAGGGAATACAAAATTATAACTGGCAGCATTTGACATAAATTTACGCCGACATTAAATTGTGGGTGTGGGTGGATTATGACAGTCAGTCCTCTCTTTATGAACCATTTATTTTGTTGTTGGCTTCTCTAAGCTAAACATAACCATCATATTGCTAGCAAAACTACAGCAACAAGTATATGATTGTTTGTAATTGTTGATGTCGCTATTGTTGTGCTGTTGTTGTTGCAGTTGTTATAATACGAAATTGTACGATTCATTTGTGACGTTGTTAATGCATAAATAGAACAAGGGTCGGCAAAACGACATAACATCACCATAACAACAACAAAAGCAACAACACCAAACATCTAAAACATTACTGTGATTGTTTTGTATTTTCGTCTGATTTTTTTTCTATTTTGTTTATTTTTCCAGCTCATAATGCTAATGTTGTTCTTGTTTTAAAAAAAAAACTCTTGTTGTACTTGTTAATGTTGCTTTTATACAAAGTTTAAATTGTTGTTTCATGATTGTTGTAATTGTTTTTTCCTTACAAAATTCATTGTTTTTATTTTTGCCTTTGGGCTCCACAGTGGGACAGAATCAAAATATTTTTGAAATAAATATTGCATTTCTAACTGACTGTTTTGGGTGATGTTTTGATTGATTTCACATGAGCGTAGCAGAGAAGTATACGAGTTTAAATTTAAAATACTATTAACCCTAGTGATAGTCATAGTCATAGTCTAGTCATAGTCTAGTCATAGTCTAGTCATAGTCTAGTCATAGTCTAGTCATAGTCTAGTCATAGTCTAGTCATAGTCTAGTCATAGTCTAGTCATAGTCTAGTCATAGTCTAGTCATAGTCTAGTCATAGTCTAGTCATAGTCTAGTCATAGTCTAGTCATAGTCTAGTCATAGTCTAGTCATAGTCTAGTCATAGTCTAGTCATAGTCTATTCATAGTCTAGTCATAGTCTAGTCATAGTCTAGTCATAGTCTAGTCATAGTCTAGTCATAGTCTAGTCATAGTCTAGTCATAGTCTAGTCATAGTCTAGTCATAGTCTAGTCATAGTCTAGTCATAGTCTAGTCATAGTCTAGTCATAGTCTAGTCATAGTCTAGTCATAGTCTAGTCATAGTCTAGTCATAGTCTAGTCATAGTCTAGTCATAGTCTAGTCATAGTCTAGTCATAGTCTAGTCATAGTCTAGTCATAGTCTAGTCATAGTCTAGTCATAGTCTAGTCATAGTCTAGTCATAGTCTAGTCATAGTCTAGTCATAGTCTAGTCATAGTCTAGTCATAGTCTAGTCATAGTCTAGTCATAGTCTAGTCATAGTCTAGTCATAGTCTAGTCATAGTCTAGTCATAGTCTAGTCATAGTCTAGTCATAGTCTAGTCATAGTCTAGTCATAGTCTAGTCATAGTCTAGTCATAGTCTAGTCATAGTCTAGTCATAGTCTAGTCATAGTCTAGTCATAGTCTAGTCATAGTCTAGTCATAGTCTAGTCATAGTCTAGTCATAGTCTAGTCATAGTCTAGTCATAGTCTAGTCATAGTCTAGTCATAGTCTAGTCATAGTCTAGTCATAGTCTAGTCATAGTCTAGTCATAGTCTAGTCATAGTCTAGTCATAGTCTAGTCATAGTCTAGTCATAGTCTAGTCATAGTCTAGTCATAGTCTAGTCATAGTCTAGTCATAGTCTAGTCATAGTCTAGTCATAGTCTAGTCATAGTCTAGTCATAGTCTAGTCATAGTCTAGTCATAGTCTAGTCATAGTCTAGTCATAGTCTAGTCATAGTCTAGTCATAGTCTAGTCATAGTCTAGTCATAGTCTAGTCATAGTCTTGTTTGTTAAAATTTGCTCGAATACTCCTCAGCGGGGAATGGTCAGTGCAGGGATATTTAACAAATACAGTGAATGTTTTGTATAAATAATGAAAATTAAAATCTTAATCTTAATTGTGACCCAAAAACACATATCTTTTCAAATTTTGTATGTAACTTTTATATAACATTGCTTAGTTTTATCAAAAATCACTAGGAAACTTTGCATTCTGCTAATCAAACGATAAAGTTTCAATTAACACCTCCACAAAAAAAGCCGAAATAACACATATTACACTGACGTAATTAAACAAAAGTCTTAACATACATAAATGAAAAATAATACAATAAAACTAAAACATTTTTTGGGGCGTTTTAACACAATTCAAAGAGTTTTTTTATCCCAAACGTACAAACATTCATTCGCAATTTTGTAGACATACGTTTCTTCACAATCAATCAACCAACCAAGTTACCCCACATATTTGAAAGCGAAAAAACATAAATGCTGTTTTTTGCTTTTTTTTTTTTTCTTAAACAATTGTTTCCCATTAAAGGAATTTATTTTTATTTTTCAAAAGAAAAATAACAACGGTATGAGAAACATTTTCACTTACTATCAGTAAAAAAACTACAATAAATAAATGAGAAAAAAAAAATCCAAATTCTTAGTTAAAACATCAACATTAAAATATCTAAGAAAAAACGTCTAAAATCATTTAGAAAAATGTTAAAATGATCACGTTTTTCTTTTAGTTCGTTTTTTGTGGCAGCTTTTAAGCAACAGAAGGATGGATTTTGAGGTTCCTTTACTACATTATGTTTTTTTTTTTTTCTTCTTTTGTTTTTGTTAGGAAAAATATCAAAAAAACAGAAGCCTACAACAAAATAAAGTTACATTTTAACATACATACGAGAATGAAATAAAAACTAAACAAAAAAAAAAAAAATTTAGAAAAATTTCAATTGAACTTAACAGTAAAAAGGAAACACATAAAATTACATTGCTGGGTAGGTAAGGAAAGAGGAGGTTCTTGGAATAGCAAGGGCCTTTTTTAAACTTCAGTTTCGATTAAGACTTAGTATTTGAACTACAGAATTGAATACAAATCAATATTTTTTCAATCGTTTGACATAAATTGTTTTCGCTTTAAATTCGTTTCAATTCCGTTTTACACCCAATTTTATTTGAAATTTTCAACTAACAAATAACATTTTTTTTTTTTTATTAAACCAATTTTTTATGATGCTACATTTGTAATAGATTTCTATTTAAATATTGTTACTCATACACAAGTCCATCTAAATGGATTTGTAATTTACTAGAATTTAAAATTTTCAAAATCTCATAAATTAATTTGGAACGTATACTGCATAAGGTTAAAAGTCTTAATTAATATCAATCATACGTCATAAAAAATGTACATAAGGACTGAGATCTAAAAATTCTTAACACACGTTTTTCATTACAACTTTTAACCGAAGTATTATTTGATTTTTTTTATCAAGTTACCTTTGTAAAGCATGTCAGTTATTATGTTTAATGTCAATTATGTTCATTTGTTGTTAATCTGATTAAAATGAGTAAAGAGCAAAAGGTGCGTACTAAAATTATTAAATATTTTCAACAAAACCCAACATGGTCAAACTGTTTCCAATGTTATTCAACAATACCAGGAGAACTTGTCTGTTAATAGAAAACCTGGTTCAGGTAGAAGGAATGGTTCACATGATGTTTATTAAGTCAAAAAAAAAGAAAGCATTTTCAAAAGAGCTCCCAACACCTCCGGTAGGAAAGCTGCCCGTTTAGGTCAGTACTCGGGCTATTTGCTACGAAAAGTTAAAGCGAATGCAGGCTTAAAAACATACAAGGCTCAAAAAGTTCCTGACAAAAATGCTTCTAAAAATTTAGAGGCCAAAGACAGAGCACGGAAATTGAAATCAAATTTTATAAATAAATATTCTTGCTGCATAATGGATGACGAAACGTATGTTCTGGCAGATTTTTCGCAACTTCCTGGTCAAAAATTTTATGTTGCTGATGCTCGAGGGAATGTTCCTGGTATGGCAAGCAATATGCAGTTGCGGCAAAAGAAGCCAATCATTTGTTACTACGGGCTCTATAAATACCGAAATTTACATCAAGGAATGTTTACAAGGAAGTCTGCTTCCATTCATAAGACTTCTTAATGTGGCCACTTATTTTTGGCCTGACTTGGCATCCTGTCACTATGGTAAACAAGCCCTTGAGTGGTACAAGAACAATAATGTGGTATTTGTACCAAGATAGGCAAATCCTCCAAACTGCCCGGAGCTAAGTCCAGTGGAGAGATATTGGTATCTTGTTAAAAAGAATTGAAGAGCTTAAAATAAGTGTCCAAAAGTGTGGTAGATTTTGAACGGAGATGGACTACCTGTTCGAGTAAAGTGACAGAAAGCACTATAAAAAATTTAATGGAAGGGTTTCCGAAAAAGGTTCAAAATTTCATCACTAGTGATTACAATTACAAAAATATTTTTTTTTTTTTTTTGCAAATTGTAATAATAATTTCAATCAAATAAAAAAAATTGAAACTGTAAGTTTAGTGGTTTCGTTTTTATTAACATACTAGCTTGACCCGGTGCGCTTCGCTACCCCTGTCGTAGTCTATGTTGAAAATTTCAATAAAATCGTTTCGGCCGTTTAGTATTTATTGTTTAAGAACTAAAGGTACCAATTTTACCGGTTTTCCCCCTGTTTACCCCTTTCTGGTCCAAGTATTGAAAAAAGTTATAGCCTATTGACGCTTCCAAGTAAGGATCTATCTACGTTCCAAATTTCAATAAAATCGATTCAGCCGTTTAGGCGTGATGCTCAAACAAACAAACAAACAAACAAACAAACAAACAAACAAACAAACAAACAAACAAACAAACAAACAAACAAACAAACAAACAAACAAACAAACAAACAAACAAACAAACAAACAAACAAACAAACAAACAAACAAACAAACAAACAAACAAACAAACAAACAAACAAACAAACAAACAAACAAACAAACAAACAAACAAACAAACAAACAAACAAACAAACAAACAAACAAACAAACAGACAAACAAACAAACAAACAAACAAACAAATAAACAAATAAACAAACAAACAAACTTACAAAGACATTTATATATTTATATAGATATGTATGTTACGAATTTTTCGATCTCACTCCTTATGTGGGAAGTACCGCTGAAACACACTGATTGCTCACCAAAGCTTATGGTAAATGCGCTCCATCGATTTCAAAGTGCGAGAGATGGTTTGTGCGGTGCAGAATTGGAGATTTTGCCACGCAAGCAAAAAATCGCCCAGGCCAGCCAAAAAAGTTTGAAAATCAAGAATTGGAGGCTCTATGAATATTGTTGCCAAACTCAACAAGAACTTGCAAGATCATTGGGAAACTCTCAAGCAGCAATTTCAAAATGTTTGCGAGCAGCAGAATTCATCCAAAAACAGGGAAATTGGATACCATACGAATTAAAACCGAGAGACCTTGAAAGATTTTATCACCGAATCATTACTTGCGATGGAAAATGGATCCATTACGATAACCCCAAACGTAAGAGAAGCACGGCCAACCAACCAAATCGTCACCAAAGCCAAATTAACATGGCACTAAGGTAATTATATGTATTTGGTGAGAGCAAAAGGGTCCTATTTATTATGAGCTACTGAAATCTGACCAGACCATCACAGGGAACCTGTAGCGAGCGCAACTGATTCGTTTGAAGAAAGCATTGGTCAAAAAATGCCCAGAATATGCGATCAGACATGAATACCTAATATTACATCATGACAATGCTCCGCCACATCGCCACATGTTGCAATACCTGTTAAAAAGTATTTTGAATGAAGTGGTTGGGAAGTTTTGCCACAACCTCTTTATAATACAGACCATATCCTCTCCGACTACTGTTTGTATCGATCAATGCAGAATGCTCTCTCTGGGATATGCTTCACTTTGGAACAGAGTATCTGATATTGTCTTGATTCGTTCTTGACCTCAAAAGATGAGCAGTACTTTTGGCTCGGAATCCATATGTTACCAGAAACGTGGAAAAAGTATAGCTAACAATTTTTCAAAATAAAAGCTACAAATTTGAAAATATCCCGCATTTATTAATGCCTGATTCAGATAATAAGACTTTACGTACGACATTTGGGACAAGAACACAAACTCTGCTTGTAGAATGGTTAACTTAAAAAAATTAAGAAAGCCATCCGTATCTCATATAAATATAACACATTGCTCTCTTGCTATGTTAAAGCTGTAAAAAACCTACTTTATTATGATACTGTCCCAAAAATGTGTCGTAAAATATGATAGCGTCAAGGTAGACCAAATTTACCAATTCAGATTTAAAACACCAACTTATGTAAAAGAACAGGCTAATTAGGTTAGGTTAGGTTTCCAGGCAGCCGCAAAGTGAAGAAGAAGTGCAGCTCACTTGGGTCCAGGCATAGGTCCCTTTGTGTTACCTCAAAGTATAAAGATAAAAAGAAAAGAACAGAGTAGATATGAAAAGAGAGAATAGGACAGTCAATATTTGGTAAGGGTTGAAGAGAAAGAGAAAGGAGAGTAGATTATCATTGTTCACTCCATGGAGATCCCCATATTAGGTCTGGTTAGCCAATTACTGTTCCTTACAAAGGCATAAATGCACTCAAGCCTGAAATTCGAGAGCTCAGAGAGACTAGTTAGGGAACGATGTCCCAG
The DNA here is from genome assembly GCA_942486065.2 of Calliphora vomitoria. Classification (NCBI taxonomy): domain Eukaryota; kingdom Metazoa; phylum Arthropoda; class Insecta; order Diptera; family Calliphoridae; genus Calliphora; species Calliphora vomitoria. The sequence goes on along the minus strand of OW818030.2, from coordinate 119,656,540 downwards.
AAACCTTAAGCGAAGATTTTCCAATGCCGGACAGTGACAAAGAAAATTAAAAATTGTCTCATCCTCCTCCTCGTTTTGACAACTTCTGCAGAAGTCGTTGTAGTGCAAGCCAAGTCTCTTCGCGTGGTTGCCAAAAGGCTAATTAAGATTTTAATGTCACATATCGTAATAAATTTCCATATATTTGCAAATTTAAGTTAAAATTTTTTTAAATTTTAAAAATTATTCTGAAAAATTTCTTTCCAAGAACAAAATTATTTAAAAAAATTTTATAATTTTTTAATAATTATATATGTTTTAGATTAAACATACATTTATCTTGTCAAATAGCTAAAACAAATTCTTAAATTTTCCGTTAGTTTCAAAGAATTTTACGAAAATTTAAAATGTTTACAACAGTACGTATGATTAATATTAATTATAAGATTTTTTACTATTTGCTGTATAACTTCTAAAATATTTTAAATAATTTGAAAATTTTAACAGGTTTTAAGTTAAAATACTTAGATCTTTATAAAACATTAATATATATCTCATTAAAGCTTAAAGTAAATTAAAAAAATTGGGTTAGAAATATTTTTTTTTTTTTTCAAAAATTATTTAATTTTCCAAAAATTTGTAAATGTCTTATGATCAATAAATATTAATTTTAAATCATTTATGAGCTGGCTTAAGGCCCTTTACTTTGTATTTATTGTAATTTCCACCCATTTTAGGCCCTCTTAAATCATGTGTTTCTAACGTTTTCCTTGTTTTTTTATATATAAAATATTTTACAAAACCTATTTTATTTTGCCTGTATTATAAAAAAAAAAAACAAAGTTTCCAAACAACTGTATGATTTTTCCAGTGATTGGTCATGCAGTGCCAAATGTATTGTTGTGTTGTTTTATTTTTTTAAGGTTTTTCTCTATTGATTTTATTTGTCTACCTTTTGTTAGGTTCCCTTAAACGACTAAACAAACAAAAAAATTGCTTTTTTATTTAAAACAAAAATCAATTTTTTGGTTTTTTATGTTATTTTTTGTCACAGGATGTTTTTTTTTTTGGATTTTTTTGTTGCTACGATTTTCAATTTGTGTTAAAGGCACTGTAAGCCTTTATTTTATTTATATATATTTTTTTTTTTTGTGGTTTGTTTGTTTAATATAAAATTTATCTTTGGCATAAAAATGCAAATGAATGTCGATAATTCAAACGATAAGTTTGTCTTTTGTCTTGTTTTTAGCTACTGTTTAATGTTTGTTCGTTAGATTTTTTTTTTTTTTTTTTTGTATTATTTTGTTTTTGTTCTCTTTTGAGTTTCTGAATTTTGGATGTTGTTGCTGTTGTTGCAAGTTTGTTAGGTAGCTGTTGTTGGGCTTTTTTGTTTGTTATTAGTTTAACTTTTTAACAGATTTTTTACGTTTTGTTTACGGTTTATAGCCTGAAGTTTTGGTTTTTTGTTTTTCTAAAAACAGATGAACAGAACAGAATGTCTGCACTGATAGAAAATGCGCTACAAAAATCGAATAAAATCAAGAATTATAACAATTCTTACAAAATATCCAAAATCTAAACAAAACGTTGAAACAACTCTCAATACTAAAATATTGAACCAGTTCCCTTCAAGTTCTCTCCCTTTCGATGTATTTGACTGCAAAAACTTCTAAACTGAACTTTATTAATCCTCCGTATGATGCCTCTTAGCCTCTGTCTACCTTTCATTTACAATTTTCTTCTAAGTCTTAGTTTTTTTTTTCCCTCTTCTTAGGAGCTTGTAATCCTGTGATTGTTTGAAAAAGTTTTGTTTCTATGAGATCACGATTTTTAAGTTGAGACATTTGTTGATGATTTTTTCTGTAGCTGTTTCATTTTTTCTTTTTCTAGCAGGGAGTTTTTTTCAAAACAATTTTTTGCTTAAATTTTTTTTTCTTTATTTGCCATTCTAGTCAAATGAGCATTTAGTGCATTCAAACAAATACTTAAGCAAAAACGAAAAAAAAAAAATCAAAACTCTGACTAAATGTTCCTTTTTTAAGTTCATGTTGAGCAAAAAGTGTTTTACATACGAATAACTTGGAAAAAACGAAGGCGATTTGATACAAAAAAAAAAAATAGTTGATTTTCTTAGGAAAAAATCTTAAAACATACGAGTACCCAGGGGGAGTGTCTAAATGCTGTCACAATGTGGCAAATCATTTATTTTATGCAAACGATTTTGGTGGTTTTTTTTCTCTATTCTTTTGTTTATAAATCATAAAAGGAAAATGTGAAATCAAAATTGTTGCATTTGTTGCTGGCACACAACAGAAAAAAAAGTGTAATTAATGTTTATGGGAATTTGATTTCCAGTCAAATGGAAAAAAAAATTGTAATTTAGTGGGAAAAAAGAATTTCAATTTCATTTGGAAATAAATTGACTTATTGAAAATTAGTTGGTATAAGATTCTACGAAGAATTATAAGCAACTTAGCCCTAGAAATAATGGGTCTAAAAAGGATTTTGACCTTGCGGGAAACAAATATGTTGTAAGTAGTGATTCACTGCAATGCTAGTGTAAACTGGGAGTCTAATTTCATGCTTCTAGTTTGATTTTTATAAGTTGTTCAAAAAGTACCATTAGAATAAAGAAAAAGTACCATATAAAGTTTATAACTAACTCAGTACCATATAATTTATTTACTTAATTTCTTGTTTCTAGAAAAATTCAAAAAGTACCATTAGAGAAACGAAAAGATACTTATTGTACTCTCTTTATGGTACCTTAATACTTTTAATCACCCTATCCTTACTTATCTTTATGTTGATATGATAAATACTTTAAAATTTTAAAAAAGTTCCATATGAAGGAAACGTAACAATTTATCCATTCATCCTGAACACTCGTCAAGTTTAAAATATTAATATTCTCCATTTTGGCGTATATTTTATTAACCCAGAACTGATCATCTTTTGAGGTCAAGAATGAATCAAGCCAATAACGTATACTCTGTTCTAAGGTAAAGCGTATCCCAGAGAGAGCGTTATGCATCGATCGCAACAAATAGTATTCTGACCTTGGCTCATCCGAATACTATTTGTTTCAATCTAGACTATAAACTAAATAGTTTTTAACTGATATTGCAACATGTGGCCGAGCATTGACATGATGGAATAGTACGGTTTCATGTCTACCCACATATTCTGGGCGTGCTCTTCAAACAAATCAGTTGCGTTCTTTACAGATTACCTGTGATGGTAAGGCCAGATTTCAGCAGCTCATAATAGATAGGACCCTTTTGCTCCCACCTAATACAGAGCATTACCTTAGCGCCAAGGTAATTTGGCATTGGTGTCGATTCGGCCGCTTGGATTGGCTTCAACATACGAACTTCTATGCTTCGGGTTATTATAACGTATCCATTTTTCATCGCAAGTAATGATTCGGTACAAAAATGATTTCAAGCGTTCAAGCATAATTTCAGAATGCAAAAGCGTCTTTCAAGGTCGCTCAGCTGAATTCGTATGGTACCCAATTTCCCCTGTTTTGGATAAATCCTGCTGCTAGCAAACGATTTGAAATTGCTGCGATTTTCATGGAGTAATAAGGAGTGAGATCGACAAATGCTTAACTTCAATTTCCATGCTCTGTTTTTCGCCTGTAAATTTTTAACAGCGTTCCTGTCGGGAACTTTTTAAGCCTTGTATGTTTATACCCTACACCACCATAGTGGGTAGGGTATAATGGATTTGTGCAGATGTTTGTAACGCCCAAAAATTTTAGTCTAACACCCACCTTAAAGTATACCGATCGACTCAGAATCACTTTCTGAGTCGATTAAACGATGTCCGTCCGTCTGGCTGGCTGGCTGGCTGGCTGGCTGTCCATGTAAAGCTTGTGCGCAGAGTACAGGTCGCAATTTTAAAGATATTTCGATAAAATTTGGTACATATCATTTTTTCTGCCTAAGGACAAACCCTATTGAAACTGGCTGAAATCGGTTCATTATTTCACCTAGCCCCCGTACAAATATCCTCCCGAAATTGGACTTTATCGGTCATAAATGTTTAGTTTATATAGGTATCTACAAAAGTTTTTCTCTAAGTTTTATATATATAGAATTCATGTCACCAAATTTGATGATGATCTGTCCATAATTAGTCATAGCTCCCATATAAGGCCTGCTTCCGATAATCACTTTAACGAGCATAAATTATTGAAAATTCAACATAAATAACTTTCATATAACCATTAATCACGTGACCAAATTTCGTGGTGATCGGTCCATAATTTGTCATAGCTCCCATATAAGACCCACTTCCGAAAATCGCTCACGAACATAAATTATTGAAATTTTGAAACAAAAATGTTTTTGCTCATTTACTTAGTGTAGGGTATTATCTGGTCGGGCTTGACCGACCATACTTTCTTACTTGTTTTAAACCTGCATTAGCTTTAACATTTCGTACCAAATAGTCCGAGTATAGGGCTAACCGGGCTGCTTTCCTACCGGATGTGTTGGGAGTTCTTTTGAAAATACTTTCTATTTTTTTGACTTAATAAACACCATATGAACCATTCCTTCTACATGAACCAGATTTTCTATCAACGGACAAGTTCTCCCGGTACTTTTGAATAATATTGGAAACAGTTTGACGGCAGACCTTTCATTGTTTGGCCAACTTTTTGTAGGATCAAGTTTGGTTTTGTAACTTGATAAAAAAAACCAAATAATACTTGGGTTAAAAGTTTAAATGAAAAACGTGTGTTAAGAATTTTACGATCCCACTCCTTACGTTGAATAACAATCTTTGTCTTCCGTGTCAAAATCACCACTTCTGAGCCGAACAAACCATCTCTCGCACGTTTAAACTGATGGAATATATTTACCATAAGCTTTGGTGAGTAACCGCTGTTCTTCAGCAGCACTTTTTTACAAATTAAAGAAGTGTAGCAAAACTTTCTTAATATAACTTTTTGTTGACGATTTCGAAGCATAGAAAAAACCCTGTTGTTTACACTATAATGTTCAACAAATAAGTGAGAACAAATGACAGATATGTTTGAGATGTTAAGAATACGATTTAAAAATTATTTCCATATTTGTCTATTTAAAAGATTCATAAGTCGATAAAAAAAAATACGAAAGCATAATTTTTACCCGTTCCCTCCTGCTGATTATTTAAGTAGATGAATGTACATTTTAAATGCTTGTAACTTAATTAGGTAAGAATATATAAGGTTACCGATTTTACCCCTTTTTATACCCTTCACCTTCGAGAGAAGGTTATAAGTATATAAGTTTGTCATTCCGTTTGTAATTTCCACAATAAAATTTTCCGACCATATTAAGTATATATATTCTGGATTCTTATAGATAGCGGAGTTGATTAAGTAATCTGTCTGTCTGTCTGTCCTTCTGACTGTTGAAAACAACTTTCTGAAGACCCCAGATATCTTCGGGATCCAAATCTTCAATAATCCTGTCAGACAATCTTTCGAGAAGATTCCTATTTAAAATCTGCAAAATCCATATATAAATAACGGATATATTTGACCTATAACTCGATTACTAAGTTATAAATATAGACAATACGAATATCTAATGATAGATATTTCAAAGTCCATTGCAACGATGTATATTAGGCTATAGTAAGTTGGACCTACAATGGGTCTAAATCGGGAACAATATTTTTTAACACAAATTTTTTTTTTCACAAAAAAAAATTTTTTTTGTCATAAATTTTTTTCACTAATAAATTAAAAAAATAAAAAATTAAATTAAAAAAATGTATTTTTAAAAAATTGGAAAAAAATTTTAAAAAACAATTTCGAAAAAAAATTGTTTAAAAAAATAAAAAAAATTTTTTGTAATTTTATTTTAAATTATATTTTGGCCGAATATAGCTCTCTTACTTGTTACTCCCTAAATCTTCGAATTTCCAAAGTCACTTCTTAGTGGAAGAAGGAAGAGGGGGACCTATACCTTTTGGCGTTTCTTAGTAATTATATAATTATATTGTAGTTTGCAAAACCTTACATGATTTCAAATGGCTTCAAAAATTTTTTATTGTTGAAAGAATTTTAAGAAAATGTAAAATTTTTCTAACAGGACGTATGATTAATATTAATTACCACTTTATGAGATTTTGCTGTATAATTCCTAAAATGTTTGAGATATATTGAAAACTAGAAATAAATTAAAAGATTTCGATTTTTATAAAATCTTAAAACTTTACTTATTATGGCTTAAAGAAAATGGCTAAATTTAAGTGAAAATAATTGTTATTTTTCCCTTTAAACAAATTTCTTATTGAGTAAAATTTTATTACCGATAGGTTAGGTTATTGAAAAAAATTAATAAATGAATATAAAAAAATAAGTATCCAGGAAAATAGGTATTAGATCCACAACTATTTAGTTCTAGAACGCATGCCTACAGCTAGTACTCGTTCATGTTTGGCATTGAGATCAATATTTTTGTTTGAAATTATCACCTCCCAAACTAGTTCTAAAGAAGCACTGCGGAACTAGCACCATTCTGGAACTAGTTCTTTAATCACAACATTTGTTTGAAATTATCGAAGCTTTATGAAACAAATACACATTCTTAGGAACAGAACTAGTGCATCCGTCAGTGATTTTTGTTTGAAATTATCACGTTAGGAACTAGTTTAAGATGAAGGATTTACCATATTATGCTGTTCTCGGCTTATGGATAACATAATCTGAGACCAGTATATGATAGAATGATTCATCATAAAAATGGTTATGACAATCATATACTTGTTTACTGCATATATAAGATTGACACAATCATGTGAATCGTAAGTTAACCATATTATGGTTACCACAATCATATAAATAATTACTGTTAAAAAACTTGTCAAAATGTTGAAATGGTTACAGTAAACATGTACAACTATATTTTTTCTCTGGGTGTGCTAAACATGCATAAGTAAGAATTCCACTGAAAAGTTTTTCGTTTCCTAAAAATTGCCACAGAACTGGGTGCTGAATTAATTGCGACATCACTAGTTCCAAGACTGAAGTGGTATTGATTACACTCGTTCTGGAACTAGTTCTTTTAGAATAAGTTCTGCAAATATTCTTGGTTATAATAATATCTAGTTAATATCAATCATATTTCAAGATAGATAAAATTTAACTTATCTATTCAAAAACACCAACTTGACAGGTTTTTAATGAATGTTTAATAATAAAATAAAAATATGATATCATATTATCCAGAGCTATTGCCTATTTTGGAATCCCAACATTGGGATATTGGAAGTTTTAGACAATATTTCGAATAAAAAAATTATAAATTTTAAAGGACCTAGGGAGATCCATTCAATGTAATTGTATGGATATTTAGACCAACCATCAAAAACGATGGGGAGTATATTGATATTGTCATTCCATTTGCAGCACATTAAAATATTCATCGCAGACCTGCAAGGTATATATATTAGAGTTTCCAAAAAACCGAAGGATTTCAAAACCGTGGTTTCGGTTTTAAAAAATTGAAAACCGATCGATATCGGTTCGGTTTTGTGATAATTTATTAACTATTAAATCAGTTGATAATATAGGAACTGCTAAACAAATTTAAAGTTCAAATTTGACAAGAGTTTACGAGGATAAAGGAAAATTGGTACTTTTTTTTAATGGTACCTTTTTAATATATTAAATTAGTTAAAGTTGGCTAATATGCTTCTCAGTAAAGAAATAATCAAGAATAGGGTCCTCAATTTTATTATGATACCATAAATTGAGAACTAAACCGAACTAAGGAGTACTTTTTCGTTCTTCAAAATGAATTTTCTATAATATTGAACCTAGAATCAGGAAATTACTTTGAAATTTCAAACTTGACAGTGGTTCAAGTGTGGAAAATTTTTACTTTTTCTTCTAATGGTACTTTTTATTATAATCAATTATTTTACTTATTGTATATACATAATAGTTGGCTGATATGCTTTTGGGTAAAGAAAGAATCAAGGATAGAGGAATTGCAGGTACTTTTTCGAACTAGTAGTACTTTTTGAATATTTTATAACGATGGACCTAGAAACTTAAATTCAAAACGAATAACTAGTGTTACTATTTATTTATTGTAAAGGTTCTTTTTGAATATTTTATAATAATAAACCTTAAAATTGGGCACAAATGATTCTGAATGAGTTATAATTCACGAAAGGTGATTATAGTCTTACCTTTCTTTTGTATTTTCTATAATAATGTACACAGAAATATGAAAATAAACGTTCATGATGCTGAGTAGAAATACAAAATGTGGGTATTTATGGTACTGTTTTTATTCTAATAATACGTATAGAACGAGCTACAATCCACATTACAATGAATCAATAAATATAAAACTAGAGACATGTTTTCCTGAATTAGTATTAATTTACAAAGGGAGACTTAATAGTACTATTTCTCTCTTCCAATTGAGGTGGCGAAGCGCACCGGTCCGAAAGTACTCCTTTTATCGGATATTTGAAAATAACTAAGACTTTGTTACAAACATTTTCATTATTTAGCCTGCGAAAGGTAGCCTGCTATTGGATGAATAATTGGTTGAAAAAGTTTTGTTTCTCATTTCTAAATTTTGAATTTTTCTAGTGAAAATAGTTTAAAAGTGAAAACAGAGGAATAATTCTCGGTTTCGGTTTTAGGCCTGGAAAAACCGCGGTTTCGGTTTCGGGTAAAACCGAATTGGAAACTCTAATATATATTGTGGATCCTTATGATATTCTTCGACGATCTAGCTATGTCCGTTCGTCTGTCATTCTGTTGAAAACATGATAGGGTCCAAATGAAAGAAGGTAGCTGGTTGAAATTTTCCACAAATGCTCTCCGTTGATAAGGTTTGTTTAGTACTGAAAATGGGCAATATTGATAATTTTTTTTTTTTTTTGGAATTGACACCTTCTGAACTAAAAATACAATAGTTTTAAAACTAGTGCTTCCTTCAGATATTTTTGTTTGAAATTGTCAAGTTTCAAAAAGCAGATGAGGAATTGTTATGTTTCTATTGGTTTTTTTTATATAATTAGCCTTAGAAGACTTATATTTACCGAATATAATTTTGAATTAATTCATCGCCCATATGCTAAACATGCAAAAATGAGGTATTTGTTTCCTAAATACTGCCGCACAAGGTTATATTGTATTATTTCCAACATTCCCAGAACATTTGTCAAATTTCTTGATGACTAATTTTATGTTGCCAAATTATGTGTTGTGTTTTCTGCTGAGGTTTCTAATGTCCAAAAATATGTACAAGTCGCAATTTTGAGGATATTTCGATAAAATTTGGATTGTCAGCCTAAGGACGAAACCTATTGAAACTGGTAGAAATTGGTTCATTATTTCACCTAGCTCCCATACAAATGTCCTCACGAAATAGATTGGTTGGTACAAGGTGGCGCAAAAGTAAACTTCCGATGTTTTTTGGCTGTAATTAAAAAAAAAAAAAATGAAAAAATTTGATTCTTCTTATGGATTATTTTTATTTGGTCTTTTAATTTTTTTTACATCAAGTCGAGAATATGATGTCATGTAAATGGCTGCAGCCACAGTTGATTGTAATTTGAGCCCTTTTTATGGCATTTTCCATCACATTCTTGACGGATATTGTCTTTAAGAGCTGCAAGAGTCTGAGGCTTGTTGACAAAAAGAAGTCTGGAGCAGTCAAATCAGGCGATCTTGCTGGCCAGTGCAAATCGCCAAAACGGGAGATTAGGCGACCGGGAAATGCATCCTTTAGCATATCGGTTGTGGCACGTGCAGTGTATGCCGTTGCACCGTCCTGTTGGAACCACATGTTTTCCATTCCCAATTCATCAAGTTGCGGCAAAAAGAACTCGTTGATCATTGCTCTGTAGCGCTCACCATTCACAGTAACCGTTTGGCCCGCGACGTCTTCGAAGAAAAAAAGTCCGATGACTCCTCCAGCGAAAACAGCACACCATACAGTGTCTTTAAGTGGGTGTAATGACTCTTCGTGGGTTACACGCAGATTTTCAGTGCCCCAGAAGCGTAAATGTTGCTTATTTACGTACCCGCTAAGATGGAAATGGGCCTCATCACTCATGATTATTTTTGATGAAAAATCATTTTTGTGGTGATTAAGGATGGCTTGCGCGTATGTTAGACGCGATTGGCGGTTAGCAGCTAACAGCTGATGCAGCGTCTGGACTTTTGTACCAAAATTCGCTGTAACGACTGTCGACTGATACCCATTTGCGTGGCACGTCGTCTGGTCGATGTCGACGGCGCTTCCATGACATCCTCGGCTACAGCAGCAATATTCTCTGCACAACGGCTACTCCGGGGTCTGCCACGCTTGGCAGCATCTCGTGTTGTGCCAGTATCTTCGAGGCGAGCGGATAAACGTCGCAGTGTTTCACCAGTAGGCGTTGGACGGACAGGAAATCTGCGACGAAATTCACGTTGTGCCAAAATCATCGACCGATTATTGGTCAAATAAATAGTCTGCAATATTCCGCGTTCTGGAGCAGTGTAGCGTAACATTGTTTATTAACGTGTATTTCGCATGTGTTTACTACACAAATTTCAAAACAGAACTGACATTAGGGGCCAATCGCAAAATTTTTAGCATTTTCTGATAGGAGGATTACTTTTCCGCCACCTTGTACAAATAAATCACACCTAAAAAGTTTTAGCGTATTGATTCATATATGACCAAAGCTTCCATATAATATAAATGTTTCTTGATCTCAGTTTTTACAAAGAGCATGTTTAGATCTTTGTGTATATTCGCATTTTTGATATACCAGTGGACAACTGTGATCATTTTAAAAACTTGTTTTGGCGTCTTTGAATTTTTTCTACATTTGGCGCATAGCTGGATCCCATAACACAATATGATCGAGTTATAAAGTAGAAATTTACAATCTAAACTGAACGTAGAGTTTCTGCCAATGAGCCAATTAATTTGAATTGATTTCAATTTTATTTGTTTCAACTTTGCATCTGTATGACTTTTCCATGTAGTTTACTTCCGATTGCTGAATTAGCGTTTGGTTATTGATATGAATAGGAGGGCATGATTCTCACATTTTTGCTCGTTGCCATTATTTTCCATTATTTTAACCATTTTTCTAATTCAAATATGTGAGCTTGTATGTAACGAGACGCTTCTTGAGGGTTTTCATGAATGCTTAGAAGAGCAGTATGATCAGCAAATGTTGATGTATGAGTCCAATTGTTAGTTGGCATATCAGACGTATATATCAGGGTGTCAGGACACTGGTGGACTCCAGCTTCAATGGGTTGTGAAGAACTTCAACTTAATTGTTTGACCAGTTAAATAACTTTCCAATAGCTTATGTGTGTCTGCGGATCAATTTTGACTCAATTTGTATACTAAACCATCTTGCCATACTTTATCAAAGTTTGGGAAATGTCAGAAAATATTTATTTTTCTCAAACGCGTTTCTTTCAATGTTTATATGTCTATGAGTTTGTTGTCCAAATTAATGATTCGGAATACAATTTGTTTTCAATGAACATCGATTAGAACTTGTTCATTGCTCCAAAATCGGTTATAACAGGCCGAAATTCAATACATTAATTTGATGTGACCGGGGTAAATACTTGTTTAAATGATTATGAAACAGATTTCCATCTTCCACATGAATGGAATATTATGTATCCTATCAGTTTAGAAGTTATGGATTTCTTTAACAAATAACTAATACAATGTTTAATTTAAATATAATTCGTCTAATATCAAGATCTTCGTCAAATTTTAATAAACTTAAAACATGTTTTCTAAATTGTTATAATTTCAGTATGTCTCTTCTATTTTCTTCTCTAAAAATAACCAATTCATTTCCTTCAGTTAGTAAATATGCGAATATGTAATACATGCTTAAAACCACCTTCATGGTTTCCATAAGAATTTTCAAGCAGTTTTCCTATCTTTTTTTCAAGTTTTCCTGTTTTTGGGATTCTTTTGCTTAATTTAAAATTCGTGAGATTTGTGTTTTTTTGTTTTTTTGTTTTTGCGAAACGGTATTCTTACAATTTGTTTGTATACTTTTTTGGGCTGATATCTTGTTTTTTCTTCATCTTACCACATTAAACCACAACGAATATAAATTATGGCATACGCAGCTAAGAAATGAAATGAATAATAAAAAATAAAAAAAATAAGAAACTAAATAAAGACTACAAATGATTAAATGTGTTGTTTTGCCAGCATTTTTAAACGACATGACAAGTCGTTGATATGAACGTTAATATGAAAAAATAATAAAATAAAAGAACAAAATTTACGAAAAAACATGTAAGAAAGTATAATCGGTCAATTTAAACTATATAATACCCTACACTGAGTAAAACAAACAATTTTCTTTTAAAATTTCAATAATTTATTTTCATGATCGATTTTCGGAAGTGGCCTTTATATGGGAGCTATGATCAATTATGTACCGATCGCCAGGAAATTAGGTCGAGTGATTTATTTATATGTGAAACATCTTTGGACACCAACATTTTTATGAGATGCCAAATTTTATCGAAATATCTTCAAAATTTCGGCGCATATGTATACATGGAAAACCAGCTAGACAGGCGGACATCGGACACATCAGAAGGTGATTTTGAGTCGATCGGTAAACTTTAAAGTGGATGTTAGGCTATGGTAGTATAGGGTATAAAAGATTTTCCTTTATACCACAATATTGACTCGTGTGGTATGTATGTATGAGTGTATGAGTTTACTGTGATGGTTGCTTGTTGCTTGCATTGCAAAAACAACCACACTGTGAGACTGAGGACAGATGTGTATGAGATTTATGTGCGAATGCCAGTGTTTGTTAACCGACTGAATGACTGTTTGTTTGTTTGTTCGTTCGATCTGCATGCAGCATGTATGGGTGAGTTGGTGTTTATGATTTAGTTGCCACATGTATAAAATGACATGTTAATTAGTAATAAATATTTGGAGAATTTTTATAGCAGAATAAATGTAAATACATACATTTATATATAAACTTATATTTAACCATTTTGCTAATGTGCAAGTGTTTAGTTTAGAAGATATGATTTAGTTGATGTTAATTTAAAATATGTGTAGTTTCTCTATAGATTTCAGAAAGCTATTGTTTATTAATTGAAAAAATTATAAAAATTTCATAAAATTTATTTGATAATTGAATACATTAAGTCATTGCAACATACTTTACTAAAATTAATTGATAATCTTCTTAAAGTTATAAAATATATATTAATGTTGTTATTAAATAAAACAGGAATAACACTGATAATTTTGTAAAAATATTACCCATACAACACGTAGTCCTTTTGTTGTGTCGTAGTTAGGGTTTTTAATTTTCCAATATTTTCTACCTATGTCCGTTATAGACGCTGAAATCATCCAACCGATGAGCTCAAACCCGGTTTCATTAGAAAGGCAATTTTATGAAGATGGTTTTAGATAGTTAAATGACTGCATCAGTTCTATTCGGTGTATTCGTGAAGCTGATTTTCGAGTTTTCCCATACAAATTTTTTTATCAATTTTGAAGTTTTAAAAATTTGTATGGCTTGGAATTTTGTATGTAGGCACCTCTCCCGATGTGTGTATCTCCACTAAGAAGGGATTTTTGGATATTCGACTTGTAAGGAGGTAAAAATTGTTAAAAGCGGGTAAAATCGATATCTCTATATCTCCGGAACTAATAAAACTAGCGCCAAAAATTCAACTTAATCTAAATTTATGCAAAAAATAAGTGGACAGACGTGTGTAACTTTTTGATTTCTGTATTTTTAAGGGGATAACACGATAGAAAACCGAGCTTTACGAATTTTTGTTATCTCATATCCCAAATTAAATTTAAATCGAATTGTAGTCCTTCTAAAAAATTTGAATCTATAAGGGTCAAATTTATCCCTCTTTTAGGTACTTTTTTACAAAAGTATTTTTACCTTTGTAAAACGTGTCAGTTATTATGTTTAGTGTCAATTATATTCATTTGTTGTTAATCTGATTAAAATGAGTGACCAGAAAAAAGTGCATACTAAAATTATTAAATATTTTCAACAAAACCCAACTTGGTCCTACAAAAAGTTGGCCAAACAATCAAAGGTCTGCTATCATAGTTTTACCAATATTATTAAACAGTACCGGGATAACTTGTCCGTTGATATAAAACCTCCTTCAGGTAGAAGGAATATTCCACATGATGTTTCTAAAGACGAAAAATAGAAAGCATTTTCAAAAGAGCTCCCAACATATCCGGTAGGAAAGCAGCCCGGTTAGATCAAATCTCGGACTATTTGGTACGAAAAGTTAAAGCCAATGAAGGTTTAAAAGCATACAAGGCTCAAAAAGTTCCTCACAGGAACTCTGCTAAAAATTTAGAGGCCAAAAACAGAGCACGGAAATTGAAGTAAAATTTTATACAAAAAATATACCTGCTGCATAATGGATGACAAAATGTTATGTTGCAGATGCTCGAGGGAATGTTGAAGAAAAGTTTAAGACCCAAAAGCAGACAAAATCTCCCAAAAAGTTCTTGATATGGCAAGCAATATGCAGTTGTGGCAAAAAAGCTAAATATTTGTTACAAATGGCTCTATAAGTACCGAAATTTACATCAAGGAATATTTACAAAAAAGGATGTTTCCATTCATAAGACTTCTTAATGTGTCCTCCAAACTGCCTGGAGCTGAATCCAGTGGAGAGATATTGGGCTCTTGTTAAAATAGAATTGAAGAGCACAAAAGAGCACAAAAGTCCAAAAGTGTGGTATATTTTAAACGGAGATGGACAACCTGTTCGAAAAAAGTGTTTTCGAAAAAGGTTCAAAATTGCATCATTAGTGATTAGAACTATAAAAATATTTATTTTTTTTTTTTGTAAATTGTAACAATAATTTCAATCAAATAAAATAAGATTCAAAACTGTAAGTTTAGTGGTTTCATTTTTATTAACATATATGTATGTTAAGAATTTTTCGATCTCAGTCCTTATTACGAACATAAAGGCTAGTTGTAATAATGGCCCTTAGTGTTATAATCCATATATTAGATCTTGGAATTACTTAGTTCAATTTGAGCTTAAAAAATTCACTAAAATCTTAATTCGTAATTAACAATGTCAGCCTTTCATTCCATAAATTCATTTCCAACATTTTTTTTTAAACTAAATTCATTCATCGTCGAATTAATTCAGAATTAATAACAGAATTCATTTATTCTGTGAATGCTTAAATTTGTTAATTAAAATCTACTAGAAATTTAATTAAAATGTTTTTTCTTCATTCAGTTTTGTTTTGATTTTAATAATTTACAAAACGAATTAATAAAAATTTACTTAAACATGTTTGTATTAGATTCGAATTCAAAAAAAAATTATCATTCAATACATTTTTTAAGCTATTCTGTAATTGAATTCAAGAAATTTATAATGATTCAATATGGATATAATTCCATAAGTCATGAATTCCCAAAGGCATGAATTCAATGCATTTGAAGTACATAGGAATCAAGCCTATTCATAATGAATTCAAGGATCGAATTCTTTCGATCCTTTGATATGCACATATATGGGTGTATGACTTAAAAATGTGGGATTTTTTAAAATGTTTAGCTTTTATTTTGAAACATTTGTACAAAAAATAAATTTATTCAAAGTATTGGCCATTGTTAGCTATGACCTTTTCCCATCTTTCTGGCAACATATGAAATCCGAGCCAAATAAACTGCTTATCTTTTAAGGCTAAGAACGAATCGGATACTCTGTTCTTAAGTGAAGCGTATTCCAGAGAGAGCGTTCTGCATCGATCAAAACAAATAGTAGTCGGACAGGACAAGGTCTGCACTTCTTTCTACATAGTTTTTAATAGGTATTGCAACATGTGGCCTAGCGCTGTCATGATGAAATATTACGGTTTCATGTCTGATCGCATATTTTGGGCGTTTTTCGGACAATGATCGCTTGAAACGTATCAGTTGCATTCGGTACAGCTTCTCTGTGATGGTCCGGTCAGATTTTAGCAGCTCATATAGATAGTACCCTTTTATATATCCTTTCGATCTCGCGGTTTTTGCGGATCTCAACATAAATAAGTCTCCTGGTCGACGCTAGCTCGTCCATTAGCTAACCTTTTCAGCACTTTATACCGTGCCGGCAAATTTCCTGTATGTTGGAAGGATGCTAATGTAACGCTAATTCCTAAAAAGGGAGAGGCTAACAACCCAGAAAATTATCGCCCAATAGCAATTTGTTCTGCACTTTCCAAAGTAATGGAGAATATGGTGACCTACAGGGTTTTCCAACAAGATGTGTTATTTTGGTATTCAAAGAAAAATTAAATTTTTTGAGATAAATGATCGGATGTTTATTTCATAATAAAGAGGAAGTTATGCCGTTAATAATGAAAAACAACATACGCAAAATGGACACCACTATTACGCTTACAGGACCATATCCTTTTCATGAAATTTTCCATAGCCAAATCGCAAAGTGGCTGCCCTATGTCCTCGATAGCCTCACGAATTATATCTTTGTGGTCTTGAATCGACGCTGGGCTGTTGGCAAAGGAAAAAGTCGCAAGGTGTTAAATCACAAAATCTCGGTGGCCAATTGTGATCACCTCTTCGAGAGATAACACGTAAAAGAGCAATGGTTTCGTTGCTTGTGTGGCACGTAGCCTTGTCTTGTTGAAGTAAACGTTGTCCAGATCAATATCATCCAAATCCGACCAAAATACGGTGTAATGGCGTTTGTGGAATGCCCAATTCTAAAGAACGACGAGGAATGGACAAACCTGGGTTATCTTCAACACTTTGGGCTACAGCAGCAATATTCTCAGTTGTTCTTGAGCGACGTGCACGGGTTTTATTCTTCACATCACTAACTTATCCCAACAGCTCGAATTTTTCCACCAGCTTCTGTACTGCGGTCCGACAAGGTGCTTCACGACGACCCAAAAATGCTTTATTAGTTTTACAAACTGTGACTGCAAGATTTTCACCATTTTTGTAGTGAATTTTAATAATTTTAGTCCGTTACTGATGTATGTATCGTTCCATTTTTAGTAATGGCGTAGTTTCTACATGTCAAATGTCAAAGAATAAAAGCTTCAAAAGTGACAGCTACCGAAATACCGGGTGATTCAAAATAGCACCTCTTGTTGGAAAACCCTTTAACATCTTGTGAAATATTTGGAGTCGAACAATTTGCTCAGCGACCGGCAGAATGGCTTTCGTAGAGGACGTTCTACGGGAGACTTGCTAGCCTTCCTATCGGAAAAATGGTGTCGTTCCATAGTGGTGGCTCTAGATATTTCTAAAGCGTTTGATAGAGTACGGCATGGTGCTATTTTAGCAAAACTAATTGCTTTTGGTGTCGGTAATAAATTTTCTCGATTTATATGATAGATGGAATCTCATAAAATGAGTACAAGATCAATTCAGGGGTACCGCAAGGCTCCGTCCTTTCTCCTACTCTATTTCTTATATTTATAAACGACCTTCTATGTCAAACTTCTAACTCTATCTACTGTTTTGCAGATTACAGCAACATTTGCCATTCATATGCTTTCAATTACAGACCAAGCCTGTCGGAGATTGGGGCAATGAGGCAAAACATGAATGATACGCTTAACCAAGATCTTGTGACAATATCTGAATGGGATTGTGCGAATAGAGTGGATTTCAATGCAGGCAAGAATCAATGTATGTCAATACACAAACGCACAACAGATCATGTTGCATCATCTATTTCTATGGGTGGTGTAAATATTAAGGAATCAGAAGCTCTCGATGTTCTAGGCATGAGTATTCAGTGCGATGTCTGCTGGACAAAACATAATTTTCGAAGCATTCAAGTTCCTTGGTTTTCTAAAACGATGTTAGACGTATTTCACTCCATCTGATTTCCTTACTATTTACACCACTTATATGCGACCGAAAATGGAATACAACTCTCATGTGTGGGCCGGTGCTTCGAAGTCTATTTTGGAGTTACTCGACAGCGTACAGGAGAGGGGGAAGGTGCTTATCGGTGTCAGTAGCGTATCCAGCTCTTTTGACTCACTGGAACATCGACGCAATGTGGGTTGTATATCTCTATTCTACCGATAATACAATGGTATGTGCTCTGCTGAAATTAGGGAACTTGTTCCCGAAATCAAAAAAAAATTCTGTCAAAGTCTCTCGGCTTCAATTCGTATGGTACCCAATTTCACTGGTTTTGGATGAAACCTGCTGCTCACTTGTTGAGTTTGATAACAATATTCATGGAGTAATGCCTCCAATTCTTGATCTTCAAGCTTTTTTTCTGACATGCGCGATCTTTGTCTTCCGTGTCAAAATCACCACTTCCGAACCGCATAAATCATCTCTCTCTCTCTCTGATGGAGCACATTCACCATAAGCTTTGGTGACCAATCTGTGTACTTTATCGTTTTTCAAATTAAAGAAGTAAAGCAAAACTTCCTGCATATGACGATTCGTTGGTTCGAAATTCGACACTTACGAAGCAAAAAAACATTAGTTTTTTACACTATATTGCAATAATTGAGAAAAAAGACAGATATGTACCTGAATAAAAAAATTCTTACGGAATTTGGTAGCAGTAATCACTGATCTTGCTTAGATTGAACTATAGGAAATTTAACCTGCCATATAATCACTTCGGCAGAAGTTGTCATGATGTACGAGACAAAAATAGGGCGAGACACCTGCTTCTGCCCAGCTCTAGCGAACTTAAAACACTAGACATACATATAAAATAAAATCTTTAAGCATTTTGTGATATCAATTCCAGTTTCCCTAAAGAAACAAATTCCATTTCATTCAAAATTCTTTGTACTGAAAATTAGTAGAAAAATCTGTAAAACCAACAGCCTATACATTTTTGATTTTCGATTTATTTACAGAAGAAAAACAGAAAAAAACAGAGCTATACAAATATTTAAGCTGCAGGTACGTGTACAGAGAAAGAGAAATATAAATTATCTTCAATGTTAAAAGATGCAAATCTTATTTGTTTGTCTTTACCATAAGGTTGGTTGACTGTCAATTGCAAAGCAATTTTTTTTCGTTATTACTACTGCCGCGGCCGATGATGCCACTGCCACTGGAACTGCTCTTGTGGTTTTTCAAGATCATTATGGCCACATAAAATCTTGAGTTATATTTGCAGTGCTGCTGCTACAGCTGGTTCAAGCAATATATACCACTACTTCCAAAATGTAATAAAAGCAAAGTTCTAAACGAAACAAAAGCAAAAGTATTGCTCAAATATATAAAAAAATGAAACAAAAAAAAAAAAAAAAAAAACAAAACATGAGATGTGGAAATGTATTACTTGTGGGAAGTTTTTGTCTTTCGGTTTGAGAAAAAAGGATTAAAGTATTTTATTTGAGAGATGCCGCTTGTCAAAGAAGATGGACATTTAGAAGTTTTAAATAGTGGCACAAACAACAAAAGCAACAGCAGCACTAGCAGTTGCATCCTGCAAATTGCGGGGCAAAATGAAAAGAAAAAGACGAAGAAGAATAAGTCATTGTTTGAACACTGAAATCATACTCTTTCGTACTTGTACATATAATGTGATAAGTGCTACTGCCTGGTCTGAGTGCCTGACTGCCTGGCTGCCGCTTCTGCTTTTTATTTATTTATTTGTTTGTTTGTTTGTTTGTTTTTTTTTTATAAAAATATAAAATGTTTTCTGCCACATGTATCGCAATACTTGGTGTACAAGTATAAACGGTTTTGTAGTATGCAAATGTCCAAAATGTCGTTTATATATTCCACTATAAGCCAGAAAGAGCTAGCGAGATATTGCTACTATTTGCTGACTGAACTGTCATTCTTAAAGGTTTCAATGCGATATGGAAATGGAAACAAAAAGCTGAAATTGTTGAAAAATAAAAGCGAAATACTACATGGATTCTTTTGATTAATTTATTGCGCTGACATTGTCGAATTTGAAGCTGTATGCAAACAATACGCTCATCTATATGAAAACAACAACAGGAATACAAAGAAAATACTTTCAATGACACAAAATGATGCATGTCTCTTGGCTTTTCAAGTATTCCTCCATAGATTTAAAGACATATTAAAAATGAAACTAAGGACGATTATTTTCGCTTTTGAGCATTCTAAAGAGTGATGTAAGCATGAGTGCTAAAAGAAACTGGCACCGACTATCGAAAACTCTTTTAACATGAATTCCAAGCTATTTTACTGAACTAACTTTTCAGTTTTGAATTCTTCATATTTTTATAAAGTGATTATTAACCATAGAGAAACAACAAGAGCGGAAACTAGAAAAAAACTCAAACAAAAATTTTTCTCAAAATAATCACACATACGAGTGTTGTTTTTGATTTCACATAGTTTTTTCTACTAATACATTCTCAGCACTTAGGTTTTTGACAACTGAGTTAGGTCTTTGACAGGAGAGTTTCCGCTCTATTTATATTTCTCTATGTTATTAACTTCTAAGGCCTAAACGAAGATTTCTTTTAGCTTATTTGGAACAAACAATTATTGAAAAAATCAAAGAAAAATTTGTCTGTTTAAAGACCCTAAGTTTCGTTACAAAATCTTCGAAAAGTTTCTCAATACTGATGTGGCCAACTTCATTATATTATATCGCTTTCTGAGTTTAAAGTTGAAACTTCTGCAAAATACATTTTCGAGGGCTATACCCCTAATGATTTTGCAAATATTTTTACATTTTTATCATAAACTCAACGTCAGATCGATTAGCAGAATATCAAGATCCATGCAGAGATGCAAGATATGTTTGGATACCAACACGCGATTGAATATGGTAGCCGTAAGCCAAGACACCGAGACGTGAAATATTAGAACATTATGACAATATGACATGATAGGATAGCTTGTGAATTCACGTATTGTTTTAGTGTATCACAAACGGTCTTGTGGCCGTAGTAAAACTTTTTAACTTATTCACTCAACAAGAGCGTTTTAGATCATTTTATTACAGAGATGCATAACACTAATGATCACTATAAAACTTTTTGATGACATGATACTTTCAAATGTGCATTGTATCCATGGATATTGTGACACGTCACAGTTATCGTCCGGTTGTGATCGATATTTTATATATCCGGCTGAAGAAACGTAGTCCGACAGTTTACCAATGCAGTATAATATAATCATATATCCCAAGTTCTTCCGTTTCCATGCGCCTATAATAAAGAGTTTTTTTAGCAGAGTTAGGAGTACCCACATTACACTCCCGTTAGGTAACGCACCCGACATCTTTAGTTTAGAAATCTGCATTACTCTAGCAAAAAGTATCTTCGACTCTGCTGTCATTTTAGTTCTACATCGTTATAACGAGGCAGTTAAAAGCAATGGATCTTGTACCTTCTCTCAAGATTATTTTTTAATAGATTTATGGACTGACTTCACTCCTAGTGCATCAAGTACAGGCCGATTGTAGTGCCGATTGCATTCTATGGAATAGAGTATCAAGATGTTGATATACTGACATGGGGAATTCATTATCAACAGTTACATAAACAATATATTAATGTTCCTTGAGTAGTACTGCAATATTCCATAATTGTAAAGTTCATCGGTTCGTCAACCTAGACATGGTGACTGGTACAATAGCAGATAAGATAATCGTATGAAATCAACGATGGACTGGATATTAAATCATAAATTCATATTCTCCGCACTCATTATCTCAATACAACTCACATCTATGAACTTTATAATAATGGATCTTATGAGTCGCCAATTTCAAAAACATCCAGGAGTATTGTACTACTGTACTCGGGTATAAAAAATAGTCCTCATATAAGTATAGTATCTATATGTGTTAGAAGGAAACTCCAGCCTGCGACCATAAGTCGGAAGATAGTTTTGGAACGAGTTATGATAGTTTGATTTCCTCCCAAAATTTTGAAACATATCACTGATATAATGAAACAGTCCTACTGATGATAGTCATGTGGCAAATGATGATCTAAAGATGCAAATGATGATCTGAAGATGCTTAATATTAATGCTATATTGGGAGATGATTCAAGATGATATGGAATTAGTATGGTTGCGAATGTATTACGAAAATGTAAATGTGAGAATGAAGAGCTCTTTGAGGAGCAGAGTCTCAACCATGATATTCAAACGACATTTTCACACGTTATTAAGCTTAAGTTAATATAATCGATGCCTAGAGACCGCTATGAAACGTAAATTGATTACATGCGGATATATACGTAGAACTTATTGAGTATAACTTAGACTAAGAGTTCAAGATTAAAGGAAAACTGTTTTCTGCAGAAGGAAATATGCCTCACAGAATATAATGAATTAAGCAATCATTTAAAACCCTGCTTAAAGTCGATTAGAATGAATGTTATAAACAAATTGGTTTCGTAATAAAAACGATCAAAAAGGGGATATTATGGAAAGTAGATTTTTAAGTAAAGCAGCATCTAACAATTTTAATGTTATGTCTCTAGTTTTGAGTGAACTTCCTGGTGATATGTAGAGAAGCTGGAAGCTTGACCTTTCATAAATATTCAACAAGATTAATCCAACGATAGAAGGCCTAACTATGACTATGAAGCAACATCTACTCTTGTCACGTTCTCCATCATTACAGGGCACTGTGATGTAGAGAATTGTGTCATAGAGATGGAGCATGCTTTCAACGACCATTGTTAAATAAATCAGCCGAATCGACACCAAAGCCAAATATCCATGGCGCTAAGGTAATGCCCTGTATTTGGTGGGACCAAAAGGGTCCTGAGCTGCTGAAATCAGACCAGACTATCACAGGGAAGCTGTACCGAACACAACTGATTCGCTTGAGGCGAGCATTGACCGATAAACGCCCAGAATATGCGGCCAGACATGATACCGTAATATTCCATTAAGGGCACATGTTACAACACCTGTTAAAAACTATTTAGAATAAAGTAATTGGAGAGTTTTGCAACACCTGCTTTAAGGTCTTTATTAAGGGGTGAAAAGAGAGGCAGAAAATTTGGCAGCTAGACTCTGCTAACCTGGGATCAACATGAGGTCAATAAAAGTCCAGATACAATGAAAGATGAATTCGCATGTCCGAAAAGATGTTTTAACGCCATCAAATAAAAAATGTTTTCATCGAATCATTACTTCCGATAACAAAGATAACTAGAAGCGTAAGAATTTATATGAGAAGCCCGGCCAACCATCCGAATCGGTACCAAAGCCAAATATTCATAGCGCTAAGGTAGTGCTCTGTATTTGGTGGGACCAAAAGGGTCCTATCTATTATGAGCTGCTGAATCTGACCAGGCCATTACATGGAAGCTATACTGCACACAACTGATTCGCCTGAAGTGAGCATTGACCGAAAAACACTCAGAAAATGAGTCCAGATATGAAACTGTAATATTCCATCATGACAATGCTCGGCCACATACATTACTTGTTAAAAACTATTTAGAATGAAGTAATTGGGAAGTTTTTCCTTCGATAAACAGAGATTGATGATTTGGGGATATGCGACTATGCTTCTCTCATCAGGGTAACACAATAGTATAGAGGACCATAGTGAGCTGCTTTTCACAATAGCAGTACCTACCCACGTAATATAAACCTATCGATCGACTATCCGACTATTTAAATTTTGTGAGTCCCTATAAACTTGATGATAGTGTGCTTGACTATCAGTCTGAGGGTTGTGGGAAGCTGGAAGCTGAAAATATACAATAAGACAAGGTCTAATTATGACAATGACTGAGTTCTTATGATCACAGTTTAGAAGACTAGTGTCCGCCATAACAATGCACTGTTATCATAGTGAGTCGTGTTATAAAAATGGGTTTTCAACGAATATTGTTGGAATTGTCATGATTAAGGGGAGGAAAAAAGAGATCTTTACTTCCTGTGTCACAACCTGAGACTCTAACAACGACTCTGTTCGTTTCTATAGACAAACCAAAACGCTTCGCAGGTTGTTTTTTGTTTTAACAACAAAATCGTTTTATAATAAATATAAAACTCAAAAAATACCTAATAGACTCATTTTTAGAGGAAAACAGCATGGTATGTATCCCGATAAAGGGAGTACGTTAAAGAGCGAATATGCGGACGAAGTTGTTTTTCTATCTATGATGTAGACTCTCCCTTTATTATTAACTGGGGAATCTAAATTAGGGTTAAAAGCTAACAAAGGAAGGACGAAAGAGTGAACTAAATACCGAGCAAAATTTCAAACGTATGATTAATGATAAGCGTCATTGACAGTCTATTAAAGAATTCATCAAACTTAAGCAACAAAAAATGTTTGTCAAACTACGAGTGTGGGTCAATTTTTTAAATTCCCGGCTCTTAACAGAAAGGACAAAACTGCTCCTGTCAACAGGCATCTATCGGTTGACTCCTGTCAAAATTGAAAGAAGTTGCGTCATTTAGTTTGTGTTTTACAGCCATTGATAGCAGACTACCTCGTGACTTGTGGAGAAATTGGAAAAAAATGAATTTCATCTGCTCATTAAGCATTTTTTTTTTTTTGCGCAAGAAAACCATCACTCAAATAAAGACTAAGCTTGATAAATATTATGGGAACTCTGCAACATCAATTTCAATGATAAAAAAGTGTTCTACTGAATTTTTTTGTGACAGCACATGCACGGAAGATGCCGCACATTCTGGATATCCAGTTAAGGTCTCTACACCCGAAACAATTGAAAAAAATCATGACATGGTGTTGGCCGATAGGAGATTGAAAGTGCCAGAGATTGTGGAAGCCATAGGCATCTCACATGGCTTAGTGGTTTCAATTTTGAATGATCACTTCGGTATGAGAAAGCTTTCTGCAAGATGGCTGCAGCATTTGCCCTGTACACACATGTGCACATTCCATGGCAAAAATCCAAAACTTGGCAAAAATCCAAAACTACAAAATGCTCTCTCTTCAGCCTTATTATCCGGATTTAGCAACGAGTAACTATTTCTTGTTTCTAAACCTGAAAAAATATCTCGGCAGAAATAGATTTAACTCACAAAAATTACCTATTTTGATGACCTCGACAAATCTTATTTTTTGGAAGGGATAAACAAATTTAAGAAACATTGGGAAAAGTGCATAGACTTCAAAATAGTTTCTTATCCAAAACCTGCATTTCATTCAAAAAGCCACTGACATTTTGACCCACCCTCGTATACCTCAAGACAATTTATTGCATGACCTCAGCTTATGGCTCTATTTTGATTTTTTGATGGGCACAATTTCAGCATAGATTTCATTCCAACTGCAGATTGTAACGCTTTGCAAGGAATTTTCTATGACACTGTTTACGTATGTCAATCAGGTTTTTCTACGAGAACTCCTAAGAAATTAAAAATTTAAATTTTTGAGCCCACAAACTCTACATACCCAATAATTATTAAAATTCAATATAATTGTAATCACCTTTGATGTAACTAAACATATTGCAATAATGCTCATATAATTGCAATAATTTCAGACTTGTTTTAAATTAATTACATATGTACAATGTACCCATGAACATATGTCGGCATTTTTGTTTAATAATTTTTGCAAATAAAAACTAACACTTTAAAAATGATCATGTTAATAATAAAACGAAATGACAGGATGTTATTTGTATGGCAGCTTATAAAGAGTTAATGACACAAACATCATGTGTACACACAAAATAAATACTAACTTTTACTACTTAATTAAATTAAAATAACTGACTTTTAATATCAAAAATAAAAAAAATAATAAAAAAACAAACAGTGATATAAACATTACGTAAAATAGCCAGATATGTATATAAAAGAAAAAAAATGTTAGCTCTTCATATCTTAACAACAATCTGAATAATTTTTCATTTTTCCTTAATTCCAAAATAAATATTTCGTTTCCTTAAAAAAGATCCAAAAAAACACTTTGAGCTGTATTTAAGTACAATTTTATTTTTATCTTTTGATTCATTATAATCATTTTGTGACAATTCAAACAGAATTTAAAATGCCACACATTAAGCTGCTTGCATTGTATGATCTTTGACACAATTGTAGTTTTCTAGTCATTTATTTTCTTACGTTTTTTTTTTTTTTTTTTGCTAACTTACTTATACTTATATATAGAGGAGTTGTTAGCATTTCAGGGTAAAAATGAAAGACATACAATAAAAAGACAAAAATAAAACTTAACGAAACAAAACAAAACAAAACAACTCCAAACTATCACACAGATTTCAAAGTCTAAACTATAAAATGCAATGACAATTTAAGTTGTTAAACGATATAGATCTTGAATTGTTTTGCCAAAATATATTTAGTTTTTTTTTTTTCTATTTGTGCAGATTGTAATGGTTTTAATTAAATTTCGTTTAGAAAAAAAACAATTGCAAAACTTTCACAAAAATCTTTAAATGATAAGAAGAAAACAAAAAAAAAAAACAGAGAGAGAGTTAGGAAACAATGTTGGATGATGAGCCCTTTTGAGGTTAAAGAAAAAGCTAACAAATTTGGAAAAAAGTAATAGCTTTAGGGCAAGTATTTTTGAAATAGAATTATTTAAATAGAGAAATTAGTTTATTCGAAACAAACGATTTTGAAAATAAAGTTTTTTAATACAAAACAGTAATATAAGGACTGAGATCGAAAAATTCTCAACATACATATATGTTAATAAAAATTAAACCACTAAACTTTCAGTTTTGATTTTTTTAGTTGATTGAAATTATTATTACAATTTACAAAAAGAAAAAATATTTTTATGGTTTTAATCACTAGTGATAAAATTTTGAACCTTTTTCGGAAACCCTTCCATTATGGTTTTTATATTGCTTTCTGTCACTTTGCTCGAACAGGTTGTCCATCTCCGTTTAAAATCTATTACACTTTTGCACACCTTTTCTGTGCTCTTCAATTCTCTTTTAACAAGAGCCCAATATCTCTCTACTGGCCTTAGCTCCAGGCAGTTTGGAGAATTTGTCTCTCTTGGTACAAATACCACATTATTGTTCTTGTACCACTCAAGATCTTTCTTACCATAGTGACAGGATGCCAAATCAGGCCAAACATAAGTGGACACATGAAGAAGTCTTATGAATGGAAGCAGCCTTTTTGGTAAACATTCCATAATGTAAATTTCGGTATTTATAGAGCCCTCTATAACAACTGTTTGGCTTTTTTGCCGCAACTGCATATTGCTTGCCATACCAAGAACTTTTTGGGAAATTTTGTCTGCTTTTGGGTCCTAAACTTTCCTTCAACATTCTCACGAGCATCAGCAACATCTTGACCCGGAAGCTGCGAAAAATCTGCCAGAACATATGTTTCGTAATCCATTATGCAGCAGGAATATTTTTTTATAAAATTAGACTTCAAATTTCCGTGCTCTGTTTTTGGCCTCTAAATTTTTAGCAGCGTTCCTGTCAGGAACTTTTTGAGCCTTGTATGTTTCTAAACCTGCATTAGATTTAACTGAGCTATCCGGGCTGCTTTCTTACCGGATGTGTTGGGAGCTCTTTTGAAAATGCTTTCTATTTTTTTGGCTTAGTAAACATCATGTGAACCATTCCTTCTAACTGAACCAGCTTTTCTATCAACGGACAAGTTTTCCCGGTACTATTGAATAACATTGGAAACAGTTTGATGGCAGACCTTTGATTGTTAGGCCAACTTTTTGTAGGACGAAGTTGGATTTTGTTGAAAATATTTAATAATTTTAGTACACACTTTTTTCTCGTCACTCATTTTAATCATATTAACAACAAATTAACATAATTTACATTAAAAATAATATTTGACATGCTTTACAAAGGTAACTTGATCAAAAAAAAATCAAATAATATTTCGGATAAAAGTTTTAATGAAAAACGTCTGTTAAGAATTCTTCGATCTCAATCCTTATAATAAATATAAAGATGATGTGTCCTCTATTTATATCTTTCTTCATACATTTATCACGAGAGGATGTTCATAGTGGATTTTATAGTATATAAAGGATTCTGAAACCGCCATTTTATGCAACAAGAAAATAGGTCAGATCGAATTATATCCTGGATGTCACTGCAATAACATCGAAAGTATAAAGCTACGTACACACGGTTGTCAGATTGTACAATATTGTCAGAAAAATGTCTAACAACCGTGTGAACTTACAATTTTTGTCCTACAACGTTGTCAGAAAAAGTTTTGTTAGTGCATTATAAGACAATACTATTGTCAGACATCTGACAATCGTATAAACACCATACGTTGCCATTGCCAGATCATTGTAAGATCATTGTTATAAACTTTTTATTGTCATATGTGCGAATCTTATGCTTCTGACAATGGCATCATTGTCGGATAAAATATTTCTATTGGCAACACCGTGCATTAGAGAGACAATCAGTTGTATGGAAAAAAACTTGAGTTCGATTTAGTAAAACTTTCATGGTATATCTAAAACTATCTGAGTTATAAGATTCTGTATAGGTTTTACTTAAAATTCATAACAGTAAAGAAATTGCTGTCATTCGCCAAAATATTGTCAAAAAAAAATATTTTTTCCCGAAAATCACAAAATTTAAATCGTAGGTATGGAAAAACTGTAAGAGCTATTGACATAATTTTTTCATATTTTTATTCTCTATTATGATCTCAATATATTCCAATGTGATGATCAAAAAATTCTGAAATTTGTTTAACAAAATTTTTAAAAATTTGAAAATGGAGCTTCGAAACTGCCGTTAAAAAAAATAAATTTTTTTGGCCATCCCTGCGAATAGGTTAACAGTATTCTACAAAGACAAAAACTCATACGAATGTAAATACGAATATATTTTAAGTAAAAATTAGCTTTTATTTTAATATTTCTTTAAATATATTAATTTTGTTCCTACATTTCTTGTTCAAGTGGCCTTAGACACGTTAATGGTCTGGGGAATTTTTAATAACTTTAACAGTTTTTAACCAATTTTTGTCTTTAATATCTCATTAAAACGACAATTACGTACATATTTCCATTCTATTGCATTCGATTACAAAAATAATTATTTAGTAGGAAAATTTTTACAAAAACTGACAAATTTGTTTTTTTTCCAAATTTTGACTATAATACAGTTTGTGGGTCAATTTGACCCGAAGGAGATATAGGTTTAATCTGAAAAATATTTTTGACTGTAATTTTCATTAATATAAATAAATCTTCATATTTCTGTAACATAATGCTGAAAGTTAAGGAGTTTTATAAATTTATTTCATATAAATAGTAAAATTTTGCATATATCTGACCTTTGACCTCGATGCGCGTCCTGAAATCGTTGTTCGATTCGGCTCAAATTTTCAGTACTTATCTTTTAGACCTAGTGTCACAATACTCCACACGGCACTCTTTGAAAAAAATCAACTGTCACCCTACTGTGCATATGTATCCCCCTTGGATGGATAAGCATCTTGATGAGCTCCACACCTTGATGTTATGCCTCAAGGGGAAATATGGGGCGAAACCGGGGCTCCGAGGTGCACGGACCTCATTCCTGGTAAGAGTTTAATTTATTAAATTCGCAGCTGACTAGAGTCTCATCTAGTATAGCGGGGGTCTTTTGCCCCAGGACTTCGGTCGTGTAGGACCGTTGGTGAGGTCACTTCGGTGAGGTACGCTATGGTTGTGGTTGAAACCCAAAGCGGGGAGAAGATCGTTGGTTAAAGGACTGATATTTGGGCTAATGCTATATTTCGGACTACCAAATGTATCTTACTAGATGCTGTTACTGACTCAACAGAGCCATTGAAAGTAGTAGATAACCAACTGGCGTTTGTGCTCAGGAAACGTATTGAGGCAGTAGCATTCGTGATATACTGGTCGTTGGACTTGGTTCTCCGTCGAGGTCAAAAGTGTGTGATATCAGTACTCACTTTGACTTTTATCGGCTGGGAACTTTTGAAGTCAGAGACCATACATTGGACTGGATTACCAGGCCGGATGTTGCAGCTTTGATAATTGTCCTGGGCTGGTCAGTTGGCTAGCTAGCTATGGATGACAGGGATTAGATAGCCCGAGCTCTTGAGCAAGGGGATTGTGCATTGATCTGTGCAATTAGTGTACACGAAGTTGCCAATTGAGTGTACGTTGCAAGTCATTCACAGTGGGTTTAAGCCTTTGCGGCATGTACCCACGTAAATCTTGGACACTTTCCGTGCATATGTATTTAAAATAAACAAAAGTGAAGCAACCGTGTGATAAATTTATTGTTTGACAATTGTCTGACAATGAAATTGTAAGGTTTTCTTACCATGGTCTAAACTGACAATTTACCTTTTGCTAATAATATTTCATTGGCAATACATTGCTAGCACATTGCCAGATCTGACAACATTGTAAAATCTGACAACCGTGTATACGTAGCTTAACCAATGTGTCGAAAGAGGAACATCGAGTTGGATTGACTTGGCTGGAGACCTGCCATCAGAAACACATTATCGCAGAGACAGTATCCTGATATACTCATTTTGGAGATCCATACTAGTCGTATTGATACTTCCAGCTGCAATTTGTTGTAGATATTGGTATAAATAATTCATTAATAAAGATTCCTAATCGCACTAACCCCCATTATCACAATATATACCCTACAGGGAATGCCAATAGTGAATTTGTAGTGATTTACTAGTGACATTGTCACTGGAACTACTACCATATGTACCCCAGCCAATGTAATCTTCCATTGAAATTTAACATTAGCTTGTCATTGAAAATTCACCAGTAGACTGTATCACTACTGACTAGGTACCTATTGACTTCAAAGTATAATAAAATAAAACCAAACTATTGACCCGATCTTTGACAATGTCAACAGAAATACACTAGAACTGTTGTCTCTAACGTATTTTTACTGACGCTTGAAGAAAAGTCGTCGACATTTTAACTAGTGCAATTGTCAATAGAGAAAGAGTGTTGACATAGAGACATATGGTTCTAGAGTGACTACAGGGTAGTAATGTTTTAAACTAAAATTAGACTGACAGTTTTCATACAAAAACTATTTTAACCAACAGTATAACTATAAGTTAAAGTATAACCAAACATCTTGTTAAGAAACCCAACAAAAACAAGAAAGAAAGTAATACCCTACACTAAGTAAATGAGCAAAATCATTTTGCTTTTAAAATTTCAATAATTTATTTTCGTGCCTTATATGAGAGCTATGACTAATTATGGACCGATCGCCATGAAATTAGGTCGTGATATTTATGTCTATATGAAAGTTGTTTGTGTTGAATTTTATGTGTATACCGACATTTTTATGAGATTTATGCTCGTTAAAGTGATTTTCGGAAGCGACCCTTATATGGGAGCTATGACTGATTATGAACCGATCATCATAAAATTAGCTGACATGATTTCCGTACAAACAAAACTTATTTAGAGCGAAATTTGTGTAGATATCTATATGAATTAAACATTTATGTCTCATAAAGTCCAATTTCGGCAGTACATTTGTATGGGGGCTAGGAGAAATAATAAACCGATTTCAACCAGTTTCAATAGGCAGTGTTCTTGGGCCTAAATAATTGTACGTACCAAATTTTATCGAAATATCTTCAAAATTGCGACCTGTATTTTTACGCAAAAGGTTTACATGGACAGACGGACGGACGGATATTGTTTAATCGACTCAGAAAGTGATTCGATCGGTATACTTTAAGGCGGGTGTTACACTAATATTTTTTGGAGTTACAAACATCTGCACAAACGCTTAATATCCTACCCTCTAGGGTGGTGTAGAGTATAATTAACACTCATGTAAAAAAATCATTTAATTATAAAAAAAAATTAAAATAAACATCTTAAAAAACACCCAAAGATATCAGTTACAAAAACAAATTTAAGCTACTGTTTATAAAAAATTAAAAAAACCGAAAAAAAAAACATTTTCAAAATTGACATTTTGTATACGGCTACTGTAATTTTAGTACAAGTTATATTAAAATAATGCTACAACAGTTGTTCCCCTTCATCTAACCCTTAAATTGTACAACAAGTAGTTGTAATAGTTTACCAGCAGTTGTTATTTAGCTGCTGCTTTATTATTTGATTATATTTATTTATATAAAGTTAAAGTTTTTATCGTTTTTATTTTTTTTCTTCTTTGGTTTAACAGCTCAACTGTTGAGCTACCGCTGCTGCTTGATATTTACTGATATATACCATTGCCAACATTTAGTTACGTTGTTGTTGCTGCTTTTGCTCAAGTTTTTTTTGAAAAATATCTCCTTTGTCCTGTCACTTGCTTGTTCTTTTAGTAGCAGTTACGAAAGCTATAAAAAAAAAAAGTAACAACAACATTGCTGAACAAAAACAAAATCAACGCAAATAAAACAGAAAAGTAAAGAAATGTGAAGCGTATAAAATGCTATTTTGCATACATAAATTCATGTTGGTTGAAGTAGCAGCAAATGATTACACGGGAAAAATTTGGAAAACGTTTAGCTGAAATAAATTTATTTTGTTAAAGGAACGAAATCCGAAAGATGTAATATTAATGCAGAATGAACGGACGAACAAACGAACTAACTAAAAACCGGAAATTAAAAACCAGAAATGGAAATACGAAAAGTATAACCGGAAGTGAAAATCCGGAATCGTAAATTCAACAACCAAACTAAAAATCCATAAACTATAACCGAAATTCTTAAACTGGAAATTAAAAGGGGAACCTGGAGTAAACAAGTAGAAGTGTTATCTTCGGCAGTGCCGAATCTTGTATAGCCACCATTAATATGTGACAATAAAATATTTTTCTGATATAGGGGGGTATGGTCAATTATGGACCGATCCTCACAAAAGTTGGTAGAAAGATTAAGGTTTATATAACACTTGTTTATGTCCTATTTCATCACGATATTAATTATTATAAGACAACTAGCTGTCCAAATTAGAAAAAAAAAAGTTTGTGTTCGATTTGTGGTAAGCTGTTTAAAATGTTTAAAAATACAGGGTTTTCCAACAAGAGGTGTTATTTTGGTATTCAAAGAAAAACTACATTTTTTTAGATAAATTATCGGATGTTCATTTCATAATAAAGAGGAAGGTATGCCGTCAATAATGAAAAACAACATTAGCCAAATGGCCTTCACGACCACGCTTACAGGACCATATCCTTTTCATGAGATTTTCCATAGCCAATTCTCAAAGTGGCTGCCCTATGTCCTCGATAGCCTCACGAATTCTATCTCTGAGGTCTTGAATCGACGCTGGGCTGTTGGCGTAGACCTTACTTTTAAACAAGATCTCGGTGGTCAATTGTGTTCACCTCTTCGAGAGATAACACGGTCCGGCAACTTTTCTAAAAGAGCAATGACTTTGTTGCTTGCGTGGCACGTAGCGCCGTCTTGTTAAAAGTGAACATTGTCCAGATCAATATCATCCAATTCCGACCAAAATACGGTGTAATAACGTTTGTGGAATGCCTAATTCTTGAGGTCTTGAATCGACGCTGGGCTGTTGGCGTAGAACTTATCTTTCACAAGATCTCGGTGGCCAATTGTGATCTCCTCTTCGAGAGATAATACGGTCCGGCAACTTTTCCCGTAAAAGAGCAATGACTTTGTTGCTTGCGTGGCACGTAGCGCCGTCTTGTTGAAAGTAAACATTGTCCAGATCAATATCATCCAACTCCGACCAAAATACGGTGTAATAACGTTTGTGGAATGCCCAATTCCAAAGAACGACGAGGAATGGACAAACCTGGGTTTTCTTCAAGACATTGGGCTACAGCTGCAATATTTTCAGTTGTTCTTGAGCGATGTGCACTGGTTTTATTCTTCACATCACTAACTTGTCCCAACAGCTCGAATTTTTCCACCAATTTCTGTGTTGCGATCCGACAAGGTGCTTCACGACGACCCAAAATGGCGTAGTTTCTTCTTGTCAAATGTCAAAGAATAAAAGCTTCAAAAGTGACAGCTACCGATGGAAAACCCATTAATTAAAATTAGAAAAAACGTATTTCTATTTCGATTGCTTTGCAGTGATATCATAATTTCGTTCATTTCTATGCTCTATGATACACGAGATTTTTTGACTTGTTTTCTGGCGTGTAAACACTTGACTTGCAAACACGCAATGACTGCCCTTGAGGTTTGTTAATTGTCATTGCGAATGCAAGCCGTACCGGAAATTGCAAGAGTTTAAAATCGAATGGCATGTCGGTCAGAGCCATTTGAATCCGTGGTATCAAAACGTCTTCTCCTTTGTACTATCCTTTAAGTATTGTTTCTTCGATGACGTTAGTCATCAGATTTTTTACCGCAATTCGGGTGCCATTACAAAGACGCGGTTGGTTTATGTTTCGTAACATTATGATTACCGATCCGACTTTCAGTTGGAGATTGCGGGGAGGTAATCCGGGTAATTCCAGCAAGTTTAAAAACTCGGTTGGATAGTTGACATCATCTTGGGTAGTAATGGAATCCACTTGATTTGTACATCATCAATTCGACAGAAATTTCACTTTTAATCTTAAAATTCAATTCGTCGACATCAATGTTTTTCGCAGGCAATAAAGCACGTTCGTGAAACCAATCTACCGATATGAACGTCATCAATTTGACATCTACATCACTTTGAATCTTATAATTCTATTCGTCGACATCAATGTTTTTCGCTGCCAATATAGCACGTTCGCTCAACCAATCATGATTTTTGTAATTTTGTTCAATGTTTGGAAATACCTTTCGGTTGAGTTCGGATTTTTATTCAGTGAACTGACAGAAAGCGACGGGAAATTGAATGCAGCCGGTCGAAATGTCAACCGGGACTTTTTCGTTGCCAATGTCCAGCAATTGTTTGGAAAATACTTCTCTAGATTTATCATTCTGCAGCTCGACACGCATGTTCACATTTAAAATTTTAGATTCTTGACAAAACGGAAGACTTCAAACATGCATTAAGTTCATCGGCTGGCGTTGACCGTGGAATCACTGGCAATGTTTGTCTAATGCCTCCAAAGAATTTCTATGCGCCATTGTACACTCATCCCAAACGATCAGTTTGCTTTGCTGCAAAACTTTGGGCATCGCACTGATCTTGTAAGTGTTGGATTTTCATTGATTTGCATATTCAAGGACAACTCGAGTGCTGAATGAGCAGTTCGACCACATCCCAACAACGTAGCTGCAATACCAGATGAAGCAAGTTCTAGTGCAATACCATTCTCTGAGCGTATCGTTGCCAAAAGTTTTTCGTGACACAACTCTTGTTTAAATGCGCCGTGCATCGGACAATACCTTGTTCGACATCATCAAGCACATGTCCTCAATTAATATCAAAGCCTCATTGTAAATTTTCTCGCTCATTTGATGTTCCAAAACGCATCAGATGCACAATATCATCATACATGGCATCTTTGTATTTGCTCTACAAATCAGTCGATTTGGATGGGAAGCATGTTGAGATAATTATCGAAAACAATGTTCGTATTTGATGAGCATTTGACGAAAGTACAGCATATCAGAGGTTGTTCCCAATGAGTGTCATCCTCTAACAATAGCAAGAGTTGAAACGCTTCTCTATACGTGTCACTCAATTCACCATTTATAGTTAGCAAATCTTGGAATGATGTTGGGCCACGAATAGCAAATGCAAATAGAAACACTCATCTCTTCTTGGATGGACCTAATGCGTGGACAATAATTCTTTCTGTAAACAACTTTGCGATCATTTAAAAACAAATACCCAAATCGGTCCAGGCGTTGTGCAATTTTAGATATATCGATAAAAAGTAGGCGTGGTCATTTTTTCTTTTAGTAAAAACTTAAATTGGATTATTACGAACATTTAACAAAAATGTGCCAAATTGGTGCATCCGTTTTTGCGATTTCAGATAAATCGAAAAAGGTGGGCGTAAAAGTGGGCATGGTCAATTTTTCTTTCCGTAGAAACCTGC
This sequence comes from Calliphora vomitoria, assembly GCA_942486065.2. Taxonomy (NCBI): domain Eukaryota; kingdom Metazoa; phylum Arthropoda; class Insecta; order Diptera; family Calliphoridae; genus Calliphora; species Calliphora vomitoria. Next base: position 119,620,643 of record OW818030.2, on the reverse strand, counting down.
CTTGGAGTTCCGATGCAATAACCAACAAACGACATTTGATTTTTATTTATATAGAAGAAGATTTCCGTACAAAGTTCCACTGTTAAAACTATTGTTGTTTTGTGCTACACTTTTCCTTCAGTGCATTTTGTATTTGGTTGTTTAGAGCAAAAATTTCAATGCTATTTGTGAGCAATGAACTGTTTTTGGTTTGCCAAGCAGAGCTGCTACTCTTGAAAGAAACTTGAACACTTTTTTGGTTTTCTACAGGATGGTTTTAGTTGATGATTTTTGTTTTAAAAGTTTTCGATTTTATTTAAACTCAAAATAAAAAAAGTAAAAAACTGCCATTCTTACATAGAAGTCACATTTCTGTTACTTGGTTATTTTCAAGTTCAGTCATTGAAATGACTCAAATCGAAGTCGATTTGTTTTATTTCATTTTCAATGCTGCTGCTTTTTGGTATAACTACAGTCAAACTGCAAGTTTTTTTTATTTATTTATTTGTACTTGGTCACCTCTGTTTCGTTAAAGACCCTGGCTTATGATTTCTTAAAATCGTATTAAAGACACACGATTAGTTTAGTTCAGTTTCTGAGCTTTTCTTTTCTTAAGAATTGTACGACTTTTTTTGTTTTTTTGTTCAAATATTTTTCAATAAATCTTAAAGGTTTAAAATACAAGTGTTCTTTACTTGTAGGAACTTGAAGTATTGTTGTGGATGTTTGCCATTGGTTAAGCAGCAGTTTTGTTGGCCAACAATTATTTGTAGCATTTAACAAGGCAAATAGATACTAGAAGTCACTAATTATCCCCCCAAAAACATTCAGTCAGTCTGTCTAACTAAGCGATGCAGTACTACACACATCCCAAACTAACATATGAACGTACTATGTAGTATATGTCATGATTAATACCCAGTCATTATTTGTTGGCGGATTTTTCTATTTTTTTTCGTTTTTCTAGAAAATGAAAAACTACTTGCCTGAGTATATGGCAGAGGAGAAGAGAGGTTGGTAGGTTTCTTCATCATCTGCTCATTGTCGTCGCCGTCATCTTTTGTTTGGCTGGTTGTTTTGAGGAAAAAGAATTTGTTTATGTTGAAAAGTTAACAGCCAGTAATTTAATTACTATAAATTGTGACTTTATGAACTTTTTTCTTGTTGTTTTCTTACTTTTTTTTCAGCTTTTTTCTCGTTTTGGGAGGAAATTAGTTAATGTATGTTGTAACATTTAAGAGTAAGTAAATAGTATGTTGAAAATTAGTAACAAAAATACAAGATTATAGTTATTTTTGTCTATGGGAATTAAGTGGAATTAATTTGTATTTAACAAATTAGTTGCAAGTGCTTAGGTTGAACAATGAACCTACAAATTTTGGTTCTAAGGCTTTATTTCTCAATTCATTAATATTCAGATTTAGCTTTTAAAAATATTTATTTTTATAATATTCTAAAGGAAGTCATTATAAATACCAATAATGAACATAATTTAAAAAAGCGCCATTGGAAAAAAAAACAGAAAAAAAACATTTCACTTTAATGTTTTACTTGATTTTCATATCAAAAATCGATTTTTGGTTAGAAATATAAGTGATCACAGATTATGGTCCTTTTTCCATTTGGACCAGTATTTACCGACTTATAGCCATTTTTATGTTTTACTTGATTTTCATATAAAAATCGATTTTTGGTTGGAAATATAAGTGATCACAGATTATGGTCCTTTTTCCATTTGGACCAGTATTTACCGACTTATAGCCATTTTTATGTTTTACTTGATTTTCATACAAAATATAGATTTTTGGTTGGAATTATAAGTGATCACAGATGATGGTCCTTTTTCCATTTGGACCAGTATTTACCGACTTATAGCCATTTTTATGTTTTACTTGATTTTCATATAAAATATAGATTTTTGGTTGGAAATATAGATGATTACAGATGATGGTTCTTTTTCCATTTGGACCAGTATTTACCGACTTATAGCCACTTATATGTTTTACTTGATTTTCATATTAAAATTCGATTTTTGGTAGAAAATATAAGTGATCACAGATGATGGTCTTCTTTCCATTTGGACCAGTATTTACCGACTTATAGCCATTTTTGTGTTTTGTTTGATTTTCATATAAAATATCGATTTTAGGTAGAAAATATAAGTGATCACAGATGATGGTTCTTTTTCCATTTGGACCAGTATGTACCGACTTATAGCCATTTTTATGTTTTACTTGATTTTCATATAAAAAATCGATTTTTGGTTGGAAATATAAGTGATCACAGATGATGGTGTTTTTTCCATTTGGACCAGTATTTACTGACTTATAGCCATTTATAGGCTTAAATTGACTTTCACATAAAATTTCGATTTTTGGTAAAAAATACAAGTGATCACAGATGATGGTCCTTTTTCCATTTGGACCAGTATTTACCGACTTATAGCCATTTTTATGTTTTACTTGATCTTCATACAAAATATAGATTTTTGGTTAGAAATATAAGTGATCACAGATGATAGTCCTTTTTCCATTTGGACCAGTATTTACCGACTTATAGCCATTTTTATGTTTTACTTGATTTTCATATCAAAAATCGATTTTTGGTTGGAAATATAAGTGATCACAGATGATGATCCTTTTTCAATTTGGAGAAGTATTTACCGACTTATAGCCATTTTTATGTTTTACTTGATTTTCATATAAAATATCGATTTTTGTTTGGAAATATAAGTGATCACAGATGATGGTCCTTTTTCCATTTGGACCAGTATTTACCGACTTATAGCCACTTTAAGATTTAACTTAATTTTCATATAAAAATCGATTTTTGGTAGAAACTCTAAGTGATCACAGATTATGGTCCTTTTTCCATTTCGACCAGAATTTACCGACTTATAGCCACTTTTAGGTTTTACTTGATTTTCGTATAAAATATCGATTTTTGGTTGGAAATATAAGTGATCACAGATGATGGTCCTTTTTCCATTTGGACCAGTATTTACCGACTTATAGCCATTTTTATGTTTTACTTGATTTTCATACAAAATATAGATTTTTGGTTGGAAATATAAGTGATCACAGATGCTGGTCCTTTTTCCATTTGGACCAGTATTTACCGAGTTATAGCCATTTTTGTGTTTTACTTGATTTCCATATAAAATATAGATTTTATGCTAAAGATATAAGTGATTACAGATGATGGTCCTTTTTCCATTTGGACCAGTATTTACCGACTTATAGCCATTTTTGTGTTTTGTTTGATTTTCATATAAAATATCAATTTTTGGTTGGAAATATAAGTGATCACAGATGATGGTCCTTTTTCCATTTGGACCAGTATTTTGATTTTCATATAAAATATCAATTTTTGGTTGGAAATATAAGTGATCACAGATGATGGTGTTTTTTCCATTTGGACCAGTATTTACCGACTTATAGCCATTTTTGTGTTTTGTTTGATTTTCATATAAAATATAGATTTTTGGTTGGAAATATAAGTGATCACAGATGATGGTCCTTTTTCCATTTGGACCAGTATTTACCGACTTATAGCCATTTTTGTGTTTTACTTGATTTTCATATAAAATATCGATTTTTGTTTGGAAATATAAGTGATCACAGATGATGGTCCTTTTTCCATTTGGACCAGTATTTACCGACTTATAGCCACTTTAAGATTTAACTTAATTTTCATATAAAAATCGATTTTTGGTAGAAACTCTAAGTGATCACAGATTATGGTCCTTTTTCCATTTCGACCAGAATTTACCGACTTATAGCCACTTTTATGTTTTACTTGATTTTCATACAAAATTTCGATTTTTGGTTGGAAATATAAGTGATCACAGATGATGGTCCTTTTTCCATTTGGACCAGTATTTACCGACTTATAGCCATTTTTATGTTTTACTTGATTTCATACAAAATATAGATTTTTGGTTGGAATTATAAGTGATCACAGATGATGGTCCTTTTTCCATTTGGACCAGTATTTACCGACTTATAGCCATTTTTGTGTTTTACTTGATTTTCATATAAAATATCGATTTTTGGTAGAAAATATAAGTGATCACAGATGATGGTCCTTTTTCCATTTGGACCAGTATTTACCGACTTACAGCCATTTTTATGTTTTTTTTTTTGATTTTCATATAAAACATAGATTTTTGGTTGGAAATATAAGTGATCCCAGATGATGGACCTTTTTCCATTTGGACCAGTATTTACCGACTTAAAGCCATTTTTGTGTTTTGCTTGATTTTCATATAAAAAATCGATTTTTGGTTGGAAATATAAGTGATCACAGATGATGGTCCTTTTTCCATTTGGACCAGTATTTACCGACTTATAGCCATTTTTATGTTTTACTTGATTTTCATACAAAATATAGATTTTTGGTTGGAAATATAAGTGATCACAGATGCTGGTCCTTTTTCCATTTGGACCAGTATTTACCGAGTTATAGCCATTTTTGTGTTTTACTTGATTTCCATATAAAATATAGATTTTATGCTAAAGATATAAGTGATTACAGATGATGGTCCTTTTTCCATTTGGACCAGTATTTACCGACTTATAGCCATTTTTGTGTTTTGTTTGATTTTCATATAAAATATCAATTTTTGGTTGGAAATATAAGTGATCACAGATGTTGGTCCTTTTTCCATTTAGACCAGTATTTACCGACTTACAACCATTTTTGTGTTTTGTTTGATTTTCATATAAAATATCGATTTTTGGTAGAAAATATAAGTGATCACAGATGATGGTCCTTTTTCCATTTGGACCAGTATTTACCGACTTACAGCCATTTTTATATTTTTTTTTTTTTTTTGATTTTTATATAAAACATAGATTTTTGGTTGGAAATATAAGTGATCACAGATAATGGTCCTTTTTCCATTTGGACCAGTATTTACCGACTTATAGCCATTTTTGTGTTTTGCTTGATTTTCATATAAAATATAGATTTTTGGTTGGAAATATAGATGATCACAGATGATGGTCCTTTTTCCATTTGGACCAGTATTTACCGACTTATAGCCACTTATATGTTTTACTTGATTTTCATATTAAAAATCGATTTTTGGTAGAAAATATAAGTGATCACAGATGATGGTCCTTTTTCCATTTGGACCAGTATTTACCGACTTATAGCCACTTATATGTTTTACTTGATTTTCATATTAAAAATCGATTTTTGGTAGAAAATATAAGTGATCACAGATGATGGTCCTTTTTCCATTTGGACCAGTATTTACCGACTTATAGCCATTTTTGGGTTTTATTTGATTTTCATATAAAATATCGATTTTTTTTTTTGGAAATATAAGTGATCACAGATGATGGTCCTTTTTCCATTTGGACCAGTATTTACCGACTTATAGCCATTTTTGTGTTTCGCTTGATTTTCATATAAAAAATCGATTTTTGGTTGGAAATATAAGTGATCACAGATGATGGTGTTTTTTCCATTTGGACCAGTATTTACCGACTTATAGCCATTTTTATGTTTTACTTGATTTCCATATAAAATATAGATTTTATGCTAAAGATATAAGTGATTACAGATGATGGTCCTTTTTCCATTTGGACCAGTATTTACCGACTTATAGCCATTTTTATGTTTTACTTGATTTCCATATAAAATATAGATTTTATGCTAAAGATATAAGTGATTACAGATGATGGTCCTTTTTCCATTTGGACCAGTATTTACCGACTTATAGCCATTTTTATGTTTTTTTTTTCGATTTTTGGTTGGAAATATAAGTGATCACAGATGATGGTCCTTTTTCCATTTGTACTAGTATTTAGCGACTTATAGCCATTTTTATGTTTTACTTGATTTTCATATAAAATATAGATTTTTGGTTGGAAATATAGATGATCACAGATGATGGTCCTTTTTCCATTTGGACCAGTATTTACCGACTTATAGCCACTTATATGTTTTACTTGATTTTCATATTAAAAATCGATTTTTGGTAGAAAATATAAGTGATCACAGATGATGGTCCTTTTTCCATTTGGACCAGTATTTACCGACTTATAGCCATTTTTATGTTTTACTTGATTTTCATATAAAATATCGATTTTTTTTTTTGGAAATATAAGTGATCACAGATGATGGTCCTTTTTCCATTTGGACCAGTATTTACCGACTTATAGCCACTTTAAGATTTAACTTAATTTTCATATAAAAATCGATTTTTGGTAGAAACTCTAAGTGATCACAGATTATGGTCCTTTTTCCATTTCGACCAGAATTTACCGACTTATAGCCACTTTTAGGTTTTACTTGATTTTCGTATAAAATATCGATTTTTGGTTGGAAATATAAGTGATCACAGATGATGGTCCTTTTTCCATTTGGACCAGTATTTACCGACTTATAGCCATTTTTATGTTTTACTTGATCTTCATACAAAATATAGATTTTTGGTTGGAATTATAAGTGATCACAGATGATGGTCCTTTTTCCATTTGGACCAGTATTTACCGACTTACAGCCATTTTTGTGTTTCGCTTGATTTTCATATAAAAAATCGATTTTCGTTTGAAAATATAAGTGATCACAGATGATGGTCCTTTTTCCATTTGGACCAGTATTTACCGACTTATAGCCATTTTTGGGTTTTATTTGATTTTCATATAAAATATCGATTTTTTTTTTTGGAAATATAAGTGATCACAGATGATGGTCCTTTTTCCATTTGGACCAGTATTTACCGACTTATAGCCATTTTTGTGTTTTACTTGATTTTCGTATAAAATATCGATTTTTGGTAGAAAATATAAGTGATCACAGATGATGGTCCTTTTTCCATTTGGACCAGTATTTACCGACTTACAGCCATTTTTATGTTTTTTTTTTTTTTTTTTGATTTTCATATAAAACATAGATTTTTGGTTGGAAATATAAGTGATCACAGATGATGGTCCTTTTTCCATTTGGACCAGTATTTACCGACTTATAGCCATTTTTGTGTTTTGCTTGATTTTCATATAAAAAATCGATTTTTGGTTGGAAATATAAGTGATCACAGATGATGGTCGTTTTTCATTATGGGCCAGTATTTACCGACTTATAGACATTTTTATGTTTTACTTGAATTTCATATAAAAATTGATTTTTGGTTGGAAATATAAGTGATCACAGATGATGGTCCTTTTTCCATTTAGACCAGTATTTACCGACTTATAGCCATTTTTATGTTTTACTTGATTTTCATATAAAATATAGATTTTTGGTTGGAAATATAAGTGATCACAGATGCTGGTCCTTTTTCCATTTGGACCAGTATTTACCGACTTATAGCCATTTTTGTGTTTCGCTTGATTTTCATATAAAAAATTGATTTTTGGTTGGAAATATAAGTGATCACAGATGATGGTCCTTTTTCCATTTAGACCAGTATTTACCGACTTATAGCCATTTTTGTGTTTCGCTTGATTTTCATATAAAAAATCGATTTTTGGTTGGAAATATAAGTGATCACAGATGATGGCCCTTTTTCCATTTGGACCAGTATTTACCGACTTATAGCCATTTTTGTGTTTTACTTGATTTTCATATAAAATATCGATTTTTGGTAGAAAATATAAGTGATCACAGATGATGGTCCTTTTTCCATTTGGACCAGTATTTACCGAGTTATAGCCATTTTTGTGTTTTACTTGATTTCCATATAAAATATAGATTTTATGCTAAAGATATAAGTGATTACAGATGATGGTCCTTTTTCCATTTGGACCAGTATTTACCGACTTATAGCCATTTTTGTGTTTTGCTTGATTTTCATATAAAATATCGATTTTTGGTAGAAAATATAAGTGATCACAGATGATGGTCCTTTTTCCATTTGGACCAGTATTTACCGACTTATAGCCATTTTTGTGTTTTACTTGATTTTCTTATAAAATATCGATTTTTGGTAGAAAATATAAGTGATCACAGATGATGGTCCTTTTTCCATTTGGACCAGTATTTACCGACTTATAGCCACTTTTAGATTTAACTTAATTTTCATATAAAAATCGATTTTTGGTAAAAACTATAAGTGATCCCAGATGATGGACCTTTTTCCATTTGGACCAGTATTTACCGACTTATAGCCATTTTTATGTTTTACTTGATTTTCATACAAAATATAGATTTTTGGTTGGAAATATAAGTGATCACAGATGCTGGTCCTTTTTCCATTTGGACCAGTATTTACCGAGTTATAGCCATTTTTGTGTTTTACTTGATTTCCATATAAAATATAGATTTTATGCTAAAGATATAAGTGATTACAGATGATGGTCCTTTTTCCATTTGGACCAGTATTTACCGACTTATAGCCATTTTTGTTTTTTGTTTGATTTTCATATAAAATATAGATTTTTGGTTGGAAATATAAGTGATCACAGATGATGGTCCTTTTTCCATTTGGACCAGTATTTACCGACTTATAGCCATTTTTGTGTTTTGTTTGATTTTCATATAAAATATAGATTTTTGGTTGGAAATATAAGTGATCACAGATGATGGTCCTTTTTCCATTTGGACCAGTATTTACCGACTTATAGCCATTTTTGTGTTTCGCTTGATTTTCATATAAAAAATCGATTTTCGTTTGAAAATATAAGTGATCACAGATGATGGTCCTTTTTTCCATTTAGACCAGTATTTACCGACTTACAACCATTTTTGTGTTTTGCTTGATTTTCATATAAAATATCAATTTTTGGTTGGAAATATAAATGATCACAGATGATGGTCCTTTTTCCATTTGGACCAGTATTTACCGACTTATAGCCATTTTTGTGTTTTGTTTGATTTTCATATAAAATATCAATTTTTGGTTGGAAATATAAGTGATCACAGATGATGGTGTTTTTTCCATTTGGACCAGTATTTACCGACTTATAGCCATTTTTGTGTTTTGCTTGATTTTCATATAAAATACAGATTTTTGGTTAGAAATATAAGTGATCACAAATGATGGTCCTTTTTCCATTTGGACCAGTATTTACCGACTTATAGCCATTTTTGTGTTTTACTTGATTTTCATATAAAATATCGATTTTTGGTAGAAAATATAAGTGATCACAGATGATGGTCCTTTTTCCATTTGGACCAGTATTTACCGACTTACAGCCATTTTTATGTTTTTTTTTTTTTTTGATTTTCATATAAAACATAGATTTTTGGTTGGAAATATAAGTGATCACAGATGATGGACCTTTTTCCATTTGGACCAGTATTTACCGACTTAAAGCCATTTTTGTGTTTTGCTTGATTTTCATATAAAAAATCGATTTTTGGTTGGAAATATAAGTGATCACAGATGATGGTCCTTTTTCCATTTGGACCAGTATTTACCGACTTATAGCCATTTTTGGGTTTTGCTTGATTTTCGTATAAAATATAGATTTTTGGTAGAAAATATAAGTGATCACAGATGATGGTCCTTTTTCCATTTGGACCAGTATTTACCGACTTATAGCCATTTTTGTGTTTCGCTTGATTTTCATATAAAAAATCGATTTTCGTTTGAAAATATAAGTGATCACAGATGATGGTCCTTTTTCCATTTGGACCAGTATTTACCGACTTATAGCCATTTTTATGTTTTACTTGATTTTCATATAAAATATAGATTTTTGGTTGGAAATATAAGTGATCACAGATGATGGTGTTTTTTCCATTTGGACCAGTATTTACCGACTTATAGCCATTTTTGTGTTTTGTTTGATTTTCATATAAAATATAGATTTTTGGTTGGAAATATAAGTGATCACAGATGATGGTCCTTTTTCCATTTGGACCAGTATTTACCGACTTATAGCCATTTTTGTGTTTCCCTTGATTTTCATATAAAAAATCGATTTTCGTTTGAAAATATAAGTGATCACAGATGATGGTCCTTTTTCCATTTGGACCAGTATTTACCGACTTATAGCCATTTTTATGTTTTACTTGATTTTCATATAAAATATAGATTTTTGGTTGGAAATATAAGTGATCACAGATGATGGTGTTTTTTCCATTTGGACCAGTATTTACCGACTTATAGCCATTTTTGTGTTTTGTTTGATTTTCATATAAAATATAGATTTTTGGTTGGAAATATAAGTGATCACAGATGATGGTCCTTTTTCCATTTGGACCAGTATTTACCGACTTATAGCCATTTTTGTGTTTCCCTTGATTTTCATATAAAAAATCGATTTTCGTTTGAAAATATAAGTGATCACAGATGATGGTCCTTTTTCCATTTGGACCAGTATTTACCGACTTATAGCCATTTTTATGTTTTACTTGATTTTCATATAAAATATAGATTTTTGGTAGAAAATATAAGTGATCACAGATGATGGTCCTTTTGCCATTTGGACCAGTATTTACTGACTTATAGCCATTTTTGTGTTTTGCTTGATTTTCATATAAAATATAGATTTTTGGTTGGAAATATAAGTGATCACAGATGATGGTCCTTTTTCCATTTGGACCAGTATTTACCGACTTATAGCCATTTTTATGTTTTCCTTGATTTTCATATAAAAAATCGATTTTTGGTTGGTAACATAAGTGATCACAGATAATGGTCCTTTTTCCATTTGGACCAGTATTTACCGACTTATAGCCTTTTTTATATTTTACTTGATTTTCATACAAAATATCGATTTTTGGTTGGAAATATAAGTGATCACAGATGATGGTCCTTTTTCCATTTGGACCAGTATTTACCGACTTATAGCCTTTTTTATATTTTACTTGATTTTCATACAAAATATCGATTTTTGGTTGGAAATATAAGTGATCACAGATGATGGTCCTTTTTCCATTTGGACCAGTATTTACCGACTTATAGCCATTTTTATATTTTACTTGATTTTCATTTAAAATATCGATTTTTGGTTGGAAATATAAGTGATCACAGATGATGGTCCTTTTTCCATTTGGACCAGTATTTACCGACTTATAGCCATTTTTATGTTTTACTTGATTTTCATACAAAATTTCGATTTTTGGTTGGAAATATAAGTGATCACAGATGATGGTCCTTTTTCCATTTGGACCAGTATTTACCGACTTATAGCCTTTTTTATATTTTACTTGATTTTCATACAAAATATCGATTTTTGGTTGGAAATATAAGTGATCACAGATGATGGTCCTTTTTCCATTTGGACCAGTATTTACCGACTTATAGCCTTTTTTATATTTTACTTGATTTTCATACAAAATATCGATTTTTGGTTGGAAATATAAGTGATCACAGATGATGGTCCTTTTTCCATTTGGACCAGTATTTACCGACTTATAGCCATTTTTATATTTTACTTGATTTTCATTTAAAATATCGATTTTTGGTTGGAAATATAAGTGATCACAGATGATGGTCCTTTTTCCATTTGGACCAGTATTTACCGACTTATAGCCATTTTTATGTTTTACTTGATTTTCATACAAAATTTCGATTTTTGGTTGGAAATATACTTATCAAAGATGATGGTCCTTTTTCCATTTGGACCAGTATTTACCGACTTATAGCCATTTTTATGTTTTACTTGATTTTCATACAAAATTTCGATTTTTGGTTGGAAATATAAGTGATCACAGATGATGGTCCTTTTTCCATTTGGACCAGTATTTACCGACTTATAGCCATTTTTATGTTTTACTTGATTTTCATACAAAATTTCGATTTTTGGTTGGAAATATAAGTGATCACAGATGATGGTCCTTTTTCCATTTGGACCAGTATTTACCGACTTATAGCCATTTTTATGTTTTACTTGATTTTCATACAAAATTTCGATTTTTGGTTGGAAATATAAATGATCACAGATGGTGGTCCTTTTTCCATTAGGACCAGTATTTACCGACTTGGAGCCATTTTTATGTTTTACTTGATTTTCATATAAAATATCGATTTTTGGTTGGAAATATAAGTGATCACAGATGATGGTCCTTTTTCCATTTGGACCAGCATTTACCGACTTATAGCCATTTTTATGTTTTACTTGATTTTCATATAAAATATCGATTTTTGGTTGGAAATATAGATGATCACAGATGATGGTCCTGTTTCCATTTGGACCAGTATTTACCGACTTATAGCCATTTTTATGTTTTTTTTTCGATTTTTGGTTGGAAATATAAGTGATCACAGATGATGGTCCTTTTTCCATTTGGACTAGTATTTAGCGACTTATAGCCAGTTTTATGTTTTACTTGATTTTCATATAAAATATAGATTTTTGGTTGGAAATATAAGTGATCACAGATGATGGTCCTTTTTCCATTTGGACCAGCATTTACCGACTTATAGCCATTTTTATGTTTTACTTGATTTTCATATAAAATATCGATTTTTGGTTGGAAATATAGATGATCACAGATGATGGTCCTGTTTCCATTAGGACCAGTATTTACCGACTTGGAGCCATTTTTATGTTTTACTTGATTTTCATATAAAATATCGATTTTTGGTTGGAAATATAAGTGATCACAGATGATGGTCCTTTTTCCATTTGGACCAGTATTTACCGACTTATAGCCATTTTTATGTTTTACTTGATTTTCATATAAAATACAGATTTTTGGTTGGAAATATAAGTGATCACAGATGATGGTCCTTTTTCCATTTGGACCAGTATTTACCGACTTATAGCCATTTTTGTGTTTTGCTTGATTTTCAAATAAAATACAGATTTTTGGATAGAAATATAAGTGATCACAAATGATGGTCCTTTTTCCATTTGGACCAGTATTTACCGACTTATAGCCATTTTTGTGTTTTACTTGATTTTCATATAAAATATCGATTTTGGTAGAAAATATAAGTGATTACAGATGCTGGTCCTTTTTCCATTTGGACCAGTATTTACCGAGTTATAGCCATTTTTGTGTTTTACTTGATTTCCATATAAAATATAGATTTTATGCTAAAGATATAAGTGATCACAGATGATGGTCCTTTTTCCATTTGGACCAGTATTTACCGACTTATAGCCTTTTTTATATTTTACTTGATTTTCATACAAAATATCGATTTTTGGTTGGAAATATAAGTGATCACAGATGATGGTCCTTTTTCCATTTGGACCAGTATTTACCGACTTATAGCCATTTTTATGTTTTACTTGATTTTCATACAAAATTTCGATTTTTGGTTGGAAATATACTTATCAAAGATGATGGTCCTTTTTCCATTTGGACCAGTATTTACCGACTTATAGCCACTTTTATGTTTTACTTGATTTTCATACAAAATTTCGATTTTTGGTTGGAAATATAAGTGATCACAGATGATGGTCCTTTTTCCATTTGGACCAGTATTTACCGACTTATAGCCATTTTTATGTTTTACTTGATTTTCATACAAAATTTCGATTTTTGGTTGGAAATATAAGTGATCACAGATGATGGTCCTTTTTCCATTTGGACCAGTATTTACCGACTTATAGCCATTTTTATATTTTACTTGATTTTCATTTAAAATATCGATTTTTGGTTGGAAATATAAGTGATCACAGATGGTGGTCCTTTTTCCATTTGGACCAGTATTTACCGACTTATAGCCATTTTTATGTTTTACTTGATTTTCATACAAAATTTCGATTTTTGGTTGGAAATATAAGTGATCACAGATGATGGTCCTTTTTCCATTTGGACCAGTATTTACCGACTTATAGCCTTTTTTATATTTTACTTGATTTTCATACAAAATATCGATTTTTGGTTGGAAATATAAGTGATCACAGATGATGGTCCTTTTTCCATTTGGACCAGTATTTACCGACTTATAGCCATTTTTATATTTTACTTGATTTTCATTTAAAATATCGATTTTTGGTTGGAAATATAAGTGATCACAGATGATGGTCCTTTTTCCATTTGGACCAGTATTTACCGACTTATAGCCATTTTTATGTTTTACTTGATTTTCATACAAAATTTCGATTTTTGGTTGGAAATATAAGTGATCACAGATGATGGTCCTTTTTCCATTTGGACCAGTATTTACCGACTTATAGCCTTTTTTATATTTTACTTGATTTTCATACAAAATATCGATTTTTGGTTGGAAATATAAGTGATCACAGATGATGGTCCTTTTTCCATTTGGACCAGTATTTACCGACTTATAGCCTTTTTTATATTTTACTTGATTTTCATACAAAATATCGATTTTTGGTTGGAAATATAAGTGATCACAGATGATGGTCCTTTTTCCATTTGGACCAGTATTTACCGACTTATAGCCATTTTTATATTTTACTTGATTTTCATTTAAAATATCGATTTTTGGTTGGAAATATAAGTGATCACAGATGATGGTCCTTTTTCCATTTGGACCAGTATTTACCGACTTATAGCCATTTTTATGTTTTACTTGATTTTCATACAAAATTTCGATTTTTGGTTGGAAATATACTTATCAAAGATGATGGTCCTTTTTCCATTTGGACCAGTATTTACCGACTTATAGCCATTTTTATGTTTTACTTGATTTTCATACAAAATTTCGATTTTTGGTTGGAAATATAAGTGATCACAGATGATGGTCCTTTTTCCATTTGGACCAGTATTTACCGACTTATAGCCATTTTTATGTTTTACTTGATTTTCATACAAAATTTCGATTTTTGGTTGGAAATATAAGTGATCACAGATGATGGTCCTTTTTCCATTTGGACCAGTATTTACCGACTTATAGCCATTTTTATATTTTACTTGATTTTCATTTAAAATATCGATCTTTGGTTGGAAATATAAGTGATCACAGATGATGGTCCTTTTTCCATTTGGACCAGTATTTACCGACTTATAGCCATTTTTATGTTTTACTTGATTTTCATACAAAATTTCGATTTTTGGTTGGAAATATAAGTGATCACAGATGATGGTGTTTTTTCCATTTGGACCAGCATTTACCGACTTATAGCCATTTTTATGTTTTACTTGATTTTCATTTAAAATATCGATTTTTGGTTGGAAATATAAGTGATCACAGATGATGGTCCTTTTTCCATTTGGACCAGTATTTACCGACTTATAGCCATTTTTATGTTTTACTTGATTTTCATACAAAATTTCGATTTTTGGTTGGAAATATAAATGATCACAGATGGTGGTCCTTTTTCCATTAGGACCGGTATTTACCGACTTGGAGCCATTTTTATGTTTTACTTGATTTTCATATAAAATATCGATTTTTGGTTGGAAATATAAGTGATCACAGATGATGGTCCTTTTTCCATTTGGACCAGCATTTACCGACTTATAGCCATTTTTATGTTTTACTTGATTTTCATATAAAATATCGATTTTTGGTTGGAAATATAGATGATCACAGATGATGGTCCTGTTTCCATTTGGACCAGTATTTACCGACTTATAGCCATTTTTATGTTTTACTTGATTTTCATATAAAATATCGATTTTTAGTTGGAAACATAAGTGATCACAGATAATGGTCTTTTTTCCATTTGGACCAGTATTTACCGACTTATAGCCATTTTTATGTTTTACTTGATTTTCATACAAAATATCGATTTTTGGTTGGAAATATAAGTGATCACAGATGATGGTCCTTTTTCCATTTGGACCAGTATTTACCGACTTATAGCCATTTTTATATTTTACTTGATTTTCATTTAAAATATCGATTTTTGGTTGGAAATATAAGTGATCACAGATGATGGTCCTTTTTCCATTTGGACCAGTATTTACCGACTTATAGCCATTTTTATGTTTTACTTGATTTTCATACAAAATTTCGATTTTTGGTTGGAAATATAAGTGATCACAGATGATGGTGTTTTTTCCATTTGGACCAGAATTTACCGACTTATAGCCATTTTTATGTTTTACTTGATTTTCATTTAAAATATCGATTTTTGGTTGGAAATATAAGTGATCACAGATGATGGTCCTTTTTCCATTTGGACCAGTATTTACCGACTTATAGCCATTTTTATGTTTTACTTGATTTTCATACAAAATATCGATTTTTGGTTGGAAATATAAGTGATCACAGATGATGGTCCTTTTTCCATTTGGACCAGTATTTACCGACTTATAGCCATTTTTATATTTTACTTGATTTTCATTTAAAATATCGATTTTTGGTTGGAAATATAAGTGATCACAGATGATGGTCCTTTTTCCATTTGGACCAGTATTTACCGACTTATAGCCATTTTTATGTTTTACTTGATTTTCATACAAAATTTCGATTTTTGGTTGGAAATATAAGTGATCACAGATGATGGTCCTTTTTCCATTTGGACCAGTATTTACCGACTTATAGCCATTTTTATGTTTTACTTGATTTTCATACAAAATTTCGATTTTTGGTTGGAAATATAAGTGATCACAGATGATGGTCCTTTTTCCATTTGGACCAGTATTTACCGACTTATAGCCATTTTTATATTTTACTTGATTTTCATTTAAAATATCGATTTTTGGTTGGAAATATAAGTGATCACAGATGATGGTCCTTTTTCCATTTGGACCAGTATTTACCGACTTATAGCCATTTTTATGTTTTACTTGATTTTCATACAAAATTTCGATTTTTGGTTGGAAATATAAGTGATCACAGATGATGGTGTTTTTTCCATTTGGACCAGCATTTACCGACTTATAGCCATTTTTATGTTTTACTTGATTTTCATTTAAAATATCGATTTTTGGTTGGAAATATAAGTGATCACAGATGATGGTCCTTTTTCCATTTGGACCAGTATTTACCGACTTATAGCCATTTTTATATTTTACTTGATTTTCATTTAAAATATCGATTTTTGGTTGGAAATATAAGTGATCACAGATGATGGTCCTTTTTCCATTTGGACCAGTATTTACCGACTTATAGCCATTTTTATGTTTTACTTGATTTTCATATAAAATATCGATTTTTGGTTGGAAATATAGATGATCACAGATGATGGTCCTGTTTCCATTAGGACCAGTATTTACCGACTTATAGCCATTTTTATGTTTTTTTTTTCGATTTTTGGTTGGAAATATAAGTGATCACAGATGATGGTCCTTTTTCCATTTGGACTAGTATTTAGCGACTTATAGCCATTTTTATGTTTTACTTGATTTTCATATAAAATATAGATTTTTGGTTGGAAATATAAATGATCACAGATGGTGGTCCTTTTTCCATTTGGACCAGTATTTACCGACTTATAGCCATTTTTATGTTTTACTTGATTTTCATACAAAATTTCGATTTTTGGTTGGAAATATAAATGATCACAGATGGTGGTCCTTTTTCCATTTGGACCAGTATTTACCGACTTATAGCCAGTTTTATGTTTTACTTGATTTTCATATAAAATATCGATTTTTAGTTGGAAACATAAGTGATCACAGATAATGGTCTTTTTTCCATTTGGACCAGTATTTACCGACTTATAGCCATTTTTATGTTTTACTTGATTTTCATACAAAATGTCGATTTTTGGTTGGAAATATAAGTGATCACAGATGATGGTCCTTTTTCCATTTGGACCAGCATTTACCGACTTGGAGCTATTTTTATGTTTTACTTGATTTTCATATAAAATATCGATTTTTGTTTGGAAATATAAGTGATCACTGATGATGGGCCTTTTTCCATTTGGACCAGTATTTACCGAGTTATAGCCATTTTTGTGTTTTAGTTAGTTTCATACATAATATCAATTTTTGGTTGGAAATATAAGTGATCACAGATGATGGTCCTTTTTCCATTTGGACCAGTATTTACCGACTTATAGCCATTTTTATGTTTGACTTGATTTTAATATAAAATATCGATTTTTGGTTGGAAATATAAGTGATCACAGATGATGGTCCTTTTTCCATTTGGACCAGTATTTACCGACTTATATCCACTTTAAGATTTAACTAAATTTTCATATAAAATATCGATTTTTGGTAGAAAATATAAGTGATCACAGATGATGGTCCTTTTTCCATTTGGACCAGTATTTACCGATTTATAGCCATTTTTATTTTTTACTTGATTTTCATATAAAAATTGATTTTTGGTTGGAAATATAAGTGATCACAGATGATGGTAATTTTTCCATTTGGATCAGTATTTACCGACTTATAGCCATTTTTATGTTTTACTTGATTTTCATATAAAATATCGATTTTTAGTTGGAAACATAAGTGATCACAGATAATGGTCCTTTTTCCATTTGGAACAGTATTTATCGACTTATAGCCAGTTTTATGTTTTACTTGATTTTCATATAAAATATCGATTTTTGGTAGAAAATATAAGTGATCACAGATGATGGTCTTTTTCCATTTGGACCAGTATTTACCGACTTATAGCCAGTTTTATGTTTTACTTGATTTTCATATAAAATATAGATTTTTAGTTGGAAACATAAGTGATCACAGATAATGGTCCTTTTTCCATTTGGAACAGTATTTACCGACTTATAGCCAGTTTTATGTTTTACTTGATTTTCATATAAAATATAGATTTTTAGTTGGAAACATAAGTGATCACAGATAATGGTCCTTTTTCCATTTGGACCAGTATTTACCGACTTATAGCCATTTTTATGTGTGTTTTTTTTTTTTTTTGATTTTCATATAAAAAATCTATTTTTGGTTGGAAACATAAGTGATCACAGATGTTGGTCCTTTTTCCATTTGGACAAGTATTTACCGACTTATAGCCATTTTTATGTTTTTTTTTTTTTTTTTTGATTTTCATATAAAAAATCGATTTTTAATTGGAAATATAAGTGATCACAGATAATGGTCCTTTTTCCATTTGGACCAGTATTTACCGACTTATAGCCATTTTTATGTTTTACTTGATTTTCATATAAAATATCGATTTTTGGTTGAAAATATAAGTGATCACAGATGATGGTCTTTTTCCATTTGGACCAGTATTTACCGACTTATAGCCATTTTTACGTTTTACTTGATTTTCATATAAAATATCGATTTTGTTTGGAAATATATCACAGATGATGGTACTTTTTCCATTTGGACCAGTATTTACCGACTTATGTTTTACTTGATTTTCATATAAAATATCGATTTTTGGTTGAAAATATAAGTGATCACAGATGATGGTCTTTTTCCATTTGGACCAGTATTTACCGACTTATAGCCATTTTTACGTTTTACTTGATTTTCATATAAAATATCGATTTTTGTTTGGAAATATAAGTGATCACAGATAATGGTCCTTTTTCCATTTGGACCAGTATTTCCCGACTTATAGCCATTTTTATATTTTACTTGATTTTCATTTAAAATATCGATTTTTGGTTGGAAATATAAGTGATCACAGATGATGGTCTTTTTCCATTTGGACCAGTATTTACCGACTTATAGCCATTTTTATGTTTTACTTGATTTTCATATAAAATATCGATTTTTGGTTGAAAATATAAGTGATCACAGATGATGGTCTTTTTCCATTTGGACCAGTATTTACCGACTTATAGCCATTTTTATGTTTTACTTGATTTTCATATAAAATATCGATTTTTGGTAGAAAATATAAGTGATCACAGATGATGGTACTTTTTCCATTTGGACCAGTATTTACCGACTTATAGCCATTTTTATGTTTCAGTTGACTTTCATATAAAAAATCGAGTTTTGGTTGAAAACATAAGTGATCACAGATGATGGTCCTTTTTCCATTTGGACCAGTATTTACCGACTTATAGCCATTTTTATATTTTACTTGATTTTCATTTAAAATATCGATTTTTGGTTGGAAATATAAGTGATCACAGATTATGGTCCTTTTTCCATTTGGACCAGTATTTACCGACTTATAGCCATTTTTATATTTTACTTGATTTTCATTTAAAATATCGATTTTTGGTTGGAAATATAAGTGATCACAGATTATGGTCCTTTTTCCATTTGGACCAGTAGTTGCCGACTTATAGCCATTTTTATGTTTTACTTGATTTTCATATAAAAAAATCGATTTTCGGTTGGAAATGTTAGTGATCACAGATGATGGTCCTTTTTCCATTTGGACCAGTATTTACCGACTTCTAGCCATTTTTATGTTTTACTTGATTTTCATATAAAATATAGATTTTTGGTAGAAAACATAAGTGATCACAGATGATGGTCCTTTTTCCATTTGGACCAGTATTGACCGACTTATTACCATTTTTATGTTTTGCTTGATTTTCATATAAAATATAGATTTGTGGTTAGAAATATATATGATCACAGATGATGGTCCTTTTTCCATTTGGACCAGTATTTACCGACTTATAGCCATTTTTATGTTTTACTTGATTTTCATATAAAGTATCAGTTTTTGGTTGGAAATATAAGTGATCACAGATGATGGTCCTTTTTCCATTTGGACCAGTATTTACCGACTTGGAGCTATTTTTATGTTTTACTTGATTTTCATATAAAATATCGATTTTTGGTTGGAAATATAAGTGATCACTGATGATGGGCCTTTTTCCATTTGGACCAGTATTTACCGAGTTATAGCCATTTTTGTGTTTTAGTTAATTTTCATACAAAATATCGATTTTTGGTAGAAAATATAAGTGATCACAGATGATGGTCCTTTTTCGTTTTGGACCAGTATTTACCGACTTATAGCCATTTTTATGATTTGCTTGATTTTCATATAAAAAATCGATTTTTGGTTAGATATATAAGTGATCACAGATGATGGTCCTTTTTCATTTTGGACCAGTATTTACCGACTTATAGCCATTTTTGTGATTTGCTTGATTTTCATATAAAAAATCGATTTTTAGTTAGATATATAAGTGATCACAGATGATGGTCCTTTTTCCATTTAGACCAGTATTTACCGACTTATAGCCATTTTTGTGTTTTGCTTGATTTTCATATAAAATATCGATTTTTGTTTGGAAATATAAGTGATCACAGTTGATGGTTAATACTTCTCCAAATGGAAAAAGGACCGACTTATAGTCACATTTATGTTTTACTTGATTTTCATATAAAATATCGATTATTGGTTGGAAATATAAGTGATCATAGATGATCATAAGTTATCCATTTGGACTTCCAAATTATATTCTATATAATTTTATAGTAAACCCTCAAAAATAAAATTTGCATTAAAATAGAAAGAAAAACATTGCTTTATGTTTGATATGGTCATTCCTTTATTCTTCCCTAAAACAGACACATCCTCATTTGCAACAAAATAGTTTTGATATTTTTCGCATATTTAAACAGTTACAAAAAATAAAAATAAAAGACATTCAGGAAACAAAACTAAAACAGAAAAGAATTGGTGTATTGTTGTCTTTGAATCACGTTTCTAACGTTTTTATCAAACAAAAAGAAAATAAAATGTTAGAAACTACAGCGAGTATTTAAAGTATAAAAGAACGGAAAATATGTAGTTTCAGTCAGTATTATTTTAAAATGTTTTCTATCTAACACTCTACTATGTAGAGTTGAAGTTGTTGGATTTTTTCTATTAACTACATCATCTTCATGGATTTTTTCTGCTGTTTTTATATGTTAAATTTTAGATAGAGTTAAAAAGGTGGTTTTAACCGCATAACAAGCTAAAGGTTAACACTTCCTTTTTACCAATACGAGAGAGTACAACCCAACCAAAGAAAAACAAATACCAAACGCCGAAAACACCAACAACTTTGAACAAAAAAAATAACAATTCAACCTTACATTTAAAAATTACATGCTAAGAAATACACTAAGAATATTAAAGAAAAATTAAATTTTAAAAAAGACAAATTAAATATTTATTTAAAAATTAACTTAAAGCTATTATAATTGTCCAAGAAACTCAGTTTAATATCTTATATAAAAATTAGAGTTATTTTTTTATTCCAAATCCCTTTAACTTAGATTTTTCTCTCCGTGTATTGCCACTTTTTTTGTTTATGTTCCCTAGATTGTTATTTTCATGCGTTTTTTCAATTTTTCCTCATTTATTTGTTATTGTTGCTGTTTGCTGCCAGTAATATTAGCAACAACAACAACAACATTACGAGAAGCTTATAAAAATAAACAAACAACCGCGTGCAAATGATGCTATTTAAAGCGGCGTTTAAAATTTAACTAACGAAAAAAAAAACGTTATCTAGGCTTTTTTGCTACTTTGCCATTTTGGCTTAAACTAATAGTTTAGGTAAAGCAGTAAAAAAAACTAAAATAACAAATAAGAAAAACCCTCTTTAAAAATAAACCGCAACTATGCAAAACATACAACAACAACAAAAACCTTCAAGTCTTTAAACCCAAAACAGCAACAACAAGAAACTGCTGTTTTTATCGATTTAACAATTTGGGCTGTTTATGGTATTTTCGGTAAAATTGTTTTAATGTTTTTAACTACAAAGACGAAAATAGTATTTAAAATTTTAGGTAGAGAAGGTAACAATATGCTGTGTATACAAAACAGCCTTAAATATTGTCTCTTTTGCGTAAAACTAGGTTTAAACTGCGGATTTAAACCATGATTACACTTATAACGGTCTAGTAATTTTTACGGTTACTTTAATCGAGGGGTGATATTGAGTAATACAATTTGAAAGAAAACATTTTCGTATTTCCATGTAGGTTAGGTTCCATGGTCAACTACTCTTCAAGCTGTTCACTTGGGTCCATTGAAAACTCATCCCATTGTGATACCCAAGGGGTAAACAGCAGAGTATTTACATATTACTCGTCCGTTATCTCCAAGTATAACCAACAGATTCTGTAATGAAAGAGTAGATTCGTCTAAGACTCATCCGTGATAGCTCATCCAAGCATGATAGGAATGGGATTTCGAAATTCATTGGTCTTCTGTACAGCCATCTTGCATCTAACAAGGGAAATATCAGAAAAGGGATCAATCGCCTCCTACGCCATCATCGCTCTCCTTTTAGCCAATTCATCTGCTATACAGTTACCCTGATTTCTATGGTATCCAGAAACCCATATAAGCGTTATCTTAGAATGTCTCGCTAGGACACCCTCTATTCCGTTAACGGCAGCCTTGCTATCAGTAAATATACATATATCACGAGATATTCGATAATACCTCAGTCAATTGGATTCACGTTTAATGGCAGTAACTTCCACCTGAAGAGCTGTGCAGAAGTTAGGTATCCCAAAGTAGGATTTTATCCCAAAGTTATCAATAAAGAAACCTCAAGGAGTCTGCCCCTACTGGCCCTTTTTGAGCTGTCAGTATATACTCTTATGACATCGTCAGGTGGAAGAGTCCACGCTGCCATAAATGCCTATTCGAGATTATAATATTGAAATGCCTATCGAAAAAAAGGCTTTTCGATGCAGTAAGCAACATTACTATCTATGTACCCATAGTAATTCAGTGCCGATTGTTGAGAGTTGAGAGCAATTTGTAGCACCATTAAATCAACCAGTTTAAAATAGTAAAAAGTGCCTTAGAGAAGGTAGACCATATAGAGCATGTAATCAGTATCACGACAGTCCTTAGAACTCGTTCAACGGCCTTCGGTGAGTAGCATTATTCAAGGCGTGCCACCACACCAGTACTTGATAGAACACGATAGGTTTGACAACTGTTTTGAAGATCCAATTAATATCTCAGTACCAATTGTCCTTTTACAGAAGTCGATGGTAACATAGACCTTGTTAATATTGTTCTGAATGTTTATATTCCATGATAATCTTTTGTCTAGAATGATGCCAAGGTACTTTGCATTATCCCTGATCTCAAGACTGATTCCATTTAGTCTAGGTGGTCTAAAGTCATCTGGTACCTCCTACTGAAGAGAACTAATTCCGTTTTTTTTTTTGGGCTTCACACTAAGTCCACTCGAAACACTCCACTCAGTCAGTGTACTTAATGACGATTCCATACAGCTAGATATTGTATCCAGAAATTTGCCAGATATTAATACCGCAACATCGTCAGCATACGCAACTGTTTTGATCCTTCTGCTATCCATTTTGACCAACAAGCTATTCATAGCCATATTTCACAGAAGTGGTGATAGTACACCTCCCTGCGGGGTTCCACGATTAGCCACTTTTGAAACACTAATGCCTTTCTAATGTATCTTTCCGACTATTCGGCGTATTTCCATGTATAAATCAAACAAATTCTAATGATTTTCTTTTCGAATCGAATTACGCAATATCACTCCTAATGGTACTTTTATAACATTTTAAATTATTTAAAATATCAACATAAAAGTTAGCTGATATGCTTCTAAGTGAAGTAAGAATAAAGGATAGGGTTCTTAAAAGTATTAAGCTTAAAGATATATTTGGTCAATTCACAAGGTCTCTTATCAGTCATATTGTCATAATGTCCTAATATATAACGACACGGCGGCTCGGCTTAACCGACTCTTAGGCATTCGGCGTTGGGCTCTACTGGTTCGTTACGATAATACAATAATCACAGCATAGAAAGTAGTAATACTTTAGGAAATTTTTTGCTTGAAAAGCAATAAAAACCATTATGAAATATTAGGACATTATGACAATACAACATGATAAGAGACATTGTGAATTGGCCAAATATTTATAACTCAATTAGAAACATGAAATTAAGCATATATAGTACTCAGTGAGTTAGAATTCCTTTCGTACTTTTTCTTTAATGAAAGTGAAACCATGAAATTATTCACACAGGAAACTAAATGGGCAAGAATCCACAGAAATGGGACTTACTGGTACTTTTTTTTAATAAAAGTACTTTTAGAATATTTTATAATAATGCAAAAAGTGTTGTTATTAGTCATTTGTACGGGGTATATTCAAATTTTATTTTGTCTCGAAAACCTGACGTGAGGTCAGATTCGAATTCAGCGCAACTCAAACCATTAAAAAAGTTACTCTAGTCTCTGGGTTTAGACTTTTTTAAATTTTGTCAGCCAGCGTATTCATCTTGCTGGATGGAAATTAATAACCAAATAAACGATTTCTAAACAGCTGTCCCGATCGGGATAAAATTTAGAGTTTAAGTTATTAAAATGAGCCCTACTAATTCACCAGGGGCGTCACTAACATTTAAACACGAATTGACTTGTTGTTGAATTAAATATTAAGAAAATTTATAAAAATTTTTTACCAATATGAAAAAGTGCAACATTTTTGAAGGTCAAAAGGTCAAAGAGAATCCCGCAATTCCTAAAAATTGAAGCGAAAATCCCAAAAATGGTATTTTTTACAATTTTGCCCATAGGGTCCACATTTCCTTTGGAGCTTTGGGGGTAAATAGAAAACACATCAAGGTTTACAAAGCTGCTTTCCGTTTTCTGAACCCAGCTTCGGAATTTTAGAACACGTGGCCCAATGTTGAAATTTTGATTAAAAAAAATAGGTAAAATTCCGAAGGACGTAGGGGAAACATGTCATTTGTTAATCCCTTTGTAATTTCCACAATATAATTTTCCCTATAAAGTATATATATTCTGAATCCTTATATGTAGATAGCGGAGTCGATTTTAGTCTGTCCGTCTGTCTGTCTGTTGAAATCAATTTTCTGAAGACCCCAGATATCTTAGGGACCCAAATCCTCAATAATTCTGTCAGACATGCTTTCGAAAAGTTTCCTATTTAAAATCAGCAAAATCCGTCCATAAATAACGGAGATATGAGCTAAAATCGGAGACAACCTCTATTTTTAGCCTATTTTTTTATCTATATCTTGATTACTAAGTCATAAATATAGACAATATGGATATCTAATGATAGATATTTCAAAGTCCATTGCAACAATGTATATAAGGCTATACAAAGTTGGACCTACAATGGGTCAAAATCCGGAAAAACATTTTTTAAACCGAATTTTTTTTCACAAAAAACATTCTTTGACATAAATTATTTTCACTAATAAATTAAAAAAAAAAAATTGGAAAAAACTTTTAAACAACTATTTTGAAAAAAAAAATATATGGATTCGGCACAGCCGAATATAGCTCTCTTACTTGTTTATACTAAAATATTCTGCGTAAATATAACTTACAGAAAAACATAAAATTGTTATATGTTCTTAAAGAAACAGTTCGCCCAAGAAACAGGAAAAATATACCATTTTATTTTATTTTGGATCTATAATTGATATTGCTCTGAAATCTTTTGTATGTTATTGGTAATTTAATTGTCTAACTAACAACAAAATCTGTCCAAAAGTACGCTCTATATTTATAGGTATGGCAAAATTTTTTAATTTCAATTTTCAAATGAATATATTTGAAATTTAAAAAAAAAAAATCTTTGAAATCGGATGGGAAACAAAAAAGAATAGCGCCGCCCCTGGAGAATATGTAGGGCCCATTTAAATAACATAAACTCTAATTTTCTTTGGCTACGCCTCCATCGGTCCAGCCGTTTAGAAATACCAGATTTATATCCAAACAAATTTTATTCTGCCCACTGTGTAGTATTTAATGGCATTCATATTTCCTTAAATTATGAGAAAGCTCCTAATTAAAATATAAATGAGCTACGTTCAATTTATATGAATATTATATCGTAGCTCGAACCATTATTGATCAGCCGCCATGTTTGACTGTTGGTAATTCATATATAGTGTATTCAAATAGAGATATTCTTTGTTTTGGTGGCCTGCATACAAAGTTTTTCCTTCCATCTAAGCCAAATAAATTAAATTTGATTTCCCTTAACCAATCAATATATCATCTCGCAAAGTTCACACGTTTCTTTTTATTGACTTTACTGGTTTCTGTGTGGTTTCTTTGCGGGTCGTCTGGCAAGCAAATCTAATTCAGTTAATAGTCGTCTAGCTGTGTGAATTCCAATAGGGACTCTTTGGTGTCCATTTGCGTAACTAACAACATCTACTGCCGCCTTTTGTGAATCAATTTTGACCACTTTTTTCATCTCACGGTCTTGGCGAACCGTAGTTTTTCTTGTACAACCATTCTCTAACTTTCTGTACACATTATTTCTCGATGTAATATCGAATTGGATCACAATTTCATCCCTGGATTTACCATCTTCTAGAGCTTGTATAATAACTGAGCAGCTAATAGCTGTTTCTATAGTTTACAAAGTTTAAAATAAATGCTTATTTATGTAACCATTACTTATTTACTTTTACTATAGATTTATTACGTTGCATTTTTTTTTTTTTTTTTTTTTTTTTGTCATCCAAATTATTCACTTTTTTCACTGAATTTAAAAAAAAACTAGATCTTTCTCAAAAGAAAATTAAATTCAGATTACAAAGAATAAAAATTCAAAAAGAGAGATAAAGTCATATTGTACAGCGTTGCATTTTTTTTTGCTCGCAACTGTACATAAAGATTTAACAGTTTCTATATCGCCAATGTTTTAAATACGAATGAAAATGAGGCAGGGGACAGGTTTTATCCTTTGATTAAGAATAGTTTTCAGACATTTCTTTACATCTTTGGTAAACAGCTGAGTAGAATACTGATTGAGGACTGTTAGATAACTATATGTACAAATTCTTCCACAATAATCAACCAATAACTTGAATTTGTTCAATCCTTTTTGCGTATGATCCTTCAAACGTCGTTTATAATCACATTGTTATGGTTTTACCTTTTAAAAATGGTGGTTTGTTTCCTTTAAATAAACCGGTTTCTCTTAATTGTAAATAAAAGCGATCAGTAGTTTAAAATTTGTAAACTTACACAACAATTTAAATAGCCACTTTCTTTTAATACACAAATTTATATTACGCACTTTAAAAACACACTTTGTAATGTCTTAGAATACACTGGTAACATCACAGTTGATGTTAATTCTAACAGCGCCTATGATAAGCTAACTAACTGTAACTATTTATATTCTAGTAGTTTCAAGAATTATCTAAGTCCCCATCCATACTGTGAAACTTTTGCTGCAAAAGATTTGAGTTTGTCGATGAAAGGGGAAGAACGAATGGAGAGGGGTACATGAAGTTTTTATTGAGTATGTCATCCACATTTATTCGTTCATATTCGTTCTGTACAGAAAAGTCAAAAACTGAAAAGCAAAAACTTCACTGTGTGGACGAATGCAGTTTCAAAAGATAATTTAAACAATTTTTGCAGCAAATGTTTCGCAGTGTGGACCGGGAAGAACGGACAAAACCAAAATGTTTTATTTCTAAAGCTTTTATCAGCTTTAATGCTAATATTAGCAGCTTTAACAGTTAATGTTGTTATACTTATTAACAATGTTAATAACAGCGTGTTATCAACATTGTTGATAAGTAGATGTTGTAAATAAGTAGAACTGGAAATGTTAAACATGATGAATGCTGCAAGCAGTCACTACAAACCGTTAAATTCAAATTGATAATACAATTTCGTAACAATACATTAATTCTATTCATGTTTCTATTTGAAATTCGATGTATTTTTTATATTTTTTCATTTTCCAACTGGCCCGTAACTTTTTACGTTATTTGTTTAACATAACAAAAGATAGAAATCCGTTAAAAACAACAGCAACCAAACAAACAGGACAACAAAAAAAAAAAAAATTTAAACAAAGATTTTGCAAATGTGATTCTTTGTGGCAGTTATTTTTGGGACAATATGGTGTAACAGTTGCGGCCAATTTGTGTTGGATTCTTCCATCTATTTTAATTTTGGATGTTTTATTTTGTCACCGTTTGAGCTAGATGAACTGAGACGACGA
Organism: Calliphora vomitoria; assembly: GCA_942486065.2. NCBI lineage: Eukaryota > Metazoa > Arthropoda > Insecta > Diptera > Calliphoridae > Calliphora > Calliphora vomitoria. Next base: position 119,592,029 of record OW818030.2, on the reverse strand, counting down.
GAGTTTGATGATGTTGGCGTTTACAAGAGAGTTTTTTTTGTATTTCTTGTTGTTGTTAGCTTTTAATTCAATTTTTACATGTTGGTGTTAAATACTAAACACTGAATGTACGAAATTCCTGGGTATTTTGTTTTTCCACAACAAACTTGTGTACAAGTTAAAAATTTTCTTAAGTTTTTCCTTACACCTCAATTGTCTTCTGGTTGGTATGAAATTACAAACTGTTAAACTTTTACTAATAGTTTACGTTTGTTGTGCTGTGTTATGTTATGTTGTGTTGTGTTTAGTTAGTTACTTCTTTAGCCTGTTGCTAAGTTTCAGGGTTCAAAGTGCTGGTGCTGTTTTTAGTTTAAACTTTAGATTTCCAAGATAAAACATTTTATTTGGTAATTAGTTGTTTTTTATATGCACGATATTGAAATTTAACAAAATCGCTATTTTCCATGCATCCCAAACAAAGAAAGAAAAACTAAAACTAAACTACGAGTTAGGTAGCTGCTACTTTAGCTTGGCATAAACAAAAACAAACAAAAAAGTTTAAAGGAAAATAAATAAAACAACAACGAATTTGTTAGCGATAGTATTTAGAGATTTCATTTTGTTAGTTGCTAAAATAACCGTTATCGTTTGTTAATTTAACAAGTTTAAAAACATGTATTTAGCACCCCCTAAATTTAGATAAATTTCCAGTAGAGAAAGTCTTAGGAAAGAAAAGGTATAGAGTAAAGGGAAAGACATTAAGGAAGTTGTTAGAGAATCCTTATCTTGAAATGTTTGTAGAAGACATAAACTTCAGATTAACATTTGAGAAATTAACCAACAAACAGAGGCAGCTGGATTTATTCAAAGAAAACATGACTATTACACACAGCCTCAGAAGTTAGTAAACACCACAGAATTTTTTAAATTTTTTTAAGATCATGAAAATCAGAAACGAATCTATTATTCGGTTCAATCTCCAACAAACCGAAACTTTTAAATTTGAATCAATGGTTAGATTTTAAGATTTTCATCATCTTAACAAAAATCAAATAATTTGTGGTGTTTACTCACTTTTGAGGCTGTGTGTATGTCATTTTGAAAGGGTTTATATCTCTCATTTATTCTCACTTAGTTATTGAATATTATAGTGCTCACCAAAGCTTATGGTGAATGTGTTCCTTCGGTTTCAACGTACGAAAGATGGTTTTTTCGGTTCATAAGGACTGAGATCATAAAATTCTTAACACACGTCTTTCATTAAAACTTTTAACCTAAGAATTACTTTATTTTTTATTTTTTTGATCAAGTTACCTTTGTAAAGCATGTCAGTTATTATGTTTAATGTCAATTATGTTCATTTGTTGTTAATCTGATTAAAATGAGTGACCAGAAAAAAGTGCGTACTAAAATTATTAAATATTTTCAACAAAACCCAACTTGGTCCTACAAAAAGTTGGCCAAGCATTTAAAGGTCTGCCGTCAAACTGTTTCCAATGTTATTCAACAGTACCGGGATAACTTGTCCATTGATAGAAAACCTAGTTCAGGTAGAAGGAATGGTTTACATGATGTTTATTAAGCCAAAAAAATAGAAATAATTTTCAAAAGAGCTCCCAACACATTCGGTAGGAAAGCAGTCCGGTTACGTCAGTGCTCGGACTATTTGGTACGAAAAGTTAAAGCCAATGCAGGTTCAAAAACATCCAAGGCTCAAAAACTTCCTGACAGGAACTCTACTAAAAATTTAAAGGCCAAAGACAGACTACGGAAATTTGAAGTCAAATTGTAAACAAAAAATATACCTGGATGAAGAAATGTACGTATGGAAAAATTTTCGGAATTTGTTTATGTTGCTGATGCTCGAGGGAACGTTGAAGAAAAGTTTAGCACCCAAAAGCAGACAAAATTTCCCAAAAAGTTCTTGGTATGGCAAGCAATATGCAGTTGCGGCAAAAAAGCCAAACATTTCTTACAAAGGGCTCTATAAATACTAGGGTATTCAATTAATAGGCTTTCTGGATTAATCGGTTAATCGAGAAAATAATTAATCGGGGTTTAGATTTAATCGGTTAATTTTAAATTATTCGATTAACCGAATCATTTTTATTTTAATTTTAAATTGAAAATGGAACCACAAATTTTATTTAAGCATTTTATAAATAAAAAAAAAAATCATAAAAAACAAAGAAATCATAACAATTCAACAAAGAAAGTAATAGCAAAAAAAAATATATGGTATCTGAGATCCTTTTTTATACACATGTGAGTTTCTTTAGGGTTTTAGTGAGATCTTCTGAAATAAGAATATAATTGAAATGTTTTCCTTTTAAACGATTTTTTCATTAGATTTAATAAAACTTGAAAAATCAAAAGTAAAGAATATCCAATTTCTCATATAAAATTCTCAATTATACCATTGCACAGTGGGAAATTTTGGTCATTTTCGGATCAAAAATCTGTAACTTTTGAATGGATGATGATTTTTGTAAGATTTTTTCTGTTGAACAGGTGGGACTTTAAGTTTTAATTTGCTTTTTTAATCTTAAAAACCGAATCATAATACAAAAGTAATGAACGATTAAAAATACATTTTTAATTTTTTTTAGTTTTTGTATAAAAGTGATATGTTAAGACAAGTAAAAGAGGTGTTTTTATGTACTTTTTCATTAGTTTTAATAGTATTAACAACTGACATTTGTTAACAGCCGTTTGCTTAGTTTTTTTTTTTTTTTTGGAAAAACAACCTTCGACTTTGAAGCCCCAATATTTACAAAGCCCAAAGGTTGCATTTTTTGAAAAACATGTTCAGCTACAGTAGAGTTAAAATAAAACTCCTTTGGTAGCAAATGTATTATACTTTAAAAAAATGCTTTCGAAGTTTAAAGTTTAAAATCGTTTTCAAAGATTTTGAAACACCCTCAAAGTTTTTTTGAAAAAACTTTTTTAGGGTACCTCTTATTCACACATTTTTAGACCGATTTAAAAATTTTAAACAATTATGGAGAGGCAAGGAATTGATCTTTCATAAAATGTAAAAATGTATATTTCAAGAAATTATTTAAGTTTTTATAAAAAGTTTAGCATTTTCTTTATTTTTTCGGAATTTTTCAAATTCAACAATAGTTAGTTTAATTTTTTTCTATGAAAAAATATTTTTTGTGCACATTGTTTTAAAGACAAGTTTATAGCGAAAAAACAAGACATTACTTGTTAAAATCGGTTTATATTTGCAAAAGTTATTAAACTTTTTCGAAAAAAGTTCGAATAAATTAAAAACAGACCAACATTTTTTTTTATAGCTTTTTGTTTATAGGCACGAAAAGACACCTTGTTTTGATATATCTTTTAGATAATAAGTAAAACTTTAGTCCTACGTTAAAACTAGATCGGCGGCAAACGGCGCCAACAGTTAAAATCCTAGTCAAAGTTGCGTAGTTTTACATGAATAAATTTCAAATCTGCTAACAGTATATACAAAACTCATAACGAAAATAGAATCTAGACAAGATACCCTTTCTAACAAGGCAAAACAATCCTAAAACAAATAATTATAAATATTGAAACTACGCCCTTGAATATGGTATAATTTTAACTCCCCAAATCTTTAAAGTAGAAAGTAGTGTGTTCTATCGCCATTTTCGAATACTTCTGTTGACATAATAACTATAGTTTCTGCAAATAATTATTGCTTGACATCTTAGCTTTACGATAGAATTTGTTTTATGGTTAATTTCAAACATTTGCCAAAATCAATTATGAGATGCATACACCTTATATTATCCACTGTGCATTGGAGTCCTTTTTGGAGTTTTCCAGATTGGGAATACTTTTAATAGTTTCTGATAAAAGAAAGTAAATTATAGTACATTCTAGAAAAAGGTTCATTTACAAATTCCTTACTTTCAATTTTTGTGCTATACTTCTATATTTCTATATAAAGTGCAAAAAAAATATAAATTTCGGTTAATCGACACAAATTAATCGGTTTATTTGTTATTTGAAAATCGGCAATTTTAAATTATTCGAACTGTTAACCGACCAAAATGAATCGGTTAACCGATTAACGGTTAATCGATTGAATACCCAAATAAATACCGAAATTAACATCAAGGAATATTTACAAAAAAGGAAGACTTCTTAGTATTTCCACTTATTTTTTGCCTGATTTGTCATCTGTCACTATGGCAAGAAAGGTCTTGAGTGGTACAAGAACAATAATGTGGTATTTGTACCAAGAGAGCCAATTCCTCCAAACTGCCTGGAGCTGAGTCCAGTGAAGAGATATTGGGCTCTTGTTAAAAGAGAATTAAGGAGCACAAAAAAGGTGACCAAAAGTGTGGTAGATTTTAAACAGAGATGGACAACCTGTTCGAACAAAGTGAGTATAAAATTCATAATGGAAGAGTTTTCGAAAAAGGTTCAAAATTTCATCATTAGTGATTAGAGCTAAAAAAATTCTATTTTTTGTATATTGTAACAATAATTTCAATCAATTAAAAAAAATTAAAACTGTAAGTTTAGTGGTTTCGTTTTTATTAACATATATGTATGTTAAGAATTTTTCGATCCCACTCCTTAAGTTTGAAGACCAAGAATTGAAGGCATTACTCCATGAAGATTGTTGTCACACTCAACAAGAGCTTGCAAAATCATTGTGAGCTACTCAATCTGCAATTTAAAAATGTTTGCATGCAGCAGGATTCATCCAAAAGCAGTGAAATTGGGTACCATACAAATTGAAGTTGAGAGATCTTGAGAGACTCTATAAAAGAAAACTCAATTATTAAGTAATTACGATAACCCGAAGCGTAACAGTTCGTATGTGAAGCCAGGCCAACCAGACGAATCGAAACCAATGCCAAAAAATACATGGCGCAAAGGTAATCTCTGTATAAGATGGGACCAAAAAAGTCCTATCTATTATGAACTGCGGAAATCTGGCAAGACCACCACAAGGAACCTGTACCGAATGCAACTGATTAGTTTGAAGCGAGTATTGGCCGGAAAAATGCCCAGAATATGCGGCGAGACATGAAATCGTAGTATTCCATCATGACAACGCTCGGCCTTATGTTGCAATACGTTTTAAAAAGCTTTTAGAATGAAGTGTTTGGGAAGTTTTGCCTCACCCGCCTTATAGACTATAGACTTTGCCCCGTCCGACTACTATTTGTTTCGATCGATGCAGAACGCTCTCTCTGGGATACGCTTTACTTTGAAACACAGTATCCGATATTGGCTTGATTTGTTATTGGCCTCAAAAGATGAGCAGTTCTTTTGGCTCGGAATCCATATGTTGCCAGAAAGATGGGTAAATGTCATAGCTAACAATGGCCAATACTTTGAATAAACTTAAAAAAGTACCGAATCACACACCCAATATAACATCAAGTTTTCTCACGGCCTTAAAATTTAATATTTTTATTAATTAAGTTTTCATCTTTAGTTATTAATTTTTAATAATAAATTAATTATTATTTTCAAATTAATAAATACTCCTCTTTTTACACTAACATACATTACGCAATTATTATTATTTATTAATTTTCAATTTAACAATTTTTTGCGTTTAGTTTTATATTTTAAGGCGTTACTACTATTATAATCCCACATAAATTTACTTAATAATTTTATAATAAATGTCTATAAAATATTACAATTAATCAATTCTTTAACAAACTCCAAAAACCCAGTAAATTAACTGTGAATTCACCAACTTTTAAGCAACAAAAAAAATCAATTAAAATTTTTCGTTAGATAAAAAAAAACTGAAAAAAAAACCAAGTAGAATTTAACCTAAATTAATTGAGCATTAAATAAATAAAATAACATATAAAAACTGCAAATAAAATATTCGAAATTAATTTACAGCGACAAAACACAAACAAAATTGTGTGCAGCCGCCATAAGGTGCAAATGAAATCGTACGATCGCAAGAGACGAAAAAGAGGGTACGATCGCAAAATATACGACTAAATAAACGATGACAATGTCAGTGGAAAAAAAAAAACAAACAAACAAACAACAAAAACTGAACAACAGCAAAATAGATTTTTATCGAAACCAGCATATTTAATACCAAATTTGTTTTATGCAAATTCAAATGTAAAATGAAATGCGAAACGCCAGCTTTTATAAATGTACAATAAATGTTTAAATTCGCATAATGAAAAACGAAGGAAAATCGAAACAGCCATAAACAGCACCAGCAGCTAAATAGCAACTATGTTTAATAAAAAATTAGAAACATTTTAAGTGAACACTGAAAGAATAATTTTGGTTCATTTGGTGACAGAAAGCCAAAAACGTTGGTAAGGTCTTTGAAATATATTTAAATTGATCTATCCATATCTTTATTTCAGTTATACACCAAAACACCACTTAAAATCGAGGCATTGATAGTTTTTTCTGATATCTCTGTAATTTATGTATTGCTCTCAAAATTTTCGAAAGGTATATTGATGTCGGTCCGGAATCCGTAAAATATCTTGTGTGATAACAAAGCGTCATATGCGGAAAGTTTTGTTTTGCTTCTTTAATTTGAAAAAAGTGCCGCTGCAGCACACCGATTGCTCACCGAAGCTTATGGTGAATGTGATCCATCGACTCCAACGTTCGAGAGATGGTTCGTTCGGTTCAGAAGTGGTGATTTTGACACGGAAGACAAAGATTGGCCAGGCCTGCCAAAAAAGACAAGAATTGGAGCCAGTACTCCATGAAGATTGTTGTCAATCTCAACAAGAGCTTGCAAAACCATTAGGAGCTACTCAAGCAGCTATTTAAAAACGTTTGCCAGCAGCAGGATTCATCCAAAAGCAGGAAAATTGGCTACCATACGAATTAAAGCTGAAAGACCATGAAAGACGATTTTGCATGTTCCACACTACTACACTAAGAGAACCTAAGTGAAGCACGGCAACCAGCCGAATCGACACTAAAGCCAAATATCCAATGCGCTAAGGTAATGCTCTGTATTTGGTGGGAGCAAGAGGGTCCCATCTATTATGAGCTGCTGAAATCTGGCCAGACCATTACATGGAACCTGTACCGAACGCAACTGATTTGTTTGAAGCGAGCATGGACCGAAAAACGCTCAGAACGTGCGTCCAGACATGAAACCGTAATATTCCATCATGGCTCTGCCACATTATGCAATGCCTGTTAAAAACTATTTACAAAGAAGTGGTTGGGATGTTTTACTCTTTCGTATGGGAGGTAAGGAACCTTATAATCCATATTTGGAAACTTTTCAATAAAGACTATTAACAATCCATTGAAAACTATTGATATCACTTGGCAATAAGGCTTCAAATAAAAATCCGTGTTTTGGGAGTTATCAACTTATAAAAAATGTTTTTATAGCATTTTTGTGTATCACCTAATGTTTCATAATATCATAACATTTAAAGCTAGCACGAAAAACCGAAACCAATCGCTGTTTAATTTTGTCGCTTTTTTGGAAACTCTAGTGAAAATGCAACATTAGACGAGAGAACAGCACGTTTTCATCTTTAAACAATATTTAAAAAATATTGAAAGTTTGGCTGCCTCAGTTCAGAGCAAAATCATTCTAATCGCTAAAGCACATTTACATGATATTGATGTGGATTGCATGTGGTTTTAAAAATAAAATAACACATGCCATAATTCAGTTAAAGCATGAGACACTTCCTGCACAGAGAAAACAGATTCGTGCTAGCAACCGAATTTGTTGCCAATCCAACGATTATACCTTAGTGACCAAATTTTACAATTGTGGCTACAAAATTATAGAAATTCTTCTTTATCAGCTGATTTTCTTTTGATAGAACCCAAAAGTTCTATGTGTACAACCAAATCATTGGATTGGCAACAATTTCGGTGGCTATCACGAATCTGTTTTCTCTATGTGGTAGTGTCTTCTTTCGCTGATCAGAATTGATTCCTAGATCCTACGATTAGATTACTTTTTATAAGGTTATTTGAAGTGAAATTTCAATGTCAATAAGCCGTCGATTAAAGAATGAAATTCAACGCTGCATCAATGAAATTTAGCCACATTTATATAAAACGGTCATGGACAATTTTGACAAAAGTGCGTACGTGCCAGCAAAGCAAATTGTATCACACATTTTTCTGTTGAATCTTGAAAACATTGTACATTTTTCTATGGAAACATAATAATAATATCGTAAATTTCTATATGGAAACATGAAGGAAATTTTCTGGAGTTATCAAAATGTTGTATATTTTTATATGGAAACATATAAGAATCGCAAATATCATAAATTTGTCTATATAGAAATATTCAAATATCGTAACTTTTTCTGTAGAGAAAAATGCAAACATCGTAAACTTTTCTTTAAAGAAAAATCTAAATATCAAGAAAAATGCAAATATCGTAAATTTTTTTTTAGAAAAAAAATCAAAAATATTGTAAATTTATCCCCGGAATCATCAAAATATCACAAATTTCTCCGTGGAAACATAAAATATAAGGACTGAGATCGAAAAATTTTTGACATACATATAACAGGTGGCGCAAAAGTAATCCTCCTATCAGAAAATGCTATAAATTTTGCCGATTATTGGTCAAATAAATAGTCAGCAATATTCCGCGTTCTGGAGCAGTGCAGCGTAACATTGTTTATTAACGTGTATTTCGCATGTGTTTACTACACAAATGTCAAAACAGAACTGACATAAGGGGCCTCGCAAAATTTATAGCATTTTCTGATAGGAGGATTACTTTTACGCCACCTTGTATGTTAATAAAAATGAAACCACTAAAATTACAGTCTTGAATTTTTTTTTTATTTGATTGCAATTATTAGTTCTAATCACCAGTGGTGAAATTTTGAACCTCTTTCGAAAACCCTTCCATTATGGGTTTTATAGTGCTTTATGTCACTTTGTTCGAACAGATTGTCCATCTCCGTTTAAAATCTACCACAGTTTTGGACACCTTTTTTGTGCTCTTCAACTCTCTTTTAACAAGAGCCCAATATCTATCCACTGGACTCAGCTCCAGGCAGTTTGGAGGAATTGCCTCTCTTGGTACAAATACCACATTATTGGTCTTGTACCACTCAAGACCTTTCTTGCCATAATGACAGATGCCAAATCAGGCCAAAAATAAGTGGACACATTATGAAGTCTTATGAATGGAAACATCCTTTTTTGTACACATTCCTTAATGAAAATTTCGGTATTTATAGAGCCCTTTGTAACAAATGTTTGGCTTTTTTGCCGCAACTGCATATTGCTTGCCATACCAAGAACTTTTTGGGAAATTTTGTCTGCTTTTGGGTCCTAAACGTTTCTTCAACATTCCCTCGAGCATCTGCAACATAAAAAAATTGACCCAGAAGCTGCGAAAAATTTTCCATACGTACATTTCGTCATCCATTATGCAGCAGGTATATTTTTTGTATAAAATTTTACTTCAATTTCCGTGCTCTGATTTTGGCCTCTAAATTTTTGTCAGGAACTTTTTGAGCCTTGTATGTTTTTGAACCTGCATTAGCTTTAAATTTTCGTGCCAAATAGTCCGGGCTGCTTTACTACCGGAGGTGTTGGGAGCTCTTTTGAAAATGCTTTCTATTTTTTTGGCTTTAGAAACATCATGTGCACCATTCCTTTTAGCTGAACCAGGTTTTATATCAACCTAAAAGTACTCCCTGTACTGTTTAATAATATTGGAAAAAGTTTGATAGCAGACCTTTGATTGTTTGGCCAACTTTTTTAGGACCAAGTTGGGTTTTGTTGAAAATATTTAATAATTTTAGTACGCACTTTTTTCTGGTCACTCATTTTAATCAGATTAACAACAAATGAACATAACTTAAATTAAACATAATAACTGAGATGCTTTACAAAGGAAACTTGATCAAATAATACTTGGGTTAAAATTTTTAATGAAAAACGTGTGATAAGAATTTTACGATCTCAGTCCTTATATTAAATATTTCTAGAAAAACAAGTCATCGTAGATTTTTCTATGGAAACATCAAAATATCGTTAATTTTTCAATGAAAACATCCAGATATCGTAAATTTTCTAAGAAAAGCATTAAAATATCGTAAATTGCTATATCAAAACATGCATTTCTCGTAAATATTTGTATGGAAAGATGAAAGGATATATTGTAAATATTTCTGAAGTTATCAAAATGTTGTAACTCTTTCTATGGTAATATTAAAGAATCGTAAATATTATAAATTTAATCAATAGAGAAAAATCCAAATATTGTACATTTTTCTGTAGAGAAAAATCCAGATATCGTAAATTTTTCTACAGAGAAAAATGCAAATATGGTAAATTGCTCTATGGAAACATGAAAATATCGTAAATATTTGTATGGAAACATAAAAAGAAATATTGTAAATAAATAAATTTGTCTATTGTCTATAAATACATTTTTTTGTAGGAAAATCCAATTATCGTAAATTTTTCTATAGAGAAAATCCAAAATGTCGTACATTTTATTTTTCTATAGAAACAATTTTTTTAAATAGATATTAAATAAAATCGTGAAATTGTTTATAGAGAAAAATTCAAATATATTGTAAATTTTTCTACGGAATCATATCAAAAATTTCTTCGTGGAAACAAAAAAGTCTATTAAGTTTTTCTAGAAAAACAAAACATCGTAGATTTTTCTATAGAAACATCAAAATATCGTAAATTTTTCAATTAAAACAACGTAATATCTTTATAAATTTTCTAAGAAAAGCATTAAAATATTGTAAATTGCTCTATGAAACATTAAAATATTGTGAGTATTTGTATGGAAAGATGAAAGGAAATATTGTAAATATTTCTGAACTTATCAAAATGTTGTAAATCTTTCTATGGAAATATAAAAGAATCGTAAATATCATAAATTTTTCTAAAGGAAAAAATCCAAATACCGTAATTGTTTTATACTGAAAATCTTAATATCGTAAACATTACTATAGAGAATAATTGAATATAACATAAATTTGTCAATAGAAAAAAAATCCAAATATCGTAAATTTTTCTATTTTTCTAACAAAATATCGTAAATTCTTCTATAGAAAAAATCCTAATATCGTAAATTTTTCTGTATAGAATAATCGAAAATATCATAAATTTGTCTATAGGGAAAAATATCGTAATTGTTTTATACAGAAAATCCAAATTTTTCTATAGAGAAAATCCAATTATCGTACATTTTTCTACAGAGAAAAATCCAAAATATCTTAAATTTCTCTATGGAAACATCAAAATCGCTACAAATTTTCTTTGGAAACATCAAATTATTGTAATGTTTTTATAGATACAAAAACTGAAATATCGTAAATTTTCAATGACAACACTAATTTATCATACATTTTATTAGGACACATCAAAATATTGTAAATGTTACTAAAGAGAATAATTGAAAATATAATAAATTTGTCAATAGAGAAAAATCCAAAATATCGTAAGTTTTTCTATAAAGAAAAATCCATAATATCTAAAGAGAAAAATTCAAAATATCGTAAATTATTCTATAGTGAAAATCCAAAATATCGTAAATTTCTCTGTGGAAACATAAAAATCACTTAAAAATTTCTTTGAAAACATCAAATTATTGTAAATTTTTTTATATATACATTGAAATATCGTTAATGTTCAGCGACAACAATAATTTATAGTACAGTTTTTAAGTAAACAACAATATATCGTAAATTTTACTATAGAGAATAATTGAAAATATCATATATTTGTCGATAGAGAAAAATCCAAATAAATTTTTCCATTAAGAAAAATCCAAATATCGTAAATTTTTCAATAGAGAAAAATCCATAATATCGTAAATTATTAAATAGAGAAAATCCAATTATCGTAAATTTTTCTACAGAGAAAAATCCTTAATATCGTAAAGTTGTCTATGTGAACATCAAAATATCGTAAATTTGTTTACAGAAACTTCAAAATATAGTAAAATGTCTATGACAACATCAATGTACCACACATTTTTCTTTGGAAACATACAAATATCTTTAAGCTTTCTACAGAAATTTTCAAATATCGTACAATTTGCTAGATGTAACTTTATATATCGTAAGTTTTATTAGAGAAAAATTCAAATATCTTAAAATTTTCTTTGAAAAATCCAAATATCGTAAATTAATCAATTGAACAGATTAAATATGTTTTCACGAAAAGAAAATGTTGGTTTTAAAGCCGAATAAATCATATTTTATACTGAATGTTTAGAATTTGAAAACACTTTATTTTTCCCAGTGCATTGCCAAGTATTAGTTTAAGAAGCTGAAAGTCTTTAAAGTTTCAGTGGCTTATCAAAAATTTTTTTTCTGCCAATTGGTTGGTTTTGGTTGGGTGTTAGAATTATTGCACTTGGCAGTTAACAATGTGGCATTTTATTTAATTGATGTTTAACCTTGAGAGCTGTTTTATTCCCAAAACTACAACAAAATATAAGAATCGGTTAAAATACCCCAAGATATTGATACTTAAAAACAGTAATCTGCCTTTTATTTAATGAAAGCAGTTGCTGTTAAGCTAAAAATTTACTCAAAAAAGAAAAGAATAAACTTAGAAATCTTAAACTAGAGGAGAACAAATAAAAAAAAAAAAACTAGTTATATTAAAAATAAAAACAAAAAAGTGGTTGAAAGTGATATCGATGATGTTTGGCAATTGCAACTGCAGAGAAGTTTGGCAATCGATAGTCAATTTAAGTATTTTATGTTTATTGCTGCAACATGTATGTATGTAGCTGTGAGTAGTTGTGGTAAGTAAGTGTGAAACGATTGTCAATTTCTAGGTGTACGAGTGAGTGCATTATAAATGTTTGTAACTTTAAGCAATTGCTGCTGTATGCTGTGAGGTGTTTATAAGCATGCAACAAATTTGATTCTTAGTGGCATCTAATGTGTTGACTACTACAAGCTACAAGTAGTTGTGGTAGTAGTTGGTTGTTAGTAGCTGTAGTAGTGCTAGTAAAAATCTAGTAAATGCTTATTCAAATAACTTGTCATGCTTAATTTAAGATTTCAAATATTTGATAAGGGTTTTTACTTGTTTCTATTTTTTGAGCATTTCAGGCTTTAACATTTTTTGAACAACTGCTTAATGTTGTGTCTGTTTTGTGGCAACATCCAATCATAGTTGTTGCCTTCATTCAATGCTACAATTACTCAGTTTATTGCGTTTTTTTTTTTTTTTTTTTTTGTTTTCGTTACTTAAGTATTTGAAATGATCAAGTTGCTGTGGCGGCTATTGAAATTATATTTATTTTTCTTGTTGGCCGGGGCTTATAATTTAAGTTTTTCCAAACATTTGGAATTGTCTATCTATTGTGTGTGTGTGTGTGTATGTTTTTCTGGCTGTCCGTCTGTCGATCGATTTATGTTGTATACAAAGTTGTTTTGTTGCTATTTATTTTTTTAGATTAATAATGTTGCTTGGCTCAATTTAATCATGTTTGTTCATGCTTCTAGGTCAGATTTATCTTCAAGATTGACTGGTGTTCTGTATTTTTTGGTTAAAAATATTTCATCTATAGAGTTGTATTTAACATAACTTTTGACATGTCTTGACTCGCATTCACTGGCTGGATATTCAAACACCCAGCTGGAAATTTAGACAATTTAAGATTGAATAATTTGGGTATAGAAACGAGTCCAAGACATTTCAATATTTGGTTTGCAACTGAGACACAAAGTTGTTTTAAATAATTAATAAATGAGCGCTACATCTTAGTAACGCTGTGCTTTTGATCCATGTCAGCATGAATTTTATGAGAAAGTGAGCTGCGAAAAGCTGCAATGATGGATTAAGATTTTGTAAACAATTTCCACATGGGTATTTAATGTTTATTATGTTACACTGCACAATTATTAGCTGGCAACTGCGTGTTGTTGCCGAATGCATGTTTGCGTGTTATTTTTCATATTTTCAGTTGTTCATTTTGTGCTCATGAATTTAATCAAATTTTTATTTAACCAAAATTATCTGATTTCGACATGGAGCAAAAAAATAAAAACTCCAAGCAACTAAACACACTAAATTGCTTAATTTAAGCTCATTGATTTCACAGTAAGCTCATAAAAAAAATTAAGCAGTATTAAGTGTTTAATTTGGCCTTTATGATTTTGGCAATGTAACATTGAACTTTGGCTTAAATGTATTAAATTTAGCTTAGATTTAAATAATAAATAAGATTAATTGTTGCAGAGAATTTAGATTTTCAGCACGTAAATGAAGTTTCAAGATCAAAATTTATGAAATGTATCAAAAAACTTGTAGCAAAACTGTGTAATTTTTCGATAAGGATAATTTTCCAGGGAACAATTTGCGATACTAATTGTATTCTCAAGAAAATGTATCAATAACAATATTCTAAAAATTACGATAACTAAATTTTTCTATAGAAAAATTATCGATAACTGAATAATTTTTCAATAGAAATGATCGATAACTGAAATATTTTATAGTATTTTTTCTGTCGACATTTTTTATAGATGTTTCTATAGCAATATTACGATATTTTGATGATTTCATAAACAAGTTTACGACATTTAAATGTTTCTATAAAAAAAATCATTTTTTCATGAACAAATTCACTATATTTTATACAAGGGTAGGTCAAAAAGTCCGCGACTTTTTCAATTTCCCGGCTCTTAACTGATAGGGCAACACTGCTCCTGTCAAGCATCTGTCAGTTGACTTCTTTCAAAATTTGAAATAGCTGTATCATGTAGTTCGTGTTTTCAGCCATTGATAGTAGACTACCTCGTGACTTGAGGAGAAATTGGAAAAAGTGAATTTCGTCTGCTCATTAATCATTATTTTTTGCGGAAAAAAACCATCACTCAAATAAAAGCTTAATAAAAATACTATGGGAACTCTGCACCATCAATTTCGATGGTAAAAAGGTTTACTAAATTTCGTTGTGGCCGTACAAGCATGGAAGATTCCGAACATTCTACACGCCCAGTTGAGGTCTTTACACCGATATGATGTTGGCCGATCGAAGATTGAAAGTGCGAGAGATTGTGGAAGTCATAGGCATCTCTCATGGCTTAGAGGTTTTAAATTTTTAATGACCACTTGGGTATGAGAAAGCTTTCCGCAAGATTCAGCCGCTTTTGCTCACAGTCGGGTGCACAAAAGAGCACACACTTTTGCAGTTTCAATGGCAAAATCATTAATTAGACTTCGAATTACTCCCACTTCCACCCTATTCCCGTATTTAGCTCCGAATGGCTATTTCTTGTCCTGAAGAAAGGAGATTTGAATCCAACGAAATAATTATTTTGATGACCTCGACAAATCTTATTTTTTGGAAGGGATATAAAATTGGAGATATGTTGGACAATGGTTATAGGAGACTATGTTGAAAAATTTGCAATATTTTAATGATTTTATAGAACATATACGATATTTTATTAATTTATAGAAACTTTTATGTTTCTATAAAAAATTATAATATTTTGAATATATTTTGATGTGTGCATAGAAAACTTTGCAATATTTTATGTTTCCAGTGAATAATTTACAATAATTTGAAACATATATGATATTTTGATTGATCTATACAAAAATGTACATTAAGGAGTAACATCGAAAAATTCTTAACATATGTATTAATAAAAAGAAACCACTAAACTTACAGTTTTAATTTTTTTTATCCCAATATCTCTCCACTGGCCTTAGCTCAGGGCAGTTTGGAGGATTCGCCTCAATTGGTACAAATACCATATTATTGTTCTTGTACCACTCAAGGGATTGTTTACCATAGTGACAGGATACCAAGTCAGGCCAAAAATAAGTGGACACATTATGAAGTCTTATGAATGGAAGCAGCCTTATTTGTAAACATTCCTTGATGTAAATTTCGGTATTTATAGAGCCCTTTGTAACAAATGATTGGCTTCTTTTGCCGCAACTGCATATTGCTTGCCATACCAAGAACTTTTTGGGAAATTTTGTCAGCAACATAAAATTCTTGAAAAATCATTCAGAACATACGTTTCGTCATCCATTATGCAGCAAGAATATTTTTTTATTAAACTTGACTTCAATTTCCGTGATCTGTTTTTGAAATCTAAATTTTTAGCAGCGTTCCTGTCAGGAACTTTTTGACCCTTGTATGTTTTTAAACCTGCATTAGCTATAACTTTTCGTACCAAATAGTCCGAGCACTGAGCTAACCGTGCTGCTTTCCTACCGGATGTGTTGGGAGCTCTTTTGAAAATGCTTTCTACTTTTTTGGCTTTAGAAATATCATGTAGACCAATCCTTCTACATGAAGCTGATTTTCGATCAACGGACAAGTTCTCCCGGTACTGTTTAATAACATTGGAAACAGTTTGAAGGCAGACCTTTGAATGCTTGGCCCACTTTTTGTAGGGCCAAGTTGTGTTTTTTTAGTACGCACTTTTTTCTAGTATCTCATTTTAATCAGATTAACAACAAATGAATATAATTGTTAGACAAAGTTACGATATTTTGATATCTATACAAAGATTTACGCTTCTATTTTTCATATATCTATACAAAATACCTCAAATCCAGAAGGATTTGAGGTATTTTGATGATTTCATAGAAAAATATACGATATTTTAATGTTTACATAGATAAATTTACTATATTTTTGTGTTTCCAATGAGAAATTAACGATATTTTATTTTTGCTCTACAAAAATGTATGATATTACTTAAAAAAGCGGGATTTTAGCTTTAATTTAGAAACATTTGTACAATGTAAATTTATTCAAAGTACTAACCATTGTTAGCTATGACATTTTCCCATTTTTCTGGCAACATTTTGATTCCGAGCCAAAAGAACTGCTCATCTTTTGAGGCCAAGAATAAATAAAGCCAATTTCGGATACTCTATTCTGAAGTAGAGCGTATCCCAGAGAGAGCGATCTGCATCGATCGAAACAAATCGTAGTCGGACGGGACAATGCCTATACTATAACACGGGCGAGGCTAAATTTCCCAAACACTTCTTTCTAAATAGTTTTTAACAGGTATTGCAACGTGTGGCCGAGCGTTGTCATAATGGAATATTACAGTTTCATGTCTTGCCTCATATTCTGGGCTTTTTTCGGCCAATGTTCTCTTCTAACGAATCAGTTGCGATCGGTACAGATTCTCTGAGATAGTCTGGCCAGATTTCAGCAGCTCATAATAGATAGGAACCTTAGGTTCCCACCAAATACAGAGCATTACCTTTGCGCCATAGATATTTGGCTTTGGTGTCACGTACGATCTCTTATGCTTCGGGTTATCGTAATGAATCCATTTTTCATCGCCAGTAATGATTCGGTTCAAAAATTATTTTCTTTTATAGCGTTCAAACATCATTTCGACATGCAAGGTCTTTCAAGGTCAATCGGCTTCAATTCGTATGGTACCCAATTTCCCTGATTTTGGATGAATCCTGCTGCTCGCAAACATATTGAAATTGCTGTTTAAGTAGCTCGCAATGATTTTACAAGCTCTTGTTGAGTTTCACAACAATCTTCAGGAAGTAATGCCTCCAATTCTTTGTCTTCCAACTTTTTTGGCAGGACTGGCCGATCTTTGTCTTCCGTGTCAAAAATCCCACATTTTTTAGTCATACACCCAATTTTTTTATTCATGTGGTTTCAAGTTGTTTTTTTTTTAGATTTTCTAAAGTTTGTGGACAATCGTGTAAAACTATTCCATCAACGAAAAAGTGAAAAATTTGATTACTGGATATCATTTGAGGACAATGGGTGAAACTAGTAAAAAATTTATAAGTTTTATAGGTTTTATAATGACAGGACCAATACCAAAACCACGACGTACACCACTGGTTATTGAAAGAGACAAACTGACTTCTACCACATAATTAAACCATTAACGCCCAATAAGAAACTGGCAGTGCAAAATGTTTGCGGGCAGCAGGATTCATTCAAAAGCAGGAAAATTGGGTACAAAACGATTTGAAGCCGAGAGATATTGAAAGAAGTTTTGCCTCACCCGCTTTATAGTGCAGACTGTGCCCCGTCCGACTACTATTTGTTACGATCGATGCAGAATACTTTCTGTAGGATACACTTCACTTTGGTACAGAGTATCCGATAATGGCTCGGAATGGCTCCATATGTTGCCAGAAAGATGGGAAAAGGTCATAGCTAACAATGGCCAATGCTTTGAATAAATTTATAATAAATTTAAATTGATTACAAACTCTTAAGCCCCTAGAAATGATATCGTTAACTTAATATAGAAAGGCCCTAACTCGTGTTTTTTTGTAAGTCCAGATTTTCGTTCATTTCGATAAATGGTCCTCTCATATATCATATTTAAACACGTGTTAGGGCCTTTCTATATTAAGCTAACGATATGTATCCTTATATTAAAATATATATCTGCTTTTCTTAGAGTTACCGACCTCTAAAAAGGTGCCTTCATATGAAGACAAGTAATTATTTGAGGATCTAATCTATTAAGGAAATATATCACTGATTGATCTGTCTGGATTTGTCAAGACTCGTACAAAACCACAGCTGGGTTTCGTAATGTTCGACTATGACAAATTTACTATCAAAATCATCATCAAAGTTTATTCTAATAGAAACCATGTTCAAAGTTCAATGCAGACTCAAAAAATTAGCTCAATATTTTACTGTTTAACGTAAATAATTTTTCTTGGTAAATAAAAAAAAAAAAAAAATTCTTCCTACTTTTTTTTTTCAAAAACTAAGGTGTTGGCCAAAAAGCAAATTGTTTTTTTTTTCTCTCTTATTGCTGATTTTCCATTACAAACCTTAAACATAATGAACATCTGTCTTTGATGTGAATACTAGACAATGGATTTAAATAGAAAAAATTTGCAAGAACCAACAAAAAAAAAATGAATGAAATACAGAAATAAACAACAACAACAAGAAAAAACTTGGAACATTAAATAAAAGTTCTTCAATTTCTTAATATTCGTACACAGTATCCGTATTAATCTTATCAAGCTCAAATTTCAAATTCTATTTTTTAGATGAATTTTTTTTTATTTTTTGTTTTTTTGCTTTGCTTCTACAGCTGCACTTAAAAAGAGAGTTTTCCGGTATGAATTTAACTATTTTTTTTATAATACATATTTTAAAAACAAACAAACAAACGAACAACAGCAACGACAAACAAAACGAAAAGAATTATTTATCTCTTGTAACATTTTCCTTTGAATAGAAAGAAGAAGTTGAAGAAGAAAAAAAACTATTAAATAAATTGTAAAATCACGATGTTGCAACAACCAGAACACACAACTGCAACAGTTACGACAACTTTAAAACAGAAGGTAAGAAAGAAGAATGTTGTTGGGTGGAACTAGGGAGCCAAGACGGCTAAGTGGGTAGGCTATGGAAATTAGGATATGTACAGAAATTTAAAAATCCTATTTAGATCTAACTGATTGAGGTGATCTGTTCAAAATCTAGACTATCACTAATATAAATACAGAACTTTCCCTATATTGTTTAAAAAGTTTCAAAATTATAGCGCAACATGAGACACAATGGGCCTCTGTGTAAAGAAAAATCTTAAGTTTTTTCGGAACTGGTTTTCTTTAAGTTAATTCCTTATTGAAAAATGTTTTCTTTCCAGTATAATGGTTCTTCCTAAACTCCATTTCGCAGAATATTCATTCAATATGAATATGGTAGGGTATTTTATAATACAACAAACAATTGTTTCATTGCCAATGTTAAAAAATAAATAAATACTGGTCATAGACATCTCCTAGTAACAGCAGCAGCAACAAAAATACTGTAGCAACAGCAACAACAACAACAATGACTGCCACAGCAATAATAACAACAACATGATTTCATTAAGGTCGAGGTTATGCAAACAATCACATGCAATCTGTGCGAATGTTAGCAACAACAAAAAACTAAATTGAATATAAACCTACAAAAATCTAGAAGAAGAAGGAACAAGAAAACGTTATTGCTCATAAAAATTGTGAAATTGTGTCTTTTTTTCTCTTCAGCGACTGTGCAACTACTGTTTGTTTTCACTAAGCAACTAAAACAGCAAACAAAAAAAAAAAAAAAAAAACTACAATAAAAACAAGGCAAAGACAGCATCACAACAAATAATCTTGAGCATGAAAAGCAGTTAACAATCACCATCAAACCAAAGTGCAACACACACAAACATACTTACTAGAAACACAGCTACAAAAAAAAAAAAAAAATCTTTCATCCACAACACCGAATAAATATGAATGAATGAAAAGATATTGTGTACTTATGAATTTTACGCTGTCTTTCTATCTATCCTTCCTTCCTTCTGAATTGTTATTTGAGATGTAGACCATATTTTTTCGGATTTTATTTTCAATTTGTTACAAACGATTATTAGAGTACCGCAATCCAAGGAATAAAGCAGTTAAAAAACGAGTCACTTTTTATGGGTTTTTTTCTTTCTTTCTTCTGTTTGTTCTCAAAGGAAAAACTAAACAAAGAAACGGTAAGAGTTGTGTGCTAATTTTTGCTTAGTCCTATGAGTAAAATTAAAACAAGAGAGCTATATTCGGTTGTGACGAATCTTATATACCCTTCACCAGAGTATACATTAAGATAAAGACTGAACATATTTTGCAAAATATTGGGTGTATGATTAAAAATTCGGGATTTCGGGATGGCATATCTTTTGAACGTGGCTTTTGTTTTTAATTACTTATATGGGCAATTCCACGAGAATAACTACCACGACTGAAAACCCTTGAAACTTTTTTTCAAGATGATTTGAATAGGAGAAAACACTAAAATATTACTACGTGTAAGTATTTGGAGCTTATTACAACATTTTATTGACACAAATAATAGTTTAAACTGACTATATTTAATTTTTTAAATTTAATTGGCGTGTTTTAGGCTAAAATTGCTGTTAAAACTAAGCTCCCAACTAGCATGTAGTATGAAATGAATTTGACTCTGAGTGTTTATTTGCTATTATAAAATTGTTTATTGAAAACGAATGTATATTTTCTATTAATTTTTTTAGTTTTTGCATACATATATTTACAGAATATATATTGTTTTATTATAAGAGAAAAGTCTGTCACGTACGGTATGTCACGTACGATATTAAATTTCATTTATTACAAAACCATCCAAAGATTGTGTTTATTTAAATATGACGGATTGCAAAGGAAAAATGCCTCGTTTAGTGTAAGAAATTAAAAGAAAACATAACGCCTCTTACGATTCGAAAATTTTCGCATATTTTTACATATACCTCAAAATGACTTCCGTTTTATGTCACGTACGATATACACATATTTCGCATTATATTTTGGACAACAATGTTTCGAATGAACTTTCTATTATTTTAAAATATAGCACCCTCTGAATGGAACATAAAGACCAACTTATTTTTCAGATACTCTTATTTTTTGCAATATCTATTCCACTCTATAGGCGTACAAATGTCACGTACGATGATATGGAATTGTCCATATGTCATTTTGAAGATTACATATCTGTAATTTATTCTCAATTAGTACTTAAACATTATAGTGTAAACAACAAAGTTCTTTTTCTTCGAAATTGTCGAATTTTGAAGTTTTGATTTACTTCTTTAATTAAAAAAAAAAGTCGCTGAAGCACTCGGATTGCTCACCAAAGCTTATGGTGAATTTGTTCCATCGGTTTCAACGTGCGAGAGATGGTTTGTTCGGTTCAAAAGTGGTGATTTTGACAAGGAAGACAAAGATCGCCAGGCCAGCCAAACAAGATTGAAGACCAAGAATTGGAGGCATTACTCCATGATGATTGTTTTCAAACTCAACAAAAGCTTGCAAAATTATTGGGAGCTACTCAATCAGCAATTTCAAAACGTTTGCAAACAGCTGGATTAATCCAAAAGCAGGGAAATTGTGTACCATACGAATTGAAGCCCAGAGACCTTGAAAGACAATTTTGCATGTCCGAAGTGATGCTTGAGCGTATAAAAAAAAAAACAATTTTTGCACCGAATCATTACTTGCGATGAAAAATGGATCCATTACGATAACGCGAAATGTAAGAGATTCTATGTGAAGCCCGGTCAAACAGCCGAATCGACACCAAAGCCAAATATCCATGGCTCTAAGGTAATGCTCTGTATTTGGTGGGAGCAAAAGCTGCAATACCTGTTAAAAAACATTTAGAATGAAGTGATTGGGAGATTTTGCTTCACCCGAATTATAGTCCAGAACTTGGCCTGTCCGAGAACTTTTTGTTTCGATCGATGAAGAACGCTCTCTCTGAGATATGCAGCACTTTGGAACAGAATATCCTAAATTGGCATGATCAGATCTTTTGGCTCGGAATCCATATGATGCCAGAAAGATGGCAAAGGGACATAGCTAACAATGGCCAATACTTAATAAATTTATATTGTACAAATGTTTCAAAATAAAAAAGAAAAATTTGAACAAATCCAAAAGTTATATACCCAACATTTTTTACCGATTTTGACTCATTGTACAGGGTTTTCCAACAGGAGGTGTTATTTTGGTATTCAAAGAAAAATGGAATTTTTTGAGATAAATGATCCGATGTTTATTTCATAATAAAGAGGAAGGTATGCCGTTAATAATGAAAAACAACATCAGCCAAATGGCCACCACGACCACGCTTACAGGACCATATCCTTTTCATGAAATTTTCCATAACCAAGTCGCAAAGTGGCTGCCCTATGTCCTCGGTAGCCTCACGAATTCTATCTTTAAGGTCTTGAATCGTCGCCAGGCTTTTGGCGTAGACCTTATCTTTCACGTGGTTCAACGGTTTCGTTGTTTGTGTGGCACGTATCGCTGTCTTGTTAAAAGTAAACTTTATCCAGATCAATATCATCTAACTCCGACCATAAGAAATCATTAATCATCTCTGGATAGCGCAATCCATTCACCGTAACTGTTGATCCAACCTCATTTTCGAAAAAGTAAGGTACAATGACCCCGCCGGACCATAAACCGCACCAAACAGTCATCAGTGCACAGCGACGTGCACGGGTTTTATTCTTCACATCACTAACTTGTCCCAACAGCTCGAATTTTTCCTCCAATTTCTGTATTGCGGTCCGACAAGGTGCTTCACGAGGACCCAAAAATGCTTTAGTTTTGCGAACTGTGACTGAGATTTTCCCCATTTTGTAGTGAATGTCAATAATTTCAATGCGTTGTTGAAGCATGTATCCTTCCATTTATAGTAATGGCGTAGTTTCTACTTGTCAAATGTCAAAGAATAAAAGCTTCAAAAGTGATAGCTACCGAAATACGCGGTGATTCAAAATAAAACCTCTTGTTGGAAAACCCTTTAGGTCCGAATTACTATGGCGTTGGAAAAATCTTTGAAATATCTATCATTAGGTATCCAAATTGTCTACATGAATCAAAGATATAAATCAAAAATAGTTCAAAAATCTATGTTGTGTTTTTTTTTTTTGGTCCGATTTTCTTAATTTTTAATAGTTATTGAACCGGGACTATAGCGAATTTATTGCTATATCAATCATGTATGAATGTTATTTAAGGCTACGGAATGATGGTTTCAACATACAGATGGACGGACGGACATGGATATATGACTCCGCTATCTATAACGATCCAGAGTGTAATCAGTGTAAAGTGTGGTCGCAAATAAAAAGAATTTACAAAAGTATACGTTAGAGTGACAATCAGTTGTGTGGAAAAAAATTTGTGTTCGAATTTTGAAGGGTGCCGGGCGGAATATTGTAACACTAGGTCTAAAAGTTAGGTTTTGTAAATTTGAGCCTAATCGGACAACGATTTCGGGACGCACATCGAGGTCAAAGGTCAGATATATGCAACATTTTACTATTTATTTGAAATAAATCTGTATTATGTTACATAAATATGTAGATTTACTTATATTAATGAAAATTACAGTAAAAAAATCTTTTTCAGATTAAACCTATATCTTTTTGGGTCAAATTGACCCACAAACTGTATTATCACTAAAATTCTGAGAAAATGCTAATTTTTCAGTTTTTGTATAAATTTTGCTACTAAAGAATTATTTTTGTAATCAAATGCAAAAGAATCGAAATGTGTACGCCATTGTCGTTCTAATGAGATACAAAAGACAAAAATTGGCTAAAAAATGTTAAAGTTATTAAAAATTTCCCATACCATTAATGTGTCTCAAGCCACTTGAACAAGAAATGTAGGAACAAAATTAACATATTTTAAGAAATATTAAAATAAAATCTAATTTATACTTAAAATATACCCGTATTTACTTTTGTATGAGTCTTTGTCTTTGTAGGATACCGTTAACTTACTCGCAGGTATGGCCAAAAAAAAATATTTTTTAATGGTAGTTTCGAATCTCCATTTTCAAATTTTGAAAAATTTTGTTTAACAAATTTCAGAATTTGTTGATCATCACATTGGGATTTATTGAGGTCATAATAGAGAAGAAAAATAAGAAAAAATTATGTCAATACCTTTTACAGTTTTTCCGTACCTACGATTAAAATTCTGTGATTTTCGGGGAAAAAAAATTTGTTGGCCATATTTTGGTGAATGAGAAAGTTTTCTGAAAGTTTTACTAAAAACGGACAACTTTAACCCTTGGAATTTCTAAATGAAAGAAAGCAAAATATTATATATATTATATATAATATTATATATTATATATTTTTCAGCCGATTTTGATGATACTTAAGAAAAATATAACATGAAGTCTGGTATTTATAATAACAGCTTCGAAATGGAAATTAACCCTTAATGGCACTTGGAGTTAAAATGACACACAACTTTTAAAATCACGAAATTTTTAGACCTTGTGTCACAATAATCCACCTGGCACTCTTCGAAATCTAAATCGGCTGTCACCCTAATATACATGCTACTTAATGTACTCCGTTAAAGGCTATCTTGGAATCTACCAATCAATTAAGGATTCTAAGGGTGGCCACTATCGTCTTCTAAAGTACAATCATTCATTGAAAATGTGTTAAAGGCCTTAATCATGTAGATTCACACTAATGTAGGTCATTTTAAACTTTCAAAATGTTGCGACTTATAAACATATTATGTTTATTAGATGAACTTTATAGCACTTCGGAAATTTACGATTAGAGTCAATGTTCGGGATCACTGAATCTAGTTGCATGTAGGACGACATTTTTCATAGAACAACTAATCAGTGGATTATATATATTATTCATCAAAATTTATAGCCTATTGACGCTTCCAAGTAAGGATCTATCTACGTTCCAAATTTCAATAAAATCGATTCAGCCGTTTAGGCGTGATGCTCAAACAAACAAACTTACAAAGACATTTATATATTTATACTAGCTTGACCCGGTGCGCTTCGCTACCCCTGTCGTAGTCTATGTTGGAATTTCAATAAAATCGTTTCGGCCGTTTAGTATATTAAGAACTAAAGGTTTTAATTGCAAATAACTTTTACACTGCCTTACCAATTTTTACACTATTAGTCTCATAGTAATCCTAAAAATCCTTTTACTATGAACTACCATATGTACTCAATACAGTTTTGTTATGGATTTCTCACTGTTATAAAGTTCAGAATACGGGTATAAATATGAAATATCGTTTGTGCCAAATTTATTTTAATTCAATGCATTAGCTTTTTCTTTGATATATTTTAATAAATATATATACTAGCTTGACCCGGTGCGCTTCGCTACCCCTGTCGATGTAAAAATCGGTTCAGCCGTTTAGTAATTATTGTTTAAAAACTAAAGGTACCAATTTTACCCGTTTTCCCCCTTTTTATCCCTTTCTGGTCCAAGTATTGAAAAAATTTATGGCCTATTGACGCTTCCAAGTAAGGATCTATCTACGTTCCAAATTTCAATAAAATCGGTTTAGCCGTTTAGGCGTGATGCTCAAACAAACAAACAAACAAACAAATAAACAAACAAACTTACAAAGACATTTATACATTTATATAGATTAACGAAAAAAATAGTTTTTATTGTTGAATTTTGTATTTTTTTACGTTTAACTAAAATCCCGATGTCCCGAAAAATATCGAAATCACGAAAAATCCCGGGATGCCGAAAAATCCCGGGGTCCCGAAAAATCCCGGGAGCCCGGGATTTACATTTCTAAAATCCCGGGATTTGTAAAACCCAGTCCCGTTTGGCATCCCTAGCTATGACGATGTTTTCATCAGCACTGATTAGTCAGCACTGACGATGTTTACATCAGTGCTGATTAATCAGCTATGACGATGTTTTCATCAGCACTGATAAATCAGCACTGACGATATTTACATCAGTGCTGATTAATCAGCTATGACGATGTTTTCATCAGCGTTGACGATATTTTCATCAGCACTGACGATATTTACATCAGTGCTGATTAATCAGCTATGACGATGTTTTCATCAGCACTGAAGATGTTTTCATCAGCACTGATTAGTCAGCACTGACGATATTTACATCAGCACTGATTAATCAGCTATGACGATGTTTTCATCAGCACTGACGATATTTTCATCAGCACTGACAATGTTTTCATCAGCACTGACAATGTTTTCATCAGCACTGATTAGTCAGCACTGACGTTGTTTTCATCAGCACTGACGATGTTTAAATCAGCACTGACGATGTTTTCATCAGCACTGACGATGTTTTCATCAGCACTGACGATATTTAAATCAGCACTGACGATGTTTTCATCAGGACTGACGATGTTTTCATCAGTACTGACGATGTTTTCATCAGCACTGACGATATTTACA
This sequence comes from Calliphora vomitoria, assembly GCA_942486065.2. NCBI lineage: Eukaryota > Metazoa > Arthropoda > Insecta > Diptera > Calliphoridae > Calliphora > Calliphora vomitoria. The sequence continues at coordinate 119,565,322 of OW818030.2, read as the reverse complement.
TCAGCACTGATTAATCAGCTATGACGATGTTTTCATCAGCACTGATTAGTCAGCACTGACGATGTTTTCATCAGCACTGACGATGTTTTCATCAGCACTGACGATATTTACATCAGCACTGATTAATCAGCTATGACGATGTTTTCATCAGCACTGATTAGTCAGCACTGACGTTGTTTTCATCAGCACTGACGATGTTTAAATCAGCACTGACGATGTTTTCATCAGCACTAATTAGTCAGCACTGACGATAGTTACATCAGCACTGATTAATCAGCTATGACGATGTTTTCATCAGCACTGACGATATTTTCATCAGCACTGACAATGTTTTCATCAGCACTGACAATGTTTTCATCAGCACTGATTAGTCAGCACTGACGTTGTTTTCATCAGCACTGACGATGTTTAAATCATCACTGACGATGTTTTCATCAGCACTGACGATGTTTTCATCAGCACTGACGATGTTTAAATCAGCACTGACGATGTTTTCATCAGGACTGACGATGTTTTCATCAGTACTGACGATGTTTTCATCAGTACTGACGATGTTTTCATCAGCACTGACGATATTTACATCAGCACTGATTAATCAGCTATGACGATGTTTTCATTAGCACTGATTAGTCAGCACTGACGATGTTTTCATCAGCACTGACGATGTTTTCATCAGCACTGACGATGTTTTCATCAGCACTGACGATATTTAAATCAGCACTGACGATGTTTTCATCAGGACTGACGATGTTTTCATCAGTACTGACGATGTTTTCATCAGCACTGACGATATTTACATCAGCACTGATTAATCAGCTATGACGATGTTTTCATCAGCACTGATTAGTCAGCACTGACGATGTTTTCATCAGCACTGACGATGTTTTCATCAGCACTGACGATATTTATATCAGCACTGATTAATCAGCTATGACGATGTTTTCATCAGCACTGATTAGTCAGCACTGACGTTGTTTTCATCAGCACTGACGATGTTTAAATCAGCACTGACGATGTTTTCATCAGCACTGACGATGTTTTCATCAGCACTAATTAGTCAGCACTGACGATAGTTACATCAGCACTGATTAATCAGCTATGACGATGTTTTCATCAGCACTGACGATATTTTCATCAGCACTGACAATGTTTTCATCAGCACTGACAATGTTTTCATCAGCACTGATTAGTCAGCACTGACGTTGTTTTCATCAGCACTGACGATGTTTAAATCAGCACTGACGATGTTTTCATCAGCACTGACGATGTTTTCATCAGCACTGACGATGTTTTCATCAGCACTGACGATGTTTAAATCAGCACTGACGATGTTTTCATCAGTACTGACGATGTTTTCATCAGCACTGACGATATTTACATCAGCACTGATTAATCAGCTATGACGATGTTTTCATCAGCACTGATTAGTCAGCACTGACGATGTTTTCATCAGCACTGACGATATTTACATCAGCACTGATTAATCAGCTATGACGATGTTTTCATCAGCACTGATTAGTCAGCACTGACGTTGTTTTCATCAGCACTGACGATGTTTTCATCAGCACTGATTAGTCAACACTGACGTTGTTTTCATCAGCACTGATTAGTCAGCACTGACGTTGTTTTCATCAGCACTGACGATGTTTAAATCAGCACTGACGATGTTTTCATCAGCACTGATTAATCAGCTATGACGATGTTTTCATCAGCACTGAGTAGTCAACACTGACGATGTTTTCATCAGCACTGACGATATTTACATCAGCACTGATTAGTCAGCACTGACGTTGTTTTCATCAGCACTGACGATGTTTTCATCAGCACTGACGATGTTTAAATCAGCTCTGACGATGTTTTCATCAGGACTGACGATGTTTTCATCAGTACTGACGATGTTTTCATCAGCACTGACGATATTTACATCAGCACTGATTAATCAGCTATGACGATGTTTTCATCAGCACTGACGATATTTACATCAGCACTGATTAGTCAGCACTGACGCTGTTTTCGTCAGCACTGACGCTGTTTTCGTCAGCACTGACGATGTTTTCATCAGCACTGACGATGTTTACATCAGCACTGACGATGTTTACATCAGCACTGACAATGTTTTCATCAGCACTGATTAGTCAGCACTGACGTTGTTTTCATCAGCACTGACGATGTTTTCATCAGCACTGATTAGTCAGCACTGACGCTGTTTTCGTCAGCACTGACGATGTTTTCATCAGCACTGACGATGTTTTCATCAGCACTGACAATGTTTTCATCAGCACTGATTAGTCAGCACTGACGTTGTTTTCATCAGCACTGACGATGTTTAAATCAGCACTGACGATGTTTTCATCAGCACTGCCAATGTTTTCATCAGTACTGACGATGTTTTCATCAGCACTGATTAATCAGCTATGACGATGTTTTTATCAGCACTGATTAGTCAGCACTGACGATGTTTTCATCAGCACTGACGATATTTACATCAGTGCTGATTAATCAGCTATGACGTTGTTTTCATCAGTCCTGGTTAGTCAGCACTGAGGATATTTACATCAGTGGTGATTAATCAGCTATGACGATGTTTTCATCAGCACTGATTAGTCAGCACTGACGATATTTACATCAGTGCTGATTAATCAGCTATGACGATGTTTTCATCAGCACTGATTAGTCACCACTGACGATATTTACATCAGCACTGATTAGTCAGCACTGATCAGTAATCATTCAGTGCAGCATCGAATAATAATTAAGTGTATTATTACATACTCAATCATGCAAGTTATTGTGACAATCATATATATGATTGTTTTAACCATATATATTATTGCGGCACTCTACTTGTACCATCACTCTGTTAAAGATTAATTATATTATTGCTATTTTTTAAAATACTATTTTAATAGTATTTAACCAATTTTACCCGTTTTCCCCCTGTTTACCCCCTGTTTACCCCTTTCTGGTCCAAGTATTGAAAAAGGTTATAGCCTATTGACGCTTCCAAGTAAGGATCTATCTACGTTCCAAATTTCAACAAAATCGATTCAGCCGTTTAGGCGTGATGCTCAAACAAACAAACAAATAAACAAACAAACTTACAAAGACATTTATACATTTATATAGATAGATATAGATTAATATATGTCACCAAGGCTTTCAATCTGATCCAAGACTATTGGACATCTCTTTACGAAATGCTTGTTGTAACAGTTCAGCTGTTGTCGAAAGTCCTTTCTTTGAGAATTACCCAGAGTAAATACATTGAGTTAACAAATTTTGGCAGAGTAATCCAGGACTATCAAATCTGATACAGTAGTATAGGACACATTTTAACGAAAGGCTTGATGTAATAGTTGAGCTCTTGTCAAAAGTCCTTTCTCTGGGTATTGCCTTGAGTTCATACAGCTATCACTGAGTTGACAAACTGTTTCAGAGTAATGCTAGAGTCAGTGCACCACAAAGAACAAATTTCTGTGGCAATAAAATAGTAAGTCATTACGATTTGGCACTTATTTGGGTAAAATCTTTTGTTCGAAGGTTAGGTGGACAAACAACAGCTTCCTTTTCGAAAACTGATTGAATGATGGCCTGTAAAAAATTACAAATAATCTATATTTCCCAATGTCGAATATTTATAATTTGGATATGACTAGGATTCAGAGGAATGTGTACTATGCAGCTCTATATGATATTATGAGTACAATACAGCCTAAATTCTCAATGAAATCCATCTTGAATATTTAGACGGTTTTTAATAACTAAACAGTGGTCGAAAAGAATTATCCTCAATATTAAGAAATTTGTTTAACATTTGCATCATGATAACACCAATTCTGCCATTTCCCTATATTGGCAAAACATTGAAAAGAATGAATAACTGATTCGCATGACCACATTCTTCACGAATTTAGATAGATTTCATTAATTTGTCAAACTGATCTTGAACATGATTATGAACCACAACGAAAATTCGGCATTATAGCAACGGAACATCACAAAAACACTTTATTATGAAGAAACGCAGAACAAGGCTTTCGAAGTCAAAGATTTCACTCAATGTGGTAGACGCTTTTCTAAATACCTGTTAAATCTTCTATCTATTGTGAATTTTCTTAAAAATATCTGTTGCGTGTTCGTTTTACGCCATATATTATCTGCCTTCTGAATATTCAACACCAAGTGGCATTGCGATAGATACCACATCAGGGATATTCAAAGCTTAATCCGTACTGGTCTCAGGCGCAGGAACCCAAACAGGAGTAATGTAAGATATACATTCTAACCTTGACAGTGGTTTGATTACAAAGAGAATAGCAATAGCCAACCCATGAATAGGAATCGGAAGGACAAGGCTAATGATAGTGCTAATGAACCAGTCAGACTTGGATATCCTGTCAGCAGTTATTGGTACGATGAAAAAATGCATCCATGACTGCCATCAAAAGAGAGTCACTTCTATTCTATTTGACTGCATCCGTTCAGAGACTTTTCACATAAAACAACCGACCATTTAAGGACTGAGATCGTAAAATTCTTAACACACGTTTTTCATTAAAACTTTTAACCCAAGTATTATTTATTAAATATTTTCAACAAAACCCAACTTGGTTGTACAAAAAGTTGGACCAACAATCAAAGGTCTCCTATCAAACTTTTAAAAATGTTATTCAACAGTACCGGGAGAACTTGTCCGTTGATACAAAACCTGGTTCTAAAGCCAAAAAAATAGAAAGCATTTTCAAAAGAGCTCCCAACACCTCCGGTAGGAAAGTAGCGTGGTTAGGTCAGTACTCGAACTATTTGGTACGAACAGTTAAAGCCAATGAAGGCTTAAAAGCATACAAGCATCAAAAAGTTCCTGACAAGAACTCTGCTAAAAATTTAGAGGCCAAAGACAGAGCACGGAAATTGAAGTTTTATTTTACACAAAAAATATACCTGCTGCATAATGGATGACGAACTGTACGAATGGAACATTTTTCGCAGCTTCCGGGTAAATTTGTTTATGTTGCAGATGCTTGAGGGAATGTTGAAGAAAAGTTTAGGACCCAAAAGCAGACAAAATTTCCTAAAAAGTTCTTGGTATGGCAACCAATATGCAGTTGCGGCAAAAAAACCAAACATTTCTTACTAAGGGCTCTATAAATACCGAAATTTACATCAAGGAATCTTTACAAAAAAGGATGTTTCCATTCATAAGGCTTCTTAGTGTGTCCACTTATTTTTGGGCTGATTTGGCACCCTGTCACTATGATAAGAAAGGTCTTGAGTGGTAAAGAACAACAATGTGCTATTTGTATTAAGAGAGGCAAATTCTCCAAACTGCCTGGAGCTAAGGCCAATGGAGAGATATTGGGCTCTTGTTAAAAGAGAATTGAAGAGCACAAAAAAGGTGTCCAAAAGTGTGGTAGATTTTAAACGGAGATGGATAACGTGTTCGAACAAAGTGACATACAGCACTATTAAAACCATAATGGAAGGGTTTTCGAGAAAATATATATTTTTTTTTTTTGTAAATTGTAACAATAATTTCAATCAAATAAAAAAAGATTCAAAACTGTAAGTTTAGTGGTTTCATTTTTATTAACATGTATGTATGTTAAAAATTTTTCGATTTCAGTCCTTATGCAGCGATCACTTAAACTGATAGTGGCAGTTCGAAGGGACTCCGTTAAAATCTCTCACACAGTATTTAATCCATTTAAGGCAGCAACATACTCATCCAAAGTATAATCTCTCTAGTCTGATATTTAAGCAACATATCTCTCACATGTAAAATGATTCACAATATCAACGTGCCCTAACACTATTCGTCCATTTCTTAATAACATTCTAAAACAACGTTCTCCAAATAATTGAAAACAACGCAACTTTCTTATATTTAATAGTTTGTCATTACTTTGATCTACTTTTTCCTTTAAACATCAAATAACGTTTTTCCCACATATTTTTCCTCTAATATCCCAGACACGTTTGTTAAACACAAAATCGTACTCATAAATAGAAGACAAACTAAATCTATTTTTGTTTTGTTGTTTATTTTTTTCTAGTGATTCTAATGACACAGAAATGAGTTTTAACACATTTTTGTGAGCAGAGGTAACTAACTAAGTATGTACGTTCCTTCACTTTGGAAGACGATGTAATAATCGTTGTAAGATCCTTAACAGTAAAATGCGTTGCCAAAACAATAGCAAGAAACAGAAACAACAACAACATCATGTAAAGATAAAGTAGTAACAGTAATAATAATGACAACACTGATGATGTTGATGATGTGCATGAGGATGAGAATGAAGATGATGATGATCATGGTTGCAAACAGCACGATTATCTCGTTCTTCCTCTCAATATCTTTAAATATATGTCAGCATAATAGACAATACACAGATTTAAGTATGATTTTAGGTTGTTTGTTTGTTTTTTTTTTAGATTTTTTGTTTAGTTTTTGCTTACACAACATTCATTTATTTGATGTTTGTTTTAAGTAACGAAATAAAAAATACGCCTACTTATTCGTACGAGTACATTTGTGTACTTAAATTACACAAAATAATTCACAAAACGTGATTTACAGTTTTTTCCTCCTAGAGAATACAATCAATTTTTATGTTATAAGCTCTTTGGTTTAAATTTAAAGATAAATCTATGAAATTTAAACAAAATACTTAACTAATAATTTAATTTATACTCTATACTTTATACATAAGCAGTATTAAGTTGGTTTTATGAAAATAAAGTTGTAAATATCTTTGTTACGGCCGGTGGGGTCAAAAATTTGTTATTAATTTAAGCGTTTTACTAAATTAAAAAGTTTAAACTCTTTCCGCTGACCTCTTACGTGTTGAAACAAACAGGGTAGATTGGAAAAACTTTACCTTTAAAATTACATTGTTGCCAGCCAGATCTTCTTTGTGGCATTTTTCATCTTGTAAAGTTTTTTATTTTCTCTTATTTTTTTCTTTGGTTTAAAACAAAATCATACAATTAATTAAACTTAAACCTATTTCACGGACACTTTATTTAAGTTTTATAACCTTTTCTTTAACAACAATCAACCTCTCAATGAAACAATTTTTAGTGAATTGAAAAAAAAAAAAAAAAAAAATGCTGCAACACAGAGAAGAAATACTATAGATATCTTATAAGCAATGAAGAAAGCTGGAAGTTACACTTGGCAATGAAGGTTAGTAAAAGTTAGTATACAAAATACTACTAGCTTTAGTAGATACTGTTCAAATTTCATATCTATAGAGAACACAGTTTCATCATATTACGAACTAGGAGTACGTTTCCATGCCATGTACTTTATTAATGCAGGATATTACTTAAGGACTGAGATCGAAACATTTTTAACATACATATATGTTAATAAAAGTGAAACCACTAATTTTACAGTTTTGAATGTTTTTTTATTTGATTGAAATTATTGTTACAATTTACAAAAAAGAAATATTTTTATAGTTATAATCACTAATGATGAAATTTTGAATATTTTTCGAAAATCCTTCCATTATGTTGTCCATCTCCGTTTAAAATCTCTTCAATTCTCTTTTAACAATAGCCCAATATCTCTCCACTGGACTCAGCTCCAGGCAGTTTGGAGGAATTGCCTCCCTTGGTACCAATACTACATTATTGTTCTTGTACCACTCAAGACCATTCTTACCATAGTGCCAGATGCCAAATCAGGCCAAAAATAAGTGGCCACATTAAGAAGTCATATGAATGGAAACATCCTTTTTTGTAAACATTCCTTAATGTAAATTTCGGTATTTATAGAGCCCTTTGTAAAGGGGCCCATAGACACATACTGCTCATGCTCATGCAATAATCATGCGTTGGTAAATTTTAAATTTTTGTTTATGTATGCGACACACAGACAATGCAGTATGAAAAATCAAAGAATGATTTAGAAATGAACTCGTTCTGCTGACAGTTGTTCAAATGAACAATAGTATACATTTTTTTCATTTTTATGAAATATAATTTTTAAATTTGACGTTTTAGTTACTGAAAAATAGAAAATAATATTTTTTTTTTTTTGTTCTCAAACGCATTTTTTAAATGATGATTGATAGGTGTGTAGTAAAATATCAATCACACACGTATACGAAGGGTTCATCGGCAGTATGTGTCAGCAGTATGTGTCTACGGGCCCCTTAACAAATGTTTGGCTTTTTTGCCGCAAATGCATATTGCTTGCCTGCTTTTGGATCCTAAACTTTTCTTTAACATCCACTCGAGCATCTGCAACATAAAAAAATTGATCCAGAAGCTGCGAACAGTTTTCCATACGTACACTTCGTCATCCATTATGCAGCTGATATATTTTTTGTATAAAATTTGACTTCAATTTCCGTGCTCTGTCGTTGGCCTCTAAATTTTTAGCAGAGTTCCACTCAAGACCAAATAGTCTGACCTAACCGGGCTGCTTTCCTACCGGAGGTATTGGGAGCTCTTTTGAAAATGCTTTCTATTTTTTGTGGCTTAATAAACATCATGTGAACCATTCCTTCTATCTGAACCAGGTTTTCCATCAACGGACAAGTTCTCCATGTACTGTTTAATAACATTGGATACAATTTGATAGCAGACATTTGATTGTTTGACCAACTTTTTAATCAGATTAACAACAAATGAACATAATTGACATTAAACATAATAAGTGACATGCTTTACAAAGGTAACTTGATCAAAAAAAAAAATCAAATAATACTTGGGTTAAAAGTTTTAATGAAAAACGTGTGTTAAGAATTTTACGATCTCAGTCCTTAGTACAAAAAGTAGGATATTTGTTGAACTTTACAGAGGATCCTCATCTATGTAGAACAAATTTATCTAAAACTGAAGTCCCCGCTTCAAGTTGTTTACAACAGAGGAAAGGTTTCATCGGATAAAAAACTTGTGCTTGTTCATTGTTTGGGAATTATAATGTTATGTTATGAAATGAAAGACAGGGGGAGTAGGCATTTCTCTGAAGATTCGATTCAAATTTTTCTACATTGAAAGGAACTACTTCAGCAGGGAGTTAAGTATAGTATCCTTACACCGTTTCAGGTGATTAAATAGTTATTTTAAATTCACATAAATACATTTAAGCCACCCATTACAACATCAACTTGAAGATGACCCCATCCATGCGACCGCATTCGAAGTTTGTAACAATGTCCCTACAATGTACCTACCAATTAAAGCAATGAGCTCTTGAAAGACGATTTTGCATGTCCGAAAAACGGCTTGAACGCAATCATTTTTGCACCGAATCATTACTTGCGATGTAAAATGGTTCCATAACGATAACCCTAAGCGTAAGAGATCATATGTGACATCAAATTCAAGGCAATGTTCTGTACTTGGTGGTACCAAAAGGGTCCTATCTAATATGAGCTGCTGAAATCTAACCAGACCATCACAGGAAACCTGTACCAAACGCAACTGATTCGCAACTGATTCGTTGGAAGCGAGCATTGGCCGAAAAACCCCCAGAATATGTGGCCAAAAACCGTAATATTTTATCATGACAACGCTCGGCCTTATGTTGCAATACCTTTTAAAAAGTATTTAGAACGAAGTGGTTGGGAAGTTTTGCCTCACCCGCTTTATAGTGCAGACCTTGCCCCGTCCGACTACTATTTGTTTCGATTAATGCTGAACTCTGTCTCTGGGATACGCTGCACTTCAGGACAGAATATCCAAAATTGGCTCAAAAGATGAGAAGTTCTTTTGGAGCGGAATGCATATGTTGTCAGAAAGATGGGAAAAGGTCATAGCTAACAATGGCCAATACTCTGAATAAATTTATATTGTACAAATATAAATATAAAAATAAAAGCTAAACATTTTAAAAAGTGACGCATTTTTAAGTCACCCAATATTATTACTTAGCATAGTAATCGGATGACTTTGGAATTTTTTGAGTTGAGATTTTGGAAATTAAATGAATTGCAAACCAACACAAGACTACAACTGCCTTTAGAGCCTTAAAATATCTAAAATTACCCTTTTGGTGAATGAGGTTCCTAAATCTGAAATGTATTGGAATATGTGCATTGTATTGCATACACGAAAGCTCTGAGGAGGTGACGAATCATTGATCATTGATCGTTGGCTATAACAACTTGTGTTAAGTTTAATTATTAATAATGAAGAGGTAAGTTTTGAAAGATTCTTCTGTCGTAGTCAGTGTTGCCAGGGGTAGTTCAGAAAAAGTTAAATTTTTTCATAAAAAGTTACATTTACGAATTCTTCTTTAATAAATACTGTATATATTAAGGTTTTATAATATATAACAAAAAATAATAATATTGTCTGTATAATAATATTGTCTGTATTCAATACATTAATAACTATATGTATTTAAATTTGGAAATTGATTTACCTAGCGTTTACACATGCAAGTAACAAAAACTGAACACATTCATACTTTTGCACTAACCCAATCATTCACGCATGTGTAAATTTACACACTCATGTGTGATTGGGTTAGTGCAAAAGTATCAATGTGTTGAGTTCTTCGAACTGTTACTTGCATGTGTAAAGGCTGGGTTAATAAATCACTAAAATCTTTTTGATTGAACTAAAAAGTATTTATGATTTAAAACTAAATTTCGAAAGCAGAGATTGTTTTTGTATAGGAAAATTTTAAATAGTTGCTTGCGATTGTTTTTATGTATTTTTTAACTTCTGGCTGTGAAATATGTAATAGCTACCTTTCTGTTTGAAAATGTTTGTTGAAATCGTTTAAAAGTTCAAGAGTGTATGAAAGGAACTCTAAATATATTTCTGTTAATATCGATATTTAAACAATAAATTTTCTGTGAAATTTGTAAGGGTTTAACAAATTTCTAAGCGAAAATATTCCTTTTAAGCTGTGTGTTGCTCTAGAATTCTGTTTACACATGGTTCAAATGAGAGCTATCTTGTTACTGTTGGATTATTCTTGCATGTCCTCAATTGAACTTTTCTAATTTCTAGCACGAAAGCCATTAGGTGTATGAAATGACTGCTACATTAATTACATGCGACAGACTTTTTCCAATTACTAAAAATAGAGTTACATATGTGTCGTATGAAATCTTCAAATGCACAGACTTGGATATTATCCAGAATAAGAGCCCACTATTTAGAGCTTTCGCATTTCCAGAGTATGTCTTAAAAGGATCTAGGATTTTCTAGATGATACAAAATTACACATAAAGCACACTGTAATTTCATAGAAACATCCGTGGCATAATGTAAATTTAAAGTACTAAACAATGGTACTATCTTTGCATATCTTTATTTATTTAGTGACAGTGCAGAAAAGTTACGAAAATAAGGTCCAAAACGAGCAAATTATACATGTTACGTAGAGGGGTGAAAAATTACGAAAAATGTAACAAAGGTAACCAAACGGCATCAGTGGTCGTAGTTCCGTGTAAGAAAGGAGCATTCGTATCGGGTACGTTACACCCCCAAAAAGACTGAATACTACTCAAGATGTCTTTGTCAACCGACCCGTAATGCAATCAAACTTCGCTTGAATGTACAAGTGGCAAAATATTCCATTTCAAACTTCAGTATAATTTCAATAAATTAAATTTTTCCACGAGTGTAACTTACGACCACCTACATAAGCTCACATTGTTTTTTGTTTGTTTGTTTGCTGTTTAGTTTAACGCTCTCCCTGTTCATACAACAGCAACAACAGTATGTGGCACATATATTTTGAAAATATTTGGCTGACTGGTTCAAGTCCATAATATACTTAAACATTATTACAGTAACATGTGGCATATATTTATTTAGTTTGTTTTGTTTTTTGTTCATTTTCATTTTTGACGTTGTTTTTGTTCTTGTATCTGATGTCGGTGGTTACATACAGCGGTGCATGGTGATGGTGGCAATAGCAGTGGTAGTAGTGGTGGTGGTGGTGGTGGTTGATTCTTTAATTCTTCCTGTTGCTGACTCTGATCACCAACAGACGAATGTACACAACAACAATGATCTTGCAACAATTGTGGGTCATGTTATGGTTTTCGTAAGCTACAAACAAAACAACAAAAAATGTAAAAGAAAAGCTTAAGCTTTAGTTGCTGTTGCTGCTGCTGATATTGTAGTTGTTGTTGTTAAAGTTGATGTTGCTGTTGCTGGTAGAATGGTGTAATCAAGCTAAATTGTTATAAATCTAAACAAACAGCGTAAAAATGTTTAAATGTTAGAACCGTTAAAATGAAATGTATTGTACGAGAAGAGTATCTGTAAATATGTTTGGTTGCAAGAGCATATAATGGTTGGTTTCTTTCATTATTTTTTGTAGCAATTGCTGAATGGTTGTTGCATAAAGTGAAATGAATGGTGGTGGTGTAGTTTTCGTTACCTACAACTTAAGAAATACAAATAACGTCAATGAGCAATGAGTCTCTTTTTTTATTTTATATATGTATATAAAGGCAGTGTGTGTGGTAGTTTTTCCTTGCCAAACTATTTTATGGTTCAATGTTGCTGTAATGAAACCAGTTAATCAAATATTTTTGTGTGTTGAAAAGATGAAAGAATGTTTTAACATTTTTGTTGTTTTTTCTTTTTTTCTTTTTTTTTTTTGAGAGAGAAAATGTTTTTGAACTTGGCATAATGATATGATAATGAAAAGCATTATGGAGTTAAAGAGATATTGTAGATTAGATTAAAAGATACTTTACTTTTACAAATAAATTCATTTTAATGTAGAATTAATAGAGGAAAATATATGTAGCTTGCCATTTTTGAAAGTTTGCTTACTTTATAAATTCCTTAAATTATTAATAACATTTTCAATTATTTATGAGTAGAGCTAGCAGAAATTTTACACAAAATTTTGGCAAACATTAGGGTGGTATTTTTTTTGAGCATGAAAAAATTCTATTCGCAATATTATTTAATAAAGTCCTAAAATACATAAAAGCTCTTTTGTGAATTATAACAAGATTAATGTTTACTCATTACAATCAGCGCTAAAAAATGGTACATTTTTTGTTTAAGATTTTAAAAACTGCTTCGAATGTGTTCCATCAACTTCAACGTGTGATGGATGGACCAAGAATTGGAGGCATTACTCCATGAAGATTGTTGCCAAACTCAACAAGAGCTTGACAACAAAATCAAAATCATTGTGAGCTACTCAATCAGCAATTTTAAAACGTTTGCATGCAGCAGTATTCATCCAAAACCAGGCAAATTCGAATTGAAGCTGAGAGACCTTGAAAGACAATTTTGTATGTCTGAAATGTTGCTTGAACGCTATAAAAGAAAACCGAATAATTACTTACGACAACCCGAAGCGTAACAAATCGAATGTGAAGCCCGGCCAACCAGACGAATCGACAGCAATGCCAAATATCCATAGCGCTAAGGTAATTCTCCGTATTTGGTGGGAAAACAATGGTTCTATCTATTATAAGCTGCTGAAGTCCGACCAGATCATCACAGGGAATCTGTACCGAGTGCAACTGATTAATTTAAAGTGAACTGATTCATTTAAACGCCAAGAATATTAAATAATATCATGACAACGCTCGGCCTTATGTTGCAATACCTTTTAAAAAGTATTTAGAACGAAGTGATTGGGAGTTTTGCCTCTCCCGCTTTATAGTGCAGACCTTGCCCCGTCCGACTACTATTTGTTTCGATTAACGCTGAACTCTGTCTCTGGGATACGCTGGGATACCTCAGGACAGAGTATACCAAATTGGCTTTATTCGTTCTTGGCCACAAAAGATGAGCAGTTCTTTAGGCGCGGAATCCATATGTTGCCAAAAAGAATCCATATGTTAGCAGATATCAAGGACCAATACTTTGAATAAATTTTTATTGTTTAAGTGTTAAAAATATAGATATATATACAAGGTTTTCCAACACGAGTTGTTATTTTGGTATTCAAAGAAAAATTAAATTTTTTGAGATAAATGATCGGTTGTTTATTTCATAATAAAGGGGAAGGTATGCCGTTATTAATGGAAAACAAGTAAGAGAGCTATATTCGGCTGTGCCGAATCTTATATATCCTTCACCAAATTATACTTTAAAATAAAAATTTTAAATATTTTTAGGTAAACAAAATTAAATTTTTTTTCAAAATTTAAAAAATTTTTTTTTTCAAAATTGTTTTCAATTTTTTTTCGAAATTGTTTTGATTTAATTTTTTTTTTAATTTTTAAAAAAAATTTTTTTGTTTAAATTTATTAGTGAAAAAAATTAATGAAAAAATTTTTTTTTTTGTAAAAAAAAAAATTCGCGTTAAAAAATATTTTTCCCAATTTTGACCCATTATAGGTCCAAATTGTTATAGCCTTATATACATCGTTGCAATGGACTTTTAAATATCTATCATTAGATATCCATATTGTCTATATTAATGACTTAGTAATCCAGATATAGATCAAAAATAGGCCAAAAATCGAGGTTGTCCCGGTTTTTTTCCTTATATCTCAGCCATTTGTGAGCCGATTTTCTACATTTTAAATAGCAATCGAGCCGGAAGAATTCCCGATATATTGATGTATCAATTATGTTTGTAAGTTATTCGGGGCTACAGAAAATTGATTTCAACATACAGACGGACATGGCTATATTGACTTCGCTATCTATAACGATCCACAATATATATACTTTGTGGGGTCGCAAATGAAAAATGTAGAAATTACAAACGGAATGACAAACTTTTATATACCCTTGTCACTCATGGTGAAGGGTATAACAACATCAGCCAAATGGCCACCACGGCCACGTTTTCAGGACCAAATCCTTTTCATGAAATTTTCCATAACCAAATTACAAAAAGGCTGCCCTATGTCTTCGATAGCCTCATTAATTCTATCGTTGAGGTCTTGAATCGACGCTAGGCTGTTGGCGCAGACCTTATCTTTCACGTGACCCCAAAGGAAGAAGTCACAAGGTGTTAAGTCACAAGATCTCGGTGGCCAATTGTGAACACCTCTTCGAGAGATAACACGGTCTAGAAACATTTCCCGTAAAAGAGCAAAGACACGACGTTGTTGATGATCGACTGGCTTGAGTTCTTGTGTTAACTGAACTTTATAAACCATAAGACCCAAGTCTTTATGGAATATACGGTGTAACGAAGTTTGTGAAATGCCCAATTCCAAAGAACGACTACTAATGGACAAACCTGGATTTTCTTCAACTATTTGGGCAATATTCTCAGTTGTTCTAGAGCGACGTGCATGGATTTTATTCTTCACATCACTAACTTGTCCCAACAACACAATTTTTTCCACTAATTTCTGTATTGCGGTCCGAAAAAGTGCTTCACGACGACCCAAAAATGCTTTAGTTTTGCGAACAGTGACTGCAAGATTTTCACCATTTTTGTAGTGAATTTTAATAATTTCAATGCGTTGTTGAAGCGTGTATTGTTCCATTTTTAGTAATGGCGTAGTTTCTTTTTGTCAAATGTCAAAGAATAAAAGCTTCAAAAGTGACAGCTACCGAAATACCGGGTGATATAAAAAATCCCTCAAAATTCCTAATATCCTTTCGTAAAGCTTTAGAGGCGATGAGATACAGTATAACATTATTCAATTTAATTAAAATTTTCAAAGTTAGACTACAACCTCAAGTGTCACAGCAATCCGATCTGCACCCCTCGAAATTCCCAGTCATTTCATATAAAAAAACCACCCTTTGTGAGTTAAACATGGGAAAAAGAGGAAATTATCTGGTGGGAATAGTATTCTCTTTATTAAACTAGGGACAAACCTTTAACGAGCATCATTATGATCATCTGCCAAAGTGAACATTAAATTTTTGTCAAAACTGAGATCTTTCAAACGTCTTGTGAAGCGTCATCTTTTTTGATGGTGGTTATAAAAACAACCACCCTAGTAAACATTTATTAAGTTCCGATCCGCACCCCTCGAAATTCCCAGTCATTTCATATAAAAAAAAACCCTCTGTGAGTTAAACATGGGAAAAAAGAGGAAATGATCTGCTGGGAATAGTATTTTCTCTATCAAACTAGGGACAAACCTTTAACGAGCATCATTATGATCATCTGACGAAGTGAACATTAAATTTTTGTCAAAACGTAGACCTTTCAAACGTCTTGGTGGTTATAAAAACAACCACCCTAGTAAACATTTATTAAGTTTAAACATGGGAAAATAAGAAGGAAGGATCTTGTGGGAAACGGTAGTAATAAATGTTCTTTATTTACCAAGATGTTTAAAGTTTAAACGATTTTTAGTTAAAATAAAATTAACGTTTTTAGTTTCTCTCCTTTTCTAAATAAAACAGAATTCAAAAAGACCATTCTATTGACATTTTTATATAGAAACATATATAAAAAGTACAAGTGATCACAGGTTGCGATCCTCTTCTAAAATGCAATATTTCATGATTTTTAATAAAAATTAAAAACCTCACAGATTAAGCTTATTTTATGGACAACATTCAGGATGATTTCATATCACCAGCAAAAGTAAAAAAATGCATAGAAGTCAGCCGTAAAAAATATACCATAGACTGTCTGACTTTTCCAATTAACGCCCTGCCTGTTTTCTCTTTATTTTCATTTTATACAAAAAAACTCAAGTTAAAATGACGACTCAAACCGTAAACAAACAGTAGTGCAAAACTAAAAAGCAGTAGCTTAAAAGCGAACTAAAATCTATACACAAAAATATTCAGAAATCAATGCCCTAAAGGAACATGTTGTAACTTTCAAAATACAAAAAAAAAGCAACAAAAAACAGAAGATTTCAACGTCAAAAAAGCAACATAAAATAACGAAAAAAAAAAACAGCCAGAAAAACATCGAACAAGCATTATACGGAGCAAATGAAAAGAAAAGCCCTTCTATTAAAGTCTTGTACTTGATTTCTTTTTTTTCTTTTTTGATTTTGATTCTATTTCAATTTTCAATGTTTTTTTTCTATAAAAACTTTCAAAGTGTTTGTATGTTTATACAGTATTCTTATCCAAAGTAAAACTGTCAAAAGGGAATTTGTTAATAAAACGTTTTGTAATATACATTGTTGTTTGTTCAATGCTGCTGCTACTCGTTGTTGCCTGGGTATGCTATACAGTGTCTAAAAAGACTTGGCTTACTATATAGTAGATGACTGTCTGCCAGCTCGGTTCCTATGCCACAAACTATTTATAAAACTGTAGTAGTAGTAGATGCGCTACTGTTTTCAGAAATTTCATGTTCAATTTCAATGTTATTGTTGTTGCTGCTGTTGTTGTTGTTGCTGTGATGCTGCTACTTTTAGTCTATGTCCGTACTTGTTTGTTTGTTGCATGCAATTGTCAATTGAATATATTGACATTTTACGCTGTTTTGCCTTGTTGCAAACCTGTCACTTATCATTCACTCAAAATGTTCTTGAGCTTCACTATTGCTACGGCAAACCGAGCATAAATGAATCAGAATTGTAATGGAATTTTTCTAGGTTTTATTTTTACTTTTTTTTTTTGGAAATGTAAATGTTGCTTTTGATGAAGTTTCAAAAAGGGAAAAATTACATGATAGAGATTTTGAAAGTAGTAAAGATGTTAAAATTATATAATAAAATATATTTTGATAAATTTAGAGGTTCAATGAAGGTCTAAAGATTCGAATCTATTACAGATCAGTACGAGCTGCAATGTGTCCTCAAGTTAGGTAACATTATTCCAACTAAAAGACCTTGTATTTAAAGCTTAAACGGAGATATAGTATTGGATGGACCAGTCTGTCCAGTTTATTGTTCAAACTTTTAATCGCATGTCTCATAACATAATGTCTTATTGCGATGTATCTTTTCAATTGATCTTTGAGGAGGACCTTAAACAGTAACGGCTACATGTCCTTTTCTGAGGATCTGCTTGATTAACTCTATGAAACTTTATGAACTTACTATTCGGCTTATTCGCAATTGTGAAGTACATCTTGAAGTATATCTTGTAGTTCGCTTAACTATTTCTAGTTTTGGCTATTGCGGAGTGACATGTTATCTAATTTTCGATAGAATTACTTGAGGAATACATAATTTTACGGCGACTATAACAAAACTGTATAATCCTCACATTATTCTCATATCTCCTTTCCTGTAGCAAAATCTACATTTCGTTTGTTGAAGCTATTGTTCCGGTGTGAAGATTTGAAATTGAAATTTGAAGATCTATCTGGAAACGAAGATCATTATAAGTCTAATACATATTGTACAGCGGTATATCTCACAATTTCAAATGTTTGTCTATTGATCAGTTCCACGATCTGTTTGTTTCAAAATCTTTCAACAGAAATGCAAAATGTGAATGCAAACAAGTCTTAAATAATGACAAAATTATCAACTTTGAGGAAATGCCTTTTAAATATGATCACTCAGTATACGACCTCCATCCTATGCATCATTTTTCTTGTTGTAGAAAGATCTAATTTTAGAAAGATCCGTAAAGCAGTCGCTTAGTTATTTGGCATATTAAATTTTGAATTTTTCCGGAGTGCAGATTCAATTTAAGATCCTCCTGAAACCAAAGACCTTTCTTTAATACTTGGACTTTTAGAGATCACTTCTGTTTAATAGAAAACTCCTTTATGTCTGCTATTGTGAACTGGTGTTCTTGGAGAGCAATCACTTAACTTAAGCAGAAATGGAGACATGATCCGCTCTGAGAAGATACTTGTAAATATAAATCATCTTTCCATGTTGTTGTAACAATTTTATCGTTAGATAAAGCTTTCCCTGAGGTCTTCTTCAGCTGAGTAAAACTAAGGTTGTTCAGCAGAGAAGATTCAATTGTCATGGAAACGCAGATCTTTCTAGCTTTACTACAATGGAGAAGAATTTTAGATAATTTTTTTCATTTCGTAGTGGCAGGGAATTTATTGCCAATCGAATAAATCTACCTCATTGACTGAATTTTACAGTTGTGACTACAAAATTTCAGAAGGGGTAAAAATAGTTTATTTGCTACATCTGAAATTCTTCTTTAACAACTGACTAAGGACTGAGATCGAAAAATTCTTAACACACATTTTTCATTAAAACTTTTAACCCAAGTATTATTTGTTTTTTTATCAAGTTACCTTTGTAAAGCATGTCAGTTATTATGTTTAATGTCAGTTATGTCCATTTGTTGTTAATCTGATTAAAATGAGTGACCAGAAAAAAATTGCGTATTAAAATTATTAAATATTTTCAACAAAACCCAACTTGGTCCTACAAAAAGTTGGCCAAACAATCAAAGGTCTGCTATCAAACTGTTTCCATTGTTATTAAGCAGTACCGGGAGAACTTTTCCGTTGATAGAAAACCTGGATCAGGTAGAAGGTTCACATGATGTTTATTAAGCCAAAAAAAATAGAAAGCATTTTCAAAAGAGCTCACATCCGGTAGGAAAGCAGCCCGGTTAGCTCAGTGCTCGGACTATTTGGTATGAAAAGTTAAAGCCAATGCAGGTTCAAAAACATTCAATCCTCAAAAAGTTCCTCACAGGAACGCTGCTTAAAATTTAGAGGCCAAAAACCGATCACGGAAGTTGAAGTCAGATTTTATAAAAAAAATATTCCTGCTGCATAATGGATGACGAAACGTATGTTCCGGGCCAAAATTTCGATGTTGCTGATGCTCGATGAAATGTAGAAAAGTTTAGGACCCAAAAGCAGACAAAATTTCCCAAAAAGTTCTTGGTATGGCAAGCAATATGCAGTTGCGGCAAAAAGCCAAACATTTGTTACAAAAGGATCTATAAATACCGAAATTTACATCAAGGAATGTTTACAAAAAAGGATGCGATCAATTTATTGTGAATTTATATGATTTCCTGTTTTAAATTTTAATGGTCTAAATGAAAAATAGAACCACAACAGCAGAAATGTTTTTGAAAGTTACTCTGTGGAGACAAAGAAAACTATGGTTTGAAATAACTGTCAGCTGTTCTTTGGCTAAGTAAATCTTGTTGTTCTGAGCAAAGATTCAATTCTTAGGAAACGAAGATTGTCCTCTTCATGTTGTTGGCTATTGTGAACTTCAATATCTTTTGGAAAGTGGCATGACTTACAGTCCTAATGACAGTAACTGTAGACTCTATAGTTTAAAATAGCTGTCAGCTGTTCTTTGGCTAAGTAAATCTCGTTGTTCCGAGCGAAGATTTAATTGTTAAGAAACGAGGAAGGTCCTCTTCATGATGTTGGCTATTGTTAACTTCAATATCTAACTTCAATATCTTCTGACTTACAGGATCTCCTCTTGCAAAAGGGACAAAAATTATCTAAACATCTGATACTGTGGAGCCACAAATTTCACGCTAGGAGACATCACAGTCTCTCCTTCGCATTAGCTTCTAAACAAAACGTTTATAATGTATTCCTGCTAAGTGCACTGAAAAAAATCTTACCATGCGATGAAATTTGCAAAATCAACGCTACTATTCCTTTGCCTTATTATCAACAAAATTCAATTGATATATACAGGGTTTTGGCGGATTCTTAGTGAGTGAGAATTGTCCTGAAGATACCGTAAGGCCACTGATCAGCTTTCTGATTTCACTTTAATAAAACTTGTATCTCCACATTAAAGCAAAGACATTCTTTAGTTCACCTTCTCTTATGGATATCTCGGGACTAATTTCATTTTTTAATTTCAAAACATTTCGGCATTTTCATGATTAACTAAGACAAGCCACAGACTTCTCTTTAACTTAACTGATAATAATATTGTTACGTTTTAACCTTTTTAAAAGGTTGGTTTATTTCCTTTAAACTTTTGATTACAAATAAAAGCAGTTTTAGTAGTTTTACATTGTAACAACTCTTTATTTATTTAAAATGTAGAACAACAATAGTTCAAATAGTCACTCAGTGTCTTTATACACGATTATCAATTCACAGAAATGCACACACACACACTTCATAATGTTCAAAATTAAATGTACAAGGCAGTTAATGTTAACTAACACGACTGCAAACCTCTGTCACTATTTATACACACGCCATCTTTCGTTAATCTTCTACAATGATCTTAACGGACAAACTAGAACATTCGAATTCTAGAGCTTTCGATGTTAATGTTAGCAGCTTAAACATTTAGTGTTGCCATAGCTACAAACAATGCTAATAACCGCATGCCATCAACATTGTTGATAAGTAGAAGCTTCTACTGATGGACGTGTTTATAAACATGATGAATGTTGCAGGCAATCGTTACAGACCGCTAAATTCAAATCGCTATTGCACATTCGTAACAATATTCTGAATTAAAGTTACATATCTAAGATATTCATATGTTATTGCTGTGATAGAGACTCATCACCAAACACGGCGTATGTGTTTGATGGCTGTGAAATTGTAGTTCATTATATCTTCAATTTAGCAAATTTAAAAACCAAGACGTTAGACTAACTATCTACTTAATTTAATTAATATCAACAATGAAGGGTTTTTAGTCTCAGACTGTTTTTGGTTCCAACTAAACTTTTTTCTATATAGCAAACAATATATTTCTGTAGAAGTATTTAAATCGGTATTTCCTTAGTGGTTTCTTTAATATAAACTCTCTTTGTATGTAAACAGATCCTAGCTGAAGAAGTTTGCGATGTCTTAAGACATATTTAGTGTTCCAAGTTTTCTGTTTATCTTGTCTTCTAAACGAATTTAAATTTTCAACTTTTACAAAGTCATGCATATGATTTTCCTCTGCCTCATTGATCAGAATTCTTAAATTTAGTTTCCAAATTTAGTAATTTATCTGTGATTTCTTAATTAGAAATTTCACCACAAGTTTTGATTTAAGATTTTAAGTCATCCTTGGGATCTCAAGGATTATTACATTATTGAATATTTTTAATTTAGACAAATTATGATTTCTTTCAGATCTGGACGCATAAAATCTACAAGTTTCCATTGGCATCACCCATTTAACTCTCTTAACTTAACACTTAACTGTCTCCATCTAGCATATAGCTTAACATAGCTTATACTCACACACATTTACAATATCTAGCAAAGTAACTTAACCTCTTGTTTTTTCACTCTCTTCTCTCTTACTTTGTTCCAAAAATATCCTTCTTTTAAAACTCAAACATTGATCCACACATAACTCCCATTTATCATTTTCACACGTTATTAATTATTTTCTTATTTCGTGGACACACACAACAAAAACCCAAAACCTTTAGATGAAAAACGATTGTGTTGCAAAAGCAACCCACCAACAGTGGACACATACAAAAAAAAAGACCTTTAAACGCAATTATAACTTACATGATGGCAAACACTAAATGAACATCAACTTGCAACATCACAACACCACACCACACATGCACACACATAACAAACGAAAATTTGCAGCTAATAATTTACGCAACAGACAACTGAAGAGGACGCCAACGAATAGAAAGAACAACAACAAAGTTACATTTACACTTTAAAAGGAAATCAAGAACATGCAAGCGAGAATACAAAGTATCAATCTATAAATTGGTGGCAAGTAAAAAAAAAACACAGGTTGAAAGGAAAAATTTAAGCAAACAAAAAATCGACAACTTTTTAACACCCGCATGCCACAAAAGGTGGCAACTACAAACAAAGTTAAACAATGTTTGTACATACACATACCGAAGACGTCAAAGAACAAACAAACATCTATCCAAAAAAAAAAAAAAACGAAAAAAAAATATGGAGTCAATGAGGGCCAATAATTGTCTACGAGGGTGGTGAGAATGGGCAATAATAAAGACTTCGACAATTGTCTGGGAAACCTTTTCAATATAAGAATTGTGCTAAAAGCTAAGTCACTCTGTATTAAATCCATTGATTTACTACAGTCATGTAGGAACCATATAAGACTCGTTTAACAGGCTCGTTATCAAGAATGTATTTGGAGATAGACGACTTACAATATTCAACTGAAACACCAGAAACATGATCCGGCACCCAAAATAGCTCTAGATAAGTCTCGTCATTTTATTAAGAGATACTTAGTAATCGTGAACTAGTCTAGATATCGCAAAGACACATCGCTGGTTTAGTGACTGTATATCCGCATATTCTCTCCGCACATCCTGTAGCACTCTCTATGACCGAGATTTCATCCTGAATAATGGTGCATTGATTCGGCGGTCCGAAACTAACCCCTTTCAAAAGCCACATTGCTTGATCCATCTTTAAATATCTCGAACCACGAATCGCCTAACGATTCGTAGTCCTTGATCAATAATGAAAAGTGTATGACAACAAGTCATCAAGTAAGCTCAAGGAATATTTTATGAGCTGTATCCAACATAATCTCTGTTTACTTATACGATGTTAAATTCCGATTGAGAGCATTTTTGCAATAGGCAAAACAGCGAATTATTTTAATACATTCAAATGATGTAGCTGTTCAACAAGTCAGATAATTTGTTGTGGAATTTATCAAACCTCCCTCATACAACAATATGCTGTTGAAATGATAAAAATAGTTGATGAAATTCTTAAAATAAGAAAAAATCAATCATTTTAAGTATTGAAAAGTTCTTGATAATGATTAACTCAACTTTTCAACAACAAGCAGGGACGTACTCAAAAACCTTGGTAAACAGGGTGGAGAAACAAGTGCAACTTAACATAAGAAATAAAAAAGTTTAAAAATATAGAAAAAAACAATCACACTAGATTCCAAAAGCATCAAAATCACTCAACAACAACGCCTCTGTCGCAAAATTATAAGTCAGATCTTTGTCGCAATAAAAATAAAAATAATTTTAAGCGGATTCATCACCATCATCCTCATCATCAAGGAACATCTCATACATGTTCAAATTGTAGCTTATGTTCTAGGTTTTCTCTGGAGTGTGTAAGAAGTTCTTCTTTATTTTTTTCTCCAATTTTTGTTGTTGTTTGTTTATATAGCCTACAACAACCAGTTAGCATGTGCGTCATCATTAAAACGACAGCTACATGATGCGTATGCACACAAAACTCTACATGAAATCTTTCCAAAAACAACACCAACAAAAAACATTGCGAACTTACAACCAATGTTCACATTAAATGAAGAAAAAATCTTTACAAAAATAAAAAAAAAAAAAACTACAACAAAATACAGAATTAAATACGAAGGAAATACAAAGACATGTCTTCAAAATAACTTTAGAAAAATAAAGTTAAGCTTTAAATGTATCGTTAATATCCCCAGGGACATATAGAGTACCTACTTTACTAGGAAAGTTCGCTGAAATAGTTTTTTTTTTTTCTTTTGTGGTTGTGGTTGTTTTCCTGTTTCTTCTACAAGTTAAGTTTAATACTCACATTTAGACAGTCACACAGTCACTCACTCATCTTTTTCGCGAAAAAATCAAAATGGGGAGAAAAACAAACTCCTGCCAAGGACACTGAGAGAATTTCGAAAGCAAAGGTTTCATGTTTTTTAGATGAGAGATACAAGAAAGAGAAAGCAATTACGCCACTTAAGCATATAGTCTGGGCTTTTATCTCCCAGGTTAAATGGGCAACAATAATACAGTCACTATTACAATATCCTTCAGTTGTATACATTCAACATCTCGTTTTAATTTCGATAGTCCTGTCGTATCTTGTCAAATGCCGAGCTTCAAAACGATACAAATTACACAACACCATGCAGTATAGAGCTCTTAATTATAAAAACCAATATAATAAGGTTCTAGCTATTGAGGTCAAATCGAAGGAAACGGAAGTGGAGCTCTATTATGTTTAAATTCCGCCTGTAGCCAGCTGTCCCACATCAGGACCATATGGATGCTGATACCCGTTTGAACCTTGGGACTTCATCAGTCATGAGGAAGATCAGAGAAGAGCATCGTTGGTAGAACAGATTAATTCAACTTCTACACACTGAATGCCAATGTCCCTACAAGGAGTTGAGAAGTTGCCAAGTTGTGATCTACAGTTCGATCACTAGACAGGAGGATGATAGCTTCGAGATTAAACAACCCTAAGCTTTCAACCGACTTATGGTAATCATATAGGCGCTATATAGGCCTCGAAGTCGAGCAAGTAGTCAGCGCAGTTCATATTCACCAGTTCCTCAGTACTAGTGTGACACGGCACCCATAATAGCTTCAAGTAAACATGTCTCGTCTTCTCATTAAGAAAAAATGCGTTACCGAAGCTGACATGCCCAAGTTTCAATTCAGTTCCTCGCGAGGGATAAAATGCCACTGCATGATTTTCCAGATTACACGGAGTTCAGAAGTTGTCAAGTTATGGTGTAGAGTTCGATCTCTCTCTTACTCTATGGTGGATGATAGGTATTGGTTGGTTGGTTTACGTGGTAGTTCACTGCATGCAAACAATCAAGTAGAGTCATAGGGACCCCGTTTTGACAAAACCACACCACTCGTCAGATGTAATGTTGTGTACATCGTAAAGTATTTAAAAAGTCGAGTTTGCTAGACCCAACCTGTAGCCGTGAGATATCACAGTAGGACGTTTAGTTTAGACCCGGCTACCTCACTAAGGTTGGTCAATTTGTAGTTGCCCATGAATTTATGCCTCTTGACAGAGAAGGTGGAAAACTGTTTCCTCTTTTTCCCTATCCTTACAGCTACGACAATGGTCGTTAAAGGGGAGTCCCAGACGATTGGCATGCTTGCCTAACGTCCAGTGTCCCGTTAATATTGCCATCTACCTTGATATATCCCTTCTATTCCGGATTATCAGTTGCACAGTACGTTTTTCGTTAAAAGAGGGCCACATCAACTTGGCCACCTTACATGTGTCTAAATTACGCCATCTATTCTTAGCCTTTGTCAGAGAGTGTCTGAAGATAACACCTTTAATAATCCCCAGTGGAATTGCCACTGAGACCGCATTGGAGATGTCTAAGGCAGATCCCATTGTGGCTAGTTCGTCTGCCTGTTCATTACCATAGTGGTCTCTGTGCGCAGGGACCCAAACCAAAGTAATGTCAGATAGACGACCTAGCCTTGACAGAGAGTTCTTACATTCCCTGACTAATAAAGATGAGATTGTATAGGCCTTCAGTGAAAGAAGTGCCGCCTGACTGTCGACAAAAATACCTATATTGCCGCGAGTATTATGATCATATAGTGTATTACAAGCTACCATGATTGCAAAAATTTCCGCCTGGAAAACACTACACTCATTCGGAAGACGGTATGAGATGCCTAACCCAAGTTCGTCACAGAAGACGCCAGAACCAACACCACAGATCATTTATGAACCTGGTGTCTGTATATATCCTGGTGTCATATTCATATTCATATTACCCCTACCTCACTCACTCCTGGAGGGAATAAAGACCTTGAACACCCTATCAAAGTCTGTGTATGGAGTAATATAGTCAGAGGGTTGGAGAACGATCGGAGGCAGTAGGTTTAGAATCCCCGCGTGGCCATATGTTCTCAATCTCCAACATCCAGATGCGTGAAGCCTCGCTGCGCTGCTGGCAGAGCTGGCCATTATGTGGAGGTCTATTGGCACAAGGTGCAGTATAATATTAAGTGTTTCTGAAGGACTAGTTCTTAGTGCTCCAGTTATGCCAATGCAGGCTGATCTCTGGATCAGGTATTATAGGTGTTAAGTTTGCATGTTCCACCACACCCGACCCTAAACTGTGCATGCGCACTTTCAGCCAACTTACAGCTGTCATATAGGTACCATATAATCCTCGATATCGAACATCAGAGCATACGATCTGGTCTACAGAAGACCAGTAAGCGAAACTAAAACCAACCAACCGATTTTCTCGTCTTGTAGACTAGAATTCAGCCAGTTCATCCGCAACAACATGACGTGGCACCCGTAAAAATGTCTTGTCATCTCATTAACTCACCTATTTGTTGTGTAGATTTTAATCGCATTGTACCTGTCAGTATATTGTATATGGATATACTTCAGCCAGTGTACATCCCTCTTTATGGGCGAATACTCTGCCTGGTATTGTATTGGTCCGGTAGCCTGAAACTAATCCCCTTTCCAAAAGCTGGGAATATAAAACCCATCACCCATCTCAAAGATT
Organism: Calliphora vomitoria; assembly: GCA_942486065.2. NCBI lineage: Eukaryota > Metazoa > Arthropoda > Insecta > Diptera > Calliphoridae > Calliphora > Calliphora vomitoria. The sequence goes on along the minus strand of OW818030.2, from coordinate 119,538,353 downwards.
CATCTATAAATACTTTGTACGACGACTCCCCTATCGAAGGTAACCTGTTCGACTTTCTATTGCGTACCTCGAGAGAGAGAGGGAGACAAAACGCAACTATACAATTTTCCAGTCTCGGTCACAGCACAACTTTTCACGCCAACTGAAATTAAATAATCTTGCAATGTAGCGAAGTCTTTTAAGGCAATACTTCAGGACGTCTACTTCAGGAGTGCAGATTCTAGGAAATGGGTCGCGTGGTCCATCATTATCGAAGATAAAGGTCTGAATTTTGATGTTTGATACAAACTTCGAAGTTAGAATTTCCTGTGCAAAAGCTTCCTGTTCATCGCTCTGTCTTTATGGCAGATCTTACTGCCATGTACTATTCCGGCAATGAATCATGAAAACTTGCTGTCAATAAGTTACTCTTCTGATTCTACAACAATTCTCCTCAACGTAATTATTGTATTGTGATGGTCATTGAAAAAGACTACCTCCATAAAGACCTATGTTTCTCCTGTTGCTCTCTTCAGAGCACAAGTCTTCTTTATCTACTGCCTATAGCTTCGGTTGGTCTTGGTATTACATTTAGACATGTAGATCGGCAAAACCTTCGATTACACTAGATCTCTGAATGGATAATATATCTGCAGGACCTGGAGTGTGATGCTATCCCTGTTAAAAGCCAAAGGATTACAATCATCTGACAGTTTGTTTATAAATTTCAATAAGAAATAATTGTCTAGGAGAGACGTTTTAGTGTGAATAATCTTCCGTATTGCGGTTGGCTTACGCGTTTTACGCCATCGAGAGTTTCGTATTAGATTAAAGAATCAGGTTTAATATTACGATAACCGTGATAAGGGTGAATATTTACAATGATTTCAGCAGAAAATCTGAAGAGGAGAATCCAACGAAAACAATTAATACTTTGTCTACCACTGCCCAAATGTTCTATTCGAATCGGCATTTTTAAATAATCTTCAGGATTTATGGAGAGTATTAAAAGCTCAACATTATGCCAGTTCAAATGGATACTGTATGAGACTTCCCAAATCTGTTCTGTGGTATGACTAAATTTATTCATGGTCCTATTGAGTTTAAAAGTATTAAAGTATTACTACAAAGATTAACAACTAAAATATTCACATTCTATGTCCATGTTAAAACACTAAACTTAAATACGAAATTCCCCATCACCCAACACTTTTTCTCTCAGTGCAACAGGCACCACAAATATGAAGTATTAGACGAGTGTTAACATTCTAGATTGCGCCACAATTTCCACAATGACCAGTGTAAATTTGCTGCAGCAAAAAAAAAAAATAATAATAATAAAAGAAACCAAAATAGCAACAACAACAACTACACAGCCTTTGGCATTTCGATACACTTAACTACACTTCATCAATTGCACCATAGACGCGCGCTCAGTCGTTTGTTGTCGTCTACAACATGTTGTAGCTGCTCGAATATGTCGTTCAGACGTTCCTCCACCATACCAACCATGTGAGGTTGTGTGTTGTGTAACACATCTGAGTGGAAAAAATAAAATGAGAAATGCGTCATAAATACCTTTAGATAACAATTGCTAGCAAATAGTAAGTAAGCAACAGTAACAACAATTATATATTTTGGGGTGGAGGGGATAGAAAGAACAAAGTCTCTATGATGATGATGATGCGTCGTCTGCCATTTATGACGATGATGATGGTGATAATGATGATTGTCATCATGTTTATGCTCATAATGTTGTTAGTTGTTGATGTTGATTTCTTAAGATCTTTTGCCTAGTTGGTGTGTTCCATGCATGTTCCAACAACAATCAGTTTATTATTGGTCGATCGGTCGGTCACTCAGTTTGTTTGCTTAGGCTTTCGATGTGTATGTCTCTCTCGCGTTTGCCACTTGGTGGTGGTATGACACAAAGACTTGCGAATATGATAAATTTCATTGGCACTTTGTATGTTGTAATACTTCATACTTTACATTGCTTAAAGGTAATGATCATTGATCATGTAATCATTATTATTATTGATTTTTCGCGAGTTGGTTTTCTTTCAGATTTTTTTTTTTTTTTTCTTTTCCTTTTTCTATTTTTGTGAGATTTTAGACGCTAGTGTGCTTGCATGGAATGAAAGAAAAATATTTGTTTTCATTTTATGATTTGGAAGTTGGAAATGGCATATGTGTGTACAGGGTACGGTATAAGATTGATTTGTTTAAGGAAACAGCATACGGCAAGGTTATCGCTTTAAAAGTCATTCATGAGATCATTAAATGATCGTGATTTGCTCGAGTAAGAGTGAGAAAGGAAAAGAATTGTATTTTTAATTAAGATTGTGTTTATGATTGTGATAATTTTCGCATGAAATTTAAGTATATATTTACTGGTGGTAATTATATGTTTGCCAAAGATGTCCTTTATTAATAGTTCATAAATCGTTATCAAATTAAGGACGTCTAAGCTTGGATTAATAATAACTTCAGTACCTACATTTTTTATGGGGAACCTAAGCTAATGAGGAAACCCTCAAAGTGAATGCAAACGACGAATTAATCTATACAAAAAATTAACATCTACAAAAAGTGAAATGTTATCCTCAACTCCAATAACGCTTGGAAGTGGGCCCTAAAGGATATTATCCTAACAACGGCACCATTTTTCCGATAGGAAGGCAAGCAAGTACCCCGTAGAGTGTCCTCTACGAAAGCCGTACTGCCGGTCGCTAAGTAAATTGTTCGACTTTAGATATTTCACAAGATGGTGGTTAACCATACTCTCCATAAAAAACCATTGTTAGCTACGATCTTTTCCCATCTTTCTGGCAACAAGAATGAATCAAGCCAATTTAGTCGCTTTGCGTCGACCTAAAATAGTATTCGGATGAGGTCTGGATTATAAGGCGGATGAGGCAAAACTTTCCAACCACTTCATTGTAAATACTTTTAACAAGTATTGCAACATGTGTCCTAGCGTTGACATAATGAAATTTTACGGTTTCATGTCTGGCCGCATATTGTGGGCCTTTTCGCCCAATGAATCGCTTTAACCGAAACAGGTGTGTTCGGTGCAGGTTCCCTGAGATGGCCTGGCCAGATTTCAGCAGCTTCACGTTCGATCTCTTACACTTCGGGTTATCATAATGGATCCATTTTTCATCGCAAGTAATGACTCGGTGCAAAAATTATTTTCTTTTATAGCGTTCAAGCAGCATTTCAAGCATGCAGAGTCGTCTTTCAAGGTCTCTCGCCTTCAATTCGTATTGTAGCCAATTTCCCTACTTTTGGATGAATCCTGCAGCTCGCAAACGGTATGAAATTGTTGCTTGAGTAGCTCCCAATAATTTTGTAAGCTCTTGTTGAGTTTTTCAACAATCTTCCTGGAGTCATGCCTCCAATTCTTGGTCTGCAAACTTTTTTGGCTGCCCTGGGCGATCTTTGTATTCGTGTCAGAATCTCCTCTTCTGAACCAAACAAATCATCTCTCGCATATTCAAGCAGATGAAACACATTCACCATAAGCTTTGGTGTCCAATCGGTATGCTTCAGCGGCACTTTGAAAGAAGTAAAGCAGAACTTCCTGCATATGATGCTTTGTTGGCACAAAATTCGACATTTTTGAAGCAAAAAAAAAATATCTCGTTGTTTAAAAAATCACATATAAGTTATTAAAAACAAAAATCGAGTTCAAGTAATACAACCAATAGTTTCCTAATAAGTTTGATTTTTGTATTCACACTCAAAAAATCGGCAAAAAAGCGAACACAGATTTTTGTTTTTTTGTCTTTAGTGCCTCTAGTGTCCGAATAAATTTGATTTTCATGTTATCATTCAAAAATTAGATTTTTTATGATATCAAAGTCTAGGTTAAGATCCATTCAATAAAACTCTGTTCAAATGTAGTCGATTAAAAATAGTTCATGATTTGATTGTCAATGGTAGCAGAACTTTAAAACGAACCTGGACTGGCTAACAAATACTGCACACAATGCAGATCTACACTATCATACTTAGAAACCAGAAAATCTACATCAACATTAACCTTGGTTTGCTAGCATTTGCATAATATATTTTTTTTTTTACCCACGATACTTATGTTTAAATTTATGCATCATTTAAAATCAATACAATTAAAAACATAAATTTAATGCCATTTTTAAATTTCAATTGATTTTGATTCGCTTTGTTTTGTTGTTATTATTGCAGCTGATGTCTCTCTCTCTCTCACTTTTTACTCAGCTTTTATCCAAAGACTTCTTAATGCCTGCTGATGAAATCTTAATACTAATTATGATGTTAATAATGAACAACTTTCCAATTATAAAACTACTCAGAACAGCGGAACAGACAGACGTAACAAAATAATGCCACAACCAAATGGACAAATAAACCAAACCCAACCAAACCAAACAACCATCATCCAAACAACAAATAATAATACACAAAAAAAAAAAAAGTAATGTTTTCGCAAAGCAGAAATCAGGGAAGAGCTAAAAGAGGCAAATTACGGGTGAAGAAAAAAACACATCAAAGTGTGTATTAGCAACTTAAAGAGAAAGAGAAGGGGGTGGCAGTTGAGGGGGGTCACTGGAGGTAGGTAATCATTTAGATAAGTGGGTAGGTAGGTTGTTGGGTAGGAAGGAAGGAAGGTATGAATATGGGTATTTAAACTGAAAGGAATGTGATGCGCGTAAATTAACTCGTCAGTTGCAACAGCATCAACTTTAAATGAACGAAATGAGCAGAGAGTGAAAAAAAAAACCGGGCAAAATAACGTACTAGTAACTAACAACAAATAAACAGTTGGCCAGACAGACAAGTAGAAGATTTTTTAATATTCTCTACTTGTGCAACCCAGCGAGATTTGTAGTAGATGGTTGAAAGACTTAGCAACATTGTAAGGGTACTCACATGATTGCTAGAGGTTCTACTCTGGCTGTCTCTAAGTCTAATTCGATAACACATCCTCCAAAGGACTTAATACCAAGCTGTTGTTTTTGCGTCAACTTTCTTACAAAGCAAATTAATGCTGAAATGTGTGGAGCTGCCATTAACGCTAGTACTAGGAACGTAATATCACCAACTTTTTGGATTCTGAAAATCTCAGCACACTAGTTTTGGGCCTAGTAGCGTTTGCTTATGATGTTGTTCTGTTAGTTAATGACAAATTTCCAAATAATCTCCTTATGAGTACTTAAATGGGCTCTCAGATTAATAAGTCGGTAGACTTAATGTGGCCTTGAAGTTAAACTTTGGCGTCCCAACCTTGGGAGAAATCTATTAAGCTGTCAAAGGAAACTAAGTTTCTAGTCGTGACTGTTAACTTAAATGGATTCCAAATCTGAAGGAAAGAGTTAAAAAGCAAATGTAAGTACAATATACCTTTTAATAAAATATGCGGCAGTATTAGACCTATAACGATAAGGGATACTTTACAGCTATCCAGGCAATGTATAGAATACTGGAAATCGTTCCGTAACATTTTCAAATCAGAGAATATGTTCTTAGTACTCTATTCCGACTGAGGCAAAATGATGAACTCAATACTTGAAGCTCTATGGATGTTCGCGTAGAGAACCAAAAAAAAAAACTGATTATGTAACGGCTTAAGTTCATTGGTACAAGGAGATAACTGCCAAGAGATAACTGTATTTGAACCATAATACTGAAGCCATTTATGTACAAGGTGGCGCAAAAGTAATCCTCCTATCAGAAAATGCTATAAATTTTGCAATTGGCCCCTAATGTCAGTTCTGTTTTGATATATGTGTAGTAAACACATGCGAAATACACGTTAATAAACAATGTTACGCTACACTGCTCCAGAACGCGGAATATTGCTGACAAATTTATTTGACCAATAATCGGTCGATGACTTTGGCACAACGTGAATTTCGTCGCAGATTTCCTGGCCTACTGGTGAAACACTGCGACGTTTAGCCGCTCGCCTCGAAGAGACTGGCACAATACGAGATGCTGCCAGGCGTGGCAGACCCCGCAGTAGCCGTTCTGCAGAGAATATTGCTGCTGTAGCTGAGGATATCATGGAAGCGCAGTCGACATCGACCAGACGACTTGCCACGCAAATGGGTACCATGGGTTGACGGTCTTTACAGCGAATTTTGGTACAAGATTTGTGCATCAGCTGTTAGCTGCTGACCGCCAATCGCGTCATCCTTAATCACCACCAAGAGGAAGATGATTTTTCATCTAAAAAAAATAATCATGAGTGATGAGGCCCATTTCCATCTTAGCGGGTATGTAAATAAGCAAAATTTACGCTTCTGGGGCACTGAAAATCCGCGTGTAACCCACGAAGAGCCATTACACCCGCTCAAAGTCACTGTATGGTGTGCTGTATTCGCTGGACGAGTCATCGGACCTTTTTTCTTCGAAGACATCGCGGGCCAAACGGTTACTGTGAATGGTGAGCGCTACAGAGCAATGATCAACGAGTTCTTTTTGCCGCAACTTGATGAATTGGGATTGGAAAACATGTGGTTCCAACAGGACGGTGCAACGGCACACACTGCACGTGCCACAACCGATATGCTGAAGGATGCATTTCCCGGGCGCCTAATCTCCCGTTTTGGCGATTTGCACTGGCCAGCAAGATCGCCTGATTTGACCGCTACAGACTTCTTTTTGTGTAGCTTTTTGAAGTCGCGTCAACAGTCCTCAGACTCTTGCAGCTCTTAAATACAATATCCGTCAAGAATGTGAGGACCTATCGCCGGAAATTATAGCCAAAGTGATGGAAAATGCCATAAAAAGGGCTCAAATGACAATCAACTGTGGCGGGGGCCATTTACATGACATCATATTCTCGACTTGATGTAAAAAAAAATTAAAAGACCAAATAAAAATAATCCACAAGAAGAATCAAAGTTTTTAATTTTTTTTTTTTTTAATTACAGCCAAAAAACATCGGAAGTTTACTTTTGCGCCACCTTGTATTTACTGACGGTTAAAAGAATGAAAATTTCACGGGAAGTTTAGTTTTCTCTAAGATGTTGGGGGTTAGACTAAGTAATAGAAAATATATTGCAGAAATATTTGGGGTGTCTAAAGCAGCTAAGCTGATATCCATGATGTCAATATATTCATGCGATCTGTTGTTTGCAGATGGTGTGTTGAGGAAGAGGAGAATAACAGTTTAATCATATTTTGATTCTTTCGGAAATGTTTTATCTAAGATTCCTTATTATTTTCATAGGTACAGTTTAATCATATTTTGTTCCTTTTAGTGTATAATGAACGACTTTGGTTGTAACTCAAGTCCAAATGAAATATCCACAGAGTTCAGCATCAGAGTTATCTGTATTTCGGGGTAAAGGTATCGTCATGACAGAAACGTTTACAAGTATTTCGTACTATAAAATATTTTTAATAGAGTCTGTGATTACTCGAGACTGACTAATTGGTAGTCACGCAATACGCATTGGTTTCAAATCCACTTATTTCTGCAGCTATGGAGACAAGATGATTTTGCAGCTTCCTTGTCACTTCTTTATCTTCCTTGGATAACATCTCCTAAAGCAATGATTACTGGTCATGCTAGTCCATTCCTAGTCATGAACCATGTATTGGTTTTAAATCCACTCTGCAGTTTTAGAGGCAAGACGGAGACAACTTGGCTGCTTCATTGCCACTGCTTGTCCCCTAACAATAAAAGAACCTTGCAAAGTTCTTTTTTATTAATATATTTTGCACAAAATGCTTTACTGGGTTTTCGCCCAAGTAGTCTGTCAGTCGTCGTCGTAATGTAATTCTTTAGAAAAGAATGGCAAAATGAGTTTATCATCTCCCATAAAGCATATAAAGTTATGGCTGGATATTGGTTGGCCAGTTAGCTGGTTGGTTGGTTGAATAGTAGCAGACTTGGTAGTGGTATGTAGTAGTGCGATGATGTTTATGATGCATGTTATGGTTGGTGTATATAAAATGGTTTTGATTTAAAGAAATATAAAACAGCCACAAACCAAATGAATTTGCTGTCGCTGCGGCAGCCGCAGCCGAAGATGATGATGACGACGACGACGACTAAAGCTTATTATCCTTTTTGTTAAAGGATTAAAATTAATGCCACACGCTTAATCATGACACAATATAAGTAAGAACTAAAGAAAATGAAGACAACACAACACATACAATGACCGACATGTATAAAAATTAACATTCTCATACCAACAGAATTGATGCTGATGTCCAGCCGAATCACAGAACTGTAACCAGAACGAGCTTAATGATGTGTGTAATGTATGACAAACAATACATACATGGAGAAAAACTATATACCTTCATATATCAAAACTCAGCTTAATATGGTTAGTAACTTAAGCTGTTTAACAAACTATTTCGCCAAGTGTACTCTTAGGCAGTAAAGTGTTTATGTGAGAAGGGAATTTTCAACACACCCAAAATTAAAACCACAACTACCGTTTCCATTTGCCATTGAAAAATTATTGCTGTATTTGCTGCTCTGCTGTTGTGCTGGCCATGTGATTGGAAAATCATTAAACTCTATTTACGGATTTTTTGAAGTATGCGTAAATTTCTAAGGTTTTTCTATGCACTTTTTCTAAAGAGTGAAAAAAGCGTCTACTGATTAGTTTGTGGTAATTATTTTTCTATATAAATAGGCAAACTAAAAATGGCATAGAAATATGTTAGAGCCTTTAAAATCAATCAACTTTCTTTCTTTCATTCCTTCAACATTGTCATTTAAAATCATCATCATTGTCATTATTATTACCAGTGTTATTATTGCTTTTATCATTATCTTGGAAAGAAAGGAACTGAGAAAAAAAAACAGCAACATTATCAGGAAAAATGAGCAGAAAAAGTTAACAAAACAGAAAAAAAAAACAAAAAAACAAGCCACCACACACTGTAGATGAAGTTCATCATCTCATCATTATGGAAGTATAAATAAGTGTAGATACATAAGTCGTCCCATACTCTTATATAGAGAGGTACGAAAGTGTGTGCAACATTTTTCTAGTTGTTATAAGTAATTGTTCTAACGCTGTTTTGTCATCTTTGGTTAGAATGCAATTTCTGTCAATTTTTGTTTGCGTTTTTCCATTTGTTTTTTCTCGCTCTTTATTTTTGTTGCTATCGTGCTTCCTTCTAACTAAACATATTGAATATGGTTATGAAAAACATTGTTGACATTAGGAAAAAAAAAGAAACAAAACTCGGTTGTGTGGGAAGTATGCCTTCTATTAGACTTTTAAGCCTGTAACTAGATTAGTGCAAGCATTACTATAAGATTTGGAAAGTCTTAGTATAAGACTTTGGAAGACTTTGTATAAGACTTGGAAGTCTTAGTATAAGACTTGGAAGTCTTAGTATAAGACTTGGAAGTCTTATTATAAGACTAGGAAGTCTTAGTGTAAGACTTGGAAGTCTTAGTATAAGACAAGGAAGTCGTAATTTAAGACTTGGAAGTCTTAGTTAAAGACTTGGAAGTCTTAGTTAAAGACTTGGAAGTCTTAGTATAAGACTTGGAAGTCTTAGTTTAAGACTTGGAAGTCATAGTTTAAGATTTGGAAGTCTTAGTATAAGATTGTGTAGTCTTAATATAAGAGTAGAGGCTTTGGATATCTTAGTAGAAGATTTGGAAGTCTTAGTATAAGACTTGAAATAATATAAGAGTAGAGGACTTGGAAGTCTTAATGTAAGAGTAGAGGACTTGGAAGTCTAAATATAAGACTTGTAAGTCTTAGTTCAAGACTTGGAAGTCTTAGTATAATATTTGGCAGTATTAGTACAAGACTTGGAAGTCTCTTTATAAGACTTGGAAGTTTTAGTATAAGACTTGAAAGTCTTAGTAAAGACATAATTATTTTTTTTTTTTTGAATACATATAAGTTATGATTCAGTAGCGATTTTTAAATTATTCTTTTTCAAGATTCACCCGCCCATCTTCTTCCATTTCCAAGAAATTTAGATTCAGCCTCCCAAGAAATTTAAATTTTCGAAAAATTTAAATTTCTCTATCAGAACTCGCATTGTTAAAGGTTATGACCACGGACCGTGATAGACCAATACCTTTTCTGAATATTACAGCAGGACTCATCTGCCCATCTTCTCCCATTTCGAAGCAATTTAGATTCATCCTCCCAAGAAATTTAAATCTCACAAAAATTTTAATTTCTCTATCAAAACTCGCACTTTTAATGTTACGACCACGGACCGTGATAGACCAACACCCTATCTAAATATTCCAGCAAGACTCATCTTCCCATTTCGAAGAAATTTAGATTCATCATCCCAAGAAGTTTTAATTTTCGAAAAATTTAAATTTCTCTATCAGAACTCGCACTGTTAAAGGTAATGACCACGGGCCATGATAGACCAACACGCTACCTAAATACTCCAGCAAGATTCAGGCGCCAATCTTCTCCCATTTCCAAAGAAATTTAGATTCATCCTCCCAAGAAATTTTAATTTCCGAAAAATTTAAATTTGTCTATCAGAACTCGCACTGAGAAAGGTTATAACCACGTACCGTGATAGACAATCTAAATATTCCAGGAAGATTCATCTGCACATCTTCTCCCATTTCCAAGCAATTTAAAAAAAAAAAATTGGAAATTTAAATTTCTCTATCAGAACTCGCACTGTTAAAGGTTATGACCACGGATCATGATAGACAAACACCCTATCTTAATTTTCCAGGAAGATTCATCTGTCCATCTTCTACCATTTCGAAGAAATTTAGATTCATCCTACCAAGAAATTTAAATTTTCGAAAAATTTAAGTGTCTCTATCAAAACTCGCACTGTTAAGTGTTATGAACTTCGGTTAAAATAGAAAAGCAAATTGGCTATAAATTCCAGCAAGTTCCATCTGCCCATCTTCTCCCGTTTTCCAGGAATTTAGAGTCATCCATCCATTATATGTAAATTTTAAAAATTCCGAAAATATATGAAAATATGTTTGACATTTATGATTTGACTTAGTTTTTGGAAAATGCGGGAGATTAGTTCCCGTTTCCATCATTAGTGGTACATTTGGTCCGACCATGTGGATGTTATTCCATTTTGAATACACTTTCCTTGATTTAAAATGTTTAACAGAGCTATGTAAACTTTTCAACAGAACTCTGTTAACTCAACTGGTTTGTGTCTAGGGTTATGAATTTAAAAATCCATCAAGTCTCCTCTATAGCCATGGGAAATTTTATTAAAATAGGACTATTGGTTTAAAAGTTACTGATTATTTCCACATTTTCTAGATTCCCCCACTGTGCAACGGCTTTTTGGTGGTATCTTAACTTCATTGATAGCTGTGTTGCTTTATTTGAATATTCATCACTGGAGCCATGGAAATCAGTCTTACATTTGCCTATGCGCTATTTTACACTTTGAAGCTGTGTACATCGTGATAAGGGATGAGACTTTTAAAGCAATAATTCGTTTATCGAAGATAACTGGGATAAAACCCCAGCAAACCTTCAAAATGTAAGGCACTGCGTATTCAACACATATTTTAGGCACTTGATGAAGTGGCTTATAAAGTAGTTATTCGCTAGCTAGTGTTTAATTCAAACAATTACGACAACTTTATTAACACTTGAGAGAGTTTTCGGAGAAGGTTAAGGGATAAAATAATTATTATGAGGTGGGATAGCCAGGCTTCATTCAGAGCCTTATTATTATATCACCAAAAATTGTGTATTTTTATGAGACTGAAAATTTTGGTATGTCTAATATACATACAGGAAAGTCGAAGTTTGTTCGCCACTGGGAAAACAACACGATGTTTTCAGCACTATCATTGGGAATGCCAGAAGCTACTACCGCTCGATAGGGTCAACCTTATGATACACACGGGATTGTTTATGGGATATTGTAGTCTTCTATGTTACCAGTAAGCTCAATGCAGAACGAAAGCTCCGACCATGTGCTTTGTTGTTGTAGCAGCAGTGCTTGCTGAGAAGAAAGCACTTGGCCGAATAAACTCGGGTCATTCCGGTGCGCAGAACCGGCTGTCGAGGCATTGTTAGCATGTGCTTTGTGATTGCACCTCGTTTGACTCATGTAGTTGAAACAATGTTGCTTTTATGTACCATATTGTCTCTAAGTATTCCCCCTTGGGGCATGGATAAGCATCTTGGTGAGCTCCACACCTTGTTGTTATGCCTCCAGGGGAAATATGGAGCGAAACCATGGACCTCATTCCTGGTAAGAATTTAATTTATTAAATTCGCAGCTGACTAGAGTCTTATCTAGTATAGCGGGGGTCCTATGGCTCAAGGACTTCGGTCCTGTAGAACCATTGGTGAGGTCACTTCGGTGAGCACGCTAGTGGTTGTGGTTGAAACCCAAAGCGGGGAGAAGATCGTTGGTTAAAGGACTGATATTTGGGCTAGTGCTAAATTTCGGACTACCAAATGTATCTTACTAGGTGCTGTTGCTGACTCAACAGAGCCATTGAAAGTAGCAGATACCAACTGGCGTTTGTACTCAGGAAACGTAGGTGATAGACGCATCGTTTCTATCCGGTGTTAAGACCACCGTGGGTTTAAGCCTATGCGGCAGGTAGCCACGTAAATCTTAGACACATCTTTGTCTCTAAGTATTTAAAAAACACAACATATAATTGTAGACATCATTTATGAGCTCATCTTATTATTGTGAACTCATGGGCTGAACAAATGATCATTCTGGTCCCAGTGTTTAGGATCTGTTTAATCTGAACAATCCAGATATTTATTTATGTCTGAAGCATTTCTCATATGTGTTCAATGATCTCAGTGCAATCTTGAAGGTTTTTAAATAAGCAAGATAACAAGTAACTATACAGAGAAAACAGATTCGTAGTAGCAACCGAATTTTTTGCCAATCAAATGATTCGGTTGTGCACATAATATTTTTCGGTTCTATCAACAGAGAACCGGTTGAATCAACCAAACTTTTGTTACCCCTACTAAAATGTTGTTGCTACAACTGTAAAATACTGTTACTAAAGTTACTATCACGAATCTGTTTTCTCTGTGTAGAAGACTTTGTTTGAGCAGATGGTAAGAAAGAATAGACTTCCAAATATTGAAAATTATATTGCATTTGAAGTATTTAAAATCCAGCAACTAAAAAAATTCAAACATAATTAATAAAAAAAAAAAAAGTTTCAACATAAAAAATGCAACTTAATTAATTGCAATAAAATAAAATCAACTAAGAGCTTTAAACCAGAAAGATCCTAAGATAAGAACATTCATAGCAATATTCCATTCTCTTAATGATCCTCTGACAAACACACTACATTTTCCCTTTTAATATAGCATATTGCAAACATTCCTGCCATTACTAAGCAAAATATCTAACATTTTTTGTGTCATAAAGCTGTGAGACCTCCTTCCCCAGTTGCTCTGTTTCCTTGGGTTTTGATTTGTGTTTAATTCCTATTACGTTCTTTGAGTTACTTAATGATTTTGTTTTTACCATCCATCCTTTTATATGTTGCTGATCTTGTGGATGACTTATTTTTTGTTTGTATTTTATTTTCTTTCTTTTCCAATTGCCCCAACTTGTTAACGTTTTCCAGTTCTCATCATATGTCATATCTCATATATATTATACATGTGGTTGCAACACAGATTGTATATGACTATGGTTGTTGCTTTATAATGTTCTTTAAGATGTTGCCTGTTAACTGTCTGTCTGTCCGTCCGTCCATCCGTCCGTCCTTCAGTCTGTCTGTTTGTTGGTTGGCTGATGTTGTTGTATTGCTATCGCATTGACAATCTTATGAGTATTGAAACCATTGCAATCTATAATTGACATCTGAAGTATTTTGATTGAGACTTGGCATATTATTTAATAGAGAAACCATACGTGATATAGTTTTAGAAAAAGCACAAGTATTTTAGCACGAAACTGAAGATGACAAACAGCAGCAGGAATAAAAAGAATTTCTCTAAAGCTTCATGTAAGAAATATTTATATAGAAATGGCATTAAAAGCAGAATGATTTAAACACAATTCACACAAAACACTCGAAATTTTATTTCCAAAGAAATGTTCATGAATTC